>OX104116.1:58727313-59927313 GCA_944474755.1 Limnoperna fortunei
ATATACCCTAGAGTGTTCATTTTGGTTAATTCCTTAGTTATTTCATCACTGAATTTCTCTGTGGGGTCCTCTTCTAATTTCATATAAAACCGGTCATCATTCAGTTGACGTTCAGCCTCTCGAATATAAGCAGATTTGTCCATAACCACAACCGCACTACCCTTGTCTGCTGGTTTGATGACTATTTCTACATTTGATCTTAAGTTTCTTAAGGCAGTTCGTTCGTCAGAAGAGAGATTGTCAAAATTGTTTGTATAAGATTCAACTGTGCTAATTATTTCTGTTTTGACGTTGTCTATAAATGACTCTAAAGTTGTATTCTTACTAGGTTTGGGGACCCATTCACTTTTTTTGACAAATCTATATTTGGTATCTCCTTCTATGTCACTACTGGAGTTCACCTCATAATCTTCCTCTTTCTTCGAAGCAAATAAATGGAACAGCTATGGGAACTAAAATGGCTCCATCATATGCCAACATATTTATGGGTAAATTAGAAAAAGAACTTCTCCAATCGTCTATTGAAAGACCACTGTCTTGGTACAGGTTTATTGATGATGTTGATATGAAGTGGATACATACTGATGAGGGATTGCAAAACTTTATCACACGTGCCAATAACATCCATCCCTCTATCAAATTTACTTATGAAATCTCAAAATCTAGTATATCTTTCCTCGATACTTCCAGCTCCTTATCCGCAAATGGTGAGTTGTCTACTGACCTGTATTCCAAACCAACAGACACCAACCAATACCTTTTACCTAGTAGCTGTCATCCTCCTCATGTGACAAAGAGCATTCCTTATAGTCAAGCTCTTAGACTCCGACGAATCTGTTCCACCGACGATTCGTTTAAAAAGAGACTAGGGAAATTAAAAGGACACCTTAGAAGAAGGGGGTACAAGAATAATAACATCAAAAAGAATTTTGAAAAAGCACAGCAGACATCGAGGAGTACCCTTCTTCAATATAAAGAAAAAACGAAAAGCAATAGAGTTCCCTGCGTACTAACTTACCACCCTTGTTTGAAAAACACAATTAGCACCATTCGTGAACATTGGAAATCGATTGAAAAAAATCCCAGATTGTCAAGAATATTTCCAGAGCCCCCCATGGTTGCGTTTAAACAACCCAACAGTCTCCGCAACTTATTGGTACGAGCAGAGATTGCAAAGCCCAGCACTGCCGCTGGCAGAAGTCAGTCTTGTGGTGACAAACGCTGCAAATGTTGCAAACATATGGAACTCTCGTCTACATTTAACAGCAAAGTCACAGGTAAACAGTACAAAATATTTACTACTGTTAACTGCAAAAGCTCGAATGTCATTTACATTCTTGAGTGCCCCATCTGTGGCTTACAATATGTAGGCGAGTCCAAACAGCCATTCCACAAACGACTGAATGGTCACAGAAGTGACCTTACTAAGAAACAGTTTCTGCCCGTAAGCCAACACTTCAGACTGCCCGACCACACTCCAAAGGATTTTGATCACATAAAAATCCTAATTATCGAGCAGAACTGCAAGTGGCGAGACTCTGAACGGGAGGCCCGAGAAAAATTCTGGATCAAAGAGCTCTGCTCTGTACACCCCAATGGAATAAACAAAAAACAATAAATATCATTCAAAATATAAACAATAAATTCATGAATATCAAGAAGTTAAAGATAAGATGGTTTATATAACTGTACAGTACTCCCTTATGTAAAGACTGATAGATGTGATTCGAGAAAGTTCAAGATCAATAAAATCAGATCCGATCACATCACTACAGGATGCTGATGTACCAGTATCCAAATTTAACCGTTTATTATAGATTGATATTGACACTGAAGAAGGCCATCAGTTGGTCGAAAATTTTGTCATATTTATTAATAGAATCATTTTTTAGTAGAAACATCTTTAAATTTGTATCGTTGCATAATTCTCTAGACTTATATATATATATATATATACGTCTACAAATTAAGCCCAACACTGTTTGAATTAGATTTTTAACACTGTCAAATTTTTGCTTTCCCTCAGCGGGATTCGAACTCACACCGTTGTGACACTGTGGCACCAATTCGCCTGCACTATGTCCAGCGGTCTAGACCCCTCGGCCAAATCCGCTATATAAAAATATAGCTTCATTAACCGGGGTGAATCTTAGACATAGACATAGTACATGTGTACTAGCGTGTGACGATGGAATTTTCGTAACCAATACGTATTAATCTGACAGTAATCTAATTCAGCATTTTTGTATATATTATATAGGATGACAAAGTTACTTGTCATGCAGTCACAGTAAGTAAATTATATACAAACGTCTAAGTATTGTGACAACCATATAATATATCTATCCAGCGGATTTCTGAAACATCAGAAATACAGGGTTAATATCAAATATTTATATATACGTCTACAAATTAAGCCCAACACTGTTTGAATTAGATTTTTAACACTGTCAAATTTTTGCTTTCCCTCAGCGGGATTCGAACTCACACCGTTGTGACACTGTGGCACCAATTCGCCTGCACTATGTCCAGCGGTCTAGACCCCTCGGCCAAATCCGCTATATAAAAATATAGCTTCATTAACCGGGGTGAATCTTAGACATAGACATAGTACATGTGTACTAGCGTGTGACGATGGAATTTTCGTAACCAATACGTATTAATCTGACAGTAATCTAATTCAGCATTTTTGTATATATTATATAGGATGACAAAGTTACTTGTCATGCAGTCACAGTAAGTAAATTATATACAAACGTCTAAGTATTGTGACAACCATATAATATATCTATCCAGCGGATTTCTGAAACATCAGAAATACAGGGTTAATATCAAATATTTATATATACGTCTACAAATTAAGCCCAACACTGTTTGAATTAGATTTTTAACACTGTCAAATTTTTGCTTTCCCTCAGCGGGATTCGAACTCACACCGTTGTGACACTGTGGCACCAATTCGCCTGCACTATGTCCAGCGGTCTAGACCCCTCGGCCAAATCCGCTATATAAAAATATAGCTTCATTAACCGGGGTGAATCTTAGACATAGACATAGTACATGTGTACTAGCGTGTGACGATGGAATTTTCGTAACCAATACGTATTAATCTGACAGTAATCTAATTCAGCATTTTTGTATATATTATATAGGATGACAAAGTTACTTGTCATGCAGTCACAGTAAGTAAATTATATACAAACGTCTAAGTATTGTGACAACCATATAATATATCTATCCAGCAGATTTCTGAAACATCAGAAATACAGGGTTAATATCAAATATTTATATATACGTCTACAAATTAAGCCCAACACTGTTTGAATTAGATTTTTAACACTGTCAAATTTTTGCTTTCCCTCAGCGGGATTCGAACTCACACCGTTGTGACACTGTGGCACCAATTCGCCTGCACTATGTCCAGCGGTCTAGACCCCTCGGCCAAATCCGCTATATAAAAATATAGCTTCATTAACCGGGGTGAATCTTAGACATAGACATAGTACATGTGTACTAGCGTGTGACGATGGAATTTTCGTAACCAGTATTAATCTGACAGTAATCTAATTCAGCATTTTTGTATATATTATATAGGATGACAAAGTTACTTGTCATGCAGTCACAGTAAGTAAATTATATACAAACGTCTAAGTATTGTGACAACCATATAATATATCTATCCAGCGGATTTCTGAAACATCAGAAATACAGGGTTAATATCAAATATTTATATATACGTCTACAAATTAAGCCCAACACTGTTTGAATTAGATTTTTAACACTGTCAAATTTTTGCTTTCCCTCAGCGGGATTCGAACTCACACCGTTGTGACACTGTGGCACCAATTCGCCTGCACTATGTCCAGCGGTCTAGACCCCTCGGCCAAATCCGCTATATAAAAATATAGCTTCATTAACCGGGGTGAATCTTAGACATAGACATAGTACATGTGTACTAGCGTGTGACGATGGAATTTTCGTAACCAATACGTATTAATCTGACAGTAATCTAATTCAGCATTTTTGTATATATTATATAGGATGACAAAGTTACTTGTCATGCAGTCACAGTAAGTAAATTATATACAAACGTCTAAGTATTGTGACAACCATATAATATATCTATCCAGCGGATTTCTGAAACATCAGAAATACAGGGTTAATATCAAATATTTATATATACGTCTACAAATTAAGCCCAACACTGTTTGAATTAGATTTTTAACACTGTCAAATTTTTGCTTTCCCTCAGCGGGATTCGAACTCACACCGTTGTGACACTGTGGCACCAATTCGCCTGCACTATGTCCAGCGGTCTAGACCCCTCGGCCAAATCCGCTATATAAAAATATAGCTTCATTAACCGGGGTGAATCTTAGACATAGACATAGTACATGTGTACTAGCGTGTGACGATGGAATTTTCGTAACCAATACGTATTAATCTGACAGTAATCTAATTCAGCATTTTTGTATATATTATATAGGATGACAAAGTTACTTGTCATGCAGTCACAGTAAGTAAATTATATACAAACGTCTAAGTATTGTGACAACCATATAATATATCTATCCAGCGGATTTCTGAAACATCAGAAATACAGGGTTAATATCAAATATTTATATATACGTCTACAAATTAAGCCCAACACTGTTTGAATTAGATTTTTAACACTGTCAAATTTTTGCTTTCCCTCAGCGGGATTCGAACTCACACCGTTGTGACACTGTGGCACCAATTCGCCTGCACTATGTCCAGCGGTCTAGACCCCTCGGCCAAATCCGCTATATAAAAATATAGCTTCATTAACCGGGGTGAATCTTAGACATAGACATAGTACATGTGTACTAGCGTGTGACGATGGAATTTTCGTAACCAATACGTATTAATCTGACAGTAATCTAATTCAGCATTTTTGTATATATTATATAGGATGACAAAGTTACTTGTCATGCAGTCACAGTAAGTAAATTATATACAAACGTCTAAGTATTGTGACAACCATATAATATATCTATCCAGCGGATTTCTGAAACATCAGAAATACAGGGTTAATATCAAATATTTATATATACGTCTACAAATTAAGCCCAACACTGTTTGAATTAGATTTTTAACACTGTCAAATTTTTGCTTTCCCTCAGCGGGATTCGAACTCACACCGTTGTGACACTGTGGCACCAATTCGCCTGCACTATGTCCAGCGGTCTAGACCCCTCGGCCAAATCCGCTATATAAAAATATAGCTTCATTAACCGGGGTGAATCTTAGACATAGACATAGTACATGTGTACTAGCGTGTGACGATGGAATTTTCGTAACCAATACGTATTAATCTGACAGTAATCTAATTCAGCATTTTTGTATATATTATATAGGATGACAAAGTTACTTGTCATGCAGTCACAGTAAGTAAATTATATACAAACGTCTAAGTATTGTGACAACCATATAATATATCTATCCAGCGGATTTCTGAAACATCAGAAATACAGGGTTAATATCAAATATTTATATATACGTCTACAAATTAAGCCCAACACTGTTTGAATTAGATTTTTAACACTGTCAAATTTTTGCTTTCCCTCAGCGGGATTCGAACTCACACCGTTGTGACACTGTGGCACCAATTCGCCTGCACTATGTCCAGCGGTCTAGACCCCTCGGCCAAATCCGCTATATAAAAATATAGCTTCATTAACCGGGGTGAATCTTAGACATAGACATAGTACATGTGTACTAGCGTGTGACGATGGAATTTTCGTAACCAATACGTATTAATCTGACAGTAATCTAATTCAGCATTTTTGTATATATTATATAGGATGACAAAGTTACTTGTCATGCAGTCACAGTAAGTAAATTATATACAAACGTCTAAGTATTGTGACAACCATATAATATATCTATCCAGCAGATTTCTGAAACATCAGAAATACAGGGTTAATATCAAATATTTATATATACGTCTACAAATTAAGCCCAACACTGTTTGAATTAGATTTTTAACACTGTCAAATTTTTGCTTTCCCTCAGCGGGATTCGAACTCACACCGTTGTGACACTGTGGCACCAATTCGCCTGCACTATGTCCAGCGGTCTAGACCCCTCGGCCAAATCCGCTATATAAAAATATAGCTTCATTAACCGGGGTGAATCTTAGACATAGACATAGTACATGTGTACTAGCGTGTGACGATGGAATTTTCGTAACCAATACGTATTAATCTGACAGTAATCTAATTCAGCATTTTTGTATATATTATATAGGATGACAAAGTTACTTGTCATGCAGTCACAGTAAGTAAATTATATACAAACGTCTAAGTATTGTGACAACCATATAATATATCTATCCAGCGGATTTCTGAAACATCAGAAATACAGGGTTAATATCAAATATTTATATATACGTCTACAAATTAAGCCCAACACTGTTTGAATTAGATTTTTAACACTGTCAAATTTTTGCTTTCCCTCAGCGGGATTCGAACTCACACCGTTGTGACACTGTGGCACCAATTCGCCTGCACTATGTCCAGCGGTCTAGACCCCTCGGCCAAATCCGCTATATAAAAATATAGCTTCATTAACCGGGGTGAATCTTAGACATAGACATAGTACATGTGTACTAGCGTGTGACGATGGAATTTTCGTAACCAATACGTATTAATCTGACAGTAATCTAATTCAGCATTTTTGTATATATTATATAGGATGACAAAGTTACTTGTCATGCAGTCACAGTAAGTAAATTATATACAAACGTCTAAGTATTGTGACAACCATATAATATATCTATCCAGCGGATTTCTGAAACATCAGAAATACAGGGTTAATATCAAATATTTATATATACGTCTACAAATTAAGCCCAACACTGTTTGAATTAGATTTTTAACACTGTCAAATTTTTGCTTTCCCTCAGCGGGATTCGAACTCACACCGTTGTGACACTGTGGCACCAATTCGCCTGCACTATGTCCAGCGGTCTAGACCCCTCGGCCAAATCCGCTATATAAAAATATAGCTTCATTAACCGGGGTGAATCTTAGACATAGACATAGTACATGTGTACTAGCGTGTGACGATGGAATTTTCGTAACCAATACGTATTAATCTGACAGTAATCTAATTCAGCATTTTTGTATATATTATATAGGATGACAAAGTTACTTGTCATGCAGTCACAGTAAGTAAATTATATACAAACGTCTAAGTATTGTGACAACCATATAATATATCTATCCAGCGGATTTCTGAAACATCAGAAATACAGGGTTAATATCAAATATTTATATATACGTCTACAAATTAAGCCCAACACTGTTTGAATTAGATTTTTAACACTGTCAAATTTTTGCTTTCCCTCAGCGGGATTCGAACTCACACCGTTGTGACACTGTGGCACCAATTCGCCTGCACTATGTCCAGCGGTCTAGACCCCTCGGCCAAATCCGCTATATAAAAATATAGCTTCATTAACCGGGGTGAATCTTAGACATAGACATAGTACATGTGTACTAGCGTGTGACGATGGAATTTTCGTAACCAATACGTATTAATCTGACAGTAATCTAATTCAGCATTTTTGTATATATTATATAGGATGACAAAGTTACTTGTCATGCAGTCACAGTAAGTAAATTATATACAAACGTCTAAGTATTGTGACAACCATATAATATATCTATCCAGAGGATTTCTGAAACATCAGAAATACAGGGTTAATATCAAATATTTATATATACGTCTACAAATTAAGCCCAACACTGTTTGAATTAGATTTTTAACACTGTCAAATTTTTGCTTTCCCTCAGCGGGATTCGAACTCACACCGTTGTGACACTGTGGCACCAATTCGCCTGCACTATGTCCAGCGGTCTAGACCCCTCGGCCAAATCCGCTATATAAAAATATAGCTTCATTAACCGGGGTGAATCTTAGACATAGACATAGTACATGTGTACTAGCGTGTGACGATGGAATTTTCGTAACCAATACGTATTAATCTGACAGTAATCTAATTCAGCATTTTTGTATATATTATATAGGATGACAAAGTTACTTGTCATGCAGTCACAGTAAGTAAATTATATACAAACGTCTAAGTATTGTGACAACCATATAATATATCTATCCAGCGGATTTCTGAAACATCAGAAATACAGGGTTAATATCAAATATTTATATATACGTCTACAAATTAAGCCCAACACTGTTTGAATTAGATTTTTAACACTGTCAAATTTTTGCTTTCCCTCAGCGGGATTCGAACTCACACCGTTGTGACACTGTGGCACCAATTCGCCTGCACAATGTCCAGCGGTCTAGACCCCTCGGCCAAATCCGCTATATAAAAATATAGCTTCATTAACCGGGGTGAATCTTAGACATAGACATAGTACATGTGTACTAGCGTGTGACGATGGAATTTTCGTAACCAATACGTATTAATCTGACAGTAATCTAATTCAGCATTTTTGTATATATTATATAGGATGACAAAGTTACTTGTCATGCAGTCACAGTAAGTAAATTATATACAAACGTCTAAGTATTGTGACAACCATATAATATATCTATCCAGCAGATTTCTGAAACATCAGAAATACAGGGTTAATATCAAATATTTATATATACGTCTACAAATTAAGCCCAACACTGTTTGAATTAGATTTTTAACACTGTCAAATTTTTGCTTTCCCTCAGCGGGATTCGAACTCACACCGTTGTGACACTGTGGCACCAATTCGCCTGCACTATGTCCAGCGGTCTAGACCCCTCGGCCAAATCCGCTATATAAAAATATAGCTTCATTAACCGGGGTGAATCTTAGACATAGACATAGTACATGTGTACTAGCGTGTGACGATGGAATTTTCGTAACCAATACGTATTAATCTGACAGTAATCTAATTCAGCATTTTTGTATATATTATATAGGATGACAAAGTTACTTGTCATGCAGTCACAGTAAGTAAATTATATACAAACGTCTAAGTATTGTGACAACCATATAATATATCTATCCAGCGGATTTCTGAAACATCAGAAATACAGGGTTAATATCAAATATTTATATATACGTCTACAAATTAAGCCCAACACTGTTTGAATTAGATTTTTAACACTGTCAAATTTTTGCTTTCCCTCAGCGGGATTCGAACTCACACCGTTGTGACACTGTGGCACCAATTCGCCTGCACTATGTCCAGCGGTCTAGACCCCTCGGCCAAATCCGCTATATAAAAATATAGCTTCATTAACCGGGGTGAATCTTAGACATAGACATAGTACATGTGTACTAGCGTGTGACGATGGAATTTTCGTAACCAATACGTATTAATCTGACAGTAATCTAATTCAGCATTTTTGTATATATTATATAGGATGACAAAGTTACTTGTCATGCAGTCACAGTAAGTAAATTATATACAAACGTCTAAGTATTGTGACAACCATATAATATATCTATCCAGCGGATTTCTGAAACATCAGAAATACAGGGTTAATATCAAATATTTATATATACGTCTACAAATTAAGCCCAACACTGTTTGAATTAGATTTTTAACACTGTCAAATTTTTGCTTTCCCTCAGCGGGATTCGAACTCACACCGTTGTGACACTGTGGCACCAATTCGCCTGCACTATGTCCAGCGGTCTAGACCCCTCGGCCAAATCCGCTATATAAAAATATAGCTTCATTAACCGGGGTGAATCTTAGACATAGACATAGTACATGTGTACTAGCGTGTGACGATGGAATTTTCGTAACCAATACGTATTAATCTGACAGTAATCTAATTCAGCATTTTTGTATATATTATATAGGATGACAAAGTTACTTGTCATGCAGTCACAGTAAGTAAATTATATACAAACGTCTAAGTATTGTGACAACCATATAATATATCTATCCAGCGGATTTCTGAAACATCAGAAATACAGGGTTAATATCAAATATTTATATATACGTCTACAAATTAAGCCCAACACTGTTTGAATTAGATTTTAACACTGTCAAATTTTTGCTTTCCCTCAGCGGGATTCGAACTCACACCGTTGTGACACTGTGGCACCAATTCGCCTGCACTATGTCCAGCGGTCTAGACCCCTCGGCCAAATCCGCTATATAAAAATATAGCTTCATTAAGGGGGGAATCTTAGACGATAGGACATAGTACATGTGTACTAGCGTGTGACGATGGAATTTTCGTAACCAATACGTATTAATCTGACAGTAATCTAATTCAGCATTTTTGTATATATTATATAGGATGACAAAGTTACTTGTCATGCAGTCACAGTAAGTAAATTATATACAAACGTCTAAGTATTGTGACAAACATATAATATATCTATCCAGCGGATTTCTGAAACATCAGAAATACAGGGTTAATATCAAATATTTATATATACGTCTACAAATTAAGCCCAACACTGTTTGAATTAGATTTTTAACACTGTCAAATTTTTGCTTTCCCTCAGCGGGATTCGAACTCACACCGTTGTGACACTGTGGCACCAATTCGCCTGCACTATGTCCAGCGGTCTAGACCCCTCGGCCAAATCCGCTATATAAAAATATAGCTTCATTAACCGGGGTGAATCTTAGACATAGACATAGTACATGTGTACTAGCGTGTGACGATGGAATTTTCGTAACCAATACGTATTAATCTGACAGTAATCTAATTCAGCATTTTTGTATATATTATATAGGATGACAAAGTTACTTGTCATGCAGTCACAGTAAGTAAATTATATACAAACGTCTAAGTATTGTGACAACCATATAATATATCTATCCAGCGGATTTCTGAAACATCAGAAATTACTGCATGACAAGTACTTTGTCATCCTATATAATATATACAAAATGCTGAATTAGATTACTGTCAGATTAATACGTATTGGTTACGAAATTCCATCGTCACACGCTAGTACACATGTACTATGTCTATGTCTAAGATTCACCCCGGTTAATGAAGCTATATTTTTATATAGCGGATTTGGCCGAGGGGTCTAGACCGCTGGACATAGTGCAGGCGAATTGGTGCCACAGTGTCACAACGGTGTGAGTTCGAATCCCGCTGAGGGAAAGCAAAAATTTGACAGTGTTAAAAATCTAATTCAAACAGTGTTGGGCTTAATTTGTAGACGTATATATAAATATTTGATATTAACCCTGTATTTCTGATGTTTCAGAAATCCGCTGGATAGATATATTATATGGTTGTCACAATACTTAGACGTTTGTATATAATTTACTTACTGTGACTGCATGACAAGTAACTTTGTCATCCTATATAATATATACAAAAATGCTGAATTAGATTACTGTCAGATTAATACGTATTGGTTACGAAAATTCCATCGTCACACGCTAGTACACATGTACTATGTCTATGTCTAAGATTCACCCCGGTTAATGAAGCTATATTTTTATATAGCGGATTTGGCCGAGGGGTCTAGACCGCTGGACATAGTCCAGGCGAATTGGTGCCACAGTGTCACAACGGTGTGAGTTCGAATCCCGCTGAGGGAAAGCAAAAATTTGACAGTGTTAAAAATCTAATTCAAACAGTGTTGGGCTTAATTTGTAGACGTATATATAAATATTTGATATTAACCCTGTATTTCTGATGTTTCAGAAATCCGCTGGATAGATATATTATATGGTTGTCACAATACTTAGACGTTTGTATATAATTTACTTACTGTGACTGCATGACAAGTAACTTTGTCATCCTATATAATATATACAAAAATGCTGAATTAGATTACTGTCAGATTAATACGTATTGGTTACGAAAATTCCATCGTCACACGCTAGTACACATGTACTATGTCTATGTCTAAGATTCACCCCGGTTAATGAAGCTATATTTTTATATAGCGGATTTGGCCGAGGGGTCTAGACCGCTGGACATAGTGCAGGCGAATTGGTGCCACAGTGTCACAACGGTGTGAGTTCGAATCCCGCTGAGGGAAAGCAAAAATTTGACAGTGTTAAAAATCTAATTCAAACAGTGTTGGGCTTAATTTGTAGACGTATATACAAATATTTGATATTAACCCTGTATTTCTGATGTTTCAGAAATCCGCTGGATAGATATATTATATGGTTGTCACAATACTTAGACGTTTGTATATAATTTACTTACTGTGACTGCATGACAAGTAACTTTGTCATCCTATATAATATATACAAAAATGCTGAATTAGATTACTGTCAGATTAATACGTATTGGTTACGAAAATTCCATCGTCACACGCTAGTACACATGTACTATGTCTATGTCTAAGATTCACCCCGGTTAATGAAGCTATATTTTTATATAGCGGATTTGGCCGAGGGGTCTAGACCGCTGGACATAGTGCAGGCGAATTGGTGCCACAGTGTCACAACGGTGTGAGTTCGAATCCCGCTGAGGGAAAGCAAAAATTTGACAGTGTTAAAAATCTAATTCAAACAGTGTTGGGCTTAATTTGTAGACGTATATATAAATATTTGATATTAACCCTGTATTTCTGATGTTTCAGAAATCCGCTGGATAGATATATTATATGGTTGTCACAATACTTAGACGTTTGTATATAATTTACTTACTGTGACTGCATGACAAGTAACTTTGTCATCCTATATAATATATACAAAAATGCTGAATTAGATTACTGTCAGATTAATACGTATTGGTTACGAAAATTCCATCGTCACACGCTAGTACACATGTACTATGTCTATGTCTAAGATTCACCCCGGTTAATGAAGCTATATTTTTATATAGCGGATTTGGCCGAGGGGTCTAGACCGCTGGACATAGTGCAGGCGAATTGGTGCCACAGTGTCACAACGGTGTGAGTTCGAATCCCGCTGAGGGAAAGCAAAAATTTGACAGTGTTAAAAATCTAATTCAAACAGTGTTGGGCTTAATTTGTAGACGTATATATAAATATTTGATATTAACCCTGTATTTCTGATGTTTCAGAAATCCGCTGGATAGATATATTATATGGTTGTCACAATACTTAGACGTTTGTATATATATATATATATATATATATACTTTATAATATAATATAAATTATAACTTATAATTATTATTATAAATATATTATATAAAAATATATATACTAATAATTGTTAAATTTAAAATTTATATTAAAATTATTTATTATTTACAATAATGTTTATATATATATAATAATAAATATGGGTTATATTAAGGTTTCGTACCATATGTAAATTGTCTATTGGTAATGTTATGTACTTGCGACTGACAATTCATACAACAACACTTTTGAACCAAGTAGAATTTTTACCTTTTATTTGTTATCAAAGCTACTATTATAACGATGCACAACAACAAAATATAAAATTATATATTATAGGCATTCGTAGTTTGTACATTATTTTAAATTTTTAATAAAATAATTGTCAAAACAATCCGATTTTGATGCATGGTTTTAACTATCAAACCACTTTTTCCTTTTATCATTCATGTTCCAATTAACATCAAAGATCTACGGCAAGCTACGGTGGGGTACCGGGACCCTTTTAAAAAAAAGTGTTTAAATAAAACATCCCATCAAAATTAGGACGTGACATGGACACTACTTCCAAACAAAATGGATGCCTGTTTCTTGGAATGATCCTCAAATTGTCGATATGTGGGAAATCTTTGTAAGTTAGGAGGAAAAACTATAGGTTGTGCAAGTCCAACACCTCTTTTCATGTAAAAATAGCAATTTCCGAGAAATCGATGTATCCTAGTTGTCTGAAAACCTCGCCATTTGCTTTTGAGAATTTCGATTTCAGTCTAAAGTAAAACGTCTTTCCTTCAAGTGTACAAGTTGAGAAATCCTTAAAATCCCAGACTCCCAGACTGAAACACTCTTACCCCCATCCCTCATTTACAATTCGTCGGTTATGCTTCATTTCACCCACATTTTAAATCGTTTCTCAACATGTTGTACTTATTGTCCTTACTACATCTGACTTGAAACAAGTACAAACGGAATCGATTTCCGACGTGAATTTTGGATTCTCGGGCATTGGTCTGAAAGGGTCATAATTTCCAAATGACCTTTTTTATCTCAAAAGATCGCCAGGATTTATGGTGGAGTAAAGCAGTAGAAGACTTTGTGAACGTTACTCTTCTAAAACCTCTGATCCGATTTTGATGAAACGTTGCATTTCCAGTAGAAAGATCTAGTGTATTTCATTTGCTTATTATTCGAGTGTAGGTGTGACCAATTTCTCTTCACTAATATACGAGATTATGCAGCTCTAACTTGCATGGCTACGTGTTACAATCTTGTGTCAAGCTAAGACTGATAAATATTTGAAATCTGCGTTCGGTACGATTTTCAATATGTCCTGAACATTTTCGACTTATAAACCTTCAAAAAATTTTATATTCGCGACGACTTGGTGTATATATGTCAATCTTTAATAGAATAGAAACCACAATGCTACATTAATAAAGGCACTGGGGATAAATCATTCACCAGGAATTCAAAATCATTCAATATCAAGACAACATATTATAGCAGAACCACTATTATCCGGAAACCAATTTTGAACGAAAGGACGGAGGGACCGACGACTCTCGTCGACTGTGGGTATAAAAAGATTTTTTTTTAAAAACTCGGGATTTTTCTATATTTATATTGGTTTTAGACAATTTATTTTAATTTAAGTTTTGTTTCAAGTGGCCCATGGCATATGATTAAACAAATGTGGTGACGACATTGCTCATTGCATTCCAGTATTGATCCTGGACGTTTCTTCTATCGGTAGTATAATCTTTAAATGTAGCCTCTGTATACTTTCGTCTAGGTCTTCCTTGGTTGGAGGGCTTTCCTCTGAAAGCAGAAGCTGCTAACATTTCTTTTTCCCTTGGTTCAATCTTATAAATGTCCAATGAGATGGACATATCCTTTCCATCGCTCTTACGAAATATTTAAACATCCAAAGACAGTAAAGATGTTGAAGAGCACAATAAAAGCATCAAACAAGCCCTAAAATGTAGCAAAATCATGCCAGGAGCATTATATTGATTGATTGATTGGATGTCTGCTTTACGTCCAGCGAGCAGTATTTCAGCTATATTCAGGACGGGAACAAGTTAACAAACAATAAATCAACGGAAAATATGGGTGGGATGGGTTGCAGGGAATACAATTTTGACTGCCACTGGAAAAGTATGGAGTTTTGGGTATGGGTGGAAAATTTGGCTTTTTGTAGCGGCTACAATGAGCCTACTCTTTTTCGAAATCTACAAAAGGGGTCTTTATCGTGCAAGGAGCGTGACACTCTCCAAACACGTTACCCACTACGGTCCGCGGTCAGGCTTTCCGTATTATGACCTGACAACCCCCCAACGAGAGGGTCTCCCATATCCGCCACCCGGGGACGCGCTGGGCTGCTCTGTGGGCGAGCACTGGGAACCCTCCCAGTATGGTCCCAGAGGAGCATTATATGCCTAATTGTAGAATAATCATACGGTTTTCAATAATTTTAGGCATTTGATCAGAAAAGTTCAAATGACTCTGATTTACTATGTGGAAATAACCGAAGTGATCAGATTGCGCTTCTACATCTTTAACTTGTTGATTATGAAATTTCTCACGCATCTTTTGAAATCGGAGACATAGTTATAGTAGTCTCTGTGTAAATACCCGACTTTGAATAACCAGAAATGAAATACCTACTGTAAATGTCCTTATGCTGGATACGTATTTCGAGAGACGGAAAATAATAAATATGTCAGTATATCTATATATTTATAATAAATACGAAATTAATAGATTTGTGCACTTTATACAGTTTGTATTCTTGCGATTCGTTACCCGGATACAGCCGATTAATCGTGTGACAATTTATATTGTAACTCAAAAATGGCAGGGTGTTTGCCTGCTTTGTGGACTTTCAAAAAGCTTTTGACACTGTCAATCAAGTGGGAATCAAAATTAAACTACTTCAAATTGGAATGTATGAAATAAGCAGGTCCTGTGTTAAAATTAAAAATGGAATTACTATTTTTTTCCCACTAAAGTAGGAGTAAAGCAGGGTGACAATTTAAGCCCTTACCTCTTTAAAATTTTTATCAATGATTTTACAGATTATATAAAAAATAGTCCAGACCCTGTCTTATTAAATGAAAACCCAGTTCATTCTCTTATGTATGCAGATGATATTATTATCTTATCTTCTACAGCTGAAGGTCTGCAAGCTAAACAATATTTTTGATAAATACTGTGATGATTGGTGCTTGACAGTTAACCCAACTAAAACTAAAGTTTTGATATTCAACAAAGCAGGCAGACACCTCCAACATAAATTTAATTACAAAGATAATGTAATAGAATGTGTTCAACGCTGTAAATACTTAGGAGTGTACTTTATTGCCTCTGGAAACTTCACCTATGCTCAAGATGAACTCTATAAAAAAAGCCTAAAGGCCTATTTTAAACTACCAAAACATTTTCTCTGTATTAATCCAGATCTAAAAACGAGTATCCATATTTTTGACCATACAGTTAAACCAATCTTACTTTATGGTTGTGAAATATGGGGAACTTTTAACGCAAATACAGCCCGGTTTAGAAATGGCTCTTTAACACCAGATAAAATTTACTCAAATATTATTTGTGAAAAATTACACTCAAAAGTTCGTATTAGGGGTCCATAGAAAAACAACAAATTTTGCTGTGTTGTCAGGGCTTGGGCGTTTTCCACTCCATTATGATACATGTATAATTAAAAGCATCTTGAATTACTGGCAACGCCTTGAAAACTTAAAAAAATTTCCTTTATTACAGAAGGCCTATGAAGAATCAAAACTTCTTTATGAGCAAAAAAAATCTTCATGGTATGGATCACTTCTATGTATACTGCAAAATTTTCCTGTAATTAATCAACTGAAAGATAAAAGGACCTCTAAAGCTACATGTACACTCAATAAACTTATAAGGGAAAATTTTTGGAACTATGGATTAATCAAAGGGCCCAATTTTCTGATGGAAAAAATGCGAACTTATACTTCCATTAAGCAACACTTTGGATATGAACGTTATCTTGCCATTATCAAAAACTTTGAGCATAGGAGGAGTTTAACAAAACTAAGAACCTCAGCACATCGCCGCAATATTGAGGCAGGTAGATATCAGGGTTTACCTCCACACCAAAGGTTGTGTGCTCAGTGTGACTCGAGAGAAATTGAGGATGAAATCCATTTTTTACTTGTCTGCAACAAATTTGCAGATAACAGACAAGCATTACTAAACACTGTTGCTTTAACATGTAACAACTCTCTAAATTTAACAGTGCAGGACAAATTTCACTGGATAATGAACTGTGAAGACAAAAACATACTTAAAGAATTATGTAACTTTATTCATAAATTTTGTAGATAACTATGAAATTTACATATTTATATGTGTATATATGTATATGTATATATATATATGTATATGAATACTGCTTACTTTTCCGGGCAAGACACAGGGAGAATCTACAAGATTTAGCACCGTTCCTTGGTGTCTTCTCCAGTAAGGTAACCTTCTCTCTCGGCCAAACAAATCCTTGTCTTTCTGGGTTAGACACGGGGAGAGTCTACCATGACTCTAATAAGCACCGCCACCTGGTGTCTCTCCCAGATAGATAATGACACTACTACTACTACTACTACTAGGAAATAAAATAAACATCAAATCTTGGTGAAAAACGCTTTTTCTGTTCAATAGAATTCTTAAGCACCGTCTGGTGACTTAAATACGAACATTATGAATAATATTATGTTTCAACCTTGTCACACTGTGCACACAACACCAATTTTATAAAAATGTTTAACACTATTACAACTTGTGTAACTGTTCCATATTCTGTTAAAATTGTAATGTCCTGTTCCTTAATCATACATGTAAATTTTTTGTCATTGCCCCTTGTGGGACCTTAATTGGAATAAAAAATATTGGTATAGTCTATGCAATATCGGCGATCAAGCATAACCTATATATACGCCACCCCAACTCCATGTTTTCATCAAATATCGTACGTACAATATTCCTCAAATATGAGAGAAACGTACTCAAACAATGCAACTTTCCTCCAGGCAGGATTGCCAGATTAATCTACCACACGTCTTATATATAGACTATATTTCAAACTCTGTAAAGACTTTATTTCCTATGGTCCTTCACCTAAAATATCTATACATGTATTTGATCAAACAATATTGCCAACCTTCTGTGTGGTTGTGAAATATGGGGTTATTGTAACCCATTCTCCAGAATCTTTGAAAGAAATAAGAATATTGCTGTAAATAAAATATATACAAATTTAACTTGTGAACAGGCCCATGTAAAATTTTGTAAATATGTACTTGGATGTGGAAAAAAAAGTACAAACTTTGCAGTACTTTCAGAACTTGGAAGGCTACCTTTACACCTCAATATTGGGAAAGCCCAAATGCTTTATTGGCATCGCTTAGAAAATCTATCAGATAATTTGTCATTCTTAAAGATGCATTTAATCTATCCAAGGATTTATATCAAAAGCAAAAACCTTCTTGGTGTGGGTCAATTAACATTCTCAAAAACTTATTTTTTGAAAAACATGATGGATTAAAATATATATCAGATTATAATTTTAAAAAGTAACTTAAGGTTATGATGAAGGATCACTGGTATAAACAAAAATTCTAAGTGATGGTAAACTATCTGTTTATACAAATATTAAACACAATTTTGGATATGAAAATTATCTCACAATTATATCAGATTTTGAGCAAAGGATAAAACTTACTCAATTTAGAATATCTGCTCATAGACTTAGAATAGAGCTGTGAAGATATCAGGGTATCCTCAGACAGGATAGACTTTGTTTACATTGTTCTGCTGATATATTAAAGAGTCTGTTTTTATCTAAGTAAACATTTTGTCCACGATTAATGTTAACCACACTTGCACCTATTCCAGTTGTCTATGGTCCGCACCAGATACATACAATTGATTCATACTACTGTAACGAATTTCTAACCTTAATAATATATTTACTGCTTTTCTTTCTCTTTTAAACCTTTCATAAATATATATATAAATGTTTGATAATTATGGATTTACCACAATCCTTGTAGGCAACGTCCCCTGGTGTCTTCTGCATAAAATTGATGTTTATGCATTTGACACAGGCAATTTTGTTAGTAGATAACCATACATAGAGGTGAATAAAAGAAAATGAGATAAGTATAGTTCAGTTAATTTCTGATCAAAAGTAGATGAGATATAATGGAGATTTGTTTTTTCTTATCTGTACATGTACTTACTAGTATTATCAAACTAGATAAAGTCTAAGAATATGTTAAACCTATATCATAGTGGATATACCTCAACCTTGATAGACAACGCCCCCTGGTGACTTTAGCACAAAATTGATATGTAACAGATTACTTAGGTTTGTGTATCAGTCACGGACAGGTCTGTTGGTATATAACCATATTTAACAAAATAATCCTTTAAATTTTAATCCCACATGCATAGATGTCTGGTGAGGGCTGCTCTGGATAAAACCCAAGTCTTGGAACTGTAAAATCTCTAATATTTTATTGTGATATTTTTGTTTGGTTATATGTGTGTTGTATGGATAATTATTATTTGTAATTGTATTGTCATTTTGTCCCATTGAGGGCCCCTTGATTGGAATAATATACTTATACTTATAGAAACAGACCGGAAAACGAAGTCTTGAATTATTCAAGTTTTCGGACCATCGACCCTGCCGGGACCAATGCACTTCGAACTAATGCCACTTCAGATTATAGACCTTTCGGACCATCGAACGGACACCAATTTTTGTGTATTCGGTCGTCTGCTACGGGTCCTGTGTCCTTTATTTAATGTGAAAACGTTTTCTTGAAAATGATCGTCGGAATGCTCCTTTGATAATAATTCGTACCGTCCTGAAATAAACATTCCGCTCAGATTAAAGATCGTGCATCATGTAATATCTACATGATGGACAAGTAGCACCTGGAATGGAAGAATAAAAATCTCCATGATATTATAAAGCAAAGTCACGTGTCAACGATTATCCTTTTTCTTTTCTTAGATGTCATACAAAACATACAGTTTAAACAGAAAACAAACAACTGGATAGTGTCAATGATAAGCTACGTCCTGCGTTGGTTTCAATGTCTGAAGAGAATAAGAAAACATAAACTTTGTAGAATACCATCCTATGAACAATATATACCTTTGGTTTTGATTCAGAGAAGCCCTTTTTTAAAACATCGCTCTATAAAACTAGCAAGGAAACCGACCGAGGCGAAAGTCAAGAAACGATAACAAATCCGGATTTAGACAAAACAAAAAAAAAACACAAAAAAACCCACAGAAAGTGCAATAGTCATCCGAACTAAAAAAAAAGCGTGGGTGCACTCCTCGAGTGCTTCTGACGAGTTAGCAATGTCGAGCTACTCTTTGTCATGCACTAGTCAAATCCATGTGTAAGGAAGACTACCTATTCCTAACGATTATAACGAATAACCACTAATTTAAATATTAATTTACACAGCAAAGGAACAAAGATTCGTGCATTTTTAATTTTGATTTTCAAGATTTATTGACTTGCATTTTTTACGGACCTGCAAATTTTACGCTACACCGTATTAAAAACATTGATTGCTTATCAACAGAAACAGAATGTAGATTTAATCAGGTGGGTAATTGTTTTGATGACAATTAGCACAACGGTAAGCATCAAAAGAATAATGTATGCATAACACTTTGTGTTTTACTCAAGCCATAGTAGAATCTTAACGCAACTGAAATTTGAGGTAGGAAATCTATGAGACATTTTTGGATAGGTTAGATCAAAGTAATCCAATCAAAATCCATAATCATGATTAAAAACTTATATACAAGACATTATGTTTTCGTTATTTTTGTCATATCATGGATTTTTCTACAATTATCCGCTCTGTTCTGACTCGAACAAATGCACTGAGCTGTGACTTACGTGACTCTTTGGCATACAGGACCTGTACTGGTAACATTTATTTATTTTATGTAATTTAATAATAACTTTAACACAGTTTAATTTAATTATTTTTCTTTCGGGTAGTTTGGGAATGGGAGCGTCATTAAAAAAATCACGAACAAGCGGAAAACAATTCCTGTATTTTTAATGTCAAAAATGAAAAAATATATATATGAATTTGTAGTTATTTATTGCCAATCAGTGTGTTTTTGAAAGACATGTTTACAGATAGAGCATATAGTTCAGAGATTTGTGATGTAGCAATACAATAAATTTCAAAACAGCAAACGAAATCATCAACGATACTATTAACGCTATTTGCTTCAAATATTCCTTAAAATAATCCTGATGTCGAACTCCATCTTCGGATCGTAACCCTTGGCTAGCGAAGATGGTCGAACTCTATTCCAAAGAATCAGATAGTTCCATTTATGTTAGTAATGTGGAAGAAATTTTTAATTTTGCGCAGTTGTAGCCTGTTAATCATGTCTGAATCCTTTTTGTCATGTCTATACTTTTATTATATATAAAAATAATATGCACAAAAACTTACATCCACCTCCATGTGGTATGCAGGGTAACAATTAATTACTTATAAATTAATTAATTTCTGTTGATGGGAAGAGATAAATTCACGTTAAAAAAAATATTTTAGATGTAAAAAAATTTCTTTAAATACTCTTGGTATTTAATTCGCGCTCAATAATCAATAGGTCAATAAATTCGCTTTGAAAAACAGGACCTGTACTGGTTAGATTTATTTATTTTGTGTAATTTAAAAATTACCTGAACACAATTAAATTTAATATTTCTCGATATTTTTGCGGGGAGTGGGGCGTTTGGTAAGGAGCTTTTTTACCTGATACCTCTTTTTCTGATTAATTATGTCAAGCTTATTAAAATTAAATCTTTTGATTTGCGCCCCCTTTTTGTAATTGAAAGGGGAACAAGTGAAAGATTTAATTTTAATTAAAATTGTTAAATTCTGAAGATTGTGTTTTTGCTTATCTCCCTTTTATACATCCTTATAACACATCTTACATCGGGTAGCCTTTTTGAATGATCTTTTTTATTAATGTCTTAAAACACTTTTATGTTGTACTAACAACAATAGGTTTTAATTAATGTGTTAAATCTTCGCGCATCCCACAATCTGGATAAATATAAAGAAACAAATTTGGAGAATGTTATTTTTAACAAATATGTAATGATAAAGACAATTGTTGGACGATAGACGTTCCATCTCGTAAGTTAAGTATATAATTATAATATTATTATTCAAGAGCTTTATTTATGACGACTTTATCTTTTATCACGTCTGCTGAAATTTGTTAGTTTTAATAGCATGAATGTCACAGAAAAATCCAATGTCTTATGTCGGACTTAAACCCACAACAAGCCACCGCTCTACCAACTGAGCTCAATGATATCGTAACGATGGTTTATTCACGTTTCTCCAACTTTTGATAATTAACTATAACAACATCCAATTAGGGGTGGGGATTAGGGGGCCATCATAAGGATAGCTACCTGTTCAGTAGTATACATATATAAGATAATATTTTGTTTCCTTTGTTTTATTTCGAGTCTATTTTTTTCTGTGTAAAGTTCTTTTTATTTTATTTTCATAAATAGTCTTTTTGTTTCTCATCATAAAATGTTCATATATTTTTTTTGTAATTATAATATAATTTTATTAAGTATGTATTTTTGTACTAGTATTCCATAACAAGATATTTATATTTACATAACAATATAAGGAAATAAAAAGCATTGGAAAGCACTGTCTATTACACGTATTAGCACTGAATACATTTCACTGCAAAGTTACTGGCGAAGCTCCATGCGAATACAAAAGGATGCTTGGTCTGCGTAGTCTTGGACTGTCATCTGTTGGTCAAGGAATCTGTGCTTGAGTGTGCTGAGTCTTGTGTCGATGTCTCTGTACTTCTTCTGTTTTGGTCTGGTTGTTGCTCCCGATGATACTTGAATGTCGTTTGCCTCTGTGTTCGCCTGCGTATTCTTCAGAATCTCTATCAGCTGGAATATGTTGGGGTGAGCGTGTCTTACAAGTTTCTTTAGTTTGCTGTGCCATCCTTCTAGGTGGTTGTTGGTGCGTGGTCCTTCGTTGGTGAAATGATTCCATTCGTCTCTGTCTTGGCCCTCTACCCATTGAGTGGTAACGTAGTCTGCGAAGTCGGTGGTGTCCATGGGTATAACTTCTGCGTTCGCCATTGTGTGTACTAAGTTAACTGACCTCCATTTCAAGTTTCGTGGTTTATAAAGCATTTATGAGTGATGTTCAGTGTGTCAGATCACATTTTTGATACTTAATCATTTGTAATTTCACAGCTTCTGTTTGACCAAGCTTACTTTGATGCATAAATTACTTAATCATTTGGAAATTCACAGCTTTTTTTTTGGCCAAGCTAATATAAATACTTAGACAAGCTGACAAATCTGCATTTAAATTAGGAAATAATTAGAAAAAAAATTAAGAAAGTTATTGAATTTTAAATATTTTTTATTTAATAATTTTCAAATATTTTATTCATCTCTTACATTTATGCAAATGAAACTAAATGATGAAGAAAATATTCAATTATAAAATAAAAATATCTGCTTATTTAACATATAAGAATACTAGTTTTATTAACATCAATATATTCTTAAATTATATTCACATTCTCTTATGCTACTTAAAAACATATTTTTTCCTACATACTTTACAGGTAAAAATCTTAGCAATCCTTTTGATGGCCCCCTAATCCCCACCCCTAATTGGATGTTGTTATAGTTAATTATCAAAAGTTGGAGAAACGTGAACACACCGTAACGATTCGCCCCACTCACGATTCGCCCTATATTAATAAGGATTCGCCCCGCATTTAATAACGATTCGCCCCACATTTAATAACTCCTCAAGATAAATTTGGGAGATAACTGTATTGTATTTGAAGATTTGCCGGCATCAATTGGTGATTTGATGGTCGGAAATTGAGTTTATTGGCGACGCGTAAGCGTAGCCAGTAAACGGATATTTCGGACCATCAAATCACCAATTGATGCCGGCAAATCTTCAAATACAATACAGTTATCTCCATTCTGATGCTACGGCAATAACAAACTAAATTAACTGATTAATATTGGAATTTTGTATTTGCCGGAAATAACGTCTGCGCTTGCGTTAAAATCTGACGGCATCAATCATGGAATTGATGCCATGAAATTATTCACGTTATCCAATCAGAATTGACGTTACATCAAGAACTGCATTATAGCATTCCTCTTACAAAATTATCAAAGGTTCACTGGATACTTTTATTGTCTGGAATAACATTTATTGACGACCAGTATCCACTGACAAAATGGAAATAATTTAGTATAAGAGAAAAAAAAATATATATTATGTTTCAGAAATGTATTTATAAACCCCAGTTTTTGCTCTTATAATCCGGAGTATAACGTTACGTAAATTGCAGAAGAAGTATCCGGAGATTGACAAACCGGCTCTGTTTCATTGATTTCCTACGCATTGCATTGTGGGAATTTTCGTATTTTCGGCATATTTATGAACATTAATAAATGTTTCTCACAAGTTTACAATGCTGCAATTTTACAAAACTATAATTACAGTGCATAACGATGACAAATAATGTAAATTACTTGGTAGAATAAAGAAAATATTTTATGCGATACACCCCCTAATTTACATATTTACACAAACATGGCCGACCTCGTCCAGCAGGGAAGGGAGGAACAACAAAAAGAGACAAATAATGTTAGACAGTGTTTTCTTTTAAAATATAAACCAATGACTTTCAAGTTTACTCCACCTTATTCATCGTAAACGTGTGTAATATTACAAGAATTTATATTTGCATAAGAATTAATTGTGTTTGTTGTTGACTACGCTATAAAATGACATTTACGATGTGTTTATCTTTTCCCAATCATCGTTACTCTCAAACTATGTGCTTAAATTTAAAATCATCGTTAAACAATGGGGAAAATCCAAAATTCATTTAATCAACTTCATGACGGAAAAATGCGATTTGGAATGTCGGAAAATACAGATTTAAAAACGAGTTTTCATTTGTGTTCAGCATCTTCATCAGATATGGGTCCAACAGATTCAGCGCCATTTGTTAATGCAGCATCAAATAAATTTATTCACAAAGAAGTTGAAAAGGGAAAGTTTGGGCTTGCCCTAAAAAATGACAATGAGAGTGATCATTTACTCAGACGATTGGATGAGGGCACAGATATTTCAAGTGGGGATGACAGCTCTCCTACAAAAATCCTTGGTCAGTCAGATATGAATAGTTTTGAGAGCAAATCAGATGACTGTGATGATGAAAGAAAAATTGTACCTCAACTCAAAGCTGTAAATTCAGGCTTGATTATATCCCCAATTAGACTTACAGAGGATATTCCTATAAATATTGGTGAAGATGAAACAAAATTTTCATCAGTAATTAGTAATATGCAACAAAAACTGTTATATATTCCTAAAACAAAGCAACTAGTAGCCGAAAAAATTAATGGTGCAAATACTCTGCATATAAATGACAACACTGAATTATTCAATGATACAGACAGCCATAAAAGCTCATCCACAGAAACTATATTAAATGAAGAGGATGGACCTAAGTTTAGTTTACAAGTAAATGATACATCTAGTCTGGGTGGAGAAAATGACTCACTTTTATATTTGAGTGTGAATAAAATCAAAGATCAGGATCAGTTATCTTTAAACAATTCTGAGAATGATTTGCCTCGGAATCACACTGGAGACTCCTTACTGAGGACTTTTAATGACACAACAAGTCTTTCTAGTCTAAGCACATGCACAGACTTTTCAATATCGGCAGCATCATTTGATGAAGGTTGTGATGGCACAGGACTCTGTATTGATACTGGAGATGGTGAATTTATGGAAATTAATTTGCATTCCAGAAACTCTTTCGAAAGGAAGAAAAATCCCTCCCAAGACAGTGGATTTGAAGACAGAGGCTCAAAATCAAAGAAGAAAGGATTGTCAGAATTCCTTGCTAGGTATAAAAACATACTTTTTGATTTCTGATTAATCACATATACTACTACTTCATATATGTACATGTACTTAAGTTAGCAACAATAATAAGCATGTCAATTACATTACATTACATCTTAGCATTATTTATATTGGTAAGATCTGAGCACAGCTCAGATAAAAATTTCGACCTTAAAATGTGCTTGATGTACATTATTAGTACACAAAATTAGCAAAGCTTTAAGTGTTCAAAAATGAAAGAAAAAAAGCCTTTTATTACTAATTTGTAGACTAGATCTGTTTCTCCATTTGCAAATACATATGGTTAAAAAATTTTGATTTTTAGCAGTTTTTCACAAGTTTTTTTGCAAAAGGCTGGCACTTTAGCCATTAAGGTTTACCATTATACATTGTACTAGTATCTGATCAAAATAACTTGACAAAGAAGTGGTTGTGTATACATGTTAATCTGCCATATATTTAATGAATGAAATATTAACCATGCATCAAAGGTATGTAGTTCAAAATTTAATACCAACATTTTAGCTGAGTTCATACTTTAAAATTAGTAGTTTCATGGTCATCTTTACTACATTATGTACATGTATACATTTGTGTATGTGATGCATTCCATCAATAATTATATACCCAGTATAAATCAGCAGTTCAGTAAAAAATCCCTTTAATGAGAAGCATGGAGTAAATGTATACAAACATGTACATATATACAGTATCAGGTGCATATGTACACAGAAGATACCTGGAAAGATCATAATAGAATGTCATGGTGTTTTGCTTAAAAAGTACAGTGCAGTGTATATGTACATGTATTATGAGAAAAAATAAGAAAATGCTAATGATACATTGCATTATATTACTGTTGTGTACAGATTGTGAACATTTATATTGAAATTAGTTTTAAATTGAACTTTACACTGCGATTATTTACATGTAATGCAGTGAGGAAGGAACAATTGAACTAGTCATTATCATTTCCTGTTTAAAATGTCTTAGTTTCGGGATATTATGTCTCATGACAAAATTAGGAGTATAAATGAGGAAGATCCGTTGATCATATATTACTCCAGTTTTTCATGTTTGAAAAGGTACATGTATCTGTTTAATTCTGAAGCTCACATGATATACAAATGTACATTGTACATGTATTTTAAATTTGCATTTGGAATTTCAAATGATTGACCTAAAAATGTTGTGTTGATAGAAATTTTTAAAGAAACAAATAATAAAAATTTTTTAAAAAGTGAGTAATAGATCATATATGAATATTACTAGTACATGTACATGTATTTACTGTACATACATGTAGTATACTAAACAATACATACTTGTACAGTAATCTGTACACTGGTAAATGATTCGTGTACAAAATATTTTTTTAAATACTTTCTATAACAGGCATGCATGTTGTATACCCATCCATCTAAACTGTAACATGATAATAAAATGTCATCAAATATACCAATATTATAAAATCTACAGGTATCCCTCAAAATAGTGTTAATTTTATTGTATGTATAATTATTTAACATGGACGTCTCATAAGAAATATATAATTTTGATACTAGTAAAAATAAGTGACACGATTCAGTACTGTTACAATGTATAGCACTAACTTGACAAGTTTTCTCATTTATAGTTGCATCTGAAGTGAATGTACCTTTTACTAACACATTAAAATGTATCAGTGCTCCAGATAAGGTTTCTGTTATTTAGTTTTTACCCTGTACTGACTTGCATTACAATTGTGTGATCGTCTGTGTATATTTTTGCTTCATACATGTATTTTCCACCCACTGGAACAGATTTTCAAGTGGGTTTACGTTTTTCACCCATCATTGAATTGGGTCTTTTCTCACTTCCTTTGTCATACATTGATTTTTTCTTACAGGTATACCAGGGTTTTTACATTCTGGTTCATAATTGAAGGGGGCCCTATCTTCTATCTTAGCACTGATAATGCTGAATCATTCTGTCACCAAAAGTTTCCTTACTTACATTATAAAATTAAATTTGTTGCTTTACATTCTTGCTACAATTAAATTATTTTTCATAACTACTTTTAAAATAAACCATTTTTTATTACCTTTTTCCATTCTTGCGGATATAATATTCATTTTGTATGTAATTACTTAAATATAATCTGATTTGGCACTTCTTGGACCAGAGGCAAGTCTTTTGAGGTCATCCCTGCATACATGTATTTAGATATGATATGAATGCTTCTTTTATGCAACTACTTGAAGTTATATTTATTGGATGAAAATCAGAGAAAAAATTGGGATAAATTGTCTCAATTTTATTGGGTCTAGCAACACAAATGACATGAAATAAATTTTAATTGTGTAGCCAGCAGAAACAAAGTTATCTGGAGCTCTGATGTATTCTGAAAATGTTGTACAGGGTTCATATATGTAAATAATACTCTTTTCTTTTATTGATTTTGTTCACATAGAGCTAATTGAAATATCTCTACATGTACATTTATACCAATAGAAAGTATTGTACATGCATTGTTGGACACAATATTTAAACACACTCTGTATACTAATGAACCTTACTTTTTATGTGCATTTACAATGATACATTGTGTTAGTGATATATCATGTCTCATTGACCTACACATGTACATGTACACACGAATGAGTATGAGGATGTACCATTGACTTGTAGGTATAAAGTGTTGTGGGTAGGGATAACAAATCGACCTGGGAAAAGTAAAACAACAATCAATCAATCTACCTGGGAAAACTGTACACCATTATTATGTTATATTAAAATATTTGTCATTTGCTGTTAATTTTTAGTACTAATGTCTTAGTTTAGGTTTCTTATATGCACTAATTCACCTATCATTAGAATAACATGTACAGACAGTTTATTACAGTATTTATTTTTTAATAGGAAGAAAAGGATTGTTAGGACTATCGAATATAGATTAAAAGCTAATTGTATAAGCAAGTACAGGGCTGAAACATGCAAATAAATACCTTTTACTAGGTGTCACTTCTTTTCTTGCACATCACAGTAAAAAAAATTGTATAGCCTTGCTTTTAATAGGAAAGCAATGATAGTTACAATAACCATTGGATTTAAAATTAATAATACTGGTACATGTATAAAAGGGAACACAACTGAAGCAAAAAATACCCATTGTGTCAGCCATCCCATAAAAAAGTTATCAATGTACATTGTTTTGTCGGTCTCTTAATTGTAATGTATTTTTGGTGGGTTTGTCATTTCAGTCCAAATTCCTGAAGTTATTTCAACAAAACATGTAATTTAATAAGTTTAGCTTTTTTTTCTGAGCCCATATCTTGCTAATGATCAGGAAGTTGTCTATTTCCTTGTTTTGTTTTTTAAATCTTTTTATCAGCTTTGCATGTAAACAAAGTATAAAATGTAAATAAATATTCAGCTCATAAAAATTCAATAATTAACTTTTAAGGAAAATTATTCCCAGTCATTTCTGTGTAAGTTGTTGTTTATATTGTATTACTATGTGTATAGTTACAAGTACATGGTACATGTAGAGACTTAAGAAATACTGAGGATGGACACTATAGCAGTCTTGTGTGTAGTATCCATAATACATTTTCTCTAATCTTATCTGTGACAGGGAGTTTTCTTATAAAGGCATTCATTTATATCAAATTATAAAGAGATTGTGGTAATTAATGTTACAGGTACATTATAAATATCAATACTGTGTTGAATAATACAGATGTCTGGAATGCTTTGGTGTCTATGTTCTTACCTGTCAATAATGGTGTGAAACATACATGTAATGATGTAATTATACTAGTAATGCAGAAAGGACATTTTACTCCAGTTGTATGGAATTTTTACAATTTTAAAATTTGCAATTTTAATAATGACATAATAAGGATTTAACATTATACTTCACTTGTTATATAATTAATGTTTATCTGAAATTTATGTGTTCTTGTATACTGAATACTGTTTTTATATTATATGGAAATTTTACCAATTTTTTTTCAGAAATTTGTTTTCAAGAAAGGCAAAAGAAGGTGAAGACGATGCTGAGCAGGGCTGGAAGTTATTTGGAAGAATTCCACCAAAACAAGCACCTGATAAAGACCCCCAGCAAATCACACAAGAATTTCAACATAAACTTCGCTCTATTACAACACCAAAGAACAGTAAGAAGGGTGATATAGAAGTTATGTCAACAACAGCTCTCATTCTGGAGAACCGACCACAGTAAGTTTACTGTAAAATTCAGTATAGATCTACATTTATCATCCATAATCTACCTCTTGAATGTCCATCCATAACTGATTTTCCTTAATAATAATAATTATCGATAATTTGCAGTATTTTCCCCTTGATCTTTATGTGCTTTATTATCTAATCTTGCTATACAAGTGTGAGATGGGCCCATCCCACCTTGCTGTCAAGATGTCAAGTTACAAAACAGCAATAAACAGATTATTTACATTTTAGCTAATATTGATTGGATGGTCCTTTATAACATACTAGTATGTTTTTATGCCAATTGGAAATTCAAAATGTCCACCACCATAGAACAGAGTTTATCTTGGGGCCCTATGTGAAAAATTTTCAAATAACTGTATTCTCTGAAATCGATTAATCAATCAAAACAAAAAATTATTAGCAATATTGACTGGATGGTTCTTTATAAACTTAATGTTTGTTATGCCAATCAAAAATTCAAAATGGCCACCATTGCAGGAAAAAGTTTTGAAAGGCTTCTTGTCTGAAACCAGTTAACCAATAGAAACTAAACTTGTTACTAGTATTCATAGGATGGTCCTCTATAAGGTTTATGTTTAAGTTTTCAATGCCAATCGGAAATAAAAATGGCCTATATACACCACTGGACTTAGTTTAACACAGGACCCTATGGAAAAATTTTAAAAGCCTTCTCTGAAATCATTTCAAACGAATCAAAATGCCATCTTTTCTAAAACTGCAAAGCTGATTCAAGTCATATGGTATGTGAATGTTTATGGGATGGTTCTTTTAAAAGTTTATACTTGCTTATACGATTAAAAATCTATGATGGCTGCAATTGTAGGTTTTAATTTGATATTGAAACTTATAGGAAAATGTTAAAATAGCTTTCTATCTGTAACTATTAAACCAGTTGAAACAAAACAGCAATATTAAGTAGTCTAAACAAAGATTATGTTATTTATGCCAGTAGAAAATTGAAAGCTACAGGACTTAGTTTAACATAAAAAAAACCCATCTTCATTGCCTATATAAATAGATACGGTGAGCGATTCTTTCTCTTAAGAGCCTCTGGTTTGAAACTTGATGCATTTTCTCACCCTTTATAATCTCCGAGAAAATACATTTTCTTTAAATCCGGCTTCCTCCCTCAATAAAAACTGGATGCCATGATATAGCTGAAAAATTGCTGAAAGTGGCGTTAAACACCATCAAACAAACAAACAAACAAACAATCTTCTTTAAAAAAATGTAAATAATCTTTAAGAACAACAGTAGTACAGATGCAATAATATATGATCCAAAAGTATATACAATAGTTTTTTATCAAATACAATTTTGATTGCAAAAATGTGCAAACTAGACTAAATTATAACATGATAAACTGAAAGTCAAATTGAAATTTTTCCCAGTAAAGTATTATTAATACAGATATATTAATAAATTTTTATCAAATCAATTAAAGAAAGGTTTACTGCACTATAATTGTAACATAAGTTTTCTATAAATTAGGTAATAATACAGTGATTTTGTTAGCTTGAATTTGCCTCCGAATTTCGGCTGTTTCCCATGGAGAAAATTTCCCAAATTTTGTATAAATATTTCCCAATTTATGACAAAAATCCCAACAGAAAACCATACGAACAGGCAATCATGGTCTATATTATTCATAGCTTCATTTGGAGTGTGACTCTCCATTCAATTTTGTTTCTATTTTAATAAGAAATCTTCGTATTTTTGTCACTCTGTGTTTATATGTTTACATGTAAGCTGATTCCGGACTGACTTTACCTTGTACAAACTGCACAGTGGCAAAATATGACTGGAAACCAGTGCAAAGCAGACGAAGTTTAGAAAAATTCTGAAATTCTTTGCTGGAAATTGTACATTACGATGCTGCCCGTGTTTAACGAGTATTGCAACGATTTAAACATAATAATAATTAGTATTTTGGCAGTCAATTTCATTTTTTTATTTTAAATTATTTGTTTACATACTTGTACAAGTGCATTTTACATAAAATGCATAATATTTTGATATGATTCACAGTGTTGAAATTTTTAAATAGTTTTACATGTACTTAATTTATAATTCTAGCAACTTTTAAAAAAAAAAATCATTTATTCTATTGTAATGTATTTTTTTATGGTTTTCATTGATACTTTAGCCTTAATAATTTAAACTGCTCAAAATAAATCCATATAATTCCAAGTATCTTTATAAAATAAAATCAAACAAAATTGAAGTTTCTGCAGTCATCCAATGTTTGAACATCTCATATAAGTCAAATAAATATATCTAACAAAAGATCAATTTAGTTATTTTATTGCCTGCTTACTGTTGTTTTCCTTGTTTTATAAGTGTCAAACCATTACCTTTTTCCCAATTTCAAGAAAAACATCGATAAATTTTCCCAATTGAAAATTAGGAGGCTGTTTTTAAAAAACGCAACAAAATCAATGTAATAAATAATAAATTAAGTAGTATTTATTACAGTATGCAGTCTTTGACTGTCTGGTTTGTTGTTGATTTGCTCTGGTGAAATACCATATACAAGGAAATTAAATTAAAGGACTTTTTTTCAGAAACCTACCTACAAAGGACCCAGAGGAAGCTGAAAAACACAGACAGCAGTATGAGGCAATGGTAGAGGCTGCAAAAAAGAAAGGTAGGGGAAATAACTCAAAATGCATATTTAAAAAATTAGTATTGGAAGGCAAGATTAGTTGGTTGTTTAATGTCAGCCTTTTCACAGTTATACCAGTACCATTAATCCATATGCAGGGCCAGCCTTTTAACGTGTATATCAGTACCAGTAACTAGTTTACAGGGTCAGCCTTTTCATAGCTTTATCAGTACCAGTAACCAGTTAACATGGTAAACCTTTTCATAGCTTTATCAGTGTCAGAAACCAGTTTACATGGTCAGCCTTTCAGTATCAGTAACCAGTTCACATGGTCAGCCTTTTCACAGCTTTATCAGTACAGTAGTCCCCCTCTTATAAGACCACCCCATCTGAGTCATGAAAGTGGTCTTATAATGGGGGTGGTCTTTCTTGAGGGGATATACACACACTAACACAGGTTTATAGAGCTTGGTCGGTTGATTAATTAGCAACAAGAACTGTGAAGTGATCAAGAATCACACATAATAAATATTTGTATTTTATTATTCAGTATAAATAAAAAGAATTCATGCAGTTTTTATCTGTTTAAAATGTGTAATGATAATACATGTATAAGAATTCCAAGTCTTCTTATCAGTGAAAGTTTCTGTTCCTGTTTCATCATTATTTTTATCACTTTTATTGTCTGCCCAGGTTCCACTTCGTATTGTATTAAGGTTCCGTTTAGTTTGGAAAAATCCAGGTTTCTCTCTGTTTCCAGTTTCCCAAGTTTTTGAGATCATTTGTTGTAAATTTTGATTTATGATTATGTTGGTACATTGTACTATTATCTCCTTGTTGAAATTTTCAGTCTTCTTGTAAGAAACCCGATTTCCGTAATACCGAAATCAAACTGATCTACAATATCCTACTTGTTTTCCCCTTTAATCCAGCTTAAACATCTTTCTTTTACGCGATTTCGACATTTTGTTTACCGGTCGTTGAACTGTTACCGAACTGGTTTACGACGGTCATACTAAACGCAGAGAAGTGCAGAGAAGTGAAGAGAAGTAATTAAAAAATGGTTTATTTGATTAAATAAAGGTTTATTATATATAAATATGTTTTATATTGTATACATGAACATAAAGAAGCCCATATTTTTACTAAAAATATCATTTAGTTGACAATTTCAAGCAGTTGGTCGATGTTTACATACGATGTAATTCTCTTCACTTCTCTGCATTTCTCTGCGTTTAGTAGGACCCGTTTACGATAATAAAACCAAATCACGTTCCATTCGAGAATTCCAAAATAAACATCCGGTCAGTGAAAATGGTCGTTCGTGAGGGGAATTTTACGTTGTTGTGTCAAGAAAACGTGGTCGCTGGTCGCGTTTGAGGGGTGGTCGTTCCCGAGAGGTAATTTTACGTTAGAAACACTTAATGCATCAGGGTTTTGGCCGGATGAGGCGGGTGGTCGTCGGCGAGGGGATCGTATAAGAGGGGGACTACTGTGCCAGTAACCATTTTACAGGGTCAACCTTTTTATGGCTTTATCAGTACCAGTAACCAGTTTACATGGTCAACCTTTTCATGGCTTTATCAGTAGTTTAAAGAAGAACAACATACACTTCAACTACTGCAACCAATGCAGTTTTTTAACAAATTGTCAGTGATTGATGATTACACAATGTTAAGATCGCAGAAATTGACAATATTTTTTCATATCCAAGTATAATGAAGTCAACAGAATACCTTTATAGAATAGACTTTGGAAAATTATCTATGATTTACTGAGAATCAATATTGGAAAGGAAGTTTACTCTAGTGTTGAATAAGGAAGATTCTTCTGCTTATTTAAAAAAAAAAATTTTTATCAAAAGGAAATTTCATTACTTTCAAATATTGAACTAACATAACAATGTAACAGGTATTAACTGTGGCATTTAACATTAAAAATAATACATGTACATTCTTCTGTAGAATTAAAAGAATTGAAAATGAAGAAAAAACAAAAACAGCAGCAGTTAAAACATGAAGATCAAGTTGTATCTGCTGCCAAAAGGTGGACAGATGAAATATTGCCAAACTGGGAGATAATGTATGTTATACTAAACAAAATAAATTCTATGTTACCAAGTTGTTTCTTGAACTAATGACCATCCTAAGTGTAGCACAGAAAATTTTTTAATTTGTTTTATGGCTGCTCACTTTTGCCAGTGGAAGGTTCCAAACTGAATTGACATGTCCAGCTTCCATATATGATAAAGTATGCATGTATATCTTAAACTGACACTGCACCATAAAAATCCTGTTTATGGCAGTATATTGCTGATAAAAATAATTCAGTTGATGTTATCACGTCTTCACATTTTACATGTATAGAAATTAATGTTTTATATTGTCCTTTATTATATCATACAAAATTGTGATAAATTGTTTTGTGAGCCAGAAATGATTTGCTAGGACCAGCACTCTCGAATCATATTACATAGCAATGGCTCATCAGCAGCAAAACCATTAATTATTGTAACAGTGTTCTAAATTAATTTGTCTTTCATTGTATGTATACATAAGACAGAATCTTTATTTCACCTATATAAATGCAGGAACTTTGCAACTCACCTGTTTCAAACTAATAATGTAAACTATATGTCAACTATCCTCCATTTAAATTAATCAGATCCTTATTAATATTTCTATCACTTCTACAAGTTTCAATAAATTTCAGCACTAAACTGAATGTCTGATGTAACATGAAGAAATTATAATTAGAAAAGTTGATCTGAACAACTATTTGATGTTTCATTCATATAACCTTTTGTTGGAAAAAATTACAAATGCAATTTACATGATTCTGATTCAAACCAGTTTGTTGACACAAATTAAAAATATTAATCTTAAATACCCTTGTATCTACAGCAAGGTACCATAATATTGTGTCAACAGGAAAGCAACAGAAATGCTCCAATATCATCTGTTGTTCTTTTAAAAAAACTTGAACACAAATATACAAATTAATGTAGTTTCTTCTTATTATTTCATTGACTTTAAATAAAAATGTTACATGTAGGATTTGACTATAATAATTTTGAAAAATGTTTATGAGTTTTTTTTCAAAATTTATTATACATGTATAAAAATTATTGTTACATTCTTTAATTTAATGTTAGGAAATCTCAAAAGAAGACCAGAGATTTATGGTGGCATGGGATTCCTACTAATGTCAGGGGAAGAGTTTGGCAGTTAGCGTTTGGTAATGATCTCAATGTTACAAAAGGTATGTCTTTTACCATGCGACATTACTTAATTTGCGTTTGGGCCTGCATAGCCGAATGGGTAAGGTAGTAAATCATCTGCTATTAATCTCTCACTTTACAACATTGAAGATGACAGTTTGAGTCTCTCTCAAGGCAGGGATGCTGGACTCAAATCTTAATTGACAATTCTACCAGTTTTCCCACAAAAGGTCTGGTTTTAACTGGATACAGTCAGACTTCAGTAGCTCAGATTTCTCGACCTGTTTTTAAAGTCCCATCATTTATTTTTTTTTATATGTTTGTACAAAAAACACGGTTTTTCGAACACTGATTTCTCGAAAACTGGAACTCATTTATAGGTCCCTTTGATAGTAAATTCATGTAAGTCACCATCAATAAACAAAATAGCAGATAATAAGTATGTCATGACTGGGTATTGTTTTTAACATGCAAATAGACATTAATTGTTTTGAATTTAAAAATATTAACAGTACCAAGCAGATTATGAAATCAAAACGAAACCATTCGAATTAACGACTTTTATTAACATTTGCAGTTTAATTTATATTATATAATTACACCTCATATAAAAATGCTTGCTTTTGATTGGTCAAAAGACAGTGTATTTTTCGTGCATTTCCTGATTTTGCATCGATTTCGTCATCACTGGGTTATTCAGAAAAAAATTACCCTCTGTGCCGTGGTATTTGCTTAAAAATAACCCTCGCATATTATTATCTAAGAAATATTCATTCGTAAGTTTTGACTTTTACCTTAAAGTAAACGTAACAACGGAAACGTTCCGATTGTAAGAGTCAATAAACAGCACGCAAGTAGTCTAGTATCACCGTTCTTTGAAATCATGATATTCAGTGTATCATGTCTGGGAGGGGTATTTGTGAAAAATACTGTGGATATTATTTACTTAATTTAACTGCGATAGGAGATATACCGTGCACAGCTGGGTTTTTTTGTGTGCAATCAACGGAGGTGAATAATAACTGATGATGAAATTTAAAATTTCACAAATTATAACAACTAAAATAACTTTATTCGTGTCAAAATTCATGAAATAAACATCTTCATACATTTAATATGAATGTTAGTTCCCAAAGCAACCATTCCGCATGTAGGAAATTTACGAGCGACCAAAAAACAAAAACTGTCACAGTACGGAACAGATAAATTTCTGGAACTTGTCCAACTTCAGTGGCTCGAACTATTTTTTGGCGACCCCAGGGAGTTCAAGTTATCCAAGTTCTACTGTACTATGACTTTCTTTTTCCCAATAAAGACTGGATGCCATGCTTTTGCTGGAAGATTGCTGAAAGTGGCATTCAAACAAACAAACAAATTGGCATTGTCTGAATACATTATAATGAAAATGCAGCTATTTAAATAAAAAAAATGTTTCAATATTTTGTCAGAAAATAGTCAGGTCAAATTTTGTAATTTTAACCAAATCCATAAGTTTTTAACTCCAGCAAAATGTAATCCTTATTAAAAAATCAAGTTTTACAGTATTGAAACAGCATATCAGGAAGTAATGCTTTGTATCAAATGTTGGTAATAATACATGTAAATGTTAAATGCCACCATTTGAGCAAGTCTTTATTTGTGTACAAGCTAGAGTCTGTTGAGAGAACCCTAAAACTGGCTCCAAATACAAAACAACTTGAATGTCATACTTGTGTCATGTACATATAAACAACTGACAATTTTGTAAAATAAACAATTGACACTTTTGTATATTGTTGATAATGTCTCTTGACAATATGAACATCTTATTTCTAAAATGAATGGTATAAATGAATGCCAGATCTTTCTTTGGACAGACTTATGTCTTTTTCCTGAGTTAAGATATCCTTCTCTTACACTTAGTTTGTTGAGGACACAAGTGTTTTATATTTGATCATCACCATTAACATTTTTTGTTATTTTTAGAGTTATACGAGATCTGTGTCAGCAGAGCAGAAGACAGAATTAGACAGACTATAGAAATGTCTGAATTTTATGGCAATTCTGAAAGTAAGATTTACAAAAAAAATATCTTAAGGATCTTGACCTGTCTTATGTACCATGGTTGATTTCAGATTTTTTATATGATACACATTACATCTTTGTCCCTCTTACCAGATATACATGGAATATTTCTAAGTTTCTAGTACAGCTCTTATTATTATTGATATTAAATTTTTCTTATACTTTTATTTTTTGTGACAGAATTACTAAACAATTATATTCAGTCAATATCATACAATTATAGCCTTTAAATTAGGTTGATGTGAAAAAATATTGACATGAGAGCATATGTCGACCAACAATGAAGTTGGAGGTTAATATGTGATCTCATGTCTATGTTTTTCATATCGATCATACTTAAAGGCTACAATTGTTTTATTATTAATATTTTTATGCACATTTGTATATATGTACTAGTAATTAAAGGAATTTAGTTCAACGTTTCTTTTAATTAATCTACTGTTTTTTGATGGTTTGTTGTCTTATGTACACATTTCACATTTTATTTCAGTATCAGCTAAAATTATGAAAACTTTCAATTCAAAAGATTTAATAATATAATAAACAAGCACCATATTAAAATGTTTGAAATTTTTCAAAATGTACATACTTTCCTAACTTTCAAACCAGAAATAGACAGAAGTCAATTCTAATTGGCTGTTTAAAGAAGAATTCCAAATTATTTAAAGCAATTTAAAAATAGGCGTGCAATAACATGTTTTCTATAAAAAACTGTGCAACATCACTTTTCTATCAGCCGTTTTCAAAGAACCTTTACAAATACATGTCATGTGACAGGCTTTACAAAAATCAAATTTATAAAAAAATTATCAATTATTAATAGGGACCTCGGTGGCTGAGTGGCTAAGGTAGTTCGTCTACTATTGATCACATGGTCCGTCAACACTGAGATTGCTGGTTCGATTCTCACTGCAGGCAGTGTGTACTCGACTCCAATTTTTATACCCCCCCTCGACAGAGTCGGGGGTATATAGTGGTCCTCATGTCCGTCCGTCCGTCCACATTTGGTTTCCGGATGATAATTCAAAAAGTTTACATCCGATTTGAATGAAACTTTGGGATATTGTCATATATCAGGTTGGTAAGAAGCCTATCGATTTTGGGGGAAATCCGTCAAATTTCAAGGTCACAGTCCAGGAAAAACGTTAGAAATTTTAACATAAAAGTTGTTTCCGGACAATAACTCAAAAAATTTTGCATCGGATTTGAATGAAACTTTGGGATATTGTTATATATCAGGTTGGTAAAAAGCCTTTTGATTTTGGAGGAAATCCATCAAATTTCAAGGTCGCAATCCACGAAAAACATTAGAAATTTTTACAAAAAAGTTGTTTCCGGATGATAACTCAAAAAGTTTGCATGTGATTTGAATGAAACTTTGGGATATTGTTATATATCAGGTTGGTAAGAAGCCTATCGATTTTGGGGGAAATCTGTCAAACTTCAAGGTCACAGTCCACGAAAAATGTTAGAAATTTTTACAAAAAGTTGTTTCCGGAAAATAACTCAAAAAGATTTCATCCGATTTTAATGAAACTGTAAATTATTCTTATATATTTTGTTGGTAAGAAGCCTATTGATTTTGGTGGAAATCCATCCAATTTCAAGGTCACAATCTACGAAAAACTTTAGAAATTTTCACAAAAGCGGGGGTATCAGCGATCGCTAGATCGACTTTGTCTAGTAGTAATTTGTTGTTCTGTCTTTTTTCTGTTGTTTGTTATACCCCCGCTCGACAGAGTCGGGGGTATATAGTGGTCCTCATGTCCGTCCGTCCGTCTGTCTGTCAGTCCGTCCTTCCGTCTGATGTTTTTCCGTCCACATTTGGTTTCCGGATGATAATTCAAAAAGTTTACATCCGATTTGAATGAAACTTTGGGATATTGTTATATATCAGGTTGGTAAGAAGCCTATTGATTTTGGGGGAAATCCGTCAAATTTCAAGGTCATAGTCCACGAAAAACGTTGGAAATTTTAACAAAAAAGTTGTTTCCGGACAATAACTCAAAAAGTTTACATCTGATTTGAATGAAACTTTGGGATATTGTCATATATCAGGTTGGTAAGAAGCCTATTGATTTTGGGGGAAATACGTCAAATTTCAAGGTCACAGTCCACGAAAAACGTTAGAAATTTTTACAAAAAAGTTGTTTCCGGACAATAACTCAAAAAGTTTGCATTCAATTTGAATGAAACTTTGGGATATTGTTATATATCAGGTTTGTAAAAAGCCTTTTGATTTTGGGGGAAATGGGTTAAATTTCAAGGTCACAGTCCACGAAAAACGTTAGAAATTTTTACAAAAAAGTTGTTTCCGGACGATAACTCAAAAAGTTTGCATGTGATTTGAATGAAACTTTGGGATATTGTTATATATCAGGTTGGTAAGAAGCCTATTGATTTTGGGGGAAATACCACAAATTTCAAGGTCACAGTCCACGAAAAACGTTAGAAATTGTTACAAAAAAGTTGTTTCCGGACAATAACTCAAAAAGTTTGCATCCGATTTTAATGAAACTGTAAAATATTGTTATATATTTTGTTGGTAAGAAGCCTATTGATTTTGGTGGAAATCGATCAAATTTGAAGGTCACAGTCCACGAAAAACGTTAGAGATTTTTACAAAATGCGGGGGTATTAGTGATCGCTAGATCGACTTTGTCTAGTAATTGACAAGGATTGCTAGTTTTCCTACCGCAGGTTGCGGGTTTTCTCCAGGTTCTCCGGCTTCCTCCCCTAATAAAAACTGGACTCCATGATAAAGCTGAAAAATTGCTGAAAATTGCATTAAATACCATTCAAACAAACAAACAAAAATCAATTATTAATATTATTCATTGTTCAATTATGGACTTTTGAAGAGGTAAGTAAGCTTCATATCTACCTTGTAAAATGATATTTACTGACATTGGTGGTCAGTATCTTTTTACAGGGTCCATATAAAGTATAATGACCATACTGTAAAGTCTTTAATTGTTTTATTACATATGAAAACAAGATCTAAAATTGTAATTATTTTACTGTTAGTTTTTCTGCTTTATACCCGCCATATTGTTTTTTTTATCATACAATGCCTCATATATTCTTTGAATATAGTTTGTTTGTTTGTTTGATGTTGTTTAACACCACTTTCAGCAATTTTTCAGCTATATCATGGTGTCCAGTTTTTATTGGGGGAGGAAGCCGGAGTGCCCGGAGAAAACCCTCGACCTGCGGTAGGAAAACTGGCAATCCTTGTCAATTAAGATTGGAGTCGAGTGTTTGAATATAGTAACAAACCACATATATTCTTTCAAATTAGCAACAAAGGTAATACATTGTTCCAGGGATTATTTTCTTGATATTTCTCCATCATTAGAGATGATATATAGGATATATATTTTTATTTACTAATTAAGCATTATATTATTCAGCTTCATCTGAACCTCCGTCCAGTAAGGAGTCTAGTGTAGAACTTATCAAATTAGATGTTTCAAGAACATTCCCACAACTTTGTATTTTCCAAAAAGTAGGTAGTTTACAATATTTAGTACAATATTAAAAACATAATACTTTATTCTTGATTAGTAAGTCTACTATATGTTTTGTAACTGTTGCTTACAAGTTTGGATGTGTGTTAGGTTTAGAAACACGATGGACTTTTGGAATGTTGCATTGTTGTTGTACATTGTACACTATGCACACCACATGTTAAGGAAAGAATTGATGAAAGCCAGCACACACATGTTATAAACCAGTTCAGTGTGTACTGATTGTGAAGTAATTGCCTAACAGTAGTATTTCTTATGTATACCATACTACATACTCCCTCTCCAACACTAATTCAATAACTTCCATTGCTTAATAAATCAAACAATTGTAAAATGTTAGTTGTCTGATATTGAACATCATATCATCACACTATGGTAAACAGCAGGAATCACCAGTAAGGACTACTTTTCTGTGATGTGACAATACTGTAAAAAATGCAGTAATAAGGTGTAACATATTTTACACTGTGAATCTCGTTGAATTCTAAACCCAAAAATTTGTGCGTGCTGCAATACTTTTTAGATTGCAAGAAATTCACAAACTTCCTCACACTTAAGTGATTTGTTACTTTTAAATGATAACTATGTTTTTGTTTTGTGACAACCCCCCCCCCCCCCCCCCCAACTCGTTTTTAGCTCACCTGACTCAAAGGGTCTTGTGATCTTGTGAGCTATTGTTTTCACTTTGCGTCCGTCTGTGTTTTCGGCGGTGGCAGCATCTGTAGACTTTTTACATTTTAATCTTCTTCTCTGAAACCACTTGGCCAATTGAAACCAAAAGGCCATAATGTTCATTGGATGGACCTTTACAAAGTTTGTGTTTTTTATTTTAATTGGAAAACCAATATGGCCACCAACGCAAGACTAAGTTTAACATAGGACTGTACGGGAAAAAAAGTTTAAAAAGGCTTCTTCTCTGAAACTGTTTAACCAATCAAACAAAACTTACAAGCAATATTGTTTGGATGGTCGTTTAATAAAGTTTATGTTTTCTATGCCAGCTGGAAATTCAAAATGGCTGCCACCGCAGGACTTAGTTTAACATAGGACACTATGGGAAAAAGTTTTAAAAGGCTTCTTCTCTGAAACCATTTAACCAATGGAAACAAAACTTTCTAGCAATATTGTTTGGATGGTCCTCTTTAAAGTTTATTGAAAATTACAGTACTTAGTTTAACATCAGGGAAATGACATCTTCATTGCCTATAAAATCAGGTGAGCAATACAGGCTCTTAAGAGCCTCTGGCTTTTACCTGTCATGTTTTGTTTTTACTCATGCAATTTTAAGAAAAAGAATAAAAAAAGATATTTGTTTATTGTTATGATTTACAGCAGTAAAACAGACATAACTTTAAATAACAGAGATAACAATCATTTTAATAATATGTACTTTATTAAAGCACTTTATATATTGTTCAGCACTAATGTCACTTGAGCAATGAAGTTCCAAAAGTGAATGTTGTTTGCGATATCCCGCAAGTTGTTATTTATGCAATATACTTGGGGGTTCAGGGCATATACACTTTGTTAATGAATTTTCTTCATACATACCATCTTACATAGTGAGTATTTTGTGCAAGTAATCATAATTCAAATAAAAAATGTCTCAGAGCACCAAAATTTCGAATCTCCCTGTAAATTGTACAGAGAAGAATGCCAAATGAAATTTTTGAAATTTTTTTTATTATGTAAATGTCTGTCACTTGTTATATATACAATAATGTTTTGTAGGGAGGTCCATATTATGACTTATTACACAGTTTACTTGGTGCCTATGCATGTTACAGACCAGATGTTGGCTACGTAAGTATACTGTTTACGTCTGCTGAGGTCTATATTATGATTTATTCCCATAATACATATGCTGTGTTGTAACATGTGGACATTCTAATCATCTAAGAAAATATATCCAGACGGGCTGTGTTAACCTGTCTTTAAAATATAAATACTTGTGGTATTAAATTCAGGTTTACGACAGAAATATAAAAAAAGGTCAAGTATTATTCTGTATTATTCCTTGCCAAATATTAATTGCACTGATAAGCTCATGCTATGTAATATTTTGCCTGGACCAATATACCACAGTACTAGCACAATATTATCATGGTTTTAAGTAATTTCCTTTTAATGAATTTTAAGCTCACCTGGACCAAGGGTTCACTATTCTCATCACTTGGCATGCATCATCTGTCCTCCGTTGTAAACTTTTTAAAAATCTCTGGAAACCACTTGTCCAAATTCATCCTAGGTTACCTAGTTTCAAATTTTGTATCCAGGGTGTTGATCAATGGACAAAAATGGCCACTGTTACTAAAAATAGAACATGGGGGGTCAACAACTAGTTTTGATCAAAATCTCAAAACTTAAAAATAAAAAAAATTTCCTTAGCACATTAAGGTCTACAATGTTCCTATTTGTCCAAAGTTGTGTAATCATTTCCTGTAGGAGTTATTGCCCTTCAGTTACGATTTTGACACAATTTTCAGTTTGTACTAAACAACTTGAAAACTATAAGAGCTAGATTGACATTGTAAATTGCATAAATAATCACAATGCCTACAAATTATTTCATTGGTTCAAAATTGTAGGACCACCCCTAATATGAGTTGCCCTTTAACGATTTTGTATGAATTTTCCCTTTTTTGCCCTGTAACCTAAAAACTAGAACAGCTACAGTGAAACTGAAAATTGCAAAAATGATCAGTTCTACAAGTTCTACAATTTACTTAAATAGTCTGAAATTGTCAGAAGACTTTTTATAGGTGTTATTGACCTTTGATGACTATTTTGAGACAAAAATGAGCAGAGTAACACTGTAATTGTAAATTGCAAATATAATCAAAAGGACAAGGCCTAAAAATCATTTTACTACATGAATACAATTTTTCAAGTTTTTGATTGGTCTACAAACTAATTTAGGGTCATGTAAATTTGCAACAGTACTGAAATTGCATCAAAATATGGGTATTTTATCCCATGCACATAGACCTGTTTTCTGATCGGATTCATTTAACTGTAACTTAAATATCCTAACAGCTAACAGCTATTTTCAGCACAATCCCATTTATAGTTTTTTAGTTGGGCCAATTTGAAATAATTTTTATAGGTCCAGGTTCTAGGTCTTCTGAGATGGGCTGTTATTGTGCTCAGCTGTTCCTGTAGGCTGATTTGTAATTCAGTAAAATGAGTTCATGAACATTAAAAACAATGCAACGTAGCAGGGGTGTTGTATTTTAAGTTGACCCACATTAAGGTTCTTATAAGCATGGAGTCTGCTGTTATGCCACCGTAAGAATTCTGATCTCTTTTTATGTTTTAAGAGGAACATAAGTGCAATAAAATGATGAGCAAATATGTTTATGTCAATTTTATTTTCTTTATGTGCTGTTTGTGATATATAATTTCAAAAATCAAATTGCCATTGAAATCTGATTCAAAATTGTAATACATTTGTTAGATATATATTAGAATCAAAATAGATTAACATTTATCAACTCGCTATTGCTCTGTGTAAAATATTGTTATAATTGACTTAGAGGCCGCTTGCAATAATATATTTCTTAATTTTGTAACACATTGTGTGTAAGAAAGGTTATTAACTTTTTATTTTCCAACTAATTAATATTATTGTGTATGTAATTATAACTTTTCTCCAATTTGTTCCAGGTTCAAGGAATGTCTTTCATTGCTGCAGTTTTACTCCTTAATATGGATGTAGCTGATGCGTTCATCTGCTTTGCTAACTTGTTAAATCGTCCATGTCAAGTGGCCTTCTTCAGGGTTGATGAAAGTCTGGTATGTGTAAACATGTTATGTGCATTTTGATTATGTTTATTTTCACGTATATTTATCTTATTTTTGTGTCTTATATAAATGTGTTTGTTAATTGCTTAATAATGGGAATGGGTCACTTAGGAGGTCTGCATGTAGTTTTCCAGTTATATACACATAATTTCTTGTTGTATATTTTTAACCTGTACTTTAAAATAGGGGGAAAGATATGCCTAATAACAATGCTACAAGTAATGTTAATCTTAACATAGTCTATAGCTATTAGAAAGATCATCATTGATTTGATAATTTTTATTTACAGATGAAGTTATATTTCCAGACTTATGAGGAATTTTTTAATGAGAATATGCCTGGTTTATACTCCCATTTTAAAAAGAACAATGTTTCTTCTGATTTATATATAACTGATTGGTAAGTGTTATATTTTATACCTGATTTTTATTAAAGAAAACAGGGGCCACAGTGGTTAGTGGTTAAGATAGTTACTATTAATTGGGTTTGAGTCATGTCCTTGTCTTCAATCTTAATGGATTACCCAGTTTTCTCTGGGTAAATAAATAAAAATAAAAACTGTATGTCATGATATGGCTGAAAGTGCCATTTAACCTCATTCAAACAAACAAACAAACAAACAACATAAAAATAACAACAGATATAGTCTGATAGTCAGGTATGTCTATCTATTTTGAGTTTTTATACCCCCCGCAAACTTGTTTGGTGGTAAATCACCCTGTCTGTCTGTCCACATCCCTTGTAAGCGCTTCTCCCCCTAAACCGCTTGACAGATTTGAATGAAACTTTACATGAAGGAAGTACATCATATGAAGATATGCATGAAGAATTTTCGTTGCTGTCGGATATTATTCGGGGGAGATAATTGGACTTGAAGCAAAGCGGGGGGGGGGTAATCCCTTTGTCCACACTTGTTTATTTTAAAATGGCGGCTATAAGTGTTGAATAACAGTAATTCATTTGTCAGATGTCAGATTTATATTGCTCTAAAAAAAGTATAGTTTTCTGCTTCAAATCCTATTTATAAACCAAAATCATTCTTTAAGTTATACAAAAATAAAAACATAAAGTTCTTAATGTTTAAGACTGTAGACATAGTATCTCAGCATGTCCATTCAAGTACTGCAATATAATTTGTTTCAGATGGACAAACTTATCACAATAGGGCATCTGCCACTTAGTGGCTGAGCCCTAATTGAAACAATTAATGAAATGGTCTTTTGATAATATAATTATATAAAAGCTAATTCTATTCAAACCTGTTACAATGTTTAAAATGACTTCTCACTGTTAAGTCAATGTTTTTTACATATAGTTTCTTCACTATAAAGATGTTAAAGTCATCAATATGCCTTTCTGCTTATATTCTGTTTGTTGCATTGTGCATATTTTGGGCAGTTGTCAACTTATAGTCACTACCCTGGACTTTACTGTAGTAGTAGTAACCTTACTGAATATAAATTTAGTGATATATATTTCAGGATTTTTGCCTTGTTTAGTAAATCACTGCCATTAGATGTAGCATGTCGAGTTTGGGATGTGTTTTGTCGAGATGGTGAAGAGTTTCTATTTCGAACATCATTAGGTAAAAGCTGTTGTGATTATAATATTTTTTTTGATGGAAAGTAATGGATTTCTGTGTATTAAGATATTTATTTCAATGAGTTTATTGATTTATTTAATAGATAGAATTTAGTTCTTTACTAAGAAATCTGTTCTATAAGTTTGTCTTATCAACCTAGCCAACCCATAAATATCTTTCATAAGCCCCTCTCCATACAGAGGCCAACCACATACTAATGAACATAAACCGTAACATTGTAGAGTTCTTAACTGAAGTATTCCCCTCACCGAAGACTTACGCTTATAAGGCCACATTTGTTTTCCATACAAAAGGAGGAGGTGTGGGGTTGCACTGCTTAGATTTATGACCATGACCTTATCAAAGTCACTGAATGTATTGATGGAATTGGTTGCATGACCCTGTAGGTGGATTGTTAGTCTACTAGTCTATAATGGTATTGACCTGGTAAATTACCAAAATCATTCCAAAACCATGTCCCATACAAATTAGAATAAGTACAAAGTATAGAGTTCTGTCATTATAGTGATTGGGGTTCTATCTGTCTGTCTGGCCTTTACACTTTCTCTTATGCACAACTCCTCCTACACTACTGAATGGAATTTAATTAAACTTGCACAGAATCTTTATCACATAGTGCAATTTTGCACCTGATATTTAACATTTTGATTGGAACGATTTTTGGGGTTTCCCATAGAAAAACATGGACTTTGTCATTGACTTAAGGGAAGTGGGGGTATCATTGCTCATAGTTTTTCTAGTTTTCTTTGCTATTTTTGCAAAACATTTTAGTTTTAAGATGCCTTTAGAACCAATAATTACATATATTATCCGAGACCCATCAAATAACTGCTTTTGTAAGTTATTTTATTACGCTCAGTTTGTCATGACCCAATTATGAATGTTATTATAAACAAAAAGAAGTTTTGAAAACTGTTTATTTTATGGTTCTTATTATCTAGGTATATTAAAGATGCACGAAGATTTGTTAGTACATATGGACTTTTGCCACATGGTGCAGTTATTGACAAAATTACCAGATGACTTATCAGGGGAGACTTTATTTAAAAATATAGAAACAATACGGATGACAATAGACAAGAAGCGATTTACACAAGTGTTGGCCAGTAGGAAAGAATTGTGATATTGAATGTATAATATGTTCTGATTGGTTGCTTTAATTCTGTGATTCATGGACCGTTGTCCCAGAATCGTATACTGTTGATGTAAACATTTGAGTACACAAGTACTGTTAAGATTGTTTAAAAGGGAAGAGAATCATTAAAAACATTAAAACCTGGATGCTACGATATAGCCAAATAATTGCAGAAAGTGGTATAAGACATCATTTAAACAAACAAATGATAATAAAAAGGAAGGAACAGTAGAATATTACTTTTGTTTGTTTGTGATTAGAATTTTAAGTAGGTGATGAGTAGAAATAGATGTTTATGGCTGAGTATTGGTTTAAATTTGTTTACCGGTAATAAACGTTAAAATGGTTGATCTTTGAAATCGTGGTTTTCAATAAATAAAACTGTGTTCCAAATCAAATGTGTTTCTTTTTAGGGTTTGCTTTCATCCAATTAGCACTTAATTTGATATTTAAAAAATTAAAAAATTTTCAAGTTTATTCAGGTTAAAAGGTTTTTGTTTTTAGCATTCTTAAGGTTACCATAGCTTAATAGTTCAAACATAATTTTAAAATGGCATTAACTGAGGGCGGAGACAGAAAAAAAGGTATTGAAATTTAAAAAGTGTAGTTTTTGAAATCCTAATGTGTAAAATAAAATATATTTCTCCTTAACTTTCTAACAACAATACATCATTAACTGGGACCCTCTTATACCACTTAAATCATATTTGAAATGACGATATAGGAGTTCAGTATATCTTATTTCTGTATTTTTTCTTGTGCAATCATAAAAAGGGATATTTGTACATTGTGAAAGGTAGATGCATCAAATGTAGAGTTCTGTATAATACAGACAATTGTTTTTGAGAATCAATAATAGCTTTGTGATTTAATTGGACAACTTTGACATTTATGTTTGGGTTGTTGTCAGTCCTATGTTGAACAATCTACCATGGATAAAACCTCAATACATACACGTGGTAACATTTTTTCATCGAAAACTAATTTTAGTAAGAAATGAATTAAAATTTCCCTATTTCCCTTTTAATAGGAGCAAACAATAAATACATTAATATTAAGTATTTAAGTGACAAACATTTTCTTTTCTCTTAAACAAAAAATTTCTATCGACTCATAATATACTAAACTTCCACCTTAGTCATATAAATATCATATTATAGTGATGCCCTTATATGATTACTTTTTCAAAGTACTAAAACGAAAACCTGAGGTAAAGGTATTTAGTAGACGGCAGACTTTAAAAACCTTCAAAAAAAACCAAACCAAACGTTGTTTTATATAATTTTGTTCATCACAGATTGTTAAATTGTTGATATTTAATGTTTATTTGATAACTGTTACCATGGTTTTGTTGCACTATGCTTGGCATAATAAAGTCTTTCAATTATTATGAGATTATGTGCAAAAAATGTAAAAAGTATTAGGTTTTGACTTGATTCTTAATTTATGTACATCCAAAAGTTTTATTTATTGTTTATAATTATTCCATGAAATGTGTTCATGTAAATACATACCTGAATATGTGTTTATTCAAAGAGATATTGGTATTTATGCATGAACACGTGCAAGTATTTATGTATTACAGTGAAATCCATTTTGTTCGTGGGGTACCAATTTTTGTGGTTTTCACGTGTATGCCCAAGTTTTGTGGTTTCACTTGTACCTTGAACCACGAAATTATGAATCCAATGAAGAATAAAGCTTTATGAATAGATGGAAACTTATAACTGCGATCTGAAATTCAACAGAGATCAGTTATTTGTTTTTGCATCTAATATATGCCTAAAGTGGATAATGCTAAAAAATTTATTTTAAATGAACATATATCCCATCTTTTGCTATATGTTCATTTAAAATAAGTTTGTTGGCAGATTTCATTTTCAAATTGTGTTGTTTTTTTTTTTTTACAAACATTGTCTTTCTGTTATGGTTTGAAAATATAAGGTGTTCATTTTACGTGTAAAATGTAACAAACTAGTATCAGAATTACAAGTTTACTTGTTCGAATCACAGTTGTATTTTGTTATTCAACACTTGTAGTGACAAAATGACTTTTTTTCAGCAAAGATTGCTTCATTCAATAACAATTACAAATCAAATAGGCTAAAGGTATTTTTAATTGCAGTTAATTAATACATTGCAAATTTACGGTGCACTATTAATTTACATGTTGGTAAGACTGAGTAAAACATTGAGTGTTTTGTCTTCGTAAACTATTCAAAATTAATTAAAACCATTAAAAGGCTGCAAACGAAAACTTTTATGTACAAACATTACCAGCATGTCAAGTAACTGTAATGGCAATATTGATTGTAAACAGTCGAAATGATTTTCTGTTACAATTTTTTTTAATCGCTACTTCAATTGCATTATTTGGAACCACTAATCTACGAATTAAAAAACCTACGAACATTTAACTTTCACCAAACCACAAAATTTGATGCCTACGAAGAAAATTACTTTCACAATAATGCAGACTTGTATGAACACAGGCAATTGTATATTAATACAAATCGGTATTTATGTATGAATGCTTTCAGGCTTTAATGTATGATTACAGATAAGTGTGTATTGATACAGACAGGTATTTGTGAATGAAACCATACATATAGATGTGTATACATGCAGATATTTGTGTGTAAATACAAAGACGTGCGAAAATTTGTATGAATTATTTTGTATCCAGTTTAAATCATTTTCTTAATATTTAGTTTGCCAAATTGACTCAAGGAAACTCGCATGTTATAACCAGGGTTTTACATTTTTTTATCAGATTAACATTCAGGAATATCAAATGAACAAATACCTTGTATTATTACTTTGATTTGCTTTTTTCATTTTTGTGTTTTATTATCCATTTTCTCTTGGTATAATTAAATCTCACAATAGATCAAAAAATGAAATAAGGTGATTGTACAAGTTTGACTAGAAAAAAAATATCTTGTATTCCAAAGAGAAAATAAACATTTACATAATTATCAAATCAGCTCACCGTCCAGTATTATAGTGCAGTACCCTTTTCAAGGTATTGTCAACTCTGCAGACGACATTTATCTTCCAGTTGTATACAGATGATATCAATAACCTGAGCTGTGTGTCACATGTGATAAAAGTAAATAATGTTCTATTATTCCTGTACTTTGGTTGTTAAGAAATACAGTGCCATGTTAATGCCTTATACTTATTTATTTTTTTTTAAACCCACCGAGGTTAATCCAGCAATCAGATTTTGATGTGCCATTTTTCACATCAAGAATCACCAAATGTAATTTATAAATTATTTGCTAGCTTGAACATGCACTGTAACATAGGGATTTTACCAGTAAAGTACATGTTCCATAGCTGTGTGTGGGATGGGCAGGCCATGTTTCTTTATTCTAGTAGATTTTGCAAATGGGAATTTGGCTGTAGTAAAGAAAATTCTTTCAAGCATTTACTTTGATGGAATAGCACTATTCAATAAATCTGTTTTGTTGACAAAGATCTAATGCTTGATTCTTTCATCCTGTGTAGAAATTAGAAAATGATGGATGGAAACAATAAAATTAAAATATATTAAGCTCACAAATGAAAAAAGATATAGATAGTAATTATTTTCATTGATAATTGAAAAAAAAACTTGTTTTCGTTCTGTTAATATTACCTCTTCTCTTGTAACAGGTGTTTGTCATACCAAACAGTGTCATCAATATTCTTAATGGCTGTATGGGGGTTTATATTAATATTAATTTACAATTTTATAATTCAGAATCACACTTATTTTTAAGAATAATTCTGTTAAATTTCATTCTTACAGCCAATGAGTATTTATGTTTGTAGGATTACTTTGCAGTTACAATTTGTAATATTTGGGACATTTGGAGAGCTAGCTTCATTGACATCCCTATGTATCTTACCCATTAAATATATTCTGGTGGAATTAGTACTTTGTCTTTTTTGGTAGTGAATTATTTTATTTCTGATAATGGTAACTGAAATCATCCTCCATTTTTATGTATTTACAAAAAACTATTTAGTTCAGGAAGAAATAAAAAAATACAATTAAGCTGTTCAGGTTAAGGATGAATGTTTTTGTAAACTTGAGTGCACCATATTTAAATTTTGACCATATCTCCAAAGAATTGGCAAATTCTATCATCCTATAAAAAAATTGGAAACCTTTAATTTCATGATTGTGTTCTATGATTGTCAGAAATGTTACTGCAGTATAACCTGTTGCTCAGAATTACTTGTAATTTTGTTTAAAATGTTTACATAAAATACACATTGTCCGAATAGTGCTACCACCATTTTAAGTTAAGGGACCATTATTATGTATATAAAACATGGGCATTATCATTTGTTTGTGATATTTTGTAATGCAATTATTGTCATTGAATGATCGTTAGTGTATTGCTAAATTGAATTATTTGTACTCTTAACTAAACATAGATTAGTCCATTATGCATTTCATTGGTTATTCTATTAATTACTTCATGAAGTGATTGATTGAGATACAAAAGCCATTCTCACAATTCAGGATAAAAAATTCAGTAAATGATTTTCATATATAAATGTTTTCATATGAAGAACATCTATAGAAGCCCAAATTCTCAATTTTTTTATTGTTTAAGTCTGTCCTTTTAAACATATATATATAATGTAACTTCATGAAAACAGACCATATTTTAATAGAAATCGATTTTTGTAAAGTAATTTTTCCCTTAGAGAGTAATGCTTACAAATACCTGGAATACTGCTAGAAATATCCAAACATCCTTCTGCTGTTACACTACAGAAGGGTTTAACAAGGACAAGATCTCAAAAATCCTGTTACTCAAATTAGATTTTGTATGTGTATTTAAATTTGCTTGTCACTCACGCTATTTGTTTATTTGTTTACTTGTAAATAAGAACCCTTATGTGTATTGTTCAAACAATAATGCAATGCAATATTTATATTTTGCATTATTAAATTTGTATAGAATCAGTGGAGATTTATTTTCATTAGCTTTTCTTGGCTGGTTACTATAATGCACAAATTCATCTTTGAAATTGGAGACAGTTTTCCCAATTTTTTAGTTCAGTATAAAGTGATTGTGATGCAATGATCATTGGATACATCTATTATTGACTAGTGGTATATGACCTAACCATTTTTTACAGCAATGGAAGTTATATGTTTGGCATGCCGTGAAACCTGGTTTAAACGACAATTTCTTCTGAAATGTCTGGACCATTGCTGTAGTTACTGTATTTTTGGTTCTCAAATTTGCCCTGTTCTTGGACTTTGATTTGTGGATTGTACTTTTGACAATTTCCTTTGTGTTCAGTATTTTGTTATTACTTTTATTTCGTTAGGCCATCATATTTCCCTTACCCGTTTCACTTTGTTTGGGGATACATAACAACCAAATTATTGTCTTCAAATATTTTTATGCGCGAAATATTCTTAGAACTACCGAAAGTTGGACTTGTTCATTTTACAGACCAGATAACTGTGATAGGGGTACATGTCTTGTCCTGCTATCTTCTCCTTCATTGCGGGCAGGATGTGCTCGACTCCAATCTTAATTGACAAGGATTGCCAGTTGTCCTACCAAAGGTCGAGGGTATTCTTCAAGTACTCTGGCTTCCTCCCCCAATAAAAACTGGGAGCCATGATATAGCTGAAAAATTGCTGAAAGTGGCATCAAACAACATTCAAGCAAACAAACAAAATCCTTCATTTTTAGCTCACCTGGACCGAAGTCCATGTGAGCTTTTGCTATCACTTGGCGTCCGTCGTCTGTCGTCCGTCGTAAACTTTTTCAAAAATCTTCTCCTCTGAAACCACTGGGCCAATTTTTTAGCTCACCTGACCCGAAGGGTCACGTGAGCTATTGCCATCACTTGGCGTCCGTCGTCGTCCGTCGTCGTCGTCGTTAACTTTTCTTCAAAAATCTTCTCCAAAACCACTGAAGGGATTGCTTTGAAACTTTGCATACATCATCAGTAAAATGCCCTCTACCAAGTTTGCCCAAATCATGGCCTCAGACCGACCAACATGGCCGCCATGGCTAAAAATAGAACAGAGGGGTCAAAATACAGTTTTTTGCTTATAGTTCAAAAAGTATAACAGATATAGGAAAACCGAACAGACCTTCCTTCTTCAGCATCTAAAGCTCTACAAAACACTTCATTGGGTCAAAGTTGTATGATGACTCCTTGTATGAGTTATTGCCCTTTAATTGTCAAAATTGATGATTTTTGCCATTTTTGCCTCAAAATCTTGAAAATTATTAGAACTAGAGAAAAAGTTAGCATTGCTTAATTGTTCTGCTCTATGAGAGTTACAAAAATGAATTAAGGGTCAAGATTGTCTGATTAACCGTTTAAGAGTTATTCCACTTGAACTGTTTTTTTTAATCGGTTTTAATTGATTTTTTAAAATCTTCTCCTCTGAAACAACTGAAAGTACTGCTTTGAAACTTTGTACACATCATCTGTCAAATGTCCTCAACCAAGTTTGCACCAACCATGGCTGCAGATTAACCAACATGGCCACCATGGCTAAAAATAGGATTGGGGGGGGGGGGGGGCGGTAAAATACAGTTTTTGGCTTATATTTATAAAAGTGTAACAGATACAGGAAAACCGAAGAGACATGCCTTCATCTGCATCAAAAGCTCTACGAAACACTCCATTGGGTTGAAGTTGTATGATGACTCCTTATAGGAGTTATTGCCCTTTAATTGTCAAAATTGATGATTTTTGCCATTTTTGCCTCAAAATCTTGAAAATTATTAGAACTAGAGAAAAAGTTAGCATTGCTTAATTGTTCTGCTCTATGAGGGCTACAAAAATGACTTAAAGGTCAAGATTGTCTGATTAACCGTTTAAGAGTTATTCCCCTTGAACTGTTTTTTTTAATCGGTTTTAATTGATTTTTTAAAATCTTCTCCTCTGAAACAACTGAAAGTACTGCTTTGAAACCTTGTACACATCATCTGTCAAATGTCCCCAACCAAGTTTGCACCAACCATGACTGAAGATTAACCAACATGGCCACCATGGCTAAAAATAGGATGGGGGGGGGGGGGCGGTAAAATACAGTTTTTGGCTTATATTTAAAAAAGTGTAACAGATACAGGAAAACCGAAGAGACATGCCTTCATCTGCATCAAAAGCTCTACGAAACACTCCATTGGGTTGAAGTTGTATGATGACTCCTTATAGGAGTTATTGCCCTTTAATTGTCAAAATTGATGATTTTTGCCATTTTCGCTGCAAAATCTTGAAAATTATTAGAACTAGAGAAAAAGTTAGCATTGCTTAATTGTTCTGCTCTATGAGGGCTACAAAAATGACTTAAAGGTCAAGATTGTCTGATGGACCGTTTAGGAATTATTCTCCTTGAACATTTTTTTAATCAATTTTACTTGATTTTAAAAAATCTTCTCATCTTAAACCAATGAAAGGACTGCTTTGAAAAATTGCACACATCATCTTTAGGATGTCCTCTACCAAAATTGTGCAAATCATGACACCTGACTACCTACATAGCTACGTTGGATTAAAATAGAAAAAATGAAAAAGGGGGGGGGGGGTGGGGTGGGGTCGAGAGAGTTTTCGACTGATAGTTAAAAAAGTATAACAGGTACAGCAAATTTGAAGTGAACCTCCCTTCTCCCTCTAACCATCAAAAGATCCTCCTTATAGGAGTTATTTCCCTTAAAAGGTCAAAATTAATGATTTTTGCAGAAGTGTTGGGCAATTCCTTATAGCAAAGAAAAGCTGGATAAAAAAGGGTTGTTTGGTTTCAGGTTCAGGTGAGCGATACAGGCTCCTGGGAGCCTCTAGTTTCAAACTTGGCCACAATCATCCTTAGGGTTCCTAGTTTCAAGTTTGTACCCAGGGTGTTGATCAACAGACAGATATGGCCGCTGTTACTAAAAATAGAACATGGGGGTCAACACAGGTTTTTGATCATTATCTATAAAACTATAATAGCTATAGAGAAAACCGTTACTTCAAATTGATCAGCACATTAAGGTCTACAATAGTTGCTATTATTGCGAAGTTGTGTATTGGCTTCTTGTAGGAGTAATTGCCCTTTTTAGCTCACCTGACCCGAAGGGTCATGTGAGCTATTGCCATCACTTGGCGTCCGTCGTCGTCCGTCGTCGTCGTCGTCGTCGTTAACTTTTCTTCAAAAATCTTCTCCTCAAAAAACCACTGAAGGGATTGCTTTGAAACTTTGCATACATCATCAGTAAAATGCCCTCTACCAAGTTTGCCCAAATCATGGCCTCAGACCAACCAACATGGCCGCCATGGCTAAAAATAGAACAGAGGGGTCAAAATACAGTTTTATGCTTATAGTTCAAAAAGTATAACAGATACAGGAAAACCGAAGAGACGTTCCTTTTCAGCATCTAAAGCTCTACAAAACACTCCATTGGGTAAAGGTTGTATGATGACTCCTTGTAGGAGTTATTGCCCTTTAATTGTCAAAATTGATGATTTTTGCCATTTTTGCCTCAAAATCTTGAAAATTGTTAGAACTAGAGAAAAAGTTAGCATTGCTTAATTGTTCTGCTCTATGAGGGCTACAAAAATGACTTTAGGGTCAAGATTGTCTGATTAACCGTTTAAGAGTTATTCTCCTTGAACTGTTTTTTTTTTATCGGTTTTAATTGATTTTTTAAAATCTTCTCCTCTGAAACAACTGAAAGTACTGCTTTGAAACTTTGTACACATCATCTGTCAAATGTCCTCAACCAAGTTTGCACCAACCATGGCTGCAGATTAACCAACCTGGCCACCATGGCTAAAAATTGGAGGGGGGGGGCGGTAAAATACAGTTTTTGGCTTATATTTAAAAAAGTGTAACAGATACAGGAAAACCGAAGAGACATGCCTTCATCTGCATCAAAAGCTCTACGAAACACTCCATTGGGTTGAAGTTGTATGATGACTCCTTATAGGAGTTATTGCCCTTTAATTGTCGAAATTGTTGATTTTAGCCATTTTTGCCTCAAAATCTTGAAAATTATTAGAACTAGAGAAAAAGTTAGCATTGCTTAATTGTTCTGCTCTATGAGGGCTACAAAATTGCCTTTAGGGTCAAGATTGTCTGATTAACCGTTTAAGAGTTATTCCCCTTGAACTGTTTATTTTAATCGGTTTTAATTGATTTTTTAAAATCTTCTCCTCTGAAACCACTGAAAGTACTGCTTTGAAATTTTGTACACATCATCCGTCAAATGTCCTTAAACAAGTTTGCACCAACCATGGCTGCAGATTAACCAACATGGCCGCCATGGCTAAAAATAGAATGGAGGGGGGGGGGGTAAAATACAGTTTTTGGCTTATAGTTCAAAAAGTATAACAGATACAGGAAAACCGAAGAGACATGCCTTAATCGGCATCAAAAGCTCTACGAAACACTCCATTGGGTTGAAGTTGTATGAGGACTCCTTATAGGAGTTATTGCCCTTTAATTGTCAAAATTGATGATTTTTGCCATTTTTGCCTCAAAATCTTGAAAATTATTAGAACTAGAGAAAAAGTTAGCATTGCTTAATTGTTCTGCTCTATGAGGGCTACAAAAATGACTTAAAGGTCAAGATTGTCTGATTAACCGTTTAAGAGTTATTCCCCTTGAACTGTTTTTTTTAATCGGTTTTAATTGATTTTTTAAAATCTTCTCCTCTGAAACAACTGAAAGTACTGCTTTGAAACTTTGTACACATCATCTGTCAAATGTCCCCAACCAAGTTTGCACCAACCATGACTGAAGATTAACCAACATGGCCACCATGGCTAAAAATAGGATGGGGGGGGGGGGGGGCGGTAAAATACAGTTGTTGGCTTATATTTAAAAAAGTGTAACAGATACAGGAAAACCGAAGAGACATGCCTTCATCTGCATCAAAAGCTCTACGAAACACTCCATTGGGTTGAAGTTGTATGATGACTCCTTATAGGAGTTATTGCCCTTTAATTGTCAAAATTGATGATTTTTGCCATTTTCGCTGCAAAATCTTGAAAATTATTAGAACTAGAGAAAAAGTTAGCATTGCTTAATTGTTCTGCTCTATGAGGGCTACAAAAATGACTTAAAGGTCAAGATTGTCTGATGGACCGTTTAGGAATTATTCTCCTTGAACATTTTTTTAATCAATTTTACTTGATTTTAAAAAATCTTCTCCTCTTAAACCAATGAAAGGACTGCTTTGAAAAATTGCACACATCATCTTTAGGATGTCCTCTACCAAAATTGTGCAAATCATGACACCTGACTACCTACATAGCTACGTTGGATTAAAATAGAAAAAATGAAAAAGGGGGGGGGGGGGTGGGGTGGGGTCGAGAGAGTTTTCGACTGATAGTTAAAAAAGTATAACAGGTACAGCAAATTTGAAGTGAACCTCCCTTCTCCCTCTAACCATCAAAAGATCCTCCTTATAGGAGTTATTTCCCTTAAAAGGTCAAAATTAATGATTTTTGCAGAAGTGTTGGGCAATTCCTTATAGCAAAGAAAAGCTGGATAAAAAAGGGTTGTTTGGTTTCAGGTTCAGGTGAGCGATACAGGCTCCTGGGAGCCTCTAGTTTCAAACTTGGCCACAATCATCCTTAGGGTTCCTAGTTTCAAGTTTGTACCCAGGGTGTTGATCAACAGACAGATATGGCCGCTGTTACTAAAAATAGAACATGGGGGTCAACACAGGTTTTTGATCATTATCTATAAAACTATAATAGCTATAGAGAAAACCGTTACTTCAAATTGATCAGCACATTAAGGTCTACAATAGTTGCTATTATTGCGAAGTTGTGTATTGGCTTCTTGTAGGAGTAATTGCCCTTTTTAGCTCACCTGACCCGAAGGGTCATGTGAGCTATTGCCATCACTTGGCGTCCGTCGTCGTCCGTCGTCGTCGTCGTCGTCGTTAACTTTTCTTCAAAAATCTTCTCCTCAAAAAACCACTGAAGGGATTGCTTTGAAACTTTGCATACATCATCAGTAAAATGCCCTCTACCAAGTTTGCCCAAATCATGGCCTCAGACCAACCAACATGGCCGCCATGGCTAAAAATAGAACAGAGGGGTCAAAATACAGTTTTATGCTTATAGTTCAAAAAGTATAACAGATACAGGAAAACCGAAGAGACGTTCCTTTTCAGCATCTAAAGCTCTACAAAACACTCCATTGGGTAAAGGTTGTATGATGACTCCTTGTAGGAGTTATTGCCCTTTAATTGTCAAAATTGATGATTTTTGCCATTTTTGCCTCAAAATCTTGAAAATTGTTAGAACTAGAGAAAAAGTTAGCATTGCTTAATTGTTCTGCTCTATGAGGGCTACAAAAATGACTTTAGGGTCAAGATTGTCTGATTAACCGTTTAAGAGTTATTCTCCTTGAACTGTTTTTTTTTATCGGTTTTAATTGATTTTTTAAAATCTTCTCCTCTGAAACAACTGAAAGTACTGCTTTGAAACTTTGTACACATCATCTGTCAAATGTCCTCAACCAAGTTTGCACCAACCATGGCTGCAGATTAACCAACCTGGCCACCATGGCTAAAAATTGGAGGGGGGGGGGCGGTAAAATACAGTTTTTGGCTTATATTTAAAAAAGTGTAACAGATACAGGAAAACCGAAGAGACATGCCTTCATCTGCATCAAAAGCTCTACGAAACACTCCATTGGGTTGAAGTTGTATGATGACTCCTTATAGGAGTTATTGCCCTTTAATTGTCGAAATTGTTGATTTTAGCCATTTTTGCCTCAAAATCTTGAAAATTATTAGAACTAGAGAAAAAGTTAGCATTGCTTAATTGTTCTGCTCTATGAGGGCTACAAAATTGCCTTTAGGGTCAAGATTGTCTGATTAACCGTTTAAGAGTTATTCCCCTTGAACTGTTTATTTTAATCGGTTTTAATTGATTTTTTAAAATCTTCTCCTCTGAAACCACTGAAAGTACTGCTTTGAAATTTTGTACACATCATCCGTCAAATGTCCTTAAACAAGTTTGCACCAACCATGGCTGCAGATTAACCAACATGGCCGCCATGGCTAAAAATAGAATGGAGGGGGGGGGGGTAAAATACAGTTTTTGGCTTATAGTTCAAAAAGTATAACAGATACAGGAAAACCGAAGAGACATGCCTTAATCGGCATCAAAAGCTCTACGAAACACTCCATTGGGTTGAAGTTGTATGAGGACTCCTTATAGGAGTTATTGCCCTTTAATTGTCAAAATTGATTATTTTTGAGATTTTTTGCGTTAAAATCTTGAAAATTATTTGAACTAGAGAAAAAGTTAGTATTGCTTAATTGTTCTGCTCTATGAGGGCTACAAAAATGACTTAGGGTCAAGATTGTCTGATGAACCGTTTAGGAATTATTCTCCTTGAACATTTTTTTAATCAATTTTAATTGATTTTAAAAAATCTTCTCCTCTTTAACCCATTAAAGGACTGCTTTGAAACATTGCACACATCATCTTTAGGACGTCCTCTACCAAAATTGTGCAAATCATGACACCTGACTACCTATATAGCTACGTTAGCTTAAAATAGAAAATGGGGGGGGGGGGGCAGTCAAGAGAGTTTTCGACTGATAGTTAAAAAAGTATAACAGGTACAGCAAATTTGAAGTGAACCTCCCTTCTCCCTCTAAGCATCAAAAGCTCCTCCTTATAGGAATTATTTCCCTTAAAAGGTCAAAATTAATGATTTTTGCAGAAGTGTTGGGCAATTCCTTATAGCAAAGAAAAGCTGGATAGAAAAGGGTTGTTTGGTTTCAGGTTCAGGTGAGCGATACAGGCTCCTGGGAGCCTCTAGTTTGACGATTTTTGACAAAATTTTTGGTATTTACAATATAACCTGAAAAATATACGAGGTAGAGTGAAACTGTAAATGGCAAAAATGATCAGCAATAAAAGCCCTACAATTCACTTGATTGGTCTGAAATTGTCAGATGACTCCTTATATGAGTTATTGCCCTTAAATGGTAATTTTTTATGAAATTTTCCGTTTTTGTCCTGTAACTTTAAAACTATAACAGCTAGAGTAAAACTGTAAATAGCAAAAATGATCAACAATACAAGCCCTACAATTCACTGTATTAGTCTGAAATTGTCAGATGACTCCTTATAGGAGTTATTGCCCTTAAATGGCAATTTTTTATGAAATTTTCCGTTTTTGTCCTGTAACTTGAAAACTATAGCAGCTAGATTGAAACTGTAAATTGCACAAATGATCAGCAATAAAGACCCTACAATTCACTTGATTGGTCTGAAATTGTCAGACAACTCCTTAAATAAGTTATTGCCAATAAATGACAATTTTTTATGAAATTTTCCGTTTTTGTCCTGTAACTTAAAAACTATAACAGCTAGAGTAAAACTGTAAATAGCAAAAATGATCAACAATACAAGCCCTACAATTCACTGTATTAGTCTGAAATTGTCAGATGACTCCTTATAGGAGTTATTGCCCTTAAATGGCAATTTTTTATGAAATTTTCCGTTTTTGTCCTGTAACTTTAAAACTATAACAGCTAGAGTAAAACTGTAAATAGCAAAAATGATCAACAATACAAGCCCTACAATTCACTGTATTAGTCTGAAATTGTCAGATGACTCCTTATAGGAGTTATTGCCCTTAAATGGCAATTTTTTATGAAATTTTCCGTTTTTGTCCTGTAACTTGAAAACTATAGCAGCTAGATTGAAACTGTAAATTGCACAAATGATCAGCAATAAAGACCCTACAATTCACTTGATTGGTCTAAAATTGTCAGATGACTCCTTATATGAGTTATTGCCCTTAAATGGTAATTTTTTATGAAATTTTCCGTTTTTGTCCTGTAACTTTAAAACTATAACAGCTAGAGTAAAACTGTAAATAGCAAAAATGATCAACAATACAAGCCCTACAATTCACTGTATTAGTCTGAAATTGTCAGATGACTCCTTATAGGAGTTATTGCCCTTAAATGGCAATTTTTTATGAAATTTTCCGTTTTTGTCCTGTAACTTGAAAACTATAGCAGCTAGATTGAAACTGTAAATTGCACAAATGATCAGCAATAAAGACCCTACAATTCACTTGATTGGTCTGAAATTGTCAGACAACTCCTTAAATAAGTTATTGCCCATAAATGACAATTTTTTATGAAATTTTCCGTTTTTGTCCTGTAACTTAAAAACTGTAACAGCTAGAGTGAAACTGTTAATAGCAAAAATGATCAGCAATACAAGCCCTACAAATTACTTTTAAGTCTGAAATTGTCAGATGACTCCTTATAGGAGTTATTGCCCTTAAATTGCATTTTTTATGAAATTTTCCGTTTTTGTCCTGTAACTTAAAAACTGTAACAGCTAGAGTGAAACTGTTAATAGCAAAAATGATCAGCAATACAAGCCCTACAAATTACTTTTAAGTCTGAAATTGTCAGATGACTCCTTATAGGAGTTATTGCCCTTAAATTGCAATTTTGTATGAAATTTTCCGTTTTTGTCCTGTAACTTAAAAACTATAACAGCTAGAGTGAAATAATAAATTGTAAAAATGATCAGCAAAAAAAGCCCTACAATTATTTTAATTGGTCTGAAATTGTCAGATGACTCCTTATAGGGGTTATTGCCCTTAAATGACAATTTTGTTATGAAATTTTCCATTTTTGTCCTGTAACTTGAAAACTATAGTAGCTAGATTAAAACTGTAAATTGCACAAATGATCAGCAATAGAAGCCCTACAAATGATTGCTTAGTCCAAAAATTGCAAGATGACTCTTTATAGGAGTTATTGCCCTTTCATTATGAATTTGGACAAATGAACAGTTTTTTAATTATAAATTAGTCTATAACACACCTATTAGTAGAGTAAAACTGTAAATTTCTAAAGTACCCTAAAGGACAATTGCCTAAAAACCATTTAATTTTCAGAAATTGTCGATGGCACCTTATAGGAGTTATTGTATTTAACAAATTTTTTGAAGAAATGTTTAGTTTTTGCACAGTAACTTAAAAGCTATAACAACTAGACTGAAACTGTTAATTTCAAAAATTTTAATATAGTTTAAGTCATTTGGATTCCAGGTGAGCGATTACAGGCTCCTGGGAGCCTCTAGTTTAGAGTTGCAGCATTTATACTTAAAAGCATGTTTGCACACATTTAATGACGGATTGCAGAACCGAAGAATTATCATTTTCATAAAATTAGAGAAAGTTGGACTTTGGTCAGTTTGCAGTCCATAGAGCTGAGGTAGGGGTTTCCTGTTGCAACACACTGCTTATGTTACTGTTTAGGCGGGGACATCATTTCGAAGATTGGAATATACCGATGGCAGGATCTAGAACTGTATGTGATAGCAGAAACGTATACTTTAAATTTGTAGAATATAAAAGCTGTTATTGATGTCGGGTACTAATACATATTTGCATTTTTCATCTTCAGCATGTGAAATGTTAAGTTGATTTTTGATAGTCAGAATATCTTGATAAAACCCATGGAAAATAACTCAAATTTTTAGGGAAGTTCACCCTTTCTGTAATGTACACGCATAACTGATACAGTGAAAATCTCAGTATCATTTCAGAGCCGGTTTACTTTATCTGTGACCAAGGTACCTGTGGTAGTCGTTTGTCCATTTGTTTGTCAATATCTTTTCACTTTAATCTCTAAACAAATATTGATACAAAATCAATCAGGTACTTTTGTACATGTACTAGTCTACTGATTCAGTGTTTTTATTTTTCCTATTGCAGATAACAATGAATATATCTCGGAGAAATGAATGTGCCAAACTTCACACACAAAATTAACATCTTTGCCGTAAATTTAAGTCAGAATTAGATTTCCATGCCAGCTAATCTCCTAGTCTGTGATTCTATTACATGTATGAATAATGAAAAAGAATTGAATACTCATAGGAGAAGTCATATAAAACAAGCTTTCAAAAATCACGATTTATGAAACCACTTGACTATACACAGAATATAAATTATAGTAACACAATTTATATCAGTTTTCTTTGAACTATAACTACTAGTTTCTTTGTATATTTACCTTAAGAGCTTTCAAGTATTGCTATTCAATTGTTACTTTTTATTTCCTGTCAACTTTCTTCTGAATGTATAGTTTTTGTGTTGCGAAAGACTTTGTGCCTTGAACTTGTTCGACATTGCACTTTCTCATTTAAACTATGTTAATTTACTGAGTTATCTCCCTGAAAACCAACAGCAATGAAAGTTGCCCTAGATGTTCAGAGGTGGACGTGCAAAGGATTCGACTTTCCTTCTTTTTACTACAAGCTGATAGTGAAGTATTGTAATTCAGTCTGGACTGTTGTTCATCATTAAGCTTGACCTTAAACAAACAACAAAATAAAAGATCAAGTTCACATTCTAATGTTTGACATTATGTTGTGTGCAGAATTCAAAATTATCCAGAACTAAAATTCGTTCTAAATTGTAAAGCCCATTCAGGTTTTAAAATGTCATGCCTTATATTTATAAAAGGTATATTCTTCAGACCGATGGAATTCATTTCAAATTTATATTATACTTATAAACTATAAGTAATATCGAATAATGGTCTTCATTAATGTCGCCTGAATATAGCTGGAATAATGCTGCTCGGGCGTTAAACACCATTAATCAATCAATCAATCTTCATTAATGATTAGTCATCTGTTTTGTCAGGGTCAAGTTTTGTTTAACTTGGTTCATTTTAATGATTAAGATGGTATTGTTTCATTAGAATATTTTATTTATATAGGGGATGGATACAGAAATGAAAATGTCAAAGGTCAAGGTCACAATGGTCTATTTATTGACATTTATTTTTTCTGCTAATAAGATCGTCCTTTAAAATATTTGTTTGTTTAGACAAACTAATAGCCAGTTTGAATTTCTCTTTTTTTTTGCATCAATATTTTATTACTAGAAGATCGTTGAATAAATAAAAAAAATCACGGGGAAAGCCTATTTATGGTTCCCTGTAACGGTTTGAACTTGTTTTATAAATGGTATTTCTTTTTCAACAAAGAAATCTGCTTTTGCAATTATTTTTAATGCAATAGTGTTCTTTGCATGTTACATGAAATGGCAGAGTATAAGATTATCATGACTGGAATCCTAGTGAACTTGTACCTCAACCAACTCGTACCCTACCTACTCGTACCTCTACCTAGTCCGAGAATCCTCTGCCGTCCAACGCTTTTTTTTTTAAAAGCGTTGGACGGCAGAGGATTCTCGGACTAACCTCTACCAACTCGTACCTTTGCATTATTTGGTAGAATGAAAAGGGACACAATTGTAAAATTGCTGAAATTATGTTAAACTAAAAAATATTTTTTTGAATATTTACTATCATATTTATTGTACGCCACTAATGCACAAACAAAAACAAAGCAAGCAAACAAAACCATTAAACATAAGACAATTTTAAAACAAGATTCATATCTCACAAGACATATATTTTAAAAATCCGCGCTGTAACACCAGTCTTTGGTAGTCTATAGGCACTATAAACAGTTATATTATATATATTTTAATATTATAAACATTTTGTCTTTATTTAGGCGTCTTATGATAGTCCATGCAACTACCCACTCTGCCGCAGAAGTTTGCTGGCGGCTAGAATACAAATCTCACAACTTGAACAAATTCCGCCTGTATGTATTTTGTAGTGGATCTCTGCTGCCGACTAAGTTTGGTTCTGTAATCATTTTTAATTGTGTGGGTAGAAGAGCAGCTTCTTCTTGTAGTTTTGGAACTAGCAGCTAAAAAGGCTTCTTCTCATCTCCAGATCTCTTGTTAATGCGACAATGCCACCCTTCAACATCGTTGGCCCATCGGTGTTCCTCCTGGTGGGTTGACTGTAAACAGCCCATGACTCAACAGACCAAAAAATATTAATCACTTAAAAGAACTTGAAATTGTTCAGTACACAATTTGCCGACAAGAGAAAAAAAGCGGTAGTTATTAAAGAACAGTTTAAATAATAATTGAAACCCTTTCTTTGAAAATAATTGAACCTCAAAAGAAAGTTGTTCATAACGGTTGTTGAAATATGCATTGAATTTGTATTTTATATATACTGCAAAACCGTAACCCTTTCCATGAACGTTCAAAATACCATAATAAGCAAATTTCCCAATTGCATTGCATGATTAACGCAGTGTTCGATACCAGGCTCAGCATGTCCCGTTAAGTTTTGGTGAGTTTTAAGGGGCATAGCCATCAGTAATTTGTCTTGTTAGGTCGTGTGTCAGATTCATATCACATGCAGGACAAATGCGATCTTGGGTGCGTTTCTTTTAATTGAATCTGAGACATGATTCAAGATCATTGAATGTTTCGCCGTTTCTTTTAAATGATACAGAAACACGATTTGTGAAAGATAAGAGACCAATTATTCAAATGATTTTGTTTCATTGGCAGCCATGATTAAAATCATTTAATTGGAACATTGCGTTTATTAGCTTTGGATTCACAGAATCATGATTCTAAAGCATATTTTAGATTCAATTAAAAGAAACGCACCCCAGGTCTGATTGTATTTGATTAAAAAAAAGTCTTCGAGTGAGAGGCAAACGTTTCTTCTGGTTTTTGTGCTTTACAGAGATAAAAAATTCGCCCATTTATTATAAGTTGAGAGATAGCTGTTGAAATAAGCATGCAGTTACATATTTCTTTAATTCATAGATGTTATAGCGAGACTGCATGAGTCCCTGTCTTGCACACATAAAAGATCTTAAAACTGTCGACCATGTGTTGCCCGTGAAAACAAGTCTCTGTAACTGTGGACAGGGACAGTCGGCTATACTATTGTATAGACTGTCCTTGCTGTGGACTGTATCCTTGGTGGCTTGCCCAGGGGCGGATACAAGATTATCGAAAGGGGCGTAAAAAGGCCGGGATATCGGAAAAGGAAGGCCACGAACAAGGTTTTTATAGTGTTCAGTAACCTTTATTTGGTACAGTATATACAACAGAGATATCATAATAAACGAATTAGCACCGTTAATGCATTAATTTATGGCGAGGACGAGCGGGGATTACATTTTTGCCCTACCTGTTCTATTTTTTTTCCTTTCCTTCCCCCCCCCCCCGGATCCGCCACTGGTGTCCCTTGTTTTTTTAATGAAATGTGTTCTTATTCGCTCGTTTTGGGTACATCGACCTATAGATATCATTGTGCTATATCACAGCCTTTTTTGTCAGAACAAAGGTGTGTGCCTGTTTCTGTGTCTGTTTGGGTTACGTTGTAGTATCCAATACTGGCTTTTATACAAAGTGTTTCATACAAAATCCCTCCGAGTTTCATAATATACTTGGACCGAGTTCAGATCATTTATATATTTTCCACATAACAATAGTCTGTAGCTGTTATCTAGATTTTTATGGAGTGGTCAGGCGCGTAGCTCCCATACAAGCAAAATATCATTTGCTTGCACATCAGATTGTCAAAAAAAACAAACAAAAAAAAACTGAAAAAAACGAAAAAAACCACCCGGAAAAGTGATTGGCGCATGTGGACAGCCAGTCGTCGAACAAAGACAGTAATTGTGTGGAAATTGACGTTCAACCAGGAATAAGTTCTCAAGATGTTTCAAGAAAGGAAACGAAAAGGTCTCAGTTTGATCCTCCTTACCCAGATATTGCTTGTTATAAAAAATCTTTGTTGTATATGAGATCCATTTGTTAAGCATAATGCTATACATGAAAAAGGTATAAAAAAACGTTCGTTTTTTTGTCATTTACTTTATGTATAGATTAAACTCTTTAAAACACCAAAATGCAGTTAGCTTCCGGGGGCTTCACCCCCTGGTTCCCCTATCAGGGTTCAGCCCTGGACCCGCTGGAGACCTAAGGCGGTCCACAGACCCCTCGCCTAATTTAATTTGCTTGCACATGGCACAATGGTCAGCTACGCCACTGAGTGGTCCTTGTTGTGCTTTTGATAAATATGTTGTAAATTCCCGCCATAAAACTTTTTCCTTTCGGAATCGTTTATTCTTTTCTCTGTGCTGCAGCATTTCGGAAAGAAAATGGGAGATAATATATAGAATGGTGAGAAATAACAGAAATAACTATTGGTTTGCAAATTTATTAAAAAAATTCTTACACCTTCGCAAGTTTTAATGTCTGTGACCTCCCGATTTTAATCAAATATACGTTTAGATGTGTTAACAGTACAACATTGAATGAATAGTAGATGTATGATGATGATGATGATGTTGATGGGGCGCAATATGGGATATATACAAAATGATTGAAAATCGGTTTTATAAATTTTCATGCTGAGGAGATTTCATTCATTAAAATATCTTTTATTTTAACCTACAATATAAAAAAATATCATTTTACATCATTTTATTTTGAATTATTTGTTTTTTAATCCCCATATAGAACCTCAATCATTGACCCTTTTGCACTCTTCAAATTCAGCAAGGTCATTTTATTCTGTGTTATGGTTAGATACATGTATTGGTATAATTTAATTTATATTTCTTATCATTACATGCACCCATTCTCATATTAATCTCATCTTATTTTATAAGGAAGGGAGTTGTAGTTATGAATTTTGATGTACCATATTTTGAATGCATCCACCAACACTTATTTTAGCTATTTTTTACTTTTCATTTTTCAGTCAAAACTGTGATATAATCAGTTTTTTTTTCAATCTCCATTGCAATATCAAAGACCTGAAGGCCTTCAAGAGTCAGCTGGCCAGCTAGGATACATTTATAAGATGATGGCTCAATAAACCTCATCAAAATCGAGCCATATTAACTCCTCGATATATATTTGAATACATTGGTCAACATGACCTATAGTAAACTTTACCGTGTCTGTCCAACAGGATTTTGCCTGACAAAATTAAAAACTGCTACCGTGTTTGGTCGAGTTTATGGTCCTTTTGTAAATCTCATATTACACTTTTTGAAATCAACAATTATTTTCCACAGCTAAACGGCATTGTGAAATGTGGATGAATTTTCATTTTGATAGATCAAATTTCCATAGGAAGTCAGCCATTTTTGTTTCTAAAGGGGTCAAATGTTGTTTACAAACATTCGTCTGCTTTCGTAACGTAAAATGGTATTCAGACAAACCGCAAGACTTTTCCCGCCTCAACTGCAGACGACATTACCCGAAGGATTTAGAATAGACAACAATGGAATTTTCCTAATCAATGTACACTTCTGTTCAAAACAAGGTCAAAAACTAGTATGAAAAATGGATGTATCAAAATGAAAATTCAACCGCATTTTAGAACGCAGATAAACTGTGGAAAATAATTGTTGATTTCAACAAGTGTAATCGTAGATTTACAAAAGGATCATAAACTCAACCAAACGTGGTAGCAGTTTTCCATTTTGTCAGGCAAACACCCATCGGAAAGACACAGTAAAGTTAAGTTTACTATAGATGTTTTGCTTAAATAACCAATATATCCGGTGATCCTAAATTTATAGTGATAAGTCTTGGGGTGTCAAAATGCAGCCACCTGCATGCTCACCAGCCATACTTTGAACAGCATTTATATGACCAATCAAATCATTTGAAAATTGGTCATAGCATTAGTACATGTACTTGTCTTCCACCTGCTCCTGCCTTTTTGTTATTTGTCGCTGTGTTGCATAGCAAAAAGAGGGGAGCAAGTGAAAGATTTAATTGTAATTGTATTCAAAAGTGTACCTCGGCGTTTGTGTTTTTGCAAGAAATTGTAAGAACAAGACCAATTCATCTTGCTTACGCTCGTGGCAAAATATTCATGAATATAATGCCTCCTCATATTAAAATAATCCATAAAATTGGGACAGCCATTAATTATTTCGAATCTGATTTAAAAATATTGAAATTTTACATTTCGCTACTACAGTACATAGGTAAAGGTTTATTTTGGCTATTCCAATTTCCAAGATCCTCCCTTGTTACAAACTTATTTTTCTTCTCATTTAAAACTTGGTAAAAAAAGGAAGAAATATTAATTAAAAACAAACTAACATATTTATTAACATTAATATAATTTAATAATCAGAACAAAGAAGGCCAAAATTGAATGCTTCGTTACATATCAGTCACCTTGTGACTGCGTTGATGTGTTTGCGTGATGAAAATTGCTTACCGCACAGTCTCGCCATCTTAATCGGATTATATTCCTCTCCAAAGAACATGTGTTATTACATCATCATGATGGGGAGTCTGGAAATGATCACGAGGAGTTCTGTTTGAGCATGTGTAACATCATGAACATTGGCCGGACAAATAGTAAAATTTTGCTATTTGTCGGGTAGCCACACGAATAGCAAAAAATTGCTATTTGTCCAGTAGCCGGACTAATAGCCAGTTCATAAACAATAAAGGCATTGTATAAAAAATTTTCTATTGGATTTTCGTAATAAAGAGGTACAATATCAAATAATAAATAAGGCTAGCAAAAACATCAGCATACTGGGGTGTGATTTTTGAAATGACTTGAACAGTCATATTTTATTGAATATTTAAATAGAGATTTGTTTCCAAAGAGATTTGAATGACCTCATATTAGAATTTGTGATATCAAAAAGTGACTTGTCTAATTGGATGATTGTCCATTGTGTATTACTTTTTAACCGGATCATATTCGGATTAGTTGTGATTGGGCTACTGTACTGCAAAGTTTTTCCCTCCTGACAACTGTTAATGTCATGAAGGAATGCAACGAAAATCTCAGTGTAAGCAGGTTCCCTTGCACTGCTTGAGAAATAATCCCTACTGAATCATACATAACTCATGAGAGTTGAAAATTGCTTTATGGTTGAACTCTACTAAATGATTTACATAGCTGATCATTATAAAATTTTTATAGAATACTGAATTTACCTCAAGTTAACAATAGTGACAACCTAATTTTCTCAAAATACCATGTCTTCATTAAAAAATATCTGACTGGCGCAACAAGTTTAAAGTCTAATAAAAATGTTTTGTAAAGTTTACAAAATGATGTCACAAATAAAGCTAGTTTCAGTTGTCAGATGGATAGAAACAGGTGCCAGTCTGTGAAGTTTCATACAGAATCTAATATATTGTACTTGCTAGAAATTAATAAATTTGGATTCATTTCACTTCTAAAATATTTGTGCATCATATAAACTTAATTCTAAACAGGTTCATTCAGAATTACAATTTTTATGCAAAGTAAAAGTAGAACTACTTTGGTTCTTTTATTCACTACTTTTGACTATGGGATCCACTGATTGGCTATTTAGTAGAGGTTAACCTTATATCAACTCTCTTTATGTACATGTAATTTCTATGTAATAATAAACTCTTACCAGTACTTATTATGTAACATATAAGTATCATTGGTATGTATGGATAGAATAATAGAAAAAATTGCCTTTAAAACTGAAGCTCGTGATGTGAGATATAATCATAATTCAGTTTTGAGCAATTATAATAATAAGGTTGAAGATTTTGTCAAGGCAGTGTCTGGAATGCAAATTAATTAGATGTAGAAATTGATAATATTTGTCTATATCATGATTGTTATCACCTCTTTATTTCTAATCATGTCAATTTTGCATATGTGATAACAGCAAAATTGGACACTTTCTGTAAAGCCAAGTATCATACTCAATTACATGTATATGGTTGAAAACATTAAATGAGCATCCATCAAATTAAAAACTGACATTGCTGTGGTCAATGCAACCTGTCCTTGATATTGGTCAATGACAACACATCTGCATCTGATTTACTGGTATTTTAGAGGATGATAAATTGTTTTATTTGAATCATTGAAAAATTTTACATGTAAATATAATTTTAATTAATTTGTTTGTTACTGTATTAATGTAAATATAATTTTAATTAATTTGTTACTGTATTAATGTAAATATAATTTAATTATTTTATTTGTTGCTGTATTAATATTTTCTCATAGTTTGTATGCAAGATGTGATACATAGATTAAAAGTTTCTTCTCCAATCTTCACCTGATATCAACCCTCAGACTAAAGTCCTTTGGGTATTGGGCTGATAAATTAACATGTGATATACCAGTATTTATTGTGTAAAGAGTTGTAAGGAAATATTTGTTGTATTCAAATTTTCTAATTGTTACATGTACTAGTACAACCAGAATGTACATGTATGTGTGCTGGTACCCCATACTATAAATGTTCTAATTGTTACATGTACTAGTACAACCAGAATGTACATGTATGTGGGCTGGTACCCCATACTCTAAATGTTCTAATTGTTAATGTACTAGTACAACCAGAATGTAAATGTATGTGGGCTGGTACCTCATCCTCTAAATGTTTTAATTGTTACATGTACTAGTACAACCAGAACGTACATGTATGTGGTCTGGTACCTCATCCTCTAAATGTTCTAATTGTTACATGTACTAGTACAACCAGAATGTACATGTATGTGGGCTGGTACCCCGTACTCTAAATGTTCTAATTGTTACATGTACTAGTACAACCAGAATGTACATGTATGTGGTCTGGTACCTCATCCTCTAAATGTTCTAATTGTTACATGTACTAGTACAACCAGAATGTACATGTATGTGGGCTGGTACCCCGTACTCTAAATGTTCTAATTGTTACATGTACTAGTACAACCAGAATGTACATGTATGTGGTCTGGTACCTCATCCTCTAAATGTTCTAATTGTTACATGTACTAGTACAACCAGAATGTACATGTATGTGGGCTGGTACCCCGTACTCTAAATGTTCTAATTGTTACATGTACTGGTACAACCAGAATGTACATGTATGTGGTCTGGTACCCCATACTCTAAATGTTCTAATTGCTACATGTACTAGTACAACCAGAATGTACATGTATGTGGTCTGGTACCTCATCCTCTAAATGTTCTAATTTTTACATGTACTAGTACAACCAGAATGTACATGTATGTGGTCTGGTACCTCATCCTCTAAATGTTCTAATTGTTAATGTACTAGTACAACCAGAATGTAAATGTATGTGGGCTGGTACCTCATCCTCTAAATGTTTTAATTGTTACATGTACTAGTACAACCAGAACGTACATGTATGTGGTCTGGTACCTCATCCTCTAAATGTTCTAATTGTTACATGTACTAGTACAACCAGAATGTACATGTATGTGGGCTGGTACCCCGTACTCTAAATGTTCTAATTGTTACATGTACTAGTACAACCAGAATGTACATGTAAGTGGGCTGGTACCCCGTCCTCTAAATGTTTTAATTGTTACATGTACTAGTACAACCAGAACGTACATGTATGTGGTCTGGTACCTCATCCTCTAAATGTTCTAATTGTTACATGTACTAGTACAACCAGAATGTACATGTATGTGGGCTGGTACCCCGTACTCTAAATGTTCTAATTGTTACATGTACTAGTACAACCAGAATGTACATGTATGTGGTCTGGTACCTCATCCTCTAAATGTTCTAATTGTTACATGTACTAGTACAACCAGAATGTACATGTATGTGGGCTGGTACCCCGTACTCTAAATGTTCTAATTGTTACATGTACTAGTACAACCAGAATGTACATGTATGTGGTCTGGTACCTCATCCTCTAAATGTTCTAATTGTTACATGTACTAGTACAACCAGAATGTACATGTATGTGGGCTGGTACCCCGTACTCTAAATGTTCTAATTGTTACATGTACTGGTACAACCAGAATGTACATGTATGTGGTCTGGTACCCCATACTCTAAATGTTCTAATTGCTACATGTACTAGTACAACCAGAATGTACATGTATGTGGTCTGGTACCTCATCCTCTAAATGTTCTAATTTTTACATGTACTAGTACAACCAGAATGTACATGTATGTGGTCTGGTACCTCATCCTCTAAATGTTCTAATTGTTAATGTACTAGTACAACCAGAATGTAAATGTATGTGGGCTGGTACCTCATCCTCTAAATGTTTTAATTGTTACATGTACTAGTACAACCAGAACGTACATGTATGTGGTCTGGTACCTCATCCTCTAAATGTTCTAATTGTTACATGTACTAGTACAACCAGAATGTACATGTATGTGGGCTGGTACCCCGTACTCTAAATGTTCTAATTGTTACATGTACTAGTACAACCAGAATGTACATGTATGTGGTCTGGTACCTCATCCTCTAAATGTTCTAATTGTTACATGTACTAGTACAACCAGAATGTACATGTATGTGGTCTGGTACCTCATCCTCTAAATGTTCTAATTGTTACATGTACTGGTACAACCAGAATGTACATGTATGTGGTCTGGTACCCCATACTCTAAATGTTCTAATTGCTACATGTACTAGTACAACCAGAATGTACATGTATGTGGTCTGGTACCTCATCCTCTAAATGTTCTAATTTTTACATGTACTAGTACAACCAGAATGTACATGTATGTGGTCTGGTACCTCATCCTCTAAATGTTCTAATTGTTACATGTACTAGTACAACCAGAATGTACATGTATGTGGTCTGGTACCTCATCCTCTAAATGTTCTAATTGTTACATGTACTAGTACAGCCAGAATGTACATGAATGTGGGCTGGTACCTCATCCTCAAAATGTTCTAATTGTTACATGTACTAGTACAACCAGAATGTACATGTATGTGGTCTGGTACCTCATCCTCTAAATGTTCTAATTGTTACATGTACTAGTACAACCAGAATGTACATGTATGTGGGCTGGTACCCCATACTCTAAATGTTCTAATTGTTTCATGTACTGGTACAACCAGAATGTACATGTATGTGGGCTGGTACCCCGTACTCTAAATGTTCTAATTGTTACATGTACTGGTACAACCAGAATGTACATGTATGTGTGCTGGTACCCCATACTCTAAATGTTCTAATTGTTACATGTACTAGCACAACCAGAATGTACATGTATGTGGGCTGGTACCTCATCCTCTAAATGTTCTAATTGTTACATGTACTAGTACAACCAGAATGTACATGTATGTGGTCTGGTACCTCATCCTCTAAATGTTCTAATTGTTACATGTACTAGTACAACCAGAATGTACATGTATGTGGTCTGGTACCTAATCCTCTAAATGTTCTTATTGTTACATGTACTAGTAGAACCAGAATGTACATGTATGTGGTCTGGTACCTCATCCTCTAAATGTTCTAATTGTTACATGTATTAGTACAACCAGAATGTACATGTATGTGGGCTGGTACCCCGTACTCTAAATGTTCTAATTGTTACATGTACTGGTACAACCAGAATGTACATGTATGTGGTCTGGTACCTCATCCTCTAAATGTTCTAATTGTTACATGTACTAGTACAACCAGAATGTACATGTATGTGGTCTGGTACCTCATCCTCTAAATGTTCTAATTGTTACATGTACTAGTACAACCAGAATGTACATGTATGTGGTCTGGTACCTCATCCTCTAAATGTTCTAATTGTTACATGTACTAGTACAACCAGAATGTACATGTATGTGGTCTGGTACCTCATCCTCTAAATGTTCTAATTGTTACATGTACTAGTACAACCAGAATGTACATGTATGTGGTCTGGTACCTCATCCTCTAAATGTTCTAATTGTTACATGTACTAGTACAACCAGAATGTACATGTATGTGGGCTGGTACCTCATCCTCTAAATGTTCTTATTGTTACATGTACAAGTACAACCAGAATGTACATTTACATGTACGTGTATGTGGGCTGGTACCTCCATCCTCTATTTAGGAAGCGGAAATAGTTCTCATTGGATGTTAAGAAACAATGAATCAATCAGCCAGTATTTAATGTGAAAATGAGCTTAATGAGATTTTGTTTGTCCATAATTTCTTGCTAGGAAACCTGCTGGAAGATCTAATTAAAGAAGTGTGGGTACAGCTGCTCATTCTCAAACAATAATTAATCCTCTCACCCATCAATGAGATTATGTGCTCAATCAGTGTTTGTTTGATTGCAAGCAAGTTATGAAATTAGTGTATGGTATTGATGATTTTTTCTCTTTTTTAACCAACTGGATATAGACCAAGCCCATTTAATTATATTTTGGTGGTGAACTAAAAAGTTTTCTGTATTCTACAGTGATTTTGTTTGCCTATATTTACCTCCGAAATAAGGCCTTTTCCCCTAGAGAAAGTTTCCCAAAATGTTCAAAAAATGGCTTAAATTTTTCCCAAAAGATAAAATTTGAAGCAGAAAAATGGTATTTGATATGTAATTAGCTTGCTGTGTGATTGGTATCTATAGTTTGTTATTTATTTTCCTCCCAGTTCTTCATAAGATTAGAAAATTTTACCTAAAACTCAAGATGTTATACAAAGAAAGCTTTTTTTTCAATTTTCCCAATTTTCATAAAATGATGCATATTTTTCCAATAAAAAAGGCAGGGGCAGTTTTGAAAAATTCCAACAAAATCGCTGTTCTATCTTGGCAGCTTTGTGGTAAATGTACATGTATAGACAGTAGCTCTATGCTAATATGTTGTGTTGTAGTGTATTGGTTACAGTAGTACTTGATATGTGAGGTCCTATATCTACATTTATTCAGCAACCCGGGCTCCACAGAGTCTGCAGTAAATAGTGGTCCTCATTTCCGATCGTCTGTCTACATTTGGTTTCTGGATGATAATTTAAAAAGTATGTGTCCAATTTAATGAAACGTTGGGATATTGTTATATATCAGGTTGGTAAGAAACTATCAATTTTGGGTGAAATCTGTCAAATTTCAAGATTGAAGTCTAGAAAAAATGTATGAAATTTTTACAAAAGAAGATGTTTTCAGACAATAACTTCAAAGTGTGCATTTGATTTCAATGAACTGGGATATTGTTTCATATTAGGTGGATCAGAAGCCTATTAATATTGGGGGAAATTTAAGGTCACATTTGCCAAAAAAAATTATAAATTTTGACCCCCAAAAAAACGTTTCCATACAATTACTCAAAAATTGTGCATTTGATTTTAATGAAACTTTAGGATATATTATACATATAGGTGGAAATAAAGCCTATTGATGGTGGAGGAATTTCATCAATTTAGAAATTTTTCCCAGAAAAGTTCTGCAAAATTTAAGCTGGGGTATCTGTGATTGTTGCATGTAGATTTATTTTCTGATGAATATTGTATATGTATACTGCATGATGGAGCAGATTTGACAAATATTATTGACAATTATTAAATTAATGAATATGTGCATATATACTAGTACATTACCAGTGGATAAGTAATAAAACTGGAAAAGGCTACTAGTAGCACTTTGATGACAACACCAATTTATTATGTACAGATTGATACTCTTACAGTAAAAATTACATGTTATAAAATGTTTTCTCTTGGGTACATATATTTCATTTTGAGCAGCTCAAAGCAATATGCTACACATGTGATTGATAATTTTGCAGTGAAATCTGTCAATGCAGCACTGCATTATGTAACCAAATTAGTCTCTAAGGAAATATTTTAACAAGTCATTATAGAAATTGTTGCTCATATGTCTATTTATCACATCATGACCCATTTCTAGGTCAAGGTAAAAATTTTTTGTCAATTTCAGATCAATAGATATAGAATTTCAAACTAAAGGGATCATGAGGGTCAAGATTTTCCATTTTGTATGCAAATTTTTGCTAGAAAATTGAAATCTATTTGATATTTTAAAGCTATTGACAAGGTATTTGACCAAAGGGGGGTAATTTTGTCAAAATAAAAAAAAACCAAACGATATTGGAACTTGTCATTATCCTTTTTAATAACAACCTTTGTCACCATCAGTTTTTTGTTATCAGTTTTTACCTGTGATTGTAATAAATAGAAACATTTGCTGGATTTCCTGAGTGGCATTCACAAAGTGTAAACATAAGGTTTGATAGAAAATCAGATAAAGATGTTTGACCCTCTTACAATAAATAAATAGTTTAACACATAAGTTGTACGATTTTTATTTAATTTTAGATTTTAAGCCAGTCAGATGGACAATTAAATAAATAACTGTTTGTGTAGTTGCCTTTTAAAGGTTTTTAGCTCACCTGGACCGAAGGTCCATGTGAGCTATTGCTATCACTTGTCATCCGTCGTCCGTCGTAAACTTTTTCAAAAATCTTCTCCTCTGAAACCACTGGGCCAATTTTTTTCAAACTTGGCCACAATCATCCTTAGGGTTCCTAGTTTCAAGTTTGTACCCAGGGTGTTGATCAACAGACAAATATGGCCGCTGTTACTAAAAATAGAACATGGGGGTCAACACAGGTTTTTGATCATTATCTAAAAAACTATAATAGCTATAGAGAAAACCGTTACTTCAAATTGATCAGCACATTAAGGTCTACAATAGTTGCTATTAGTGCGAAGTTGTGTATTGGCTTCTTGTAGGAGTTATTGCCCTTTTTTGACGATTTTTGACCAAATTTTTGGTATTTACAATATAACCTGAAAAATATACGAGGTAGAGTGAAACTGTAAATGGCAAAAATGATCAGCAAATAAAGCCCTACAATTCACTTGATTGGTCTGAAATTGTCAGATGACTCCTTATATGAGTTATTGCCCTTAAATGGTAATTTTTTATGAAATTTTCCGTTTTTGTCCTATAACTTTAAAACTATAACAGCTAGAGTAAAACTGTGAATAGCAAAAATGATCAACAATACAAGCCCTACAATTCACTGTATTAGTCTGAAATTGTCAGATGACTCCTTATAGGAGTTATTGCCCTTAAATGGCAATTTTTTATGAAATTTTCCGTTTTTGTCCTGTAACTTGAAAACTATAGCAGCTAGATTGAAACTGTAAATTGCACAAATGATCAGCAATAAAGACCCTACAATTCACTTGATTGGTCTGAAATTGTCAGATGACTCCTTATATGAGTTATTGCCCATAAATGGTAATTTTTTATGAAATTTTCCGTTTTTGTCCTGTAACTTAAAAACTATAACAGCTAGAGTAAAACTGTAAATAGCAAAAATGATCAACAATACAAGCCCTACAATTCACTGTATTAGTCTGAAATTGTCAGATGACTCCTTATAGGAGTTATTGCCCTTAAATGGCAATTTTTTATGAAATTTTCCGTTTTTGTCCTGTAACTTGAAAACTATAGCAGCTAGATTGAAACTGTAAATTGCACAAATGATCAGCAATAAAGACCCTACAATTCACTTGATTGGTCTGAAAATTGTCAGACAACTCCTTATATTAGTTATTGCCCATAAATTGCAATTTTTTATGAAATTTTTTGTTTTTGTCCTGTAACTTAAAAATTGTAACAGATAGAGTGAAACTGTAATAGCAAAATGATCAGCAATACAAGCCCTACAATTCACTGTATTAGTCTAAAATTGTCAGATGACTCCTTATAGGAGTTATTGACCTTAAATGGCAATTTTTTATGAAATTTTCCTTTTTTCTCCTGTAACTTGAAAACTATAGCAGCTAGATTGAAACTGTAAATTGCACAAATGATCAGCAATAAAGGCCCTACAATTCACTTGATTGGTCTGAAATTGTCAGAGAACTCCTTATATTAGTTATTGCCCATAAATGGCAATTTTTTATTGAAATTTTCAGTTTTTGTCCTGTAACTTAAAAACCATAACAGCTAGAGTGAAATTATACATAGCAAAAACGATCAGCAATAAAAGCCCTACAATTCACTTAATTGGTCTGAAATTGTCAGAGGACTCCTTATAGGGATTATTGCCCTTAAATGACAATTTTTTTATGAAATTTTCCATTTTCGTCCTGTAACTTGAAAACTATAGCAGCTAGATTGAAACTGTAAATTGCACAAATGATCAGCAATAGAAGCCCTACAAATGATTGCTTAGTCCAAATTTGCAAGATGACTCTTTATAGGAGTTATTGTCCTTTAATTATAAATTTGGACAAATGAACAGTTTTTGTATTATAAATTAGTCTATGACACACCTAGAGTACAACTGTAAATTTCTAAATTTCCCTGAAGGACAAGGCCTACAAACCATTTAATTTTCAGAAATTATCTGATGGCACCTTATAGGAGTTATTGTACTAAACTAAAATTTTTGAAGAAATGTTTAGTTTTTGCACAATAACTTAAAAGCTATAACAACTAGACTGAAACTGTTAATTTCAAAAATTTAAATATAGTTGGAGTCATTTGGGTTCCAGGTGAGCGATTACAGGCTCCTGGGAGCCTCTTAGTTCCCAAAGTTTACGGAATTCTTGCCATATATTTATTTTAACCAATCAGAATGATGTTGGACATTGCATTCATAAGGAGGCCGATACAATTTGCATGTCAATATGTTGAATATTCATAAAAAACATTTCAATTGATTGATTAATGGGTTGTAGAGTGAGGAATGTAATGAATTTCAAAGGTGGATTACCAGCAATGACATCATTCTATTTTCATTTTTGAAGGACTGCACTAACCTTTAGCATTATCCTCCCTCTCACTAAGACAGGACTACATGTAGCTATGTTGCCATTTCAATAAGACAAAACTACAAGTACCAGTGAATCCCCTACCGTACAGACAGGTCACTCCAAATAAAAAGGACTACATGCATCATTAGCATCATCCCTCAATATGAGAAAAGATTCCTGTCTAGAAGAGAGAACTACATGTATACAAACCAGTAATTATCATCAGTCATGACAACATGTACCAGGATCAATATCCTCCTCAGATAACACAGACTACATGTACCAGTTTCAATATCCTCCTCCAATAAGGCACAGAATACATGTAATAATATAATTATCCTCTCCTCTATAAAACAGGCCTATATTTACCAGTATCAATATCCCTCCCCAATTAGACAGGACTACATGTAGCATCAAGCAATATAATATCCTACCAGAACATGACTACTTGCACCAGTATCATTATCCTACCCCAAATAAGACAGGACTGAATGTACTAGTAGCGATATCAATATCCTCCTCTCAATAAAACAGGACTCCATGTACCAGTTTTAATATCCTCCCGAAAAGCAAGGACTTCTTTTACCTGTCTTGTACCAGTATCAATATCCTTACCTCAATAACACAGGACTACATGTCCCATTATCAATATCCTCCTCCCCTTCAAATAAAACAAGACTACATGTACCAGTATCAATATCCTTATCCCAGTAAGACAGGACTACATGTACTATTATCAATATCCTCCCCCCTGAAATAAACCAAGACTACATGTACCAGTATCATTGTCCTCCCCAGTAAGACAGGGCTACATGTACAGTACCAGTATCAACATGATCAATATCCTCCCAATAAAATGGCACTACATGTACCAGTAACTGAATAAGACATTAATGTTATCTCCCCCAATAAGACAGTAGGACATGTACTAGCATCAGTATCATCTCTCCAATACCCAAAAAGGCAGGACTACATGTATTAGGATCAATATCCTCCCCCTTCAATAAGACATTACTACATGTACCAGCATAAATAGCCCACTTTTCAAATAAGTCAAGTCTACATGACTAGTTTTGTTCATCCTACTAAGACATGTACAGGACTACACATAACAGTTAAGTAGCATTATCATCCCTTCCAATAAATTTTAAAAAAAATACAGGAGTAATTATACTGCTACTTTGGTTAAGATCATCAGACACAAGACTACATATATACAACATCACTTCAGGGATACTAACTCATTGTTAAAAATATGTGTCACAAGATGAATTGGAATTTTAGAACAATTCGAGATGAGTGAAATGTTTTCATGAAAGAAAGCATTGATTAACACTACAAAGAATCTCTTTCATGTGAAGCAGTAAGTTATTTAGTGATATGCACATCATGAGACATTGTGACATTTTTGCATGACATTCTGCTATTGAATGTTAGATTGTTCATTTAAATAACCTATATTAAGACATAGCCAATTTTGGTTCAGTTTTTATATTCCCTGGGACAAACAAGTTTCTGTGATTATTCATTTCTTATTGATGTAGACCTACATGTAGAACAGGCCTGTATTCACTAACAATATACAAAAGATCATAAAAATTAGGTTTATAGTAAACTTATTATCATATTGGCAACTTGATTGAATATTTTTTTAGCAACAATAAACCTTTGTTTATTTGTATGTAACCAGGTACACCGTTATATAGCCATGGATTGATTTTACAATGAGTAGCTTTTGTATACAGTATCAGCTATTTTGCCGTTTTTATACAGAAATGTTTTTTTCTGATTGCTTTTTTTGTGGAGGTCTCTGTCAGGTGGTTAAGTCAATGACTTTTGTATCTACAGAAAACTTTCACATACAGACATTGCCAGTAATTTGTCATATTTATTTTAACATCTTGGAAGGAAATAGCATGCATCAGATGATTAAAAAAGTTCAAAAAGCCATTTGCAATAACCATTTGGTGAGAATTTTTTTCAAGGATTTTCTAAAGACTTCTATGAATAATTTGGTTGTAACTGATTTTTTGATAGCCGTTGTACATTACTCATGGTAATTATCTAATTTGTTTAACTTGTTCTATAAAGTATTTGTTTCGTGATTGTCCTTGACAAACAATTTGAAAACTCAATTTCAAACCAATTTTTATTAGATTGCTTGACAAATATACTTTGGCATAAACAAATTGTATAATTTTATTCTTTAAAGAACAAGTTGTACAAATATCTTTACTAGTATTTTATGCCGTATGAAAAGTTAAAAAGTAGGAACTCTTTTTAAAAAGTGTTTTAATTTTAATTGCGCATTTTGTCAATTTAAAAGAAAAAAAACAAACATTTTAAAACTGTGCATGTGACTAGAGTTATTTCCTTATACTGTAAGTGTTTAAAATTATGTTGTAATTTGCCGAAATAGTAATGGACTAATAGTAATAATAATGACAATTTTGTCACACCTTTACATGTATAATTATGTCACGTTTTCCCAGGTATTTATAAAATATGATCCTAGATAGGTGTTATGGAGTTTGATATGAAATCTACGACTTGAGGGATATGTGATAAAAATTAACAAGGCTATTTGTCTAAAATTTTGGTTTTTGTGCCTTCTTTATGAATGAAGTTTCAGAAATCTGTTTTAAACTGGTATCATCTTTCTCATTATATCTTTACACAAATTTTGTCCTTTTTTACAAAAATAAAATTATGGAATACTTAATATAAAGGTTTTTTTTTTTTTAAAGATCAATATTTTTAAATTATTCAGATGTTAAAGAAAAATTACATAAAAAGTACATGTAGTGTACATGTGTAATAAAAAATCACTAACACATACATGTATGTACTTGCTGTTTTCAATAAATTTAAATAACATTTGAAAAGAAAAATTTAGTTTTTGGGTGGGATGGGTGGTTATAAACTATAAACTACCCCAATCCAGGTTATATCATACATTCTGTTAAAAAATTGCAAATTTCTGAAATGAAAAGGTCAACCAACAATTCTGAAGTTTTTTTTCTTTTTCTGATACATGTACTAGTATATACATATGTTTTTCAAACAGAAAATTGAACCTGCAGTTACATTGCACTATGAAATTTTTCCAGGTCCCACTGCTCATTGAAAACTCTGCATGTACCATATGCAGCCACCATCAGCTTCAGAGGAACAAATTAATTAACCAAATTGCATGTACCAGCACTTGCCTGCATGTCGATTATAAATAATGTACCATATCTAATTCAAAAGATGCATATGTTTGATTAAACTCTGGCAAGTACCAGTCAAAATATGTCTTGCTACAAAAGATCTAAAGTTACAAGTTCTTGGAAATAAGATCTTCCTAAAGTTTTACTTCCTGAGTATTTTAGAACAGAACATAACTCACTTCCTGTCGTAATAGAAATAAACTATAGTCAACAACAAAATCAGCTGTTATTGATTTGATGGGGTGCTTTAATAAGCCTTATCTTAGTTATAAAATTTAATATTGATTGCATCCACAGTATTATTTACATGGAGATAATTTCTGTTCTAGATTACAGATGAAGGATCATTAGCTGATTAAAGGAGTGTTTAGGTAATTTTGTTTTATTTTCTATTAGACCAAATTTTGGGCAAATTTAAAAAAATTATTGGTATATAACAGAAAGGCTTGACAATAAAATTACAGCTTGTGTACTGTTTATTAAACTTAAATGCCATGTGTATATCTTGTAAATAAAGTATACAAAATTACCCTTGATGCATTTCATCTAAACAGCACATAGATCATTTTAAGGGTGGAACAAAATTGGTAAACATGTTTGATTGAATTCCTGTACCTGCAATAACCCGGTATTAAGACTACATCTGAACATAATATGCATGAGGTAAAAACAATGCTTTCTCTTTTATTAATCCAGGATTATGATGAAGTTATTTATACATCTAGGTTGTTCTGTAAATAAGAAATTGTTGCAGTCATTTATTGTTCAGATTTTTAAACCATGGGGAGTGAGATAAATTAATCAATCTCAAAAAAAAAAAAAAATTAACAAAAATTGAAAGTTTTAAATGTGAGTTATCATTAAATTCACATTCTGCTGAATTTGCACAACAGTGAAACATGGAAAAAATCTACAGTACACAAAATTGAACACTTCAGTGTTGATAAACCCACACATTATTTCAGAGTTTAAGTCTTATAAGAACATTGCAGAAATATTTGCTTTACCATTCATTGGGTAAGGTGTGGGAGACTGGTGAACACTTTCTTAACAAAAAATAACTCTACCATTGTTAATCTCAATAAAACCACTTTTGTATTCATCAATTTAAAATTTTAATTCCCCCTTTTTATTTAGTGAAAGCAGATAGCAAGGAAGTGCAAGTAACCACACATGTACTACTAAGATCTATTGGTATACATGTATGTTTGTTTCAGCCTTTTTGTTATCGGCCTCATTGTGAAACTCTATGTAAGCTATTGGCCATCATACTAGTATGTCATCAGTTGTTGCCAGTCTTTATCAGGCTTACCTTATTTTCCATATATTTTATTATTTTTGTCTCAAATAAATTAGTGTGATTAAATTTGACCTAAATTAAGTAGTTATGTGTCTAAAATGTCGGTTGCGTTGTTATTATTCTTTCTTTTTAAAAGATTAGATATCCAAGATGGCCACCACCACAAAGAATGTGCAATTTCAAATCTGTTCACATTTTGAAATAATTTTCAGAGTACTCTGCATTCATATCGAAATAAATTAAACCTTAATTAAGTATTTTTACTGCCAGATGTTTGTTACAGATTTTAATAATGGATCAGTAAGCTCTTTAACAGGCAATAAAACAGTATACTCTAAAGATGTATTTTTTTCAAAAATCCCTTTCTTGAACATTAATAGCTGATATATACTGTCAATTTTTAACAGGTGAGTTGTTACTTGTTTGGTTTTTAATACTCCATTCTACATTAGATTTTATTTTATATTATACATTATTGGAATGCTTTTATTGGATTTAATTATATTGATATAGATGAACTTAATGTAATACATGTACATGTATCTGATGATCTGTCAGTAGGTACATACATATCAGAACTTAGATTAATTACATAGATGGAAAAACCGTACTCATTCTGTGAGGGCGTTATATATTATTGGATTTGTTTTGCACACTGGTTGTGATTGGTTCTATATAGACAGCGAGGCTTTTTGTTTTCCACTTAGTCAGGTAAATATAGTTCACCAGGTGTTGTCCTTTTGTCTTCATTCTATTAATGTTTCTTGTTTTTTTTTTGTTTTGAAGATTAAGTTATATTAGTATCTGATCTTATAGAGATTTTGAGGATTTTTTTGTCCTGACAGCACTTGTGTCAACATTCCAATCAGTCAGGACTACTAGCACAATGTACCAATTTAGCATAGTTTTCTCTGGAACAGTCATCCTATTTATGAAATATCAAAATTTGACCCATTTGTATACTTGGTGTTTATTTGCTTTATCCAGCAATCTGCGTCATATCAGCTATAGCCGGGGGCCTCGGTGGCCAAGTGGTCAAGGTACATGTAGATCGTCTACTATCTGGACACCATGAAATAGCTGAAAAATTGCTGAAAGTGGCATTAAAACACCATTCAAACAAACAAAAATCAGCTATAGCCAGCTCTCTCTATCATATGAGCAATAGCCTGCTCTCTGTGTCATATGAGCTGTAGTCAGCTGTCTGTGTCATATGAACTATAGCCTGCTCTCTTTGTCATATGAGCAATAGCCTGCTCTCTTTGTCATATGAGCAATAGCCTGCTCTCTTTGTCATATGAGCTGTAGTCAGCTGTCTGTGTCACATGAACTATAGCCTGCTCTCTTTGTCATGCTCTCTTTGTCATATGAGCTATAGCCAGCTCTCTGTCATATGAGCTATAGACTGCTCTCTGTGTCATATGAGCTATAAGCAGCTCTTTGTGTCATATTAGCTATAGATAATTCTCTGTGTATTATGAGCTATAGCCAACTATGTGTCATATGAGCTATAGCCAGCTATCTGTGTCATATGAGCTATAGCTTGCTTAGTGTCATATGAGCTATAGCCAGCTATCTGTGTCATATGAGCTATATTCAGCTGTTAGTATCAATTGTTTACAATCCACGTGTTTCTTTTTCTTCTTTTCTTTTTCTTCATGGGGGTACCATATCTTATACTTGGGGATACACTCTCATATCAGAAAATCCTCCCAACACAACTGCATGGAATTTAATAAATCTTTGACAGAATCTTTTTCACATGTGGGTTTGAACATGATTGAATGAAACTAGATACATAGTCTGTGTAATATTTTTTGAAATCACTGGAGATTTCCAGAACTATCCAGAATCTTGAGCATTTAAAATATCTTGAATATACGTAGATATTACATGTATATTATCAACACTGTAACTATAAACTGCAATAAGACTTTATCACTATTTGCTTTAGATCTCTGTGTCTATATAAAGTCACAAAATAAATGGGTTAAAAATTGACATGAAACCAAACTTCCTGTGAGACTGAAAATGGAATAAAGACATATTTGTTTTCTTACATCTGTGGTCCATTTTTTATATGATAATCAATATTTATTTAATGTTTGGTAAATTTCATAAGCATAGGATCTTTGAATGAAAAATATTATTATATTATATTACATATATACAAAATAACTGAAAGTGAGTAATAATTTTGATAAATATAATACCTGGGGGTGATACCTGCATGTCATTTGTAAATTTTGACATTGAAGACATTTAAACTACATGTATTTAATTCTGCTTAAGGTTTAACTTCAGTATAATACTTACTTGTACATGTACTACATGTAGGTGTCATCATTTTTTACACGGAAAATTTATCTGCTAAGAATAAATTTCAGGTATGCAAATGAATTTTAGAATTTTATTTTTAAAAATTGTTGTCATTAAGGAAATACTGTTGTATGTACATTATAAGATGTATTCTAGTAATGAAAAAAGGTTATATACAAAGAAATATTACATGAATATTACTCTGAATGTGATTATGATTGATGGGAAACACGTGTATTTCATTTGCATCTACACTTTACATTCAGTATTGAATAAGAGAATAATAGGCAATTGAAGATTATTAGGTTGTTATGTTGTCCAAAAATATTCTGCCACCCAACATTTTTTTGTTGGTTTTTTTTTTATTGGAATATAAACAAGTAAAAAAAGTGAGCATGGTCTAAACAGACTGATCATTTTGAAGATGTGACGTGTTTACCATGTTTTCGTAAATCCATTCTTTGGTAAGTGAATGGTGGACTTGAAAAGGTGTTGGACAGCAGACACAATATTAAAAAAAGCATTGGACAGCAGAGGATTCTCAGACTAGTTCAGTGATTTTGTTTGCCTATATTTACCTCCGAAATAAGACCTTTTCCTCTAGAGAAAGTTTCCCAAAATGTCCAAAAAATGGCTTAAATTTTTCCCAAATGAGGATTAAAATTTCCCAAAAGATAAAATTTGAAGCAGAAAAATGGTATATGATATGTAATTAGCTTGCTATATGATTGGTATAGTTTGTTATTTATTTTCCTCCCAGTTCTTCATAAGATTAGAAAATTTTACCTAAAACTCAAGATTTTATACAAAGAAAGCTTTATTTCAATTTTCCCATTCATAGTGATACTGTCAGATATTTAGCTTTCAATATTATGTCTATTGTTAAGTCATTATTTGGGTTTACAAATATGACAAAAGAAATTAGAAGTTGAAACATTCACATATTGAAGATGTGTCTGTCATTCTTAGAAAGACTTACTAAATTGTATTAATTTTGTTTCAGGATCCTTGGAGAAAGAAGTGAAATTACGTTGGCATTTGTTGAGCAGCTGAATTTTTTCTCTAACATTTAAAGGTATTTAAACTATAAATATGCATATTATGAGATTGTTAAATTAGACAAATGAGAGTGCATTTAAATGTTTTAAAATAAAGTAACTTTTCACTTACCTGTTTTTTTATGAGTGTGTCTGTTAGTAGTACATGTATAACAAATAGTTTGTACTAACCTGTCCACAAAATCATTTACTAAAAATTACTTGCTCAAAAAAGCATCTCTAAGATTTTCTAGCCCACAAAGGCTGTACTAAGTATTACCTGCCCACATTAGCATTTGCTAAAAATTTCTTTGCAACAAAGACATTTACTAAGAATTACTTGCCCCTTGCCATTAACAGCATTTATTATGAATTACTTACCCACAAAGGCATTTACTAAGAATTACCTGCCTACATTAGCATTGACTAAGAATTTCTTGCCAAAAAAAACCCATTTACAATGAATTGCCTGCACACAATAGCATTTACTAAGAATTACTTGCCCACAAAGGCTCTACTAAGTAATACCTGCCCACGTGAGCATTTACCAAGAATTACTTCACAACAAAACATTTACATGTACTATGAATTGCCTGCCCACAATAGCATTCTCAAAGAATTACTGCCAACAAAAAAAATTTACTAAGAATTGCCTGCAAAAAGCATTTACTTGGACATACCTGCCCACAAAAGCATTTACTAAGAATTACTTCACAACAAAACATTTACATGTACTAAGAATTGCCTGCCAATAATAGCATTTACTTGGACATACATGCCCACAAAAGCATTCACTTAGAATTACCAAATGTTTACTAAAAATTACCTGCCCACAAACCCACTTACCCATTGCCCACAAAGGCATTTACAAAGAATTACCTGCCCACATTAGCATTTATTAAGAATTACTTGCCCACAAAGAAATTTGCAAAAAATTATCTGCCCACAAAGGCATTTAGAAGTTACTGTAAGTTTTGTTTTAATAATTATCTTATACTGTATTTCCCCATAGCCAGGTGTGTACCTCTTTTATTATAGGTATAGTTACAAATTACCAATCATATTGTTATTATTTTATATTATTGTTGCTGTTATAATGGTTTAATAAGTTCACATGACCTGCAACATTGATTTTTCATATGATTATTTAAATCATAAATTTGTCATTTGATTATGTAAATAATAAACATAGCACCTTTGAAATTTATTTTTCATAATAGTATTTTATTTTTTTTATAGAATCCATTTTCACATTTCAATGATTTCACAATATAAATACACGTATTAGTAAAACTTTATTTTATTAATTTAGGACCTAAATATTGTTCATTTTAAGATTAAAGAGTAAGATTTTAAAGTTAAAAGTTTATTTTATTTATGAAGTTCTTAGAACTATTACAAATTCATTTTATAGATTTTTCAAGTTTTGTATTTCCTTGAACTTGAAATTCTTTAAAATTTATTTAATTTACTATTACTTGAAGTAACAGTATAAATTAAATATATTTCTAAGCCTTCACTGCCAGAAATATATGTCTCAATGCACATAGAACAACCACATTTATAGACAGTGCTAAGTGAGCTCCCTCGTTTCATTGGTTCATTATTGCACATCAGAGGGCTTAACATTGACCCAGGGGTCCATTTAACAAAAAATCTTAATTTCACCATAATAGCTTTAATTTCTAAAAACAATGCTGAATTTTGCAGGATTCCCTTAAAAATTGAGGGTTTTATGCGAAAAATTAGGGTTCTTTTAGGAACGGATATGATGTTTGTAGTGGTAACCCTTATATTAAAATCGTCAGTATTATTTTATAAGGATACAGTTCATGTACAATGTAGTAATATGACAATACAGAGGAGTCTTCTTTTTTCTGTTTACATCTGGGGAAAAAATTAATTAAAGCCATATCTGATGTCAAAGAATAGTTTATGAATATCGATCAAGCTATGAATCTGTGTTTGAAATCATGTATGTTACATTATGTTTATTTCAATCTTATCTTATTGTAAGGCCTTGCAAAGGTTTTTTTATTGCTTTTAGACATGGCTTTGCTATAAAAAGGGCCTAGATATCTTTTTTTTGCTTTTAGACATGGTTTTGCTTTAGGAAGGGTCTTGCAATCTTTTTTTGCTTTTAGACATTTTAGACATGGCGTTGCTATAAGAAGGGCCTTGAAATCTTTTTTTATTGCTTTTAGACATGGCTTTGCTATAACAAAGGCCTTGATCTTTTTTTTGCTTTTAGACATGGCTTTGGCATAAGAAGGGCCTTGAATTTTTTTTTTTTTTTTGCTTTTAGACATGGCTTTGCTATAAGAAGGGCTACTTCATAAAAAAAAATTTATTTATACAGTCAGGACATTGATATCTGAATTATGAGAAACTCTTAGATGTCACCTTGAGGACGAGATGGGCTGTATTTGTTTTGTCCTACTTTTCAGATGATGCATTTTTCTTATTTACCTGCATTTTACCAGATATATTGAAGTGAAGAATTGAAGTAAAAAAAAACTCATGTTTCTCATGTACCATATGATCTGTAACAATTTTAATGATGGAACATTACTTTATTACTTCTTAGCGGTTAAGTATACATTACGTAAGAGTTTTTTGTGCTGCTTAAGTATTATACCGTTGCACCATTTTATGACTATTAAATACCTTTAAAAGTGCATGGAAACTTTTACATTGTGAATGCAGTTGATATTTCTTTTGAGGAGGAAAAAAATTTTGATTGAGAGCTTGAATCAGTGAAAATTACTGGATATAGTGTTTTAGACTACTTGGTACTTGGTAAATAATCTGCACTCACCCATCAGTCTATATTTTTAGCACAATGAATTTGAGAAATCTAAGTTTACATTGAAAATCTGTTTTTCTAAAATATTTTTTTTTTAAACATAACAGTTAGCTTTTGAAACCAATTGAATATTATTTGTAAATTTAGGAACTAAAATTGTGTGTCTCTATGAATTTTATTGACTTTGACATTGCAAGGAAAGTAGTCAATGAGCCAATTTTTTTCATTTCTGGGAATAAACAAGCTTCATTCGTGTGTCAACAGATTTTTCCAGTTTGTTTTGTTATATCTTCAAATGTTCAGTTGCAGTTTTCTGTTAACTTGCTGTAGTGTTATTAGGTGCTTAGTATGCAGAGACCATTGTTTTTTTATGACCTCATTACAAAATGTTATGGGGTGGAATATTAATTTACCTGGCTTTGTTCACCATCAAGATTGGGGTTCATGGCTCTTGTCTGACTATCTTCTACATATTTAGGACTACAGCATTTAAATTTTGTAGGACATTTGTATTCTTAATGGAGATGTGCGGATGCATCATTCAGAGACCTTTTACTCTCTAATGAACACTTTTGTCACTAACTAATCAACTCTAATTCAACTCTGTTTTTACCTATACATGTAATAGACAGGTCTTTTTTTAAATATGGCCTACTTTAATATATTTATACATCTGATAATAAAAGAAGTATTAAAAATTAATATTGGTTAAAATATCAGCCACTTAACGCATGGCTTATTACTAGAGGTCATTAAGCTAATCAATGGGTAATCATACTTATTGAGACAAATATATTTCAAAGTGGAGGTTTATTGGAAATGCTTGGTAAGAGGTTAATATCAATAGGGTAAAATGAGTACCAGGACAATAATTACATTATTTGGTTTATCTGAACATTTCAAACGGCTATTTCACTACATTGTATCAGTTTGGGATTATTTTTTTTCAAGTTGACAGGTACGTGTGGGACATATTTTAGATAAATTAATCATTGTTTTAAAATTTTTAAAAATCTTTTAAGGACAGAATAAGTTTATAGTACATAATTATGGTAAGTTAGTGAAAAATTAAATAACATGTTAAATGTTAAAATAGTGTTTACCATAGTGTTCTGTAGCTTAAAATAACATTTTGTACTAATTTTATTTGGTGCTCTGTGTAAATAAGCAGGCAATAGTAGTATTGACACTTGTCATGAAAGAACTCACTGTTAAACACTTATCTTTTTTTAAAAAACCTTTTCAAAATGTCATAGATTTTATATCATAAAACACTGTATTTTTGGCATTGTCGACAACCAAGTTTGAATGGCAGAGACCATGGTTTCTCCATACATGCTTCCATATATTGGAGAATCCAGACATTTTTCCAAAATTCTGGAATCCTCTGACATCAAATCTAAAAGCTGTTCTTTGGAAAACCAAAACGTAAAAGTTCTCGACTTCCTGCTGTATTTTACACTTAAGCACCTGCTTACAAAGCATTTGCATGTTGAGGTAATTACTACAGCATCAATAATTATCAGAGTGTTCTGTGCAAATATTGAGTGGAAAAACCTTTTGATATTGCAGTTCAAGGTTTAAGAAAATGTTATGGATTGCTTTAAGTGTTATTTTAAACTGATTATTGACCAGTCCTAAATCCAAGATGGGCCATCATCATTAAACATAGCTTAAATAGGACCTGATGGGAAATGCATGCAGACAGGACCTTCTCAGAAACAAGATAATAAACCAGATCCCGCAGAATTAATACATAGGTAGTTCTCTACTATTTTTAATGCTGGTTTGAACATTCACTTCGGAACCATTTCATAAAGTCTTCTCTGGTACTTTTAAGCATTTAAACAAAACAATTGTGGGGAAGTTCATGTCTTCTAAAAAAAGTTTGTTTTTATGTATCAGTGTTTTCTATTCTGTTTGAATTTTTTGTATGGTATTGTTTTTATACTGGTTGGTTAATTTGCTTAGAACTGGAAAAAACTGGTTTGCATCTTGTGCACAAAGATTAATTATTAACTGTACAATATTGGACAGTTTCAAGTTACCAATAATTAAATAATACATAAGCTTCAGTATTGTTTATGTTTTCACACATATTTTGTTTTCATGTGTCTTCATGCTGAATTTATTGTACTTATTTGTGGACACAGGTTTGTGAGAGGTTCTGTCATTTAATACATCATGCTCAGACTGGAATATTGCTTTCTGGACACTAAACATTAATAAATCAATTATTGCTATACATGTACTGTATGATATATGTAGTTACTTTACTTTCAAAGTGCAAACCAGGGTTGATCCAGGATTTTGCATTAAGGGGTGCAGAAAATCGGCGAAGGTTCTGGGGACCGCTCAAGGTCCCCAGCAGGTCCAGCTCCAGAGATTTCAGTATTTACTGGGTGTTTTTGACGGGGATCAGAGTTGGCTACAATACCCGCCCTACCTATTTCCCCCCCCCCCCCTGCTAAATCCGCGCCTGATAGTGTTATGAAGTTGATCAGGTGACAAGGGGTGGGGAAGGATACTTATTCTGTGTAATCAACTACTACAGTTTTCAGACACATCCCTGAAAAAAAAGGAGACAGAATTGTTTGGCATTTTAACAGTCTAAGAGCAACCCAGCTATTGTCAGACTTTTTTTAAGTCAGTGGTTTTTCACTTAGACTTGCCAGAAGTCCCTTTGAATTTTTTGCTATCAGAGAGATACATCTTTATTATCAACATTTTCTAAACTATCCACTAGTGCACACAAGTCAAGGGGACTTTTGGCCAGTCGATTTTTTCACTAAATTTGGAACTTTATAATAATGCCTTTTTCAGGTATGGTCTGAAATGTAAATTCAGACTCAGACTCAACAGATCATATTTGAACCATTTTCAGATTGAGTGTGTGAAAGTAAACAAAAAACAAAATGAACAGCTCTGCATTATATATATGTATTATTGACAAAACACTAAATTTGTATTCATGTTTAGTGATCAAATTGGGAATTAAAAATAATTGTATATTTATAAGAATTCTAGCATATTGTAAAATGGATGGTTGTCAAAACGTTTAAAATTGCAGTTGAGGACATATTTGTATATATATCAGAAAATAGTAAAATGCATACAATAAAAACAAAATGGCATGCTTGCACAGTAAGACTTATGATTCACTGAACAAGAAATTTTAATGGAATAATAAAAAAAGACTCCTTTATTAGTTTTTTTTTTACATTCCTAAAATGGAAATTAAAATATTTGTGAAAAAACCACAATGTGGGCAGATTGTATTGACTTTGTGCCAAAATTTAATCATGGCCCTTTATGTTTATCTATGGTCTCAGCATTTACAAAAGGTCGAAGGGTAACAGAATAAAGATTTGAATTTTGGAACCAGTCCAAATATTCTGTAGGTGTCAAATATTAAAAATGCTTATGATTAAAAAGCCAGGTGAAAGAGAGTTACTGTTAGTCCTGTTTTGTTGTTTGTTCAAAACTAAAACTGTTGGTGTAAGGGTAATTTGAAAATAAAATTTAATCAGTTTGTGTATGAAGGTAGATTTTCTGCATGAAGAGTTCCAATATGTACCAGTAATCTATTGATTTATAATTCTTAAACTATTATGGTAACTAAGCTTCAATCTTTTGACTGATTGACTACCAAGAAACAGATTTATTTCATCTGTTCATATTTAGTCAATGTCATTGCAACCTTAGTTTCAGCAGTTAAAAAACTTCATCAGGTTGGTGGATGCAGTAAGTGGGAAAAAATTTGTATGAACTTAATAATCAGAGATAGCAAGGTTAAAAATAAAAAAAAACAACGGCCTAAAATCTTCAGATAGCCGAGAAGATTTATTTTACAAAAAATTGATGTTTGCATATATTGTCCATTTTGATCTTAGCTCTTGCTACTCATCAACGAATCGTGACAAAGTATCTTAGCCATTTGGAGATTGAGGTCTCTTACAAAAATTTCAATAATCTGTTTTTAAATACATGGTCATCTCCATGGCATCTTAAACATTTATTTGTAAAAATCATCGATTCTTGTGACATATGTTAACAAATGTAGTTTGGGTTTTTTCTCCCCCACCCCCCTCAAAGCCACCCCAAACAGAAAGCCAGAAATCAAATTAGATTGTGAATCCTAAACACTGAAATGAGTTGTTAAAAATGTATATAGAACTGTATAGTATATATCCTAAAACTTATTTATCCATAAAAAAGTCATCAACATATTAACCACCATACCCCTGGTAAGTGAATTTTACACCTATTTTAATTTTGATTAGAAATGGGTATGATGAAATACAAACAGTATGTAGGAGATACCAGTTTAATCATTTATTTAGGTAAACATGTTTTTTGGACAAAAGTCATACATAATATGCAACACCATTTTGAGTGAAACACTAGGTAACCAATCTATGCTGTAATCAAATCACCTGAATGACAATGCCACATAATTACTATTGTGTCACAATGGCTAATATACCTACAGGCTGTTTTGTCACATTGCCAACTCTGTAATGGACTTAAAAAACCAATTAACCCCATAAAAACACATCAAAACTGCAACTGTTTGGAAAATTCATAGGTTTTTCATTTATTTTATTGTGTGGTAGGATTTACATGTCTGATTCTCATTAAACTTTGCATATTGCTGTTCACAGAGAAAATTTCAATTTGAATTGTATGCTGTTAAAATGGAAAATTTATTAATACAGAATTGTGGATAGGTAATGTGAAGGTTCCATTGACAATGATTTTATCTCACAAATTGATTTCTGCATTAAACAAAGATATTTCTGTTTCCTGTTATGAATTTTTCAATTTAGACGGACTATACACATGTCTAAGCTTTCCTTGAAGTTCTATTGATGAGTTTTTAGTTGTAAAGGGAAGTTAATGAAATGAACCTTGAAATTAATATGCACTTAGTTCATCGTTATATCTTTATGTAAGGTTTTACATGTAAATTTTTTTTTTTGTGGTGTAATTTGGTAAAAATTCTAGATGTCTATCGTTATTATATTATATCCAATATACAGTTTTTCCAATATCAAATCGAAAATTTTCAGAAATTTATATTTAAAAAAAACTACTCTTTAACCACTTACTAGTATACAATGAACTTTAAGTTCATCATAGAATATATAACCTTAATAATTTTTAAAATTAGGATTTCAATTAATTACATGTATAAAATGCCTGAAATGATCACAGGTGGACTGAAATATAACGACAGTCATGATCTGCTGTGAGACAATTACGTCTTATTGACTTTGACTGTATTAGCTTTAATGGCTTCCGTAGATAAAAAGAGCAGATCAATCGTTGATGTTAATATAATAATTTTCTTACCACTCAAGGCAGGTGAAAAATACCAAATTTTAAAAATATTTGAAATTATAAAATACCAGTATTAAAATGAAACTGATTGTTTACTGTTATAATTAGATATTACAACATTGTTAGTGTATACCTCGTTTGTAGCAGGTAGGTATATTTGTTTAATTTCCATAAATGTCAAGGATCGTAGATAAATCGGGTTACAGATGAGACAAATATTGATTTGAATGAGAATGTGTACTATCTAAGAACGAAAACTATAAATATTAGGTGTAAATATTTGCCATAGACGAAGGTCAAGTAGCTAAGCACCACATACACCTGTGTATTTGCTCTTAAAACTGCACTTGACGTTGATTTGGAGTATGATATATATTTATTTTACCGTTATAAGGGATTATTTGCACGACTAGTTATGTATTAAGAGTAGTTCACGGTGAGTTCCTATTCTGAAAGAAGTCATATCTCTTACTGTTGTGGAACTATTTATATATATTGTCGATGGTTTTGTGTTACCACCCTTCGTTGGACTTTGGGATTCACGTTAGCGTAGTAAATGTTTGTTTGTGTTTGATCAGTAAAGAAAGAAAAATTGATATTACATTGATCACATTGATATCTACTTTTCAATAACTTTAATTTAAAGAACGCAATTTTATGTTGTTTATTGTAGGTTTGGTGAAGGGATTATGTTAGAACCACTTTCTCTAATGTAATTATGACGAATTCGTCTTATTGATGGATTAAATGCTGATTTGATCCACTGTGGATTACACAATGATAGCTGTGGATATTCTGGCTGAGAAACTAAGGGACCAAAAAATAGAAGAATGTGCAAAAACAAAAGGAAAATCACCAATAACATTTGTAAGTTTTTATTAAGTTTGTTATTTATTTCTTAGCAATACACAAAAAATTGTTACAAGGATACTTGTTAAGAAGACCACTGTTAACAGAAGATGTACTGTGGATTCATATCATGGTTACCAGTTGTCGGTTTTGTATGGGACTTTGTCTGTGGATGTTTATTTAAGCCCATGTTAGGTTTCTAATTCTCTGCAGTATTGAAAATTATATAATTATAATTATAATTATATAATTGAAATAATTTGGTAGTTACCACTGCACATATTAAATAGCAAAAATACTTGATATTTCATGAAAGTTACGTGTTACATTGTTAAAAATTGTAATATCACAGTTTGTTTAATACAGTGTAATGCAGACAAGATATTTGATACTTAAAGCATTAAACCAGAAGTAATAAAAATTCACAGTTTACACTTATGTGTGAATTGAGATAAATACCTGTATAGGCAGTTACAAGAATTTTAGGGAAATTTAGCTATAAATTGAAACATTCATTGATTCTCTTATTTATTTTTGGATACATGTATACTTTCTGATAAGTAAATTCTGGGATATAGAACTTTTTATCAAACCGTTATCTGCCAACACTGGGGGTTTTGATATAAGTAACTTAATGTTTTATTACAAATACAATACATAATCTCATTGACATTTAGACATGTAAACAGTTTTGAGCAAACACAGAAGAATTTTAATATTTATTTTTCATTAAAGAAAATGTTGAAGAGATTTTAGTTAAAATTTCAAATTTATTATTAGTTAGCATATTTAACAGTTGTTTGTTAAAGGTGGCAACCATTTTTACATAAATCTATGGCTAGCTAATTTACAATGTAAATTTCATTAAAATTTGCATCAGATGAGTGTTTTATTATGCTTTTTAGATACAGCCAGGAGAAGGAATTAAACTGTCCAAGAATGCTGAAGCAGCTATAAAAGGCTCAGGTAAGGCCATATCAGACCAATTCTATGTTGATCAGTATGTTGTTTGCATTTCATGTACATGTATTTCTAACTCAGACATTCGTTATAGTTGGAGTCAGATTTACATAATTTGTTTGAATTTTATATGGTAAATGTTTTGGGACTGGATGTGCGAGAATGTTTTCATGGGAAAAAAGTATGATACATGTTTGATGTAATCTTCTTTTCAAGTCCAACCAGATACAGAAATCAGAAAGTCAATTCACAAGTTGAACATTTTTTGCAATAATAACTACATACTAGAAATTCAAAATTCAAGTGGTTCAGATATTTTTTGTCTCGAAACCTGACGAGCATGATACAAAAGATATTAGATATATTACTTTGTCATGGTTATTTTTGCCCTTTTCAAAACCAATTTCTATTGCTAGTTACTGAATGAACTTTAAAGATTCACTGTTATTTTAATGGCCTCAAAAAGTAGTAGTTAAGCTTTTTATTATCTGCAATTGACCCCTTTCTGAAGTAAAATACAAATTATAACGTTATAGATACTGCCTGGAGTGTAATTTTCATTTCAAAGAATGACAAAACCATATCTGAAAAGAATCCAGGTAAAAAAAAAGTATGACTATTTATGAAAGATATAATGTTAAATTGTTCCCAGCAAGCACTTATGCCAACAGAACTGTTGTATGCCTTTATGTAGATCAGTAGAGCGAGAATTGACGTAACAACTCTATTCGATCCACAATAATGTCCTTTAGAGTATTATTACTAGTTGAATGTAAAACAGAAATTTATGTCTTCGTTTGATCGCACATTGATTAGGCCAGTTAAATCTTAACAACTAATTTCTAAAAATACTTGTAATCATTTATTGCATATTGATTGCCATAAAAATATTAATAATGTAGGCTGCTGTATGTTTATTTTGGATGTTTACCATATAGTGAAAATCATTTCGAAAGATTATTATTAAAATCCTATTATCATTCATAATGTTGTATGTAAATATCAAAATTACTGTTATTGAGTATAATCAACACATTAGAATCACACTGTTTTGCATCTGCATCTTATCTTCGTTCAGTCCATATACCAAGTTATCCTCTGAAAAATATTATGGTAGTTGTCACACTTTCTGTTAGACTTGTTTCATCTGCTGATTTGCAATAGATACATATTTTTGAAATAAAAAAATTGAATCCACAAGTCCTTGTAAAAAGTAAGACGAAAGGAATCCGAAATTGCTGAAATTCTTTTATTTGGACTACCTACAGTCCATTTTCATTGGTTGACAATATAGCTGTGAACTCAAACTATTCTGTGGAATTTAAGAAAGTCACAGTTACAGTTATTTATTTAAAACATGTACTATTATCATTGAAAACATATTCCTGTTTGTCTGTCTGGTATTGACTTTAGAGGTGAAAGTGGTGTTTCTAGTAGGCATTGAGACTCAAACGTGTAATCTCAGTGTTGACTGACCATGTGATCTATAGTAGATGACTAACTACCATAACTGCTCAACTTCTTAAGCCCCCTTTTTTTGCTTTTAAACTGCTGGTATGCAAAAGCAATTTTGTTTATGGATGCAGGAAGATGTACATCTACATATATTTATGCATTGTTTTTGCATACATGTATTTCATTGAAATAACTTTAATTTACATATGTACTTGATTCATGAGGGCATATATAAATTTAAACAACCAAAAACTGCTAGTTTAATCAAGATTTGAAATGGTTCTGAAACATAATTAAGATTCTTTGTACAAGTACCGGTAACTGAAAATTACACAATATTTTTTGTATACAGTTACAAATTTTCATTTTATCAACTTTTTGCAATTCAAGCCTCTATCTAAGATATGTTTAATTAGCTCTAACTCTAAAAACTCTGTTAATGACACTGACCCAGTTTTCTTTGAGAATTATTGGTTCTGCAACAGTAACAAATTTCCTGTTAATTTCACATTTGATCAAATCGTTAAATCCTGACATTAACACTTTACATCCATTAGCCCTTAAAAAATTACCAAGTAAAACCAATTTTATTGGAAAAGAGGATATGGATGAAAGAGGAAAAAATATCACCTTAATTGTGGCTGTTAAATTTAGTGTACCAATATTTGCAAAATGGTATTTTTTTCTATAAATAAATATTTTAACTGGAAACATTTTATTGTATTTTCTAACAGGATATGATTGTATTATATGTTCAGTTGGTACAAAATGATAACATTTGTTTTTGTTCAATTCCGTTTAGGTAGATTAAATTTTATATCCTGCCATAATTTTAATCAATGACTTCATTGCTGTCAAGGTATATCTGTAATACTAAGTTTTTCTGTCATATACATCCAATTCTTGTTGATTTTCAGAAAACCAGTCATCATTTCAAGTCAGGTGTTCTGATTCCATGATGATGGAGCAAACGTGGAATCAGAACCCCTGATTGGGATGATGAATGCCAGTATGTCTCTTAAATTTTTCTGTTACATATCCATGCAGTAGTACGTCACTTACAAGACAAGTTCGTCTGTACTGAAAATGTGGTGACTTCTGGTGTTGTTGATATTTAAGTTAAGTAGTACAATACAAGTATATAGCCTTTTGATACGGATAACCTTTGGAAGAGGAACATTTATCACAGATGAATTACTGTATAGGTATTTGTGCGAGAGTAAGTCCTAGTTGCTAATTTTGTTATAGTTTGTGTTATTTTCATGTGTAAATGTACTTCATGACTGTCTGTCTTGCAGGGAAAAAAGTATGGACACTAAAATTAAATCCTGGTCTGACAAAAACAGAGCATCATTCCAATCGTAAACTGCATGAGGAAAGTCGTCAAAGATCAGATGGCAGACGGTCATATCAGGATGAACCGTCATTGCGGAAAGACAGAATATTGAGCCAAGATTTACAAAGGACTAAACTGTCTCCACGACGGCAGTCAAATAAGGATTTATGTGAGGACAAATTGTCTCTGATTGCCAGTGCCTGTGATAATGTAACGTCTGTCGATCCCCCCACCAAACGGCATTGTACAGATATGATGACAAAATGGCAGCCAAAAGAAACTGAAGTATGGAAACCTATTCCAGTTATTGAAAACGAACAACATTTTAGTCAAGCATTTAGTGATCATGTAAACTGTGATATTTTTACGCCACCTGAATCTCCTGTACCTCGTCCGCTTTCAGCATCAACATATCCCGGTTGTTATGACAACATATGTAGTCCCAATGGTGCATCATGGCTAGAACAAACAACTTTTAACAAATTTAGCACTTTTAAAAACCGTAGTCTTTCATTTGAGGATGAGATATCATGTCCCTCAGGATCAACCCCATCCATTCAATTGTCACATCATAATCATCGTAACAAAATACCTCGATGTCGATCACAGCCTTCAGTACTGTATGACAGAAAGTGTGGTATTAAACGGCGCAGAGACTATGATCATCGGCCGACCTTAAATTTCCATAAAATGACAGAGGTAATGTGTTTTGTTAAACTTATTACTATGAAACATCCTAAATGTTGGGCTTAAATTTACTAGATCTGAGACCTCTTGGTTTAGGATAAATTTTGGATCAGGTACACTTTTGTAGACAGAACTGTTATTAAGTTGTAAACCACATCACGGTTAATTAAGAAATAATTCACGGAGGCTGTGGTTTATCATTGTTTTACCACGGGGTGGCCATTTATGTCGTATTATTTTATCCCGAGCGATAGCGAGGGATAAAATAACGACATAAATGGTCACCCCGTGGTAAAATAATGATAAATCACAGCCTCCGTGAATTATTTCTATTCTAATAAGACAATTCGAGTACATTTATATTTTCATACCTATAGAAAACATCATTTCCGCCATAAACTGGCTGTTCCGTCAATGTAACACACACTATATTGCAACGGATAATTATAGCGCGTGTCGCTATTTATAAGATTTATACGTCACATGCAATAGCTTTCCGGTGGGAGTTACAGTTTTGTAATTGGAACAGTCATTTAAAACACGCCCATCTCAGCGCGTGTTGCTCATAGATAAATCATTTTTTTACCACAGTTGTGGTCTCAAAGCCTTTAAAGCACGTCATATTAGAATTATAGATTTATGAGGCAATGTTTATATATAGCCAAACATATGCAGATAATTATCATTTGCTTATGTTTGGTGTATATGGAGAAATATGTTAAAATTTCCATCCTAGCAGAGAAGAAGTTTGAATGGTCTAAATCTAGTAAATGTATAATGAAGAATGAATGACTCATCAGTATTCCCAAAGCAATTGAATCATTTTCTGTGGCAGGCAAAATATTTATCGAAAAATAAATGGTTTCTACCTCGTATGTAATCATACTGTTCATTGATGTCTATATTTATAAATAACCAAGTGTATGACTTTAGTTCTTTTCACAGTTATTTATATATTCATGTACAAACTAGACAAAGAAATTGTTCACACTGTTCATATTCAAAATTAAGTACTGTCGTACATGCAGAATTGAAACTCTTAAATCAGTGAATACAAATTTCGCAAGATAATTGAATGTGTTATTTTTAATAATGTTTGAATTGTGAAAAATGTGTTCAAATCAGCTGCTTTAAATCTGCATATAAAACATGTAATTGACATCAGTTGTTTTCTTATTTGTGTCAAATTAAGAAGATAAAATTACTTATCTCTATACTACTTATTACAGGAAAAATGTTTTAGCTAAAACTACCTATGTTCCTCACAGGAAGTCCTTCAGAATTATTTGATTATTGTTGTGTTAGGAACAGATTTAGGAATTGCTATTAGACAATTTGTTAATCAATGCAGTACTATTTAACATTGGTTACAGAAATTGCCACTTGTAGTTATTTTTTTCATGGTGATCAATTTCAGTGGTTGAGAAAGCAGAAGTACTGCATTACACTTGATCACTTTATATTGATAATATACAATAGCTACAAACGACAATGTGATTTAATTAATCTGAAATGGACGGCAGTCAGGCCAATGAATTAATCAGGACTGTTGGTTAATGTTAATATGTCTTGAGATTAAGGTTGATATCAATGTCCTAGATTTACCATTTAAAATTATATAGGTGATTGATATTAATTCTGATTTTGCCAATTAACCAATAATTATTCTTTTCTGTTTGAAATCCATTTGATGGTTCTAAGATCAATAAACCCTGCCCCACTTTTAGAGTTTTAAAGCTAGTTGATATCTTTTTATTTTTGTCTTGAACTCCTGACTTCAGGTTATTGTTAAAATGTGTATCGATTGTTCTGTTTGTAAAGCCATATCTTTGTTTTAAAAAGATATAAATATTACTTGTCTTCTGCCCGATTTCACAGCAGTGTCTGTACACTGTAGCCATTCTCCTAAAAGACAATTTGATCTCACAATCTTATAGTTAGTAATTGATCATGTTCATAAAAATGTTTTGTTTAGTAATATTGTCCTATCTGTTGAAAAGATCTTTTATACTTATTTGTCATTCAATACCTTATGGTAAATAATTAATAAAGAGTACAAAGTTTAAAAGGATCGTTTACTTTTTACGACTTGTGTACTGCAAAGGGTATTTTTTACGATCTTAAATTACTTTAAACCAATAAACAAAATTAGATGTGAATAGGTGGTATATGTTTTCAAATTTATTCCTAAGTATCAATAATTAAGATAGTTAGAAACTAGAGCAGGGCCCCTGCATATTTTTAGCCAATAGATAAAGTTTACATCGGAAGAGATTTTATATGATGTTTGTTGAGATTCACGTTTGCCACCGTCTCATATAAGCATGAGCTATGTTGTTGGATCCACAATCTCTACTGAAAAAGCAAATATTTTCAAGTTTTCTAGAATTAGTTTGACTTGTACACAAGCAAAGAGCCAAAAGAATGTGCTGTTGAGATAATTAAATGTTTAAACCTTTTATACTTAAAAGAGTAGTTGCAGGTTTCTCAGACTTTGATTTGTGGATTGTCTGTTTTGACAGTCTTCAGTATTTTGTTTTTACCTTCATTTATATCAGAACAATTTTAGCATACATTTTCTAAATAATTGTGTTTGTTTAATATAAATTTGATCACACTAAATTAGAGCTTGCACACAAACATTATTACTGCTATGTAAATGTCAGTTTTCTGTTGTTTAGTGATAAAAAGTCGTTGGAACTGAAAATAGAAAATCCTGGATTTTTTCATTATAATTATTTGTTTTATCATGTCCAAATTTTTGTGTTATATGTATATATGTCATTGTCCCAAACTATTTAGTTTGTATCGCAATAAAGTTTTGAATTCGAATATGAAAAGATAAATTTAAGGATAGAATCAGTGTCACATCATTCCAATTTTTTTAATTTAATATTTATGGGAATTCAAGTACTGGATAAATTAGAGTTTCCATGCAAGGGTAGAAAGACTTTTAATTTAATGTTGTCTGATTCGAATGTTTATGTTGGATAAGATACAATTATGGTTTCACAAGTTTATCAGAATATTTTCAGGACAGTTAAACCTAACATTTGACATGTTTATCCAGTCCTAATACTGTATTTAACATAAGGCCATAGACTTTTTTATACAGCCAATAAATATTGCCTTATCTCATTAAAACCCTATTTAGATTTGTAAGTACTTGGTTTATACAAATGATTTTGACAATTTAAGTTCAAGTTATATTAGTTGACCTCCTCTCTTGTAGAACCATGCAATAAATTGATGTACTTTTAAATAATAGAAATGCTAGTGCTCAATTTCTCTTTAAAATTTACACCTAGGTACATTTCAATGTTTGGGTATAATTTCAATTTCATTCAATTATTATGTGTATATATTTTAGATGTCTTGATAAAACAAATTTATTAAAGTAGAGTCTTTCACATAACTGTGTGGGATGTCGGTCAACTATGTCTATATAATAGGTGTAAAACGGGGTATATCGGTCATCAACATCTCTGTATGGAAGACGAAATAAAATATTGTCTCTAATTATACCCTGTAATTAAAATTTGGCTATAATTCCTCCAGTAAATGAGGCTGTATAGCAATTACCAGTGTATTAAAATATCTTAACATTTCAATGCTGGCATAAAAGACCAAAATCCTAAAATAATTTTTTTTTTAAATACTTCATACAGCCTTGATTAAAGATGAAGGCTGGTTGTAATTACAGTAAGATTTTAATCAGTTTAAATTATGTAGTTACCCTAAGAATCGGAAACTTGATCAAATGTATGATTTTAGCATATAAATATTTTAATAAGTGTAGTGTTTTGTGCATAAAATATATTATTAGATGTACTTCTTTTCTTTACAGACAGCTTATGAGAAATTTCCGAAGTCTTCTCCTGTAGCGTTAGGAAAGGAGGTTGGTTGTTAGTAGACTAAAAAAAATATAAAATGCAAAAAGTTTGTGCTTTAGGAGCATCATAAATGCTTTATTGAAATAACATGAAGATTCTAAAAGTAGGTGCAGTAAAACACTACATAATTCTGCTGTGTTAGTGTGATAGATGACCCATGACCCCTGCTTGCCAACTGGTAGTATCAAACAACAAATGCTCAAAACAAAAATTGTACTAAAAGTCGTTTAATGGTGTGCATTTATAATTTGAACTTACATTCAGTTCTTTCTATGCCACCGCGATAAAAAGTCGAGGCATATTAATTCAGCCTTGTCGGTCTGTGGGTCCATTTGTCCGTCCATCTGGATTAGCTCATCTAGTAAACTGTTTTAGGGTTACAACATTTTATTTTTTTGCAGAATGTTTTTATACATAATGAAGGTGTGCAAGACCAAATAATTTTTATTTTCATTAAATGTCATCAATTATAGTTGGACTTTGTAGGTTTCATGCCGTATTTAGTGTTTGTAGTCCAGCTGTCTCCTTTATTTTCTTAGATACAGTATTTCTATTTAGTGTTTGTAAACATAATGAAAGTTTATAGGACCAAATGATTTTTATTTTCATTCATTTCTGCATGTTTGCAACACACCCGTCATTTTGCTGGTAAGGCAAGTGTATACAGCATTTACACACTTTACTATTTAATAAAAATTATTGCAACTTACATGTCAACCTTTATTCTCAGCTGTGGAGGTATACATTTCATTTGCTAGATGAAACGAAAATGTTGTCTCCTCCCAAAAAATATTGATCATGTTTATCGAATTGCCTGATTGTGAAGTATGTTACAAAATTATGTATAAGTAATGAAATAAGAGAAATTCTCTTATTACTTAATGTAATTTAAATAAATTTAATTATAAGTATTCCTAAACTGAAGAAATATTAATCTTGTTGGTTGTATTCCTATTGATTTTAAGTCTGTTTGAGTTATCTTGTTACGTGATCTTGTTACACTCGCGTTATAAGAACAGGAATCACACCTTTCAGGTAACATTTATTTTAAATAGATAGGACATTCACCTGAAATTATAACGAGATGTAACCTTATACCTAACAATTCAAGTTGTTTACCAGTAATGTTCCAAACAAAGGAAAGTCCTTTTCAAAATTTGGAGCAGAAGACAGTGACCTCTGTAGACAGGTACCTACAGGAAGCTGTCATAATTAATCAGTTGTCTTCTGTATAAATACCTCTAGACTGGTTTACACTTTTTGATTTAGAATTCTAAGGGAGCAGTGTTTTTTGGTTCTAACGTAACATAAATGTATATTTACTGATTTAGGTACACAGATTTAAATTTAAACAGTTACCCAGTGAAGTTAAATTTTATAGAAGTTTCCATTAATTTTGCAGAAATCTAGATTCCATGAAGAGTTAGAATCTGTGATGAGTTTGATGCCAATTGCTAGTTCTCCATTAGACAATGACTTTCCTTTGAAAGCTGCAATGGAATCCAGAACAAGTCCCATCACTGAGATGGAACACAGCCGTAGTGACAGTGCAGAGTTCATAGATTGTGAGAGTTATGATGATCCAGTTCTAAGGGGACCAGTTAAACTTCTTGGTGAAGATGACAATGAAGAAATTTTCAAGCTTCAAGAAGATATAGATTTGGAACAGATTGAAAATCATTAAAAGAAAACAAAATATATTGCCTGTACATTTCTACAAAGCTGAGTAGGCATGTTAGATATGCTGACTGTAAATCTATGAATTTTTGTTGATCTTCTGCTGTGATGCCTCCTTATAGTTTTTATTTAGCTTTATTGACATTCAAGTCCCTGTAAAGTCTACTTAGAAATTTACTAAATGGTACCAAAGTTACTTATTTTAAAACAAAGATTTACACATATTGTTTTTTACTTTGAAAATCTGTTCTTTATTTACATGATCCTTGTAACATTTAGTTGTAAAGTCTCTGTTTGGCAGAAATGCAAAAATTTGAAACAGCAATAAACCTAGTTCTGGTGATAATCAATACAAATTATACAGTGCTTTCATTGTTATTTCAGTACACCCAGTTGTGAGTTTTCCTGCATATAGAGTATTTTTGATGCATATTATTTAAATGATCTCAGTTCAAATACATAATGGCTGTTTACACACTCATGTAGGGGCACAACTTTCCCCTTTTTATAACCTTTATCAGTAGTCCTGTGTTGTGGTAATTTTGACCAAGTATTTTCTGTGAACGGAAGTTTTAAAGGTTGATAAAGTACTTGGATCATGAAGGATCCCCTCACAAGATAAACTTAATATCATGTGACAGATATATTTAGATCAGGGGATATTCTTTGTAATGTTTAGGAATGATTACATGTATATTGTTGTCACAGTCCACAAGTTAAAATCACCAACGTACATCCATTCCTTAAGTGTTTTAAAAGGAAAACGTTTTTCCTTTGTTTGTTTTTTTTTTTTTTGAATTGTAAACTTATATACCACATTATAATTCCTGTCTGTTATAGATGATCTCAGAAATATTGATAACAGGGTGGGTTTCAATATCCTTGTAAACACTATAATTAAATCAAGGACCTTAGAGATTTTGATTAGAAAACTTGAAAACGTATTACAGTTATCTAAAGCGAAACCTTTAAAAAAAACTGCCAACTTTGGAATGTTAGGAAAAAAAATTTTAAATGGCTTTTATGATGAGAATAATATATGATATAGCAGTTTTTTAATACTATTAAGTCCTGTTACTAGTCAAAATGAAAATGGAATAGTACATACTAAACTAGCACAAAGTATTGTCTTAACTACATCGTTAATTTTCTAGGTGAAATGTTTGTATAATGTGGTATTGATGGAATTGACAATGTACATACTTTATTAACATTAATAATGGCCTTGAAGAAATTAATTTGTCTTAAGACCAGTTTATCATAATCGTCAAAAGATTAATAGGGATTAGAATTGAACTCATGGATTAGTGTCGCTTTGATAATGTTAATAATCATGAGACCATTTAAGAGAATTTGTTTTATTTCTAACCGTTTTGTTCAGTATAGTGATTTGTTTTTCAAATCAAAATAAATATAAATTAACAATGTAAAACTTACAGAAAAAAGGATATCATCTTTTGTTAAGATAAAAGGAAAGATTATAGGGAAAAATCATGTTTTCTTTGGTATCTTGTTTCTTGTTCTTGTTATGTAAGGGAAGGTGCGTGTGTAGGTGGGGTATCCTACGAGATAAGCGTCCACTATACACAGTTAAGTCTAGAATCTATTAGGTCGATATTATAACTTGGAATGCTTATGACTTTTACTTGGGTAAATCTTAACTGTATGATAGTTGAATAATACATAATGGTTAACAGAGTACATTGTATATGGATTTGTTTCTTCTTATTTCTTCAGTTGCATATTTATGCAAATTAGTACTTATTGTTATTTATGCAAATTAGTAATTAATGTTATAATAATATAAAGGTTAATTTATTTAAGTTAAATTATTTTTCTGTGACAACAAAAAAAATGTGAAGAAAAAATGCATCATCCATTTTATACAACAATTCATAATGGCCGTTGCAATGCATTTAGATTCCAAAAGGTTGAACCTTATGTTTATTCATAAATCCAATTCATTTTCCATTAGTTAAAAATACATGTAATCATAAATTCATTTCCTGTTTACTCTCTCATGTTGATATTGTTACTGTAAATAATACAGCAGATTATTGTGTTACTATGGTGACCATATTTATTATTTTTTGTGTTGACACAATGTTAGAGTTTAATAAATAATTTAAATTTGATTGATTTTTATTTATTTATTCAAATATTTTACTTGGTAGATTATAAAGACCAATTTGATATTTGTGTTCATTACATCTGTCCCTATGATGTTTGTTTGTTTGTTTGTTTGTTTGTTTGATGGTAGTTAACGCCACTTTCAGCAATTTTTCAGCTATATCATGGCGTCCAGTTTTTATTGGGGGAGGAAGCCATAGAAAACCCCAGACCTGCGGAAGGAAAACTGGCAATCCTTGTCAATTAAGATTAGAGTCGAGTACACCCTGCCTACAGTGAGAATCGAACCCGCAATCTCAGTGTTGACAGACCACGTGATCAATAGTAGACGAACTACCTTGACCACTAGGCCACCCAGGCCCCCGTCCCTATGATGAACATTAAGTCTAACCTGCTATGGCATTAGGTCTGTCCAACCAAAAGTCTTAAATCTGTTCATTTGTGGTACCGGTAATTAGCAGTAAGTTGTCTAACCAAGGGCATTAAGTTTGTCTAACCAAGGGCATTAAGTTTGTCTAACCAAGGGCTTTTAGTTTGTATAACCAAGGGCATTTAGTTTGTCTAACCAAGGGCATTAAGTTTTTATAACCAAGGGCATTTAGTTTGTCTAACCAAGGGCATTAAGTTTTTATAACCAAGGGCATTTAGTTTGTCTAACCAAGGGCATTATGTTTGTCTAACCAAGGGCATTAAGTATCAGTCCAAGTAAGAATCAGGCAAAATGCATACATGTGATGGCACATGAAGGAATAAAACTCAAACTTTTGATCATGGAATTTGATCAAACTATCTAATATAACAACATTCTTACTTATTAAAGTTCTAAATTATTTTGCCTTTTTAAGATATAATCATTTGAAATTTAGTTCAATTGTACTGTGAAAAATGCCGGGAAATTTTCCTGCCAAATTTTTCTCTATATAACCAGTTAAAAATTATCTAGGCAATTGACACTTTTTCAAATGTTAAATCTTGTTAGAATTTGTTTTTATATCAAAATGAATGCATCTAAGCCAAAACAGCTAAAAACAAAATTTTTGATGTGCTGCCCACTGCCTGACCCTAAGCTAAAATACTACTTAAGTTTGTCTAATCAAGGGCTTTTAGTTTGTATAACCAAGGGCATTTAGTTTGTCTAATCAAGGGCATTAAGTTTGACTAACCAAGGGCATTAAGTTTGTCTAACTGAGGGCTTTTATTTTGTCTAACCAAGGGCATTAATTTTGTCTAACCAAGGGCATTTATTTTGTCTAACCAACAGCATTTAGTTTGTCTAACCAAGGGCATTAAGTTTGTCTAACCAAGGGCATTAAGTTTGTCTAACCAAGGGCTTTTAGTTTGTCTAACCAAGGGCATTAAGTTTGTCTAACCAAGGGTTTTTAGTTTGTCTAACCAAGGGCATTAAGTTTATCTAACCAAGGGCTTTTAGTTTGTCTAACCAAGGGCATTAAGTTTGTCTAACCAAGGGCTTTTAGTTTGTCTAACCAAGGGCATTAAGTTTGTCTAACCAAGGGCATTAAGTTTGTCTAACCAAGGGCATTAAGTTTGTCTAACCAAGGGCATTTAGTTTGTCTAACCAAGGGCTTTTAGTTTGTCTAACCAAGGGCTTTAAGTTTGTCAAACCAAGGGCATTTAGTTTGTCAGGCTGCAAGATTGTCTTTGTGGGATGTTAAAGTCTCTCCCAAGTCGATAAATGTACATACAACTCAATAATAAATGCAATTGAATTGCACATCCATTATGTAGTTGGTGTTTTACACAGTACCATTGTGTAAAAAGGTGGAAAACCTCTCAGATACCAGAGGAAATATTTTGGCTAAAGACATCTTCTGTAATGCCCATTGATCACACAAAAATTCATCAAATTGATTGACCCACTCATGGACAGTTTTGCATGATTTTCTCACAATGGTTGTTAATAAGCAGAAGGACGGTAGGTAAATCAGTCGTTGATCTTACCATGTTATTCCTCCATAGAAGGCAGTGTTAATGTCAGCACAATAAACATTGGATGTTGAAGCATAATTAATCTTCTTTCTGTTGGATTGGAGAGATGTATCATATTTTCACCATAATCACTTAATTTCCCCAATTTACTAATTTTCATGTTTATTGAACAGTGCAAAGACAGTTTATCTAACTATCTATGAACAGTACAAAAGAAAGTTTACAGAACGGGAACTAATTTTCTTGTTTAGTAAACAGTGCCAAAGACAAATAGGGGCCTCCGCTGCTGAGTAGTTTCTACTATTGTTCACTTGCCTGTCAACATTGAGGTAGTGTGTTTGAGTCTCATTGTGGGAAGGGTATGCTCGACTCCAATCTAAATTGACAAGGATTGCCACTTTTTATACCGAAGATAGGGGATTTTCTTTGGGTACTCCAGCTTTCTCCCCCAATAAATGCCAGGATATAACTGAAAAATTGCTGAAAGTGGCGTTATTCAGCTATATACAGAATGAGAACATGTTAACAAACAAATTAATTCCAGAAAAATGGACCAAAGGGAAAAAATTTCGCAAGCCACTGGAAAAGTATGTGGTATGGATAGGGGTGTAAAATTTTGCCTTTTGTTGTGGTTACGAACCTACTCTTATCTACACTGTGAACCCTTACAGAATGGTCCTAATATTCTTAATTAGTAATGAGTACAAATTCAGTTGTAGAACTGTTAGCAATTTTTTTGTAATTATACAGTATCAAAGACAGCATAAATGTTACAAATTCTCCTGTTTAGTGAACAGGAGTAGACTACCACATTCCCAGTGCCACCCAATCAAAAGTCAAATTTTAACAAGTATAATCTACAGGCATACTCTTGTTAAAAAATAGTTGGGATTAGACCTCGCTGCCTTAGTATTTTAATTTTTTATACGTCTGTCGAAAACGGATCGTATTATGGTGACACCCATGTCAGGCGATGTCCGCTTTCCAACTCAAACAGTTGTTGTCCTATCTACATGAAACTTGGGGAAAATGTTTATGAGCATATATCTCGGAAAAGTTCGATATCCAGCCAAATCACTTTAGCCACTTCAGAGTTATGGCCCTTTATGCACCAAATAGTAAATTCCCCTGTCCTCTTTCCAACTCAAACCATTGTTGTCCGATCTTCATGATACATGGGGAAAAAGTTTATCGGCATAATATCTCAACCAAGACTGATATCCAGCCAAATTGCTTCAGCCACTTCAGAGTTCTGGCCCTTTATTTATAAAAAATGGCAAATTCGCCTTGTCCCCTCTCTATCTCAAATATTTGTTGTCCAATCTTCCTGAAACTTTGGAAAAATATGAATGGGCATCATATCTCGACCAAGATTGATAACTTTCCAAATTGCTTCAGCCACTTCAGAGTTATAATCCTTTATTTATACTAAAAAATTGCAAATTCGCGTTGTACGTTCTCTATCTCAAACAGTTATTGTCCGATCTTCATGAGATTTAGGGGAATATGTTTATGGGCAGAATATCTTGACCAAGATTGATAACCAGCCAAATTGCTTCAGGCACTTCAGAGTTATTGCCCTTTATACAAAAATGGCATGTCACCTTGTCTGCTCTGTAAATCCAACAGTTGTTGTCTGATCTTCATGAAACTTGGGGAAAATGTTTATTGGGATGTAAATAGAAAAGTGAGCTATATCATTGAGTCAAACTGTGTAAAATCATGTTTCAACATAAAAATTTTCCCAAATGAACATATCTGTTGTCGTCTATGTATTCATTATATATTTTAAACACTAATTAAAAGAATGTACAAATGTCCTGCAAAAGGTATTGAATTGGCTGGTTATCAAGTTCAATTTGGTAATAAGGGTTCCCATGATGTAAATGCCCTGCAACTTACTATTAATGTGGCTGGTTATCAAATCCATTATAGTAGTATGTGGTTCCTGTGATATAATCGACACCTCTGCAAATACACCATAATTCTTTGGTATTAAATTGGCTGGTTATCAAATTCATTTAGATTATAAGGATTTCTGCAACTTAATACATGTACCCACCTCTCTGTCAAACTTTTCAACCATTTACCAACATTTTCGATGGGCGTATTTTGTGGCACTTTGGCACTTGTTTATCATGTACAATGTTGTAATTTTTTTAGTGCCAAAAAGTATCTGACACATTTATATTTCAATGCTGTGTTTTCAGATAGATAAGACTTATTCATTGGTAGTTTTAGAATTCATGTAGATGATATTGTGCAATCTTTTCTGTTTTTTATAAACTTCAGACTCTATTAAAAACACAACATGGTAGGTGACAAGGGAAATATAACATAATTACAGGTGTCAATTTGTGTATTGGATAAAAAACACTTTCCTGAAAGTGGAGGTTTACATTAGTATTAAATTAAGTCTATTTACTATATATATCAGACTAAATACAGGTATACATCCCACAAAATTCATTTATTTTTATGTGTATTGGTACCTTTTACTCGCTCATTTATTTAAATTTTTTTCTGTGGAATACATCACCTGATGTTCACGGCTAGAGGCTTTTGTTAAGGGAGATTGTGTTTGTTTATTTGGGTGTAATGCCTCTTTTAGCAATTTTCCAGCTATATGTTGCCATGCAGTTTTTTTGAGGAGAAAGGTGGGGTATCTAGAAAAAAAACCCAGGGCAGGAAAACTACCAATCCTTTTCAAGTAAGGTTGGAACACAAGGAACCATTTTTATGTATTTACCTGTGCAAGTTTATATTTATATATTTCCTTGCATGTATTTCATTCCCTTTTTTTAAATTTAAATATTTTAATATAATAAGTAAGTTAATCAGTGTGTAATTATTCATTACATACATGATACATTACATACACGATTACATAAACATCAAAATGTAGTTACATTGGTCCCAGTTCAAACGGAAATTTACAAAATTATTACATTCATTTTAGTTTATTTTTTGCTTCAACAATTTTTTATGTCATCATTTTTCTGAGCATTATATTTATCTGTCAATGATTCCAATATCCAAACACACATTAACACCGGCTTCTATTATGACTTTACAAACAAACATTTTTAATCGGACTAAATATCACAGTGGCAAACATTTGTTAGTAAATACATCATTATCTCAGCTGGATGTACGACATATAATTTATATGAGTCCATAGACTTTCATATAGTCTAAATGCAAATTTACATGTCTCATGCTCTCGTGATAGGTTAACTGCCCCTATAATATTATTTGGACCAAAAACTGCATGACCAAATGTTGTATGTATTTAGTGTGCTTCATTAAATTATATTGTTATATTGTTTGTTTGTTTGAATTGTGTTTAACGCCACTTTCAGCAATTTTTCAGCTATATTATGGTGTCCAGTTTTTATTTGGGGAGGAAGCCGAGGTACCCGGAGAAAACCCCCGACCTTTGGTAGGAAAACTGGCAATCCTTGTCAATTAAGATTGGAGTTGAGTGCACACTGCCCCCATTTAATTATAAGACTATTGCTTTGCTGACTATTTATTTTAGGTTTTTTTTTGGTACATCACAAAATGGAAGCATCACATGAATATCACATGACAAAATGCAACAATAAAAAGTCAAGAGTCGTTTACATGACCTTTGACTTCATGCCAATTTCATAACAGTTTAGTAATGAGAACAATGAGTAAAAATCTACTATATTACACATTTTGTAAAGTGGCTAAATGAATAATACTACTTGCAGTGGTAATGAAAATCTAGATTGTGTTCCAATGTTAATTTTAGGACATAAAAAGTGTAATTTATTCTAAATACAATAAAAATTAACCCATTAATCGAAAAGGCTGCCGCATCTACTCTCTAAAAATATATTACCACACATTTTAGGTGAACAAAAAGGAATGTAAAAAATAATACATATCAAAAACATTGCATCTAATGATTAGTATTAGGTAGCTTCAGAAATAAATGAAATTGAATATTTTAAATAACTATTGATTACTGACTAATTAATCATTGGTAGTAACAAAGAACATTAATGATATACATTTTCTCCATTCAATCTTATATTTGGACCCATCAGACATGATATATTTACTTACATACAATGTAAAAACCAACATCTATGATAAACACGTTGTTGGACCTAGGCTACAATAAGCATTTACAAAATGAATATCTATTACAATTAACAATTGAAGTAATCTCTTTTTATCACCATGATTTGTCCTCTTGGTTTTTATTCATATTTTTGTGACTATATCTACACATTTACTTATAATTGTATACATATGCAAAACAGCATTTTAAACTAATGTACACAGAAAACAACATGTATAATAAAAAAATATCTTATACATGTATTTTGCTGAGACAGCATTCTAGCATCACTCAATTGACAGAGGTGTTTTAGTATCTGGACTACAATTGTCCACGTGTCGGTGATCACATTTGGTGTCCCAGATGACAATTGTTTTTCGATGGAGCAGACCTCAGTAATGTTTGGCAAACATTGGAAATACTATTTGAGTAACCTTTTTTACTCAAAACTGTTAACATTGACTCAAAGTAAAACAAAATATTTAATTTGTATCATTAATTAGTAATACATTGATTTAATAAAGCTAGGATGAAAAATAAAATTAAATGGTAACTTCAATTATGGGTTGGATACCTTAATGCATTTTCTTTCAATCACCAACCTTTTACTGTACACAAAATACTGGTCTCTTGTATTTGCATTATTCATAATTGTTAATTAAAGTTTCCTCAAATGCCTCTTAATATTTAAATGAATCATATTTTATTATAAAAATATTCTAATGAGAAAACAGTGACCTCTGTTGTTCTTAAGATTTTGTTGAGTAGATTATTACTTTATTTACGTTACATTTTTACAATTAAAAAAATTCATAACACAAAAATTTCATTACAGAAAAAAAATCATATGTTACATCAAGTTACATCACTACAATACTATTACATGTATTGGCAGTTTTATACACTTTATTTACAAATCTTTAAAACTCCTGTTCCTCTAAGAAACAATTAATGCACAATTTATGTACAAAATAATTTATTCTTTTAATATAATGACAAGTTTCTTGGTACTCCAGAACCAGTTTCTATAGTTAGCCATTGTTTCAGGTCATAAAATAACACAACAAGAATTAGTCTTCTTTGCCTAGAAATAAATAAAAATACACTATTTATTTCTGTAAAACCTACAAAGGGAGCTAACTCAAGAAAGTTTCTAGAACTAAATTGTAATCCTATTCGTTTGTTTGTTTGAATGGTGTTTAATGCAATTTTTCAGTTATATCATAGTGTTCAACTTTTATTGGGGGAGAAAGCGCGAGTACTATGAGAAAACCCAGACCTAAGATGGGATCCTTTGTGCGAAGTTTCACTGAATAAAATACTTAAAACATAAGTACAACATAGTCTGAAATGACAACCATGGAAATTATACATGGCACTTTATAGGAATAAATAATGAACATATGGCCACTGCTTGTGTAGGTACAATGACCGTAACTGTCAAATCAAGGAATTTGTTGTTTAACTGAAGCATGGTGATTTTACATTACGCAGATGAACATAAACTATTGCATTATGATCGTAATCAAAGTTATAGGTTACAATAAATGACAATAATAAAGGTGATGCATAGTTAAGCTGTGCAAGATTAATACAGTACACTGGTTCATTTAAGTAATAGGTTCCAACAATCTGAACTATTTTTCACAAATGTTGACAGGTATTTAGTATCCACAATTATTTCCTTGTTCTTTGGTGTTAGCTTAAGAAAATGTTGCTCTGAAACCTTCTCAAAAATAAATAATTTAACCATTGATGAGTAAAAAATCACTTCATACAACACCATTAACATTTCAACAGAATAGCCTTGTGTTCCGGATCTGTATTGCAATTAAACATCTGTAATTAAGATGTTTATTGATTTATATGCCAACATGAGGTACTTACAGTTTTATAAAATGCTTTTGACTGCATACTTAGGCCATCTGACTTTTCTATCAGGGTGTCGAGTTTCTCATGTCTATCTAGAAGTGATTCTATAGTGTTGTGCTTTAATAAAATAAGAAATTTTATTAATAAATTCCCTGAATTTTTTTTTACCACACCTGAAAGTGTTTTTTTCTATTTCTACCAGTTTCAACCAGATGCATCTTAATTCTCGAAAACTAGTAGCTGGCCTCAAGTTAGTTAATTACATCAGGAAAAAAACACAATTTACTTGCAATAAAAGGTTGAAAAATTGTGCTTCATACTAAACAAGTGCCAAAGTGCTACAAAAAAACGTCTGCTGAAAATTTGCCATTTTTTTATAAATAAAGGGCCATAAACATTTTCCTCAAGTTTCATCAAGATTGAACAACTGTTTGAGTGAGAGAGCGGACAAGGTGAATTTGCCATGTTTTGTATAAATAAAGGGCCATAACTCTGAAATGGCGTAAGTAATTTGGCTAGTTATTGAATTTTGATGAGATATTAGGCCCATAAACATTTTTCACAAGTTTCATGAAGATTGGACAACAACTGTTTGAGTTGGATGAATACCTATGTGAATTTGCCATTTTTTTAATAAATGACCATAACTCTAAAGTGGCTGAAGTGATTTAGATGGTTATCGAACTTGGCCGAGATATTATAACAGTAAACATTTTCCCCAAGTTTTATGAAAATCGTACATCACTGTGGATGCCGCCTGCCTGCCATAGGGCGTATACATTTGACAATTGACAATTTACAATTGAATAACCAGCATGGCTTCATTTTGTCTACCATTCATATTAATTACCAGTAGAATTTTACTATTGCATCTTATACTATTCATCTATGTTTATTTGAATCCTTATGTAATAAATAATATGTTGAGTTCTGTATAGTTAATATTGAGAACTGCAAGAATAATTTAAGTGTCATCTAGTTATGTTTAGATCTTATTTTCATCTAATTCTACACAATAACTGACAGGTATAACTTTTAAAGTTTTGTCAAGTTATGTTTATATCTTGTTTGTGTCTAGTTCAGTGTTTGTGTCTAGTTCAGTGTTTGTGTCTAGTTCAGTGTTTGTGTCTAGCTTAGCATAATAATTTACAAGTATAATTTTAGTTTCATCTAGTTCAGATGGATCTTATTTTATTAGTATATGCCAGAGGTGTTTACCCCTTTGCAGTACTCCCAGTAATCCAAATTATTTTTTTCAGTAATTAGGCACATTTATCCATAATCTGAAACTTTGCAATAAACAGTCAGAACTTATAGAACAAATAATATTAAAAGAGTTTCTGGCCAGTCTTTAACTATAAAACATCTTTCTGATGCACATTATATTGATCAAACATTAATAAAAAACATGTTTATTCAATATTGTAATACCTTTACAATGTCATAAAATCACAACCAAAAGCATTTGAAAGTTAATTGTAATACCGGCGGAAATGTGTAATTCCCGGGTGCATTTCCGTGATGCGTATTTTTAGACCCAAATTCGGAATAATTCCGGAAAATCTGTAATGGTAAACACCTCTGATATGCTATTTGATTCCTGATGTAATAATTTTAGTGATGTTGTGTTCTGTATAGTTAATATTTAACTGAATAATTTAGTTTCATCTAGTTATGTTTACATCTTATTTGTGTCTAATTAGGCAAAATAACTTACTAGTATAATTTTAGTTTCGTCTAATTCCGTTTGTATCTTGGTCATGGCATCAGCTTGTTTTGGATCCTGATATTTAGCTAGGTATTCATCCAACTCTTTAAATGGTATGTCTCTATAAAATAAAAAAAAAAATTGTATAAACACAATTAGATTCTTTAAACCAACAAGATATTGTTATCAAATGGAGGTTTTAAAGCTGCATAATTTTATTTGCTTTGTAAGCTGAAATCTAATTGGTTAATTCAAATCGAGAAACCCATATTATACGATATAACTTGTGGCCAATGACCTATTCTTATGCCGTTAAAATCCAAGATGATTTTACCATTAAAATTGTAAAGATTTATAGTTAAAATTAAATTATAAGTAATATTTCGAATTTCTGAACAGGTTATACTCTATAACCTGGCTTGGGTCTGTTTACACCATTCATAAAACACTTCACGGTTTTTTCACCGTGCTGGTGATGTTGAGGTTGTATTTAATAGGTTTTGTAAGTTTGTTTTAAAATTAGGGAAAAATGTTCCATTGGTATTTATATATGGCGAGCTTGGTCATTTGCCTCTATATATTTTAAGAAAACATAGAATTTTGAAATATTGGGCTCATATTATTATTGAAAAACCTCCTATAGTGTATGATGTTTACAAGTTGTTGTATGATGATTGCTGTAATGGTAAAAATAATTGGGCAACTTGTGTAAAAAATTTGCTATGTAACCTCGGTTTTGTTGATATATGGGTCTCACAGGATCCAACTAGAATATCATTTGACATGTTAAAGATTCGAATAAAAGACCAATTTTTGCAAAGTTGGCATGAAAGTTTAGAAGAGTGTTCTAAACTAAGTATTTATAGATTATATAAATCAGATTTTTGTATAGAAAAATATTTAGATTTCAATTGTAATTTTTATTTGTTATCTAAATTACGTAGTGGTACACTCAAGTTAAATGTAGAGGTTGGTCGTTATAATAATACACAGAGAGAGAATCGTATATGTACTTGTTGTAAAATGAACGTTGTAGAAGATGAATATCATTTTATACTAATTTGTCCGGCATATAGATTTTTGAGATGTAATTTTTTACCTAAATACTACTGTTCATGGCCAAACAAGCATAAACTTTGTAATTTGTTGAAAGCTTCTAATCGCTCTCTCACCATAAAATTGTGTAATTATCTCAATTCAACTTGGAAAGTCAGATCTCACATTGTTTCATAATACCTTTATTTTGATTAACTGTTCTCTATTATCTGTCATTGTTGTTACAATTGTATTATATTATTTGTTTGCCATAACATGTCTTAGTGCTTTTTGCAAATAAACTATTCATTCATATTAGGCGTCAAAGAGACCCAAACCATGTTATATTGAATAACCTGTTCAGAAATTTGAAATAATCTTTAAATACATGGAATTACATCTTATAGTCAATTCATATATTTTACACAAAAATAGGATGTTTTTAGGATAATTTTACATATACATGTACATGTATTATCTCTTGTATACAGATCTTTCAGACACACACACAACATTTGCTTATTTTATATTACGCTGATCAAAATATAAATGTATTTAATGTGTATTGGCCAAATATGTTGGTTACCATGTCCAAACAATGCAATTATGTTGTTGCTGTAGGTGTTTACTTACATGGGTATAGTTTCAGTATTTTTAAAAAACAAATACTGACGCAATTTCTATTAAATTAATGCACTAACTAAATCTCTGAAATTTCTGTTTATGTACTCAATTGATCACTACATTGACAAAAACACAACACAGACTTTAAAGAATTTTCAAAATATTTGCATAAGGGAATGAGTGATTCGAAGTACATATTCCCAGTAACTTGATGAATTTTAGAAAATTCCAGCTAATTATGGTTGTTAGACATTATACAACCAGTGCACAAGGTACTTTAAAATTAAATAAGTGTTTTTTATGTATATGTTGCTCCTCACCTGCTTTTGACAAGTTTGACTTTCCTTTGCAGTCCATGTTACATGTTTTTCACAAGTTTTATATCAAAAGCAGTTAAATAATTATAAACACTAGCTAATTTTAATCACTCTAAACAAACATACCCTGGATTGGCTGTCGACCATTGGTGCTTTGGTGCTTTATTAGTAAAATCATCTAAAACCTGTCAAAATAGAATATGTTCATACAAGCACATATAAATTTGATTATACATGTAAACTTGATCTTTGCAATAACTTTCTATTGGACATATTGTTACTGAAACTTATTAGACTGAAGGGATCTCGAAAACAGAAATCGATTATTAACCTGACATCCTTTACGTATACTAGCCAACACAAAACAAATCCAGTTAAATTCATGTTTCAATGACTGTTTGTTTATCTTCACGTTGTCAAGTCAGCCATTCTATAAAGCACACTGGTGATTCTGATCAGTTAAAACTGATTCAAGCTACTAATCTGTTGTGACTCATTTTACATACAAGAAGAAGAACCAGTATTGATGTAAAAAATAAACACTTATCATGCATCATTTAAGTTTTATTGGTTTTTTTTTTCATCTTTTCATTGTTTTGATCATGTTATTACAGTACCGTAATTAGGGTCGTATTGTCCGCGGTTTTTTTCTTTTAATTTTAGTTGAAAAGGAATGGTGTGGGTTATACATAAATACAGACTCGATTGAGTTTTTTTCGTCCGGTTGATTGTTGTCAATGGCGGTCAGCCATTTTGTTGTAGTGTCATATGCATTATTTTCATACTATTCTATTATTATTCTTTTACAAACGTCCATATGTATACGTAGTTATGATATTAATTTTTACTTAAATTATTTTTAGTAATATTTATTAATTATATAGGACAAATAAAATTAAAACAGATACGAAAATATATGTGTAACCTGTATTGCATAAAATGCAAATGGTGTCGTTATGTAAGCTCAAGTGTTTGAAGATCGATGTTTTGATAGCAATCATTCAGGGATTAAAATAAAACGTGTTATCTTTTTGTTTTCTTTGTTTTGGTTGATGAATCAAAGTTGACAAATTGTTTAGGTTTCGAAATGTGTGATTTTCCGTTTTAACAACGATCAAAATAGACGATATGAGAATGATCTATTTTTTATTTTATTTATTACAATCAATTAGAAATTAATAAAAGTATAAACATAAATGATATTTAAAAGAGAATAAATTACATACTAAAGTAAAAACTTGTTAAGAAGTGCAGCCAAGTCGGATTTGGGTGAGTTCATCTGGAGACGTTTTGTGAAAACTTGTATATGCGGATCGTACATGCATATAAGAATTTTTCCACAATTTTCTGGTCCAAGAAAGGGGTGCGGACAATAGGTAAATGCGGTCTATACACACCGTTTTATGGTATTTGGATTATTTTTTAAGATTATACTTCAAAATTGTATGCTACTATTTACTTTTCCAATCAAACTTGTCTCTGGTACCAGAAAACTTAACAATTAATTTATGTCATACCCTGAACCTGAAACATATGTGTTGGTCTTTAACCCTAAATTGAGTTACACCTGATTTTGTTCATTCCCCATGGTTTTGCAAGATCAAACTTTTGTGTTTTTCTTTACATGTCCTATAGCCTACATGAACTGACATGAAATGTGAGTTTTTAAGTACCAGTTGTTAACTTAACAAATATTAAATGATCATAAATGTTAACAATGTTTTAGATCACATTGCAAAAATCCATTATCAACACTTTATTCCTACTAAACTTAAAATAAACACATGACAAAGGAATGAACTCATTTGTCACCTTATTCTTCGAAGAACTCACCTTATTTATTAATGTATGTGCTACTCTGTTCGGATATTCATGGTCACCAATTACGATACCAGATAAAGAGTCCGATCTTACATAAACATGACATATATATTCTGTAAAAGATAACACAAAACTGAGGACCTTTCTAGAGAAAATAGAAAACAGGTGGGTTAAGAATGTTAGAAGGCATTTCAAATAAAATTTATTATTAAGTAGTGGTTGTTTAAAAAAAAAACTGCATAAAGAAGTAAAGAACATAATAATTTTTAACAATTGTAAACTGCAAATTGAAATTTCTTCAGATGTTACATAAACTGCATCTAATATTAAAGATGAATCTTTTTTTTTCAATGAGTTATGCCCATAGAATAACTAAAAGGTCATTCTTTTTAATATTTGGAATTCATTAAAAGTTAACTATGGATTGTGCATGAATCAGAGATGTATATATTGTATGTTTTGTGTATATATTTATACATCTTATATTTTTGGGGTAAATTAATTTTGTTGGTTCTGTATTGTGCAGCATATTGTTTAGTTTTGTGCAATTGTTACAATTTTCTGTTTGTACGTATTGTCAGAGTATAATAATAAAGAAGGAGGTCTGCGATCTTTTACTTCTCCATATATGACTGCTACAAGCCAAAAGTTGATACCCTCATCATTTGATCACCTTTGAGTTTCTGATATTTGTTTTTCTATATATTTAGATATATTTTTGTCCTTTTTTTAGGTATTGTATTACATTTCTTGTAGAGGTATGCACATATAATGCAAGCAATTTATAATTAAACATCTACTACAATAGTTTAAAACTATAATTAAACCATGTCTATGTGTTGTGAAATTACATGTAGCACTGAGAAGCAACACTTATAGGATAATCAATTGCGCAGAGTTAGTAGTGAAAATATGATCACCTGTGCTGTATATGTAGGACGCATTGGTTTAAACAAGTGATCTGAACTCATTCTGCACATTAGGTAAATCTGAATGGGTTTAAGCAAGAGCTATGATTCTTTCAACATTCATGACGGGTGGTTGATTATCCTATTCATCACATTGACAAATATTTATCGTGTCATTTAAAACTTTGTTTTTAATGTTCTCTTATATCACTCGTGTCTTTTTTACTTACACTGTGATGTCACTTCCAGTGTATGAACCTAATTTATTTCACATCATGTGATTTGCCAGAACTTATTTCACTGGGCAATCACTGTAAATGTAATAACACATGTGATTATACAAATTGCTGCTTATTACCTTGTTCTTTGACGGATGACCTTGAACAAACAGCTGTTCTTTCTACAATAATTTTACTAGTAAAATCCATAAATTCTCTAACACTGTGAAACAAACATACATTAAATTATTTAGGACATAAAATTTAAAACCATTTAGAAATAAATAAAAACATTGGGTCTGTTGTAAAACACCTGAATATGTTAATCAATTGATTAGCTAAAAATAAAAATTGAGGAGACAATATTACAAATAAAATTTTTACTTTAAAATTAAAATTTAATATTCTTTTGGGATTTCAAAATTTGGTTAATCACTTCATCAAGGTAATCAGCTGTCGAACAACACACCTCTTATTAATATTGGCTGATGTTAAGAGCTTCCAGAATAATGTATTGTTTAGGAGTAACTGCTTCAGGAAATAATTAACAATGACTCAACAAAATTTTTATCATTATACTAATATACTTGTAACTTTCTTCAACATGCATTTGCTCTGTAAAATTATTTACATTTTTAACAGTTCTTTAATCTGAATTATTTTTGTTGTCCAATTTGTTTTTTCCTTTTTCTCGTGATCAAGCTATGCTGTTTTAGCAAAAACATTAATAAGAATATTGAAATAGCAGCTAAAAACGAACGGCGAATGGAAATGGTCTCATAACATGTATATCCAGAGTATAAATATGATGAACCATATTACCTCATGCTTAAGGCATAGATCTTATGCATTTATCACAGACATGTTATATATATATAATTAGTTTTAGATATTACCCACAGACAAACACATCAGTCCATTGAACATAGCCACACATCTGATAAAATTCAAGTAAGTATATAATTTCCACATGACATGTGATTTTAGCATGTTTAAATGTAGACCTTGTTTGTTAAGATAACACATACCTGGATCTTTGGAAATATCCAAATGATGTTAATTCATGTGTTGCAGCAAGTAACCTGACTTTGCCATTGGAATCTTTAAACAAAACTTCTATACAATAAAGCTTCATGACTGTTTATCTAAAAGACAGAGTAGTTGCATGATCAGAAAGTGTCTAAATAATAAAACTTAATCTTGCCATTTTTATTAAATCACATAAAGACACTCTGGATTCAAGGCACCTTGTATTCAACATGTATCTTATACAATTTTAAAAAGATCACACTACTATCTGATAAGGATTTGAATGCTAATGATCAAAATTTGCTACACAGTATGAACACTACAAGTATCTATACATCTAAAAAGATTCTAAATTACTTTGATAGCATGAACTTATTATTTATTACATTTAAGATGCTACCTAAGAGTCCTTATAAAATACTGCAGTGCCTGAAATGAGGGCAGACAATTTTTTTTTAGTAGAAATTTGAAATCACTGACCCAAAATGATTATGACTTGCCCCGTACACACTACACGGCGCCGAGTACACATCAATTAATGGTAAGGACACTCAGTTTATAAGGAAAAACGCTCAAATTCACAATGCAAATATATGTACGGTTCTTACTTGGCATATTTTGATGGTTTCTTTTCATCAGCAGTCAATGTTTACCGTGGAATATATAGCGGTTAGGATAAAACATGATTACTTAATGTCATCGCTACTATAAAATCCGAGGTCTTCTGATAATTGATATCAACTGAATTTTCATTGGTTGAAGTTGGAACTTCAACCATTCAGCTTGGCCATTTTATCAGATCATTTGGGTATAGGTACATGTACCATAAATATTGACACGGCGTAGAATGAGAATTAAAATATTTTTTGACAATTTTTTTCAATTGCCCAGACGTTTTTCCTTGGGCCATCTTTTCATCAACTTTGAGCACCTTTCAGTCGCCCAGACAAAGTATAAATCGCCACTGGCGAGTGGGCACTGTCTATTTCAGGCTCTGTACTGTCGAAAAGATAGGCATCAGACAGATCTGCAGTTGGTCAGACATTTTTATGAATCAATATCATATTTTAATATCCATTGTGCATGTGCACAGTATTATTTACAAAAGCATTTCTACAAACAAACATGCACTATAAAATGTCAAATCTACACCAGAGTTTGTATGAACCAGCAGAAATAAAAATGTCAAAAATTCTTAAATTGTCTTCAGTTGTTCTAATATTAGAATTTCTGCTGTAAGTCACGCAAGTTAGTAGCAGTTGAAAACTGAGATTCACTTTTCTATTTTATACAAAAAGATAAACAGTAACACGAAAAGAGAATACACGTATTTTAGATCAAAAAAGTGTGTTTTACAATTCTTTCTGAAAGTGTAAAGAATAAAGTACATGTACTTCATGTAGTAGTAGTGTAGTGTTGAGATTGATAAAAAAAACAACTCCAATTGCAGAACAAAAATCTTTATTAACTTTATAGACAAAACACAGGGGCTTGTAAAAATTGATTTTCTTGCGCTTTAGAATGATACTGGGTCGATTTTGTTATAGTGTGGGAGAAGGGGAGAAACAGAGTATATACCTGCCAACATTCCAAATTTTTTAAAAATATTTTCTTTACCTCTATCTACATGGGTTTGTAATTATTTCTGTTCCGAATTGCATTGTCTTCATGAAAAACCTACCTTTATGTTTCTGAAGTCATTTAACTCTTAAATTTTAAAATTTCCACTAGTTTGAAACAAATGGACAATAACCCTGGACGGAAGTGGTGACTTTTATCGTTTATTGTCTTTGAGGCCTTTCGGTACTCACTTTCTTAGTAACGATAAAGTCCACTTCCGGCCAGGGTTATTGTCCGTTTCGTTTCAAACAGTCCAAGAAAAAGTTTCGCGGTTGCCATAATATGGATATATTAAATGAATCGATGTCATAATCTTAAAGAATAAATGTCCGTGAGTAAGTAGAACACCTACAATCATGTTGTCAGTGCAAATTCTCAATGCAACAAAGGTAGGGGGGTAGGAATTGTTTACTTTTGCGTGAGACTCCTTCGCTCACTTCGTTCGCGACAATAATTTTTTTTCGTTGTCTGGCCATATTTCGACCCAAATGATATGGGGTCAAATTCCTGTGCTATAACAAAATCGACCCAGTATCATTCGAAAGCGCAAGAAAATCTATTTTTACAGGCCCCTGTGGACAAAACAACATACTGAACTAAATTATATGTAGTATAAATGCGTACTATTTGCATGTTTTCAGTTCAAGACGTATCTTGTCCCTGTCCCCTATACTTACAGTTTTGTGTTCACTTCAATATACTTTCTATAATTCTACCAATGCCTCGTCGTTTTCGCGGAAATCTGGGACGTTTATGACAAATTTTATTTTTGTCACAATATTATTTACTTTACTTAATATGTTTATTTTAAGTAAGTAAACTGACAACCGTTAAATAGTCATTATGTTTGACAATAAGCTAAATTTGCACATGAATCATATACAATTTGACAACTCTGACATGACAGGATATGACGTTCTTTATGATTATCTACCCCTGAAACATGTAATACAGAGAACCTGTTCCAGAGGAGTCCCTAATCTGCGGAAGGGTGGAAAATCCTGAAGTTTTTTTTAAATATTTTTGCCTATAACTTTTGAACGGATAAGCATATCAATGTTATTTAAACGGATTATTAAAGATAATAACAATTTTATTGCAATGAATATAAAATGATTTAAATTATCTTGATTCAAATTAAAACTTGGAGAGGGATCAATAAACTGAGTATTTTGAAAACAACTTTCATTCTTTTCTGTGCTTTTAGGAAAGGACATGGATGCCAGACCACTCTGCTGAGACTCATTGAAGACTAGAAAATTGCACTTGATAAAAACCAGTATGTGGCAGCTATTTTAATGGATCTTTCGAAAGCTTTTGACTGTCTGCCACATGATATTCTTTTAAGTAAACTCTCTGCTTATGGTCTATCTTCAAAATCAGTGAAATTACTACAAAATTATTTAACTGGCCGTAAGCAACAAATTAAGCTTCAGGTAGTTTTCAGTGACTGGGCTGGCATCACAAAAGATGTACCTCAAGGTTCTATACTCCGTACCCTACTTTTTAACATTTTTATAAATGATATATTCTATTTTATTGAGCATGGTACTTTATACAATTATGCTGCTGATAACACCTTATCTTATGCTGATTATGATTTTGATAATTTAATGTCTATTCTTTCAAATGAAAGTACTATTTTGATTGACAGGTTAAAAATTATCTGTATGCAAGCTGACCCTGATAAATTTCAGGCTATTGCCATAGGTAAGAAAACACGTGATATGAAGACAGTTTTTAATATTGAGTCAGCCGTAATAACGTGTGATGTTGTAGTAAAATTACTGGGGATCGAAAACAACCAATGCGTTTAAGCACATTGAGTTGTTGAGAGACCTTACGACATATATTTTTAATATGTTGATTAAAATTTAATTGGTAAATATATGTCGTAAGGTCTCTCAACAACTCAATGTGCTTAAACGCATTGGTTGTTTTCTCTCAAAATTGAATAAGCTCACCATTTTTCATACCTTTATTCTTTCAAACTTTAGTTTCTGGCCTCTGGCTTGGCAGTTTTGCACTAAAAGTAATTCTGCTAAATTGGAAAAATTTCAAGAGAGAGAGCCTTACGATTCATATATGATGACTACAAGAGTACATATGATGAATTATTAGATAGAGCGAAAGTACTCAGATCAGAAGGATGCGTACGATGGCTATTGAATGTTTTAAGATTTTATATAAATTATCGCCACCTCACCTTGTTTACATGACTTTGTTGTTTTAAAAAACTCAAATTATAATTTTAGATATTCCAATATTGTAGACATACCTAGAGTACGAACAACTACCTATGGTAAGAATTCTTTTAAATATGCTGCTGCTGTTTATGGAATGACCTACCTGCTGATTTTAGAAAAACCTCAAATTTTAACCAGTTTAAGAACATTATCAAATCTTGGAATGGGAACAACTGTAAATGTGTTATATGCGCTGATACCATCTAGGTCATTACCAAATTAGTTTTTTTTTACTTTGCATGTTTGCTTTTATGCTGCTGTTATGTGCTATATGTACTGATACCATCTAGGTCATTACCAATTAGTTTCTTTTTTTAGTTTGAATGTATGTTTTTATGCTGCTATTATGTGCTATATGTACTGATACCATCTATGTCATTACCAAATTAGTTTCTTTTTTTAAGTTTGCATGTACGCTTTTATGCTGCTGTTATGTGCTATATGTACCGATACCATCTAGGTCATTACCAAATTAGTTTTTTTTATGTTCGCGTGTATGCTTTTATGCTGCCACTGCTAGCTTATTTTTACTATCTATTATATTTTAGTGCTAGTTATTTTATTTTCATTATAATCTTCATATTTATGTCTCTTGTATGTCTCTAAACTTACTTGTATTGTCCATGCTCTTTGATACTGCATTATTTGATATTGTTATTTATGTCGGTCAAAAGCACATCAGTGCTTATGTTCTCTTGGTGTGTAATATATGCCGACTCTAAATAAAAGTTATTTAGTTATATTTATTTTTTATAGTTTTTTTTCTCTACAAAAATTGAACACGATTTTTCAACTTTCATTGGTATAAATTGTGTTCAACTGATAAAACCAGGTCAAAATTGTTAATATATTCCTCTAGTAAATGTTATAGAAAATCCATTGATATATCACTTAATTTTATTCATAAAGGGGAAAAATGTCGAAAGTTGACAGGAAGGGTGGCTTTGTTTTGGGTGTATTCCGTACATTGATATCTCAAATTTGGACTATATTTGAAAAAAACATGCCGAACTCCAGTCAAGATAGGTTAAGATATTCCTCTTGTAAATGGTATAGCAAATTCATTGATCTAAATTATTATATTTATTAGGAACGAGAAATATATTTAAACTTGATCAGAACATTAATATGCAAGATTTCAAAGGTCTCAACTATTAAAACAACTAAAAACACGGAAGTATTTTCCATATTCTGAGAGAATATTTAATTACCACAAACACAATTTGTCCATTTATCACTACCAATTTCATTGGCAAAAGAAAAAGTTACTCTACGTATGCTTGTTTGAATGTTGTTTCAGCTATATAATGGAGTCATGTTTTTACTAGAGAGGAAGCCGGAGTACCCGGGTATGTAAATGGTAAATTACACGTAAAGTGGTAAGTCGAGTGCATCCCATGCATGTTGGTCGTGCGTTATAATGTATATACACTAAACTGTTAGGTTCTGGTCCGTTGAATGGCTTTTTGTATAAATTGTTTAGTGAAGTTACATCAACTATTATACTTGTGAATAGTGTCATTGTTCATAGAATCGTTAATAAATATATATACAGTATCGTGAAGGAAAAATGACACACATAAAAATCCGAAAAACAGAAGCACATTTAATCATTTCGGAATAGGCGGCCTTGCAAATAATTTAATTTACATACATCAAAAACTATACAAGCAAAACAGATCACGCCGGCTGACTTGATTTGTTTCTTAGTTTAAATGAAGTTTTTAGCGCAACTTATCAGTCATTTTTATGCTATCTCAACCTGTCCGGTTCAAATGGCTTCAGGAAGCCAGATTACCAGGGAACATCTCCGACCTTTAGAATACAAGTTGTTAGGTGTATAATTTTACATAATTTCGATTTTGTATATGCAAACGATTTTTTGTTACTTTTTATTTCATTTTTTTTATTTATATTTTTGTGGTATGTATTTTCTTTATATTTGTAAGGTTTTCTTGAAAGTCATCCATAGGTCAATTATTCTATTATTGTTACAGATTGCTTGTAATCGTTCTTGCTGGATGTATTTTATTTGTCTTAAGGAATGTCTTACACTGCGAGCTGCTTTTTATTCTGTTTTATTGAGATCTTATATTTAGTGAATATGATGTCACGATCTGCACCCCCTATAGGTGGCATGACCTTCCGTTTAAAAAGAAAATGTTTGAAAGTAATTTACAATATGTACAAAGACATTAAATCTTGTGTTAAGTGTACCGATGATCAGTCCGACTTTTTTCCTTGCCTAACAGGTGTACGACAAGGAGAAAATTTATCTCCATTTCTTTTCTCTGTATATGAATGATTGTGAAGAATATTGTGGCAATCTAAACGGAATGCCTATGGAAATTCTTGAAAATGAATTACATATTTTTTATAAACTTTTTGTAATTCTTTATGCCGACGATATTGTGATTTTGGCAGAAACAGAAAAGGGTATGCAAGATGCTCTTAATATATTTCAATCATATTGTGAACTTTGGAAATTACAAGTGAATGTAAATAAAACAAAGGTTATGATATTTTGTAAAAGAAATGCAAAACATAAATATAAATTTACATTTTAAGATTCGGAAATAGAGATTGTTGATACTTATACATATCTTGGTGTTGTTTTTAAATATAATGGCTCTTTTATTGAAACCAAAAAGAAACTTGTAGACCAATCACAAAAGTCTTTATTCTTTATTTATAAGCTTATCCAAAATGAAAACATACCGATATATATCCAGCTCAAAATGTTTGACTCAATGATTGAACCAATTCTATTATATGGGTCAGAAGTATGGGGATTTGAAAATGTGAAAATAATTGAACAAATTCACTTGAAACTATGCAAGACAATTCTTAAAGTTAGAAACTCAACTCCAAGTTTTATGGTTTACAGTGAATTGGGTAGATTTCCTCTTGAAATTAGAATTAAACTTAGAATGATTTCCTTTTGGGTTAAATTGGTACAAAATGAGAAAAAAACTTATTAGCATTCTATATACAGATTGATGTTAGCCTATACGACTATGATTTCAAATGGATCAGACATGAAGAGTCTATATTTAATGAAACTGGTATTGGTTTTATTTTTACCATTTTAGGACGCTTGATGTCGTACTGTAATGTCGAAGTTTATAAAAGATTGTCATTTTTTATTAGAAAAGTTGCTTCTTTTCTCTAAATAGTGTTGTTATTTTTTATATTGTCTTTGATACTGTTATACTCATATATTGCTTTCATATTGCTTTCATTAAATCACCACATGTTCATTCTGTATACGTTTATTGTACAAATGTTATGTTAAATGACCTCATGTAACACATGTGTATTTGTTTAAGTGTTTTCTTAATAAAGTTAAAAGTTAATGTGTGTTAATTGTTGGTTTGTTGACAATTTGTTTCAGGGAGTGGTAACTTACCATACAATTTTTGGTTTTTCTATGAATTACTTGCGGTATTTGCCAGTCTATTTGACCAAGATTCAAACCTCCTTCCTTCCCCGTCCCCTAACAATTATGGTGACTTTTGAGCTTCAGTGATTCGTTCAATTTTCCAGGTGATACATGTAACTCTGTAGAAGCAAGCAAGATTTAGACTTGTAGAGTTAGCCATGTTAAATCACCCTGAACGGTCTCACAATTTGTATGCATCTCCAATGTTTCTTTAGGGTAATGCTATTACAACACCATGGTGCTGTTTCATAAAGCGATCGTAAGCTTAACGTGCACGTCTCATTTAAATTGCATAGGATACCGAGCACGTTAATTAGCGATCGCTTTATGAAACGGCACCCTGGACTTTTCCTTAGTGTACAGTCGTATACCCGGTACTTGAGTGTATACTGGAAAGTAATCATTGACTTTCTTAGAAATGTTTTTGTCGACCTTTATAGTTTGAAGTCATAAACATGTGTCAAACTGATATAAATTTTGCATTTTGGTGCAGTGGAAAATTCGTATAAAATATTTCTTTTCTCCTGTAAAAAAATCAACATTATTTCTAAAAAAACGATCATTAGCACTGAAGGATGATAGTGTTCATATATTGTTCTGTCATCTCTCTTATTTTCTTTATTAAACAATTGGGTCAAATGTCTGAAAAAACCATTTACCTCAGCCTACTTGATTTTTTTTTTGCAGCGGTACGGCCGGTACGGTTCCGAACGTACCACTTTACATTGCTGGTACGAAAAACCACACAAGTTTTTTTGTAAATTGAAATAAAAAATACATGTTTCAACTGGTCATGTATAAAAATTGCCGTTTTTATTCATTCACTTTAAGTGCCAGGAAACTCCCAAAATGCAGGATTTCGCACCATTTTCCCAGAGCTTCTGGAGGGCTGCTCCTTGCCGTAAAGGCCACTTCGTGTCCTTACTGGTCACATCTCCGACCGTACCATTATTTTTCTGGGTGCTACGCCTATGGTCCGTATGAAATAATATTTTTCTCTTTAAGTGGATTTATATAATATAAGTATGTCCTAAATGTGTGGGTTTTGTTTATACCTTGGTCCATTTTTTATTTACTTTCACGCTTATTAATTGGAAGGCAGGTATAATAAAGTATAATGAACATTAGTGCGATGTGTATTAAATTTTGATGGATGACAGTTTCATATTAATTGAATAGGTTTAAATGCAATATTTTAAGACCATAAAAATAATTTTAACCTTTAATTTAAAGAACACACGCTATTTAGAGTTTAATTAAATCACGGTTTTGACACCGAATTTGCCTAGTGTTAATATATTAACATATATCAAAATAAATTCTACGTCATAAAATCGAATTCGGTCAGCAAATTCTGTACCTCGGTATTTATTAACAATGGACCGCACCTTTTGTTTGTTTCATTTTGTTGCGCGAAGCACGCAGCACTAATGCATAGATCTAGTACGTGTCAAAATTAGACAACCCTATACAACAGATCGATTAAGTACAAATTACAAATTACAAATTGAGCATTGTATTAAAGTAAGGTGTAACGTACAATATGTATGTTTATTTACTTTATTTGTTTATTTATCTATACAGAAGATACTGTCTGAATATAAATGTTCGGGCTGCGGATATTCTGATGTCTTTTTCTGTCTGAACCAATCACTCGTTGAATATAGAATGTTTGCTCTTGGTGAACCATTTAACGCATCTTCCAGGTGGTGTCCAACAGTCATGGGATGTTCCGATCCGATACCGATTATCATGCCAAGGTAAATTAAACGAGTGTGAAAAAGTGTCCCAACCCCTGAAGCATGAAGGTAGAATCATTGTTCATCCTTCTGAGAAAAGTGAAATCTTTAATAAATTTTTCAGTGATATTTCCCATATTGATGAAGAACCAGATTTACCAAACACAAATATACATATTATTTCTGAAAATATATGTCCTGATCTACAGATAACTGAGGATGAGGTCAGAGATCAATTAGAGATATTAAATTGTAGTAAAACAAGTTGTCCCGATGGTGTGGCACCAAAAATCCTACGTAACATCTCAAGTTCTATTGTTAAACCACTTAAATACAGAGTGGACATCTTCCTTATATTTGGAACGCTCACTTGTAACACCAGTTTACAAAAATAAGGGTTCAAAATCTGATGTCTCAAATTTCCGACCAATATCTCTTACTTGTGTCTTGTGTAAAGTAATGGAAAAAATTATAGTGCACTTACATAACTATATGCATGAACATTGCCTTTTACAGAACATCAGTCAGGGTTTCAACCCAAGGACTCAACTATTAATCAACTTCTTAAAATATATCACACTATAATTAGCAACTTAGATGTGGGAAAAGACATTAGATTTGTATTCTGTGATGTTTCAAAAGCATTTGACAGAGTATGGCATAAAGGGCTACTACATAAGTTAAATAAAATGGGGATTTCAGGAAAATTGCTAAATTGGATATCTGGCTATTTACAGAATAGAGAACAAAAAGTAGTCCTTGATGGTTTTAATTCAGGGTGGGAAGAGGTTGATGCAGGTGTCCCCCATTGATCAATACTTGGTCCTTTTCTGTTCCTAATATATATAAACGATATTACTGAGGGTATTGATTGTGGAATAAAACTTTTTGCTGATGATACATAACTGTTCGTAATAGTGGATAATAATAACTACATAGAAGCAGCAAATAAATTAAATTCTAACTTAGCTTCTATACATGATTGGTATAAGAAATGGGCTTTAAAGTTTAATCCTGATAAAACAGAATCACTTCTTTTTAGCAGGAAGAAAGTGTTAACCATTCTCCAATCTACTTTGGTAATCCAGACAATATTGTAAAAGATGTAACCTCCCATTGTCATTTAGGTCTTGAATTCCAAAGTGATTGTAAATGGAATAGTCATATAAATAAAATACATAGCAAAGCATGTGAGAGTTCAAATATACTTAGAATTTAAATACCAAGTGAACAGAAAAGTACTAATAACTATTTACATGTCATTTATTCGACCAATTTTAGAATATGCTGATGTTGTATGGGATAACTGCAACTTATGAAGCTAATCATCAGAATTATCACCGGTTTAAGAATAACTCGCCTAAAACTAAACTTTGTGAAGAACTTGGATGGGAGCCTCTTTATAAGAGAAGAGAAAAACATAAACTTATATTATTATATAAGATTATGCACGGCTTAACGCCACAATATTTACTTGATATTGTACAACCATTTACTGTCAATATTCATAACTATAATCTGAGAAATGCTATTTCAGAGAGTAATTTTAGAATTCCTTTTTGTAATTCTGTATCTTATGATAAGAGTTTTATTCCCAACACTTTTAAACGTTGGAATAATCTTCCAGAGTCAATTAAAACAAGTCCCTCCATTGAAATATTTAAGAAAAGGTTAAAATCTGATGTACTGGCTAGTCCTGAATATTTCAATGAAGGAAATAGAAAAGAAAATATAATACTCTGTCAGATGAGAAATGATGCCAGTAATCTGAGTAAACACTTACTATGTCATCATTTATCTGATAGTTCTGCTTGTCCTCGTTGTAACCATCCAAATGAAGATCCAAGCCATTTTTTCATCTATTGCCCCTCTTATAGTATTCAGAGACAAAATCTTCTGAATACATTTGCAACTTTCTGTGCCATTGTTTGATGTTACCATGGAGAGGATATATATAGGCCTGGTCCTGCTCATGTGTTTCATGAATAAAATATGTTTAAATCAAAATCAAGGTTCGTTCCCTTGTGGCATTTTATCAAGTATTTTTCTATGAACAACAGGAATGATGATCCGGAATGGTTCCAATTTCTGTCCAGATGTTCTGAGCAAGTTCACCTAGTCTAAGTAATTATTATTACTTGTCAAAATATTGAAATAAATACACAACGAACAAGATTGTTAAACTTTTACTGTCTACCACACCTACACCCCCCCCCCCATACCCGCAAAGATTCGCACACTCAAAGTAAAGCGTATAACAATTTCCTTAAAAAAAACCATACGAATCAAGTGAAGAGGTGCAGCTTGACGTCAAGGGAGCAGTCTTTTGGCTATCACATGTATAACATTTAAACCTTATTGATAATAAATTCTTGCGGGTTATGCAAAGTACACGTCGAATACAAAATACATATAACAGAGATTTATAATAAAATGTAACACATTTCAAATATGTACGTGTTTGACCGATTTGGACCTCATTGTCGCACAATTACCGGCAAAACATCGGTGACTCAATCTCATGTGCTCAATCTGTAGTAACAGACAAAGCAACTAAGATCTTTTGGACTGACTTTGCACGTACTTGGGTGCTTAGGTCCATCAGAGGAGTATTACTGAAAAAAAACATGAGTGTCAGATATAGTCATAAGTCGGGAGGTTGGGGGGTGGGGGGTGGGGTGACGAATTGTTACACACAAATCGCTACATTCTTTTGATCGTAAACAATAAACTGTTTCACTTTCATTATAACCGTTTTGCTGTATAATAATTGAATTATTGATTATTTATATAATGTCGTACATGTACTGGTCAATTATTTAAGGAATAACTCTCATTGTATATTATTTTTATTGGTTTGTAACATAAAATTAGTGTGAGCACAATAAAAAAAATGGAGGAGAGTTAACAAAAAATAAACAATTCTGTAAAATTAGTTGGACGAAATATAGACTGCTTTAGAAAAGGACGGATTATGATGTGTATAAATATAAAAATTAGCTTTTTGTCGAAGCTACAATGCGTTTGGTCTTATCGTTAAAAAACTCGACACTCTCCAAAGGCGTTATCTTCTATGGTCCAAGGTCAGATTTTTTAACCTGATAGCTCGTCAATGAGAGGCCCCAGCCAATTAACTATGGCGCACAAAGGTGCTCCTGGCAGTCAGGCTTTTGGGGCCCTTCTCAACAACTGTTTGCAACGGAGACCAAAAACATTTTTTTCAAACATGATCAAATCCGGTTTACAAAGATATTTACGGATAATGAAACAAGGTTATTATGAGCGTTAAATATTCCTCCAAATTTTCCGCAATCGTACTTCTTTCATCAAATAGGTTAATCTAAAAAAATGGAAAACGGATTTTAAAAAAACCAACTTTTAATAAGTGAGTTTGTCAATGAAGAGTGAAACATTATAATGCAGTTTTAGTACATTTTAAATTATATGACAGTATGACTGGAATATTGATGTGTTTATTACCTTTAGGTATAACTTCATAACGTCTTAATGTATCCATATACAGCAATCACAACTGTGATACTATATGTGATTTATGGTATTTGCCCCAAAACATAATTATTTGGTCGCCATTAAATAGATATGTACTTTTAATGACAAATTTAATGTTAAAATTATGTCGATATGACTTACTTACATGCATTTGAAAACGATAAGTGGATAACAGGATAGGTTCCCATATAAGAATCAGTAATCTATTTGATTGATAATCTATATTATTATAAAATTGGTATTAAAAAACAAAAAAGGAGAAATTTACGGTACAGCTATTTACATAATTGAGTCATTTTGTTATAAAGCTGTATGTGTTAAACAATCTTATTGATCAAATTATTTACAAAAAAAATGTTCCACTATTATAGACAATTTTTCGAACTGTCAATTTGACATTGCAATTAAATTGATCCTACTTATCCCTCTTCCCTGTCCCCTCTCCCCCACACAATACCCAAAACTTCGAGACAATAGACAATTCTGAAATTGAATCTTTATTCTTCAACGTGCTTCACAGGGACGGTTCTGATTGGACCAAAACTTAATATTAATCTACAGGAAATAAACAGAATCAGGATCAGAAGCAAACAAGAATTCAGAATTTAATTAACAAACAATTAACAAGTAATACATGGGGGCAAGATATTGTCTGTTAACGTGTTTTAAGCATTATAGTATGTTAACTGTTTATTTGAAAACAATGCAACCATTAACTGTTATCTGTTTTCTTAAAAACTGACATTGTTGTTAACTGTTATAATAAAAATAAAAACCCTGTTTGCTGTTAATAGTCAGAAAACTGTTAAATTTTTTACCATTTTTTTTCTCTTTTATCTGTTAATTCATTTTATTCGCCACTTTTCAAATGTTATTTGAGCCTTTCTATGAAGGAAGGAATATCCATTTTCTATGATGGTAGAAATACCCATAAAATCATATACTAGTTACTATGGAAACACTGATTAATGTGAATTGGTTATATTAGTGGTAACTAACTGTGCTCTCCTCCTCGTCAACATACTTGCATGTGTACTCTTATGACGTGAGCTCATCTGTACCAGAAATAAGCCACTTACGAAAGAATAATGAAAGAACACTGTCCCAGACATTTAAGTGCACACTTCGCAATACAGATGATGTCGTCTCACTGAACAATGCCAAGTTTGTTGACTATTTGCATTTAATCTCCTTAAGCGTCTTGGAAATCAACGTGCACTCAAATCAACATCATACCTGATACTTCCTCTGGAAATAAACTAAGAAAAACTATGAACTATAAACTTTCTAATTGTTCACTGACAGCAAGATGACAGCAGCGTATGGGGTGACTTACAACTTACATGTTATGAATGGTTTTGTGATCGGTATTCCGATTTTCAAGACCGGACTTTGCTATTGACTATTAATATACTTAAACAGGTGTTTATTGTGAGTAAATTGTATCCCGGTGTCGGATTGTTCACTTTCTGTATTTTGTTGTTGTTTTGTTTATTTATTCGTTAGGTGGTTTGTCTGTCTGAGATGCCAGATTTTCTACTCTATTTAATCGACCAGTGTAATTGCGTTCTTCATTTCGCTTACCTTCGCGTAAATAAACACTTGACACAATTGTTAACAAACGACCTTTACTCTGATGCGAATAATTTGAAAAATTGTAAGAGACAATGAGCTACATATTCGAATCATGGTCGCGCTTAGCCTTGGTAGCTAGACGATTCAGTCAGTGAGTGTCCGTATTTCTCGATAAGCGTGGACATTACGGACAGGGTCTGATCGTTCAGTAACATGTGGTATTTGTGTTTTTTAGTTGTTGCCAATGCTTTCCTTTTCTTATATTTTTATTGTATATAAAATAAAAGATCCCCTACGCTTTAAAAAGAATAAAATGTTGGAAATCACAAATCGGTGTTGGCATCCTTTGTTTTGATCATCCCTTCTTGTATACATATATTGGATACGAAAACGTCACAATATTCCACACAAACAGCGTTTCATAGCAGGATCGTCTAAATGTACCACTAAAACAGCGCAACTCGTGACTCTTGTGGTCTGGATCTTTTCCCCAATGTAACAGCATTAAAACATTTGAATTTTTAACACTCTAAATGTCCATCCCTCATATGCAGCTTAAAACCAGGCTTAAAAATCTTATTAAACGCTGTTTTTTTTCAAGAAAAATGAAAAGAGACGAAATAAATACCTAATAATTAGCCATGACATAACTTACTTCATCATCAATGACTCTAAATCAAATAATAAATAAATTGAACACCTTATCTGTCAAATGTACGATTTTCTGATTGACAACATATTCGTCATGTTTAGCGGACATGTTTTTCAACAGGCTGTTGGTATTCCAATGGGTTCTATTTGTGCTTCTCTCTTCGCCGACCTGTTTTTGTGCTGTTATAAGACTGACTTCTAGAAGGACTATGGAACTCCACAGCTGCCTTATGATACACAAAGATATATCATTAAGGCAACAAGCATACTATTTAGCTATTATTCTACACCATTAAGACATTTGTTATACAATATTGACGCTAATTCACATCAATAAGCAACATTTATAAACTATAAAGACGTTGAAATACACCATAACGATAATCTTTTACACTATTTAACTATTATGCTATAACATAAAGATACTTCATTATATCATGATGATCATTTACTATACCACGAAGACACTTATACCACAAAGACACTTTACTATATCATTAAGACATCTTAATATACCATGACGATGCTATAGTATATCATGAAGACATCTTAGTATACCATGACGGTACTATACTATGACGTCATCTCATTATACCATAAAGACACTTTACTATATCATTAAGACATCTTAATATACTATGACGATGCTTGAGTATATCATGAAGACATCTTAGTATACAATGACGGTACTATACTATGACGTCATCTTATTATACCATAAAGACACTACTATATCATTAAGACATCTTAATATACCATGACGATGCATGAGTATATCATGACATTTATCACATTTACAATAAATGGTAATAACCCAAATAAAAAATCAAAATTAAATGCTATATATCAGTTTGATATGATGTTTCTATCCACTAAAGGAAGGTTGGTATTGCATTTGGGTTTTCTGGCCCCTACCCTTCCAGAAAAAGGGCTAAAATGGGTGTATTGACAAAACTTCTGTAGAATGTTTATTTTTCATCCGATTTTGATCATTCGTTTTTTATTGTATTCCTCAGTAAATTCTGTCAACTAAATGTGCAACTGTTTTTATGTATATTGCACCGTTACATTGCTAAGGGGGGTCAAAATTAAACCTTGCCCCCAAAAATCAACTTTTTTTATTTGTGATCCTATTTTCAAAATCTTTTTTTTTCATTGGAATCATTGTGAAAATCCCTGCTTGCACATTATAATCAGATTTGCAATTTTCCTTATCGTTTTCAAGAAATAAGGGGTCAAAAGGGCTAAAAACGCCAATTATAAGAGTTTGTCTGGACAAATGGTTTTATGCAAGAACTTTAGTTGTCGTGAACCGGCCAATTGTTATATAGTTTTAATATAATGTTATTAACCACTAAAGGAAGCTTCCTCTTGCGTTTGGGGATTGTGGCCACTACCGTTTCAGAGAAAAAGGGGCCAAACCGGGTAAAATGGATGTTTAAACAAAACTTGTAGAACGTTTATTTTTCATCTGATTTTGATCCTTTTTTTCATTGTATTCTTTAATCAATTCTGTCAACTAAATGGGTCAATGGTTTTTATGTATCTTACACTGTTACTATGCTACAGGGGGTAAAAATCCGGCCACGCCCCAAAAAATCAACCTTTTTATTTGTCGTCTGATTTTCTAAATCTTTTTTTCATTGGAATCCTTTTTTGAAAATTCTTGCCAGCATTTTCCAATCAGATTTGCAATATCTCTTACTGTTTTTGTGATATTATGGGTCAAAGGGGCCAAAAACGCCAATTATAAGTGTTTTCCTAAAATGTTGGTATAAATATAAAAAAAAAATCAAATATGCATTGAAAGTCTACCACAGAATACATATGTCAAAAAGCTTTGTGAGTCCACCATGGGCTGCATGTGTCCACAGCATTTGACAAACCATTTTGGGCCTCCAACATACAGGGTTCAACATGTTGCGTTCGTATCATGATGCGCTCGAAGTAGCTTTTTATTAAAAAAATCTTCTCCTCTGAAACTACTGAACAGAATTTAATGAAACTTGATAGGATTGATTCTTAGCGAATACCGCACAACATATGTTTCACTTTTTTATTCCTAAAAAAACATGGCTGCTGTTACTAAAAATAAAACATTGTAACAAACCCCATACCACTGGCCGACAAGCGGTTGGGTTTTGTATACGTATTTCATTGGGGTTTTCTTTGTCAGGAACTTCATCATAGGTTTTGCTGGCCATTTAGACTTTCGTTTTCGAACTATAGTCAGGATCGGACATATTCTGATTCTTTTATTTGGCTTTCAATAATACAATTTCTAGGCATAACCTTCTTTATTATTCCATGGCACACAAATGTTGATCATGGTGTTACTATGAATAAGTACACTGTAAAAATGGCGTTTAGACTTGGAACGTCAATAGAACATGTTTAAGTCTAAACGTGTTTAGGATTATGTTCTATCCCTAAACGTTTAACTCTAAACATATTTAGGATTTTAAACATGTTTAGTGTTAGAACACCTAAGTTTGGTACATGTTTAGAGTTAGAACACATAATTTTCATTTTTCATTAAACATGTTAAAGTGTGATGTTCCTCCTAAACATGTTTAGGTTTAGAACATAATGAATTACACACATATGCTGTCTTGTAAATTTATAGGTAAACATTCTTTGATTAACTTTACTCATGTGTGTAAGTCTTTTATTGTTTCTATAGGCAGAATAGATATCTACGTTTGAAATATCTCATTCCTGAAGAGATGGGTTGGGTCCCGGTAGTGACCCCCCCCCCATTCCCTCTCTCTGTTTCACAACGTTACGTGCCCCCTTTCCTATTGGCGATATGTCAAGTTTTGTCCATATTAAGTATCCAAGAACCTCAAAATTAACCCACAATGACAATAACAAAAAGGGGGAGCAAGTCAGTAAAGATTTAATTTTAATTAGATTGCCTATATTAGTCCCAGTCGTATCAACCAGAACACGCCAAACACATTTTAATTTCTACACTTATGTATAAATCAGGGATTATATTTATACGATCCTGTATAAAAAATTAAAATTGAACGATCCAGAAAAAGTGTCTAGTTATCTCCCCGATAGATGGCGCAATAGTTTTCTTTGTTTGAAAGTAGCCGCCAAAAATAAAATGGACGTTGTTGAAAGAATTACAGACAAAATCCGTGATGAAACTTCAGCGCCGGAAACAATCCAGCTTTGTGCAGAGAATTCCTTCAGTACTTCGTCGATTACTGCCTTAGAAGGTTTGTATTATCAAATAAATGCTGTCAGAATCTGAATGTCATTGAAACAAACTATAACATCATGTGCCCCGGCTATTAATCGGCTTGCATTACACGAAATGAAAGTATAATATCACATGACACAACAATAAAGCAGTATGTATGTATGACAAGAACATGCACCGTATTTAAAAATTTACTGCACACAACAACCACATGAGCATGGCTGATCGTCCAGCAAGCAATATTTCAGCCACAGGGGCTTGTAAAAATAGATTTACTTGCGCTTTCGAATGATACTGGGTCGATTTTGTTATAGTGTGGGAGAAGGGAAAAAACAGAGGCTATACCCGCCAACTTTCAAAATTTTTTTTAAAATATTAATTTACCCCTATGTACACGGGTTTGTAATTATTTCTGTTCCGAATTGATTATCTTCATGAAAAACCCTACCTTAATGTTTCTTATGTCATTTAACTCTCAAATTTTAATAATTTCCACCAGTTTGAAACGAAACGGACAATAACCCTTGACGGAAGTGGTGACTTTAAAAATGTTAAAATGTATGTCATGTTTTATTAGATAATGAGTGTAGCTTCCGTTTACAGTACATTCATGACATTGATAGAACTGTTTTTATCTATATTACATTTTGTTTTTTAAGCCTATTCTTTTTACTGGCTTTTTAAAAAAATATAAATTTACATTTCTTGCATAGTAAAACAAGATATGGGATGATTATTGAAACGTTGATAAAGAATGAAAACAAGTTGTCAGTGTTTAAATTGTACTCATTTTAGATTTCTGATATTTTTACAGGCTGAGGACAAAGAATTCATCAGCATGAAGAGATTTTGAGACTGTTGAAGCAAGAAATGAAGACAAGAAAAAAGATTTTCCATTAATTTAATACAGAAGTGCAAGTAAGAATGGTTCTTTTTTGTTTTTATTTTTAACAATATTTCCTATCATTAGTCTCCCTCCTTATGTTAAATTCTTTTTCGATAGGATCAGTATATGACCAAATTTATATTTTTTTTCTCAGTTTGGAAAAAAGTGTTGGTCTGTCTATTTGTCAGTCAGTCTGTACACACAGTGATGTCCTAATACTTAAAATACCTCTCAATTTGTTAGATTCAGTTGATTCTTTGTAAATTACTGCAATACAAGGTACATGCCTTGAAAATGGAGTACAAATGTTTGTATTCTTTTTTTCTGTAAATATCATTAATATTTTGCTCAAGGATAAAAACAAAGTTGCTGATAAAAGTTTGCTTGCATGTTGTTAGTTTTTTATGTATCTGGCTTATTTTGTATGTTTTAAATATTTTTATTCTTTTTTAGGCAACTAACCCAAGCACTGTGAAGATGACAACATCTTGTCTTGCGATTGTAAGAAACAGACACAAAAAATAACACCATTTATGTGTATTGAATCGATATAAAAAACATAAAAAAGGCATAGAAGATCTTATACTTTTGTTCTTTCTGGATCTCTCTCAGCTATTAGGGTTCTACAAATCGCACTACTGAAAGACTGTTCACATTTCCATAGAGTTGCTAACTTGATAAAGTTTAAAACAAAAGAACAAGCATCAGGCAATAGTGAGGAGGACAACAATGGTGCTGAACTTGAGTAATGTACAACATACAAGTTTTGACTTTAAATTAGGTCAATATTTTTCGTATAGACCATATTTAAATGCTACAGTTATTATACATATATTATTAATTGCAAGTTTTTATCTGTATATATATTGTAAAGAAATTTTGTTAAATGTTTCTTTTGATACTATTGTTTTGATGGTTTGTTGTCTTATGAACCAAAATTTCACATTTCATTTCAAAATCAGCTAAAAATATGAAAACTGTTGATTTAAAATATATATTAATTCTATAAACAAATACAACAAATTGAACTTTTTGAAATTTAAAACACTCCATTATTTTAAACCTACTGAAAATAACAACTTTCAAACTGGAAATAGATGCAAATGAATTCTGAATGGCTGTTTAAAATTTGCGAAAGGAGAATTTCTTATTATTTAAAGACATTTAAAAATAACTGCAATATCACTTTTCTATCAGCTGTTTTTAAAGAATTCACCTCTCAAAATATGTCATGTGATGGGGTTTACACAAATCAAATTTCTGAAGAAAAAAAATTCAATTAATAATAATATTTATTACCAAATGAATATTATACAATTACTGTCTTTTGATGAGGTAAATGTGTGGAGTTATTGACTTTTGAAAAAACTGTTATTCACCGAGCCCAGCGGGCGTGGTGAATAACAAAGAGTTTTTTCAAAAGTCAATAACTCCACACATTTACCGAATCAAAAGACAGTTATTGTTTTATTCAATAAAAAAGGATATTCACTAAAAATAAAATGGTTATTCACCGCGGGAAAATGCATGCGATTGTTATTTAAAAAAGGGAATAACCGGGATTCTATAAATAACAATCGCATGCATTTTCCCGCGGTGAATAACCATTTTATTTTTAGTGAATATCCTTTTTTATTCAAATTTTTCAGTCACATTATTTTTATACAAAATGTTTTATATATTATTGAATAAATTTTATTACTGTATGGTTGATACTTGCTGTAACATTTTCACAAGTAGGAACTTTTTGATATGATGTGTGAATCTCACTTTTTATATTGTAATGGGTGTTAATGAGTTGTGTTTTACCCATTTAAAGTTTGTGCAAGGATTTGTTAACTGTACAAAATATTTTTTCACCTTTATTGTTATATTGCCATGTTCATTGTAAAGAGCTTGCCTAATAAAAAGCAAGTCCTGTCTTGGTTTTGTTATTGGGCACCACCTTGGAATTTATTTAATTATTGGTAATCTCACCATGGATCGAATTTTTCTTTGATCCCATGGCCATACTGGAATAGCCTTTAATGTGTAAATAAATGTGTATGTGGTAGAGGTTAACATTTCATGATTCTGTTTGAATTAGATTTAAATTAGACAGTTTTACTTTCTTGTCTATATGTTCACCAACAAAGTCTGGATTTTCAATTTTTATCATTTGTCTTGAAAGTATTGTTTAATTATACAGTTAAACTTGTCATTTGTGGGAACATGCATGAATAAGACATTGTAACCAATGTTTGATTCTTAAAAATTCATATATGATGGCATATATACATGGTGTTTTTGATACATTCTTTTATAGAATAAATTCTTTTTTAATCTTTTGTTTAATTTTAATACAATGTAGATTAGTTCTATTGATCATGTCTATTACAGAAATTTACATGCTTGAAAACAACTGTAGTAACTTATACATGTACACTTAAAAATAAAATATTAGACTCGATTTAATGTTTGTGTTGCATTTTTGACATTTTAGCCAGTATGTTTAAATCTGTATGAAGAGTAATCGTAAATTCTCCAAATATTAAATGAGAGTCCTCAAACAATTTGTTGAACAGTCTGTAAATTAAAAACTAGTTTGACATAGAAGCAGGGAATGACTATACAGGAGGAAAAACCCAGGAATTGCAAGTAGAACATGTTTAGGGTTAAACATGTTCTCAATCTAAACACCAGTTAAGACCTAAACATGTTTAGGGTTAAACATGTTCTAACCCTAAACATCAATGCAAACCTAAATATGTTTAGGGTTAAACATGTGCTCAAGTGAGAACAGAAAGGGCGTTTAGGTTTATGTTTAGACTCTAAACACATTTTTTACAGTGTATTCATTTGGGTGCTCAGTGTGGTGGGGGATAACTGCCGGACTTATTACATGGATAAAAACTTTACATTTTGTTCACAACTTGTAGTCAAAGACTAATAAAAATAATAACCTGCTAGTTGTTCTTCTTTCTTTAACTGTTCTGAATAATACAATATCAGTCTTTTCTCGCTTTTCTAACTTCTCGTTAAATTTCTTTCAAAGTTTGTGGACTGCGTCCGGAGGAGAACCTTATTTACGAGTTATCCGCCATTTCACTGAGCGCATCTCTTAATATGCCCTTCAGAAACTACTGAGGGCCAATCAGAATCCCTAAAAATCCCTAAAATCCCTGTTAGCCAACAGAAATTTAAAGACGGGTTCTCAGGAAAATGTCCAACAGACCAAAAATTCCTGTCAGGCATTCCCGTCACTACCCGTAGGCTTAACAAACATACATAAAATTGCCTATCACTATAAAATATAATTACTAAATGGAACAGGGCATCTTTATAAAAGTTTAATTATAGGAAAAGGAGTGAAAATAATATTTGCTAGACATGTTTCCAAGTCTATTCTGAATGTCAAAACTTGCAGACGAAAAGCGCATGAATATAAACAAATAATCCCTTTCTAGCGAACATAATTCCACTAAAAATGAATACATTTTCGAGATTTTAAATATAATTCTATATAAATTGACTAAGGAAATGACCGTTAAGGTATGATTATAATTTAGCAATACGACGTCAAAAACATTTTTTGTCACATGACTAACAACATGGCCAACATCGAGAAACGCTGGAATTTGGAATGATGCCGTTTTATAAAGTTTCCTTAGAATTACTAGGAAGAATGAATTATTATTATTTATCAGGTAATCTGGAGGCATAATCTTATTAAGGGAATATATAATTTCCTTAAAAAAATATCATTAAGAGTAAATTCCACCCTTTCCTCAATATTACATAAACATGATAATAATTATTGTTAGTTTCACAGTCCATACGCAAATAAAGTTTATAAATCTGTGTCTTTGTCTTTATTGCCAGTTGTTTGTCCTGGATATTACAATATTGTAAAAGCTAAGGGTTTGTCCCTTTTAATGTAAAAAAACCCATATTTTTTCATGTTTTTTCCTTATAGAATGAAAACTATTGCAGATAGAGAAAAGCTGTTGCCTGCTTTAATGTTCAGCTCATTAAGCTCTACAAAAGTCTCCAAAAGGTTATGCCCTTTTAAAGGTTGAAAATCCTGTTTTGGCTTTTAGAATGTAAACTATTGCATATAAAGAAAAGGTGTTGCTTGCGCAGGAATGTTCGGCTTAAAAAGCTGTTTGACTAATCTGTTTTATGTGTTATGCCTGATAATATAGACCCTTATGGACCAGGTGAGCGATTCAGGCTCCTGGGAGCCTCTTATTTTTCCGCCAACAATTACTTTTGATATGGCTGACTGATTGCTATAAAACTTTATAGTGATTTTCCTTACTATAAAAGGATGATGGGATTGGTTTTGGGTCAATATATTCCTTGTCATGTTTTTAATATTTTTTGCAAGGTAATTTGTGACACATATTGGTTACTAAACAGATAAAGAATTTTTTCCCTGAGCCCTTTTTTTCTGTTAGGAAACTAATGGCCAAAGGGGGTAAAATGATCTTTTTAATTTCTTGTCTGATTTCAATTTTTTCAAGTCTAGTGAAAAATCATGGAAGGATCTTTAACAGATCCCCCTTTTTTATACAAATATTGTTATTATGTTATGGCGTAGCTTTTTATTGAACTTTTGAGTTTCATTGTTAAAAGTTTTTGTAACAGTTTTCTAAGCAACTACTTCTTGTAGACTTTTGAAACTTTATATGTGACACATTTTTAGGTCCAAAAGTACCAATTTTAGGTTTCATCAGATGACTAATTCCTGTTAACTGACTTAGTCATTCAAAATTTGTGGAAGGCAAGACGTGTTTTTCTCACAACAGCATGTTTGGCCTGCAGTAAGGCTCCATCAACTATGATTTCTGGTCCTTTTATGAGTTCATTGTTGGCGGAGGCAAATACATGTATGTCACATTTTTAGTGTTCACACTTGTTAAACATTTGTTGACTTGATTTTATTTTTAGTACAATTATAATCAATTTCGTCAATGCATGGGCTGTTGTACATCTAAATATTATTGGGCCCTGTATCGAAGATACGGACACCCTATAGTTTTCACTTTGTCAGTCCATCTGTCTGTCCATCCATCAACAATTTCTTGTGAACAGTAAAACTTAAAAACTATTAACAATACAGTTCTGAGATTTTGCACAGTTGCTATGCAGCTTGTCATGTGAATATTAAAATTTCATGCAAATTAGTGAAATTTTTTTTTGTTTTTGGGGAACAACTTAAAATTTGTATAGAAATTAAATTTTGAGAATTGGACTTTGTGAACACTAATCTCATTAACTTTTGACAATACAGTTCTAAAATTTTGATGGTGTGCTTATTTAAATTTTATGTAATTCCGTTAAATATTTTTAAAACACTTAACATTTTTTTTTGCTGAGTAGGCCCTTTCTTGCTTTGTCAGTATTCTAGTTTTTGTCTCGCCTGCGAAGCGGAGTGACACATAGGTGTTACTTTACCGGTGGCGACGGAGGCGGCGTTAACTCCGGCTTCAACACTTTTGTGTTGAAAAACATATCAAAGCTATAAATTTTTCCGTTTAAATTTCAAAATTGTCAAAACCCTAAGGTTCTTCCTACACAGACATAGGTTGATCTTGGTCATAATTTGGTTTCCAGTTCGGCATATTTGGTTTTATTTTTGTCTGCTCTTCATGTTCATATAGTGTTTGGCATCTTCAATCTTTCGGTAGAGCGCCTCTGGTGAGTTTTGAATAGACTTTTAAAGCGCTGTTTTTTTAACTTGCGTCAGAAATGCTATAATGGTACTTATACATGGCTTAGTGATATATCAAAATGTCTTTCTAGTACAACATGTGATCTCCTTAATGTAGTAAGATGTCTTTGTAATATATTAAAAAGTCGTCATGGTACAGTTAGATGCCTTCATGATATAATAAAGTACCGTCATGATATACTAAGATGTCTTCATGATATACTCAAGCATCGTCATGGTATATTAAGATGTCTTAATGATAGTAAAGTGTCTTTGTGGTATAATAAGATGACGTCATAGTATTGTTAAGTGTCTTCGTGGTATAGTAAATGATCATCATGATAGAATGAAGTATCTTTATGTTATAGCATAATAGTTAAATAGTGTAAAAGATTATCGTTATGGTTTTATAGTTTAAAAATGTTGCTTATTGATGTGAATTAGCGTCAATATAGTATAACTAAATGTCTTAATGGTGTAGAATAATAGCTAAATAGTATGCTTGTTGCCTTAATGATATATGTTTGTGTATCATAAAGCAGCTGTGGCGTTCCATAAAGGACCGCTAAAGAAGAAAGAAATCACTGACCCAAATCTTAAATTTCACATACCGCCATGTTTATTAAGTTTTGTCCCTCAACAATGCTAAATTTGGCGACTATTTGCATTCAGTTTACACTAGCTTGAAATTAAAGACATCACCAATAGACTTAGATCGGTCTTTTATTTATACCTTCTTCTAGAAATGAATAGACTCGGGAAAACTACATACTAGATCTACGACAAACGTGATGACTTCAACTTTCCAATTTTCAACTTCCCAGCAGCTCTAGCGTATGGTGTGTACATTTCACAACTAATACGTTATTCTTGATCCTGCATGTGATCGGTATTCCTATTTTCTAGACCGCTCACTGATGTTGACTATTTACTGCGCAATTGAAATGGGATAAGGTGCACGTTAAGCTAACGATCGCTTTATGAAACGACACCATGGTCTCTTTGTAGTTCATGTTCTCTCTTAATTCATACACCTGAATGGGCGATATTTTAAAATTATTTATTAGTTTATTTTATTAATATTAATTAATACAATAGCTCGTTTTCTCTTAATATCATACACTATGTTAATTATTTATTTTCCCGTTATGATGTCGAAATGTGTGTTATGGGTTACTGTTATTTTGGGCGTTTCTGTTCTTACGCCCCAGTATTACTACTATGAATAACAGTTTGCGATCTCTTTGAAGAAAGCAGTTGTTAATGTATCTTATGTTTGCTTTCGACCGATTCAAAATTGGAAAATAAACTTATATTAAAGATTTAAAATCTCGCCCTTGCAATCCACACTTTGACTTAACGTTCTGATACTAATAGAACTCTGTAACACAATTAAAAATTAACAAATCATGACAACATTTAGACTGTTTTATAACGTGCTGTCGATACGATGATTCCGTGACCGTTTCCTATGGCTAATTATACAATAAAACATAATATACCCGTTTCTGAATTATTTATATGCGTCTGAGGGCAACAAATACGAAATTATATGACCAAATTCTTAATAATACACATTATTAACACTAACAGTCACTGAAACGCATAAAACGTCTACGTTTTACACAACACAGATTAGTACAAATGACAGTTAATTGTACTCTTAAATACAAAAGCAACTAATTAGAAGTGAAATCTCTAATAATCGACAAGTCTGTATGACATAATCCATTCAAATTAACCCTTTAAATAACGGTTTCATGCATATAGACTTTAGCTGAAAACGCTTGTAACTATTTTGTGTCGTTTAAATAATTATCCTCCCCTGGAAAGAACAACAATAGGTGCTTACATTGATTTTCTGTCGATTTTAAAGTTTTAAATTGAATGGTTTCTGTTGCTTTAGAAACTACACAACATAAAATTGATATACGTTTCAAGAGATTTATTTAAGTATTTAAAAGTCGTAAACATATAAAGTTTTAAACAAAATTGTATATAAAATCAGATAAAAGGTCGATCTCGAATTTTCGAGTAGATCATATCACTACTTTGACAAGCAGGGGGTCGGCGATAAACGAAACGTGCAATCTCATCCTCACTGAAATCGTCTCATAATAGTTGATTTTACCGACATAATATTTACATAAATGTTTAAATACGGTAATAAACATTGTTATGATATTTATTCGTCCAATTTTAGCACCATTTAATCTGTTTGACATGCAAACGTCACTACAACACAAGATGTCCGTTGTTTATTTACATATCTACTTGTTTATTCATCACAAAAGTGTTTTGTGTTTATTTTGTAATTGTTCCACAACAAAAATAAATCTCCTAAACACGATTATTTTCCTTCAACAAGAAAGCCCAAATATCCTTAGTCTAAGATATTAACCGGTTCTTAAACTTTTTTGGAGCTGGTCGTAGGTATCTACAGTCTTGTAGCTCATCCCACTCTTCTTCAGTTATTGGTCCTTGTGGAGCGCGGTAAGAGAGATCAGGTTTTCCAAGAGGATATGTTTTGGTATTATAGATCGAGGGCAAGATAATAGGCGGAAGTTTCAATGGTCTTCTGTAACCTGGTTCCGGACTCAACAGACCAAAAGTGTCTGAATCATTTTGTTGAACGTTGTCTGATTGAACAAGTGGTAATATCGACTTACGTTCGGTTAATTGTAGAGCCTCGTCCTGAGAAGACTGTCGGGAGAGATGTCGTTTTGTTTTATCGAGTGAATATAGCGTACCTATTTCTCCATTAGGCAACACAATGGAAGCTTGTAACCCGTTTTCGCTTTGAGTCCTCTTGAAAACAGATGCCGTTTTAAGATCGTGTTTTGATTCCATTGAAACAAGTCTTTTTAATAGTTTCATTTTAAATTTCGACGGGGACAAATACACTATATTTTCTGTACTGTCGGTCTTACTGTCATTCGGTAAATATGGCAAAGGCGATAGCACTTGGTTGGACGCCATTTTAGCTTATGTGAAAATATCTTGGTCTTTATCTTCACTCCCAAATCGTCAAGTGCACAAACCGCTTGAAAATTTTAACTGAACTTTTAAAACTACAGATTGTCTAATCTTATCATGTTCTGTCAATATAATATTCAATAATGTTATCCTAATTATAAGATCTCAGAAACCATAAAATTCCTCCTGCACTCTATTCTCCCCACAATTCGCATCTAATTCAGAGTTTTAAATATATATACATATGATTTGAAGTGCCAACACTTTGTTCCAGTATCGTCTGGATTTGGATAATTACTGAATGTAAATCTAAATGTTCCTCCTACCTTCGCACTCTGTTGTTAACGAAACAAAAGTCTCCCAACACTTCACAGCTAGCTACTTCAGAGATGTAAATATATACATTGAAGTCTTATTAATGAAATAACAACATTTTGTTCCAACAAAAAAGTCTTATATCGTCCGGATTTGGATAATAACTGAATGTAACGGCAAATTTAAACGTTCCTCCCACATTCGCACTTTATTGTTAACGAAATAACTAGTCACTATTAAGTGTTATATAAATCAGTAGAGCGTCCTTATCAGCAAACTTTTCCTGGCTACAATCCTATACTTATATCAATATATATATTGTTTGTTTTTTTAAATGTAACTCCGGGATCTCTAATTTTACCAATAACCTGATCACATCACACTAATGTCCTTGTTTCGAAACAGGTGCCCGAATTATTAAATGTTAAAACTGATACGTCAGTGACAATCGCCTAATTTAACATTATGACAAATTTGATCAATTTAAAACTCCATATAATTTTGTAGAATAGTAATAACTTTTATTTATAGTTCATTTCGGCGTTTTATTGACTTTTAATTTCACATTTAACGGAAAATGTAATATTTATATTAGACCTGATTAAATACCAACGTAACTATTCAGCAAGACATGCAAAGACATACCAAAGTTTGTTGCCTTATAAAAAAAAATATTTGTGTTTTTATTTTGATCATAGAGAGGTCTTGACCATAGCAAACTAACAACGAATCACTGACCGAATGATCACCTTGACGAGGTTATTGTTCTTGGTTAATTCCGTTACTGGTAGAGCTTGACTTATGTATGTAGCCAGAGGTCACGAATCGTGCCTATATTATTGTTTATGCTATTAAACTTACAAAAACGATATAAAAGCTTTCTGCTATAGAAAAAACATTGAACTCCATACATCATGAAAAACGGGTGTCAAATAAAAAGAGCTGCTAGAAAGTAATTCAAAATCAAATTAAACTGGGAATTTGAACATGCTTTGAAACATTTTATATTGTAATATTCTCTGAAAAAAAAAAATTGTTTACACTAAACATTTTATATGAGTGACATGTTAATCGTGTCATTTTATTCGGACCATGTAAACTTAACATTCCTCAGTTCATATGTTTCGCTTCATTTTTGATTCAATTGAGAAATTAATCTTATCTTTTATTTTACAACGTAATAAAAAAAATAGTCATTGAATATAAATAAATATTAAACAAGTAAAGGGAACTGGAGGAATTTAATAAACAAAACAATTAACATTTTAACAAGCATTTAAATGAATGGAGTATTAATTATATGCACGCCACGAGTTCCGGTCAAGACGTGTCCCCATGAAATTGTTTTTATTGGAAAATTAAAAAAAAAAGTGTTTATCCATGCAATCAAAACACTATTTCATACGTATTTATATGACACCAACAATGTAGAAACCGAAAAACATTTTCTGATGATTTCAGGTAAGAACTGTTCACAAAAGCCAGATACTCGATTATTTCTTGATATGGACAGCAAATTTTCTCAGATAATGTCATGTGATGAAATTCAAACTTCACTTTCATATCTTTTTTTAAACTCTTTTCAGAGGCGAAAATTTTTTATTTAAGACAAAGTTATATTTTATACCATTAAAAATGAAGATTTGAAAGTATTAATTCCATGTGTTGGCTCAAAACGCATATATTGTAATGGTTTTCGAAGTTTAAATATAACAATTGTGTACATGTATTGCATATTTAACTTCTTTTGCATTTTTAAATATGGCGAAAATGTAGGTTTTAATAGATAATTATATTTTAATTTAAGTATTAGATACTTTTTACAGTGAAGTCATGATCAATTATGTTATATATTTTAATTTCTAAGGTTTTAGTGAAGTCTGTACATAAGTGTCTCATATGTCTTCATAAGGCTGGATATTTGATCTTTTTAATTATGTTGTTATTGTAATTGTACAAATATGTTTGATCGAATATCTGACACTCTAATCGAATATTTATTTATTTATTTTTATTTATTATATTATGATTATCTAAACATTTCCATGTCAACCACCCTCTTTGCATTATCCATTCTACATAGATCAAAGCAAAAGTCTGTTTCTGATACTGTCTCCTGCAAGTTTAAAAAAAATGTCTTATGAAAAATGCAAGAATGTTTAGATTCGAATATTTAAAAATATAAAAGCCAAAAGGTCAAATATTACCCGTCTGATAATTTGTATTGCATGTTCGTCGTTTGTATAACCCTCATAACCACAATAGTCAACCAATTCTTTCCTTTAATTGTTATTGAACGCCACGACGGTCTCATGTAGTGATATTGTGGTAGTTTTTTTCATAATATTATACAATTACTGACGTTGATGAGGGTCACTATTGGGATTTTATGTAATATTTACCGTGCCGCTAGGCGAGTTGAATATTCATTTTATTATGGTTGAGAAATCCTGATAGCAACGCATATCAGTCAGTAACTGTTTTATTACATGAATTAAAACAAACGAATCTTCGTCTATCGTAGCAAATCTATTAGACGCGTCCTTTGTTGTTAGAAATATTTTTGCGTTACAAACGATAACATGAATCGTCTGCAGCGGACAATAATAACTATATTTTCATGCAATTTTAGTAACATGACCCACAAGTGGTTTTAAAACGCTAAATTCTATTTCTGTGACAATCGTGGTTGTTAAATTAATACACGTAGTGGATTCGCTAATATATGTGGTACCATTATAGTTATATTTTGGTAGCTACTGTATTATTCGCGGTGGTTTCGTAATATAATTTATAGTATTATTAGTATTATATTGTTTCTTTGATATAAACACTGTTATTGTTAATGTATATGTGTTGTTAATAACTCATTTATTTTGGATTTTAAACCAATAAAGAACTTGAACTTGAACTATGGTGCTTATACTTATATTCGTGGTAGTTTCAATACATTTTTTGGTTAGTTACACGTGTTTTAAAAATATCCCTACACGAGTCAGTCATGGCGTTATGTTTGGTATCTGTAGAGCTATTATATCTCAACGTGTGAAAAAAATGTTATTTATTTCAGATCCTTAACCTCTTGTTGAATTACAGAAATAAGCATTACATTACATTGAGTTTTACTGGCGTAAGATATTACACGCCATATAGTTATAATTAATTCACTAAAATGGTCGACATAAAAGACACATCATCAAACATTATTCCTCTTGACCCCTAAAGGGGCAAAGACCTCAACAATAGACTTCTATCTGTCTCTTTCATTTGAAGCTCGTTTGGTTTCTCCAATTGACATCTGATCGACCTCATCTCCGAGTCCATTGTCCTTCGCCATGTTGTAACTGCATGCCCTCTTTTTCTCATTTGTTTTGGATTCCAGTCCAAAGCATTTGTAGTGATGTTTTTATGCTGTCGCATAAAGGTGTGGCAAATCCAACGCCATTTTCTTGTTTTGATGGTACAAACGTTACAAGGCAAACTCTAGATTGGAATCCCCAAGGAAAACGCAAGAGGGGTAGGCCAAAAAACACCTAGCGAAAGGGTAACAATATCGAACTGAAGAAGATAGGAATGACCTGGAATGAGACAAAGACAAAGGCAAAGGACATGCAGAGCAGGTTGGAGGGGAGTTGTAGTCGCCACATGTCCACCCACGGACGAAATTGAATAAAGAAAAAAAGAAAGATAGTACATGTATCTAAAATTGGAGTTTGGTTCGTTTTTTCCTCATGGATCCTGGTTTGTTGTCATCTTATTATCAATAACTGTCTGAAGAATTTATTGACGAATACTTAGAGGACACGTTCCGTCTTTTTGAATAGTTTAAATGTCTCGGTCATCCGTAAAAGAGGATGGATTTAACGTAAGTCTTAAATGTTACTATTTTTGTCTTGATGCTGATGTTATTGCTCATCAAGATTGCTCTTAAGTTGAGAAAGGCGTGTCTGGCTTTTCCAATTATGTTGCTTGTATCTTCGTCTGCTCCTCCAGCCTTTGTTAAATACACTTCCCAGAAGTTATTTGCACCTTCGATGACTATTCCATCCAACATGCGAGAGACGTCGCGTAGACGTTTCTATAGCCGCTGGGCTGATGTTCGTAGGATACCTATACATTTAATGCCGTTTCTGTTGCTTTCATGGCCCGTTTTCTCGGTTTCATTACACGAATGTAGCGATCTTCATCTCTTGATCATAGGTAGGTCAGAACGATGAAGGTTAGCTGGTATCATTGCAATAGTATGAAAATTGTACCCTGATCAACACTATACAGTCTATATGGCTACTGCATTTTGGGAGTAAACAGCCTGAAGACGACCACTGACGATATTTCTGGTGACATTTTCCAGTTTTACCAATTAATCCCGCTTAAAGATAAGAAATTAAAGAAATAATTCGCATGTGCAACTGAACAACTTATTTCTTTACGCCTTCTTAAAACGTTTCATATGCTCACTGGTGAGTCTAAGTTTTAACATGTTGTTTTTAATGTCCTATTTGGGGAAAATGTTGGATGCTTCCTTTTTGGTAGAATATATACCGAGAGACACTGCTTTATCCACATTTGATAATTGATTGTTTGTATGAATCAGGTTAATGCTACTTTCAGCCATTTTTCATCCAAATTAAGGGGGTCAGAGTACCCGATGGAAACCCTCTTCCTTCGGTAGGAGACCTGTGGTATATGCCGCACAGATGTTGGGGAATATTCTTGGGTAACTTCTGTCTTTCATGACCTCACACTGATTTTTTAAGTAACACGATATGGATAAAATTAAAGCAGGATGTGCTCACTGTAGAGGAACAGGCTATTATCAGTCCATTGCAGCTACAATAATGTAGTTCCTTTTTACAATTTTTTTATGGACGGAGCTACAAAGATCCCATTACTCGTAATGGAGCAAAAATACTCTTGGGATTTATAATATTTTCCGCTATTAAACTGCTATTTTTGTTTAATTTATATTTTACCAAATCGATTCAGAAATTATGCACTTCCAGAATTCAAATTTTGACAACAATGCCATGATTACGAATAAAGTGCAAAAATAACGAATTAAGTTTGTAGAAATCAGTTAAACTCCCGGCTTGCTCCATTCCGAGTAATGGGACCTCTTTGTAGCTCCGTCAATAAAAAAAATAAAAAAAAGGAGCTACATTATTGTAGCTACTGTCCATTGTAGAGAATGGTACTTGTTGCTAGTTATGGTTTTGTTTTGTTTTGTGTGTTGATTTCGTGAGTTTTCTGTTGTTCGTTGCTTTGTACTCGGATTTTGTTCACTTATAACGCCTGAGTATCATCTGATTGACGGTCCGATCTTTTGTATTATTGTCTGATATTTTTCGTTAGAATGAAATAAATGATCAAATAAACGATAGACTCCTACAAAGTAAGTGTGAACATGAACTAACTGCGAAATCCAACGAGTTTTCCACTTTACTGTATAAGGTAACCAGAAACATGTCTATATCACCGTATGGTACTAATAGGGTGCCTCGATGGCCGAGTGGTTAGGGTAGTTAGTCATCTACTATGGATCACGTGCCTGTCAACACTAAGGTTGATTGTTCGAGCAGGGTGTGTTTATGTGACAAAGATTGCCAGTTTTCATACCGAAAGTTGGCGTTTTCTATAGGATCCTCCCCAATAAAAACGATCGAGCTGAACAAATTTATGAATTTGGCGTATTTTGAGTCCATTCCCCCGTGTCGTTTTAGTCACTTATATCTATAGCATAAATTTGTACAATCATCAAATAAATCATAATAAAAGCAAGTGTACAATAAATCCCGGAACGCAAACGAAAAAGATGAGAAGGGGGTACTAGGCTTTTTATGATTTTTGGGCGTACGTTTAATGTTAGATTGTTCAGATGAAATTTACAGTACGGATGTTCTAAACATTATACTCAATAATACCACGAAAGACATAAAAGGAATATAAATATATTTAATTATTATTAATTCTATAAATAAATAATATTTACAAATTTGGCACTTTAACAAACTTAACAACAGCACTGTCTTAACAACCACTTTAAAACGAATGTCCTAACTGGGGTGATCGTCTGTCGAATGGAGAACCGTAAGGTGCACTGTACATTCCTGGAACAATAGCTGGTGGTGACGATCGAACAGAAAAGGGAGACATCTGCTGAGATGACATCATATGTGGAGCTCCGATGAAACCGGGAAACTGAATCATACCATTACTACTGAAGTTGTGTGGGGGAGGACATGGCATTCCCATGGCAATCAACTGTGCAATATCTACTCCACCCGTTGGAAGGGAAAACGATCTTGTATTGTCGTCGTCTCTTTGTTGTCTCTTTTCTTTCATTCTTCTGTTCTGAAACCATGTTTTAACCTGAAACAAAAAAATATAATACAATTATAACTTTTTACTAATGTCCAATTTAAGTTCAAAGACAAAGTATATTAAATTCGAAAAACTGAAGGCTAAACAATCAATTGCTTTGTAAGCGTATTTGTGTTTGTATTCTAAGTGTTGTTCCTGTAATATTAATAATTTCATTATTATTTATTTGCTATTAGACAGATATTTACCTGTTGATCTGATAGTTTTAGTTTCTCTGACAAGACGCTGCGTTCGTTTGCTGGCAAATATTTCTGACTATTGTATCTCTTCTCTAAAGCACATATCTGTTCAGTGGTGAATGCTGTACGGGCTTTCTTGCGTCTTCCTGAACTGTCTGAGCCATCTTCAGAATCTAAAAAAAACAACAATGTTTAATGCATGCTCGTACGAGTTCCTTTTCCAAATACAAATACTTTTTTTGACACAGATTAATTAATAAAAAGTTGTTAAAACCAATAGCATGTTTATGATAATATGGTATTGATAAAAGTGTCAACATTAATTATTGAATAATAAATTACAAAAGAAAATAATAAAACATAATGCTTGGTGTTTTGTCCCAAAATAATGAAGATATTACTTACCAGAAAAACACGGACTGAGGGACTCAGAACTTTCCTCGCTAGACTTGGATCTGCAGGAGATGCTACTGTCGGTCTCAGAAACTTCAGAATTGTTTCGTTTTCGTTTGCTTTGTATCTTGGGAGTGCTCATCGATGGTACTGAAGTAGCTTGTAACTTTACTGGTGTGTAGTTATCTTGAAAATTAATCCTGGGTGCAATTCCAATCGGTGGCAAGTTTGGAAAAGTCAAAGGCAGATCAGGAACAACTTTTTCTTCTCTGCTGCTCTTTGCCAGGTTTTCTATGGTGAACGCCATCTTCGTCGGTTTCTTATTCTCAAGCAACATTTTCAATTGTGTGAAATTAGAAACAAGAAAAATTGATATGAGTGATTTATGCCAAAATGAGATATATATACCCCCACTAATTAATCTGATCACTTTCATAAACACCGTTTAGGTAAATTTGACACATATGTATTTTCTATTGGTCCTTAATGAGAGGGGTGTTAATCTGTCCATTGTTCGCCCTGCGATGTTAAGTTTTGGCTGACATTATTCAACCGAGACATGTTGTTTTATCTAAATATCTTACTATAGATTAATTATCAAAATGCACAACAATTATTTACAATTATTCTGATGTTTTCACAGTCGGGATTAAGGTGACCGATAATACCAAGCTATCATCTGCTCCCCCAAGCCACAACACAATTACTTAATTAGCAATTTTATCACACACATTCTTTATCACATGTTAAAATTAAATTAGAATTGTAGATTTTATTGGATTAAAAAAAATATTCGTTTGATGTTCAGTTAAAATTAAGATATTAATCGCATTTTGTCTGCAGCGATTTTAACTGTATTGACTATGAAAAGATTCAAATTATAGTTATTGAAAATGATCGTAATGGAATTAAATAATAAATGATTTTGTCAATTGTATATCAGTAACGATCAGACTTTCAAATTTAAGCTTCAAACGGTTCATATTGGTACCATCTACATATTGAACATTTTAAATATTTTTACTGTATGAGTAGCACACTGTTAAAATAAAATACATTTTAATGTTAGTAAATGTGTCGTTTCATTAACTGTATCTCTTTGAATTGGAAAGCCTCATTTTAATTTGATTGTCAATAGAAATTTTCTTGCGTATATCTATAATGTTGGTTTTTTTTGGCAACTTTTTAATATTAAAAAAACTATGCAAGTTAGACATAAAAATTGCAATTAGAATAACGACTTTTTGTCTAAAGCGTGGCAGATATTACAAATATAACACAGTTAATTAATTAACTTCTTGGTTAATTAAAACAATGAAGAAACCCAGACAAAAACCCCGCGGAGAAATATGCCATATTCACATTTATTTTGTGGAAACAGACAAATTAATTGAAATCAAATGTTAATTAAGTAAATACTTTATTAAAATATGAAGACTTGAAGTATAAAGGTTTTCTTAAACGATTCAAGACGTTTTGAATTCAGTTCACGTTTGACAGTCCATGAGAACAATTCTGTCAGCGAGGTCAGTATCTTATCACAACAAGCTCAGTTGACAACGTTGTGTAACTACGTAGAATTAAAAAGTAGGAAAAATATTGGTTTGAATGTTCATGTCTGTAGTAATCATTTTATTCTGTTATTTTCTTAAGAAAACTCGTTATACAGTTGTACACAATGTATCGCAATCTTTGCTGTAATTTTCGAAACAAATTGCACGTTCGATAATTGCTGTTTCAGTAAATTACACATTTGCATCATTTTAAACTTTGTTAATAGCATAAAAAGTATTGGAGAGATCCTTTTTTTTTCATTCTTAATGTGACTTGTTCATTTCTCAAGATAGAGATTTTAACAAGCTACGAATTCTTCAGCAGTTTTTTTATCAAAATATTTTGAGTATTATTTTTTTACAAAGTAGTTGGATAACTGGTTTGAACACGAAAGCTACTCGTAGATAAAGTTTAATCTCATCATAAAGGAATAAGCATCAAATGGGATTAAATATATACGGGGACTATATTTCAGCGGATTATCTTATCCGGATTACACTATACTCTATTTTGTTGTGATAGTTGATCAAATAGGATCTGTATTATAATGAGTAGGTGTTAACTGACAAATCGAGTAGTTCTTTACTGTTCAATACAAACCAGGATTAAACAGTTTGTTTATCAATGGTAGGTTTCTATTGAAAGGTGTCAAGTGTTGTTTTCGTGGACAAATGTTTGTAATTTAGGACACGCGCTTTATTCTGGGAATGTTAACACATTTAAATAGTTATCAATAATGTTTTGAATAGCTTTAAAATTGCGTTCAAATTACATACAAATCCAGAAAGACTTATTTAAAGTACATATGGGTATAAATAAAGAAGCTCGATCGCGAGATTTTGCACCCTTTGTTTTTATTGGGTTCAGGTTACTCACCTTTTTTGTGTTTTTTTTTTTGTTTTTGTGTTTTTTTGCGTTGTATATGTTTGTCTATATACGGATTTGTAATTGTTCCGTGACTTTCGTCTCATGTTGTTCGATCGGTATCCTTTGCTATTTTTCTTTTAGCCGGATGACTACCCAATACAGTTAAAATTAAATCTACACTTGCTAACCCTTTTTTGGCTATGTCGCCGCAATAAGATTGATGAATACACAGTTAATTATGAAATATTATTTTGTTTTCCAGGTTCGATGTTAACAAATCTAAAATACATATGCGACTCAATATTTGTAGTTCATACAAGTTTAGAAATGCTTCATACAAGTTTAGAAATGCTTCATACAAGTTTAGAAATGCTTCATACAAGTTTAGAAATGCAACAATATCGGTTCTATTGCATGTGCATGTTTTAAATACTGTGTCCGTAAATATAAATGCAATTCAGTTTTCTATTAAGTGACGTAAAAATATCTTCCTCCAACAAACCAAATAAAATATGAACAAATTCAAAAGCGAGCATGGTCTAAACACACTGAGATCAATTTGATGACGTGAAGGTTTACCTTGAATCCATTCTTCAGAAAGGAAATGGTGGACCTGGAAGGCAAGATGCATGCCATATGGATATACCATTAATGTCTGCATATTTAAAGCACAAAACAGATCAGTACTATCTTTAAAAAAATTTTGATTAACCGGTTGATTATCATTAATGTCCGACGGCGAGCAGTATTCCGGTATATTTGAGGACGAAAACCAGCAATTCTGAAAATGGGATGGGCTAAATGGCAGAGAATTTTGACTGTCAATGGCCAATTTAAGAGTGTTAAGCAAGGATTTTCTACTGACTAGTACAATGCATCTACTTTTTCTTTAAAACTACAAAAGTGTGCAAGGAGCGTGGTAGTCTTTTCAACTACATAATCTTTAGCGTGCAAGGAGCGTGGTAATCTTTCACAGTACCCAGTCTTTAGCGTGCAAGGAGCGTGTTAGTCTGTCACAATACCCTGTCTTTACAAAGGACCGAGTATTACCACGCTTGACAGAACATATGTAATAGCTTATGTGTTTGCTTTATAAATATAGTTTGTTAGAAATACATTTAAGATGAAATATTTATAAAAATTAAACTTAAAATGTCGGAATAACGCAAAAAACAATGAAAAGGCAAACACAAGTCAAAATGTCACAAAAAAGCGCAATAACACATTGACAAATCCGCTGGTCGGTCGCAAAAACAATGGAGTCGTTTTATTATTTACTTGGACTGGATTTATGGTCGAGGATTAGGTCCGTTTTTGGTTACCGTTAACCTGTTGAAAAACTGGATGCATGGGTGATTGTCACACAAAGTTATCAATTTTAGAATTTTGCATGTGATCGCCAGCATTTTGGAATTTTGACGTGTATCGTTCCAGAGCAAAACAACACCACATTAGCCCGTATTTAATAGTTTTTTTTCAATGAACATATCTTACAACACACATTTTAACATGTTTGTAAAATTAATAAATTAACACAAGTATTAAAATGTAAGCACTTTATAATACATAATGTTCAGTAAAATACAGGTAAAGTCATGACTTGTTTGGAACTTCTTGGGTGTTTATTTCACTTCATATGGTATCCCTGGATTATTCTTATTTTAATGTCGCCATACAACACTTCAAATTAATACATGTATTTTTTCATGTACTTAAATTGTAAAGAATGTTTAGATCAACTTTTTACCATAAATCTTCCAGTTTACATTTATAAATCGACATCAACATACTATAATTAGCATATATCGCTCATCCAAGATACAGGCATCGGTTTTGGATAACCTCGTAAAGACCTCCTTGTTTTGGGATCAACCTTTGTATATCTATAAAATATAAGGAGCATAAATAAGGGAAATAATTATTGATGACGTCATGCACATTTTCGTACCAGTTGTAATGTAACTTGTGTTTCATCGCGGTTTAGTGGAATACTTTGATATTCAAAAGTTTTTCGTTGAAAACAAAACAGAAATACATGTATCACTTACCTTATCGGCATATGCAGAGAAATAATATCAAACGTTAACTTAAACTTCCAATCTAGATAACAGATAATTATTCCGTTAAAGGTGTTCATTTTTTGGAGTTTGTGTGCTAAGTGAAAGATTTATTACATCAGCAATATGAATGGGTTTTTGCATGCTAGCAGACGGATGTAAAACAACACGTTCAGTTTCAGAGTTGATCCTTGCATACTGCCCGACTAATAGTTCTAACTTCAGAACTTGAGTCTTATGAGACATCACTGTTGTACTCTCTGTGATAGTGCAGAATTTATGCCAATATTTCAAAATAATATACAATGATACGACATTTCAATTTAACATTCATACTCTGAATTTTTGAAAAAATATAGATATCCGTCTTTCCAATAAATGGCAGCATCTGGAGCATTTGGAACGCCTCTCCAAAATGCCTCAATTCGAAGACGACTGCTTAAGATGACGTCATCATTCCAGAAACTCCATTCCCAGTAGTACTTGTCCTAAAACAAACACGTCACTAGCATATGAAAATCTGTTGAATATATCGGCTAGTAAAAACAAAAGTATTGGACTGACCACAATCTGTTGCATTATTTTTTTCGGACGTGTTGCCTAGACAAGTTACAATGTTGATTCACAAAATTACTAGGGTGGTCCGGGTGCATGCCCCCTTGAAATTTTGAAACAATGGTGCAATTTGGTGCATTTTGGAGAGTTCTGAAGTGCATTATTTAGTACAGAAACTGAACAGTTTATTGATTGCATGGGTAGATTGCTTTCGAAATCATGTGGATTTAACCGCGTACTCGCTTATAGGAAGCTACGCACCTGCTTTGTGGGGTAAATTTACGCCCAATTACGTCTCATTCCGCTATTTTGTATAATTTGTATTCGTCCAGAATTAATTTTAGCACCACAATGCAATTGAACCGACTAAGAAAACACAACACCGACAATGAATGTATATTTTCTGTCATATTGTTTTGTCATTTTGCTCGTTCATAGCTCTTGCTTTTACTTTTGACTGAGCACGTGACTGAGTTGGCAAGTTTTAAAAAAATCTTTAAATCCTTCAAACTGGACGCAATGATATTGAAAGATAATTCACTGGCAGGTGGCGCCATAAAACTCATAAAATACTGATCTATACTGTATAAATTGGTTACACAAATTTGAATGCATACACCAAATAAATAAAGTCTCTCGCGTCTACCCCAGTTGGGTATCAGAACAGCTGCCCGTGGATACCCGTATGTTTCATGGTAGCTGACATTTTTCGTTGTGACGTAGAATTCATCATCTACGTCGCACTTCCAGAGCTTGTGACCTAGAAATCGAATTTTGAAAATGTTATTCAAACTAAAAAGTGACTGATACATTTTTGTCAGTGAGAAGGATAAACAGAAAGCTAAATACGAAAAACAATTCAGCGTTGCTTGGTATCATTTAATGTCCCATTAAATGCCCTGTTTTTTATATTTTTTTATTCTTTTAAAATCGTTTATATTTCCAACATTTCTTGTTTCTAAGTTTAATTGATTCTGGACAATAAATTAGAGCTGATATTTTGATCTCATTTGCTTGCGTAAAACGTACTCAATTCTTTCGTGAATAGATTTTTGTGACACTAAATTACATATTTGATAGTGTCAGCAAAACAAGTTTTATCTACAACATTATGGCGACTCTTAAGTGACCTTAATTTAGTATGACGTTGGTCAACGTTTCCCACTATTACTTCTATCAAGTGTTTTGAATATATGAAACAGGTCCGTGTCTTACGTGTTTGTATTGTTTTACAGAATTTAGAATCCAATTTGCTAATGGAACATTTTATTGGTAGAAATTACGATGATTGAACGACAATTATTTGCATATGGTGAAGTATCAGCAATCGATTTCAATGACGTTGTTTCAGCAAAGACAGTCAATATTTTCCATTATATTTAAATCATTATCCATTATTTTTTAGTCCAGTTACGTTTTAGCATGTTATTTTTAAATAGATTTTCTATTCTTGGAACTAGTTTTACTAGTAATTTATCGCATTGTAAATTTTATAAAAGCTAAACATTCAAGTATTTACATTTTTAGCAACAATTGTAAGGTAAACGAGAAATAAATATACCTTTGAAAATATAATATTTCCTTTCCTTTGGTATATATTTCACGGCATCGACATTTGACGGAAGATCTCGACATAAACTTGACAGAGAAAAAGCTTTCAGGTAACCATGATGGGAACTTCCTGTTTGGTCTAACGGAACAGATATGTTACCAGTTGCAATTGACGCAGATCCCTCTTTGTCTGAAAAGAAAAGTGTGTGTGTTTTTTTTCATTTTTATAAATTTTATTTTATATATCTGAAAAATCTTTGGTACAAGTACTTTCCGGAATACAATGTTATTGTGAGGTAAATAAAACAAAAGCAATACCAGAATGTAGGTATCCAAACTTATTACCTAAGCTGTCCGCGAAGATCACGTGATAAAATCACAGGGGCACGTAAAAATTGATTTACTTGCACTTTCGATTGATACTGGGTCGGTTTTGTTAACTACCCAGTATCAATCGAAAGTGCAAGTAAATCAATTTTTACGTAAAATTGATTTACTTGCACTTTACCGACCCAGTATCAATCGAAAGTGCAAGTAAATCAATTTTTACGTAAAATTGATTTACTTGCACTTTCGATTGATACTGGGTCGGTTTTGTTAACTATAACAAAACCGACCCAGTATCAATCGAAAGTGCAAGTAAATCAATTTTTACGTGCCCTTGTGATCAAATTCTGCTTAATGCTGATATTGATTTTTTTCGTCCGGAAGTTGATATCGTCAAATAAATGGAGCAAAGTGAATGAAGAAAAGTACTAAAAATAATTTTAAGAAAGACTTGAAAATACAGTTGACATCGATAACAAATAAATGTTATATTTTAAATTAACAACAAACATTTCATCCTATTTTTTTGCAATCTCTAAAAACTGACACTCAAATTACACTTCATGTGACGTCACAGTTACAAAAGAAAGACGTCACGTGACTACTGGAGTAACGTCAATTATGAAATACACATTATATATTGATAATAAAGGACTATATTTTCTGTGCTCGCATTTTGGCAATGCCTACTCCATATTATATAATCGCGGAAATAACAAAAACCTTCAAAAACATTCTACTACGCGCCTGTTAAAGTAGCGACGTGAATCAGATGTTGATTTACAAGAAATGACATTCCCTTAATTTAGAAATTTTTTGTTCTCGCATTCTCTCGTGTGACTACTGGGGCAATGTAATGCCCAAAGCAAACTTGTATTAACTTGCCCCTTATCATGTCTAATATACACAAAGTGCGTCGTCAGTGATGCAGGAAACGTTTACCCGCCCGGATAACCTGGTTTTACACAACCCTAAGAATACTCTCCTTTAGATTGTAGTTTTTTTTTCAAATATTTTTAACATCTGCAGATAAAACGTCACTAATAAAACTATATATAATTCATATATTGTTTAATTGTACATTTATTAATTGGATGAATTGTATGTAATACCGGTATTACCGAGGAAAATGTCGCCTATAGAACTACAGAGATCACGTGACTTGGGAATGTACAATTTTGTCCTGGTACGTTTTATACCCATCATTTTCTTTATATAATTCAGGTATCTGTTATGTCGATGTTTCTTTTTACCTAAAGAAATAGAATGAATAGATGAACAGTCTACTTGAACTCAATATCACATCGAAAACTGTGTTTTGTACATAATGAACCAATACTGTACTGTTATTGTACAATGAATCACATTGTTTCGCGATACTGGGAGTCGTTGTTTATGTATTATGTTATAACAAAAACATATTATCAAGCAGTTAATTTGATCGTAAAAAGTACGTTTTGTAAAGATTAAGGATTGCTTACATAAGGACAAACTTAATGTACTATTAGACTTCTTAAATTATCTTAAACACCAGAACTCCTTCACATGTTATTTGAAGCGCCACTGATGAGTCTTGACAACAAGTAAGGAGTGCCAGTCATGCTTTTTTGCTGTCTCTCCTAACGGATATACAGTGTTTAAGACCAATTATCCCTATACGCACAAAAAAAACTGGGACATGACATGTCTCAGATTTTGCTTTTTATTTCATTTGGCACCAGTCAAAAAACAAGGACCATAATCTTCCATCTCTGTACTGGAATTGAACAAACGTCTGAGTATCTTACTTCACTACTCGCAGTAGTGAAAACGGCCTTAACAAAATTCCAACACGCACCTCCTACACAAAGGGTGGCGTAAATCCGATGTGGATTCTAAAGTGATGAGACACGCTTCTCTACATACTGCATCACTTATTAAAATCGTAAAACTTACACATTTATCTCTCACGTTAAAGGAAGATATGAAAAAAAAAATTCACACAAGAAAATCACATTTTGTGCAGGACTTCGAGGACTACTGACGAAAAAGCGAATTGAACGATGCTTCAACAATCGGAGGGTGCATGCATGTTGAATGACTCGTGGGGCGATTTGACGAAACGCCACTCTTCGGCACAGCGAACACAACTGGTTTCCAGAATTTAGCTCTGCAACACATCAACTACCATTTACTGCGAGACTACATGTGTAGTCGTCCCCTGATGGTTGTATGTTTTATAATTAGTCAGGGCTTCCGGCGCACTACTGGGTTGAATATACATTCAGGTCACAAACACTGAATCTGGTTTAATTTTGAACCGGTCTGCAACATTCGGAATACCTCAACATTTACGATAAGTATTAACTGTAACTGACGTTATTACGATATAATTCATTATGACGTAACGTCCGATGTCTAGTATCAAATTCAAATAAAGACTGTTTATCAAAAGAATATTTTAATAGATTCCTGTCTTGTTTGTGGAAATGACTTTACGGGAAATGCCCAGTTTAAATCGAAAATTGGAAAAAGAAGCAGATAGGTGCATTATCTAAGTTGTAGTCAGATAAACAATACGCGCGAATGTTAGCTAACGCGTGGCGTTTTAAACAACCAATCAAATTACGTAGAAGACTGGTGGTGAGCTGGGGTTGTATTGAAAGTTAAGCTTGAGTAAATGAAAGATATTAAACCAGGGGTAGAGGTTATTTATACATTGAGGTTGACGTTGGATACCCAGAATCCTTTGCGTGGAGATTGATGTTACTCTTGGCTACACGATGATAAGTCACATTTTATGTGAACATTTCTGAAATTATACCAATCAAATTGCTCTATTACTACATTACAATTTATTAAAATAAAATAAAATAATTTATGTTTTTTCTACAAATTAGATACCTGTTGATACACATAATTAATTTACGAGAGTGGTTTTGAATGTTTTGCAAAAAAAAACTACACTGATTCCAAAATGAAGTTCGGAATATAGTTGTCAAAAGTACACTGTGTTGGTTGAATTATACGTTTGATATATAAGTCTAAAACGACTAATCGTACCCTAGCTTTTTTGGCGTGGCTAATCAGACAAATCACAAAACTAACATCACATTACAACTGCAGTAAAATTCGGCATAATAAAAGTCGGCCTCACATATTTAGTGTTCATCTCATATTTCAAACAGCAGGGGCGTAGCTAGACTAGTTACAATGTGGATTCACAAAGAACTAGTGGGATCCGGGCATGCACCCCGGAATATTTTTGAAAACAATGGTGCAATTTGGTGCAATTTGGAGAATTCTAAAGTGGTTTATTTAGAACTGAAATGGACAGTTTATTGATTACAGGGATAGATTGCAATTTTGTTCTTAAAATCATGTGGATTCAGCCGCGTATTCGCGTATAGGCAGCTACGCCCCTGAACAGGGTGCCTCGGTGGCCGAGCGATTCATGTAGTTCGTCTACTATTGACCACGGGGTCTGTCAACACTGAGACACTTGCGGGTTTGAGTCTCACTGCAAGCAGGATGCGCTCGATTCCAATCTTAATTGGCTAGGTTGGCCAGTTTTCATACCAAAGGTCGGGGGTACTACGGTTTCCTCTCCAATAAAAACTGGACGACACACCATTCAAACAAACATATATCAAACAGATATAAAAGGTATAACTGATAGTTAAAGTCCATGGAAAGTTATACACCCAAAACTCCGACAAACGTATAATTTTACTACTAAAAATTCCTCTTTATCGGCAGCCAAGTTTCATCCTTGCCAGCTTATTAGTTCTACATATACGGTTGCTTATTTAGGATTTGACTTAAGGGGCGCTTTACAGGGGGTCTGCCATGCTGCGCCCGCCTCTCTAGATAAGCCAATGATATATCAATAGATGTTACTATACAGCTTCCTCTATTTTAATGGTCTTTGCGAAAAGATGAATTATGCACTTACTGAATGTACTCATACACAGTATAAAATGCTCTGAGATTTCCACTTAACGACCTTTTTGGTCTATATTATGACCTTCTTGATAGATAGAAGGTCACGCAATTATCGCTATCGCACTAACTTTAATAGTTTTGCGTTGCATTTGCCAGCACGCTCGACAGGTTTCTTAATGATGCAGAAACATACAAGAGGGGGGTCCATTAACAGGTTAACAATTTATATTTTTCCCAAAAACATCGCAAATTTAAAATAATTATAACAGGTAACAGCAATTTACATGAGAAAACAAAGTTCCAAAATCGAAAAAAAAACAGATAACAACATAATCTCATCGATTCCTCCCTTCATAGGAGGACTAAATTACATTCAAAAAGTGGTGAATAAAATGAATTAACATATAACAGAGAAAAACTCTGTAAAACAGTTAACAGTGTTCTGACTATTAACAGCAAACAAGGTTTTTATTTTCATTATACCAGTTAACAACAATGTCAATTTAAAAAGAAAACAGATAACAGCTAATGGTTCAAAAACAGTTAACAGTTGCTTTATTTAAAAAAAACAGTTAACAGACTTGTACAAATGCCCAAACACGTTAACAGAAATTATCTTGGCCCCTTACAAAACACGTACCCGTCTAGGTTACCTCGTTTCACTTTAGAATTTAATTGACGTTTTTCTTTATTTCCATTGTTAGTTTTTTTATTGTATTTATCTTCTGATTGCGAGTCCTTGTCGGTAGGTGCATTTTGTGGGTAGAAAATCCCGTGCATCTTTTTTCAAGTATTGTTTTATCTTGTTTATATTTACCATATATGCTCTGTGCCCGTAGTTTATCATTCTTTTGCAGTTTCGAGTGGACCTTTCCAAAATATGGAAACATTACGTCATTCACGTGAATAGAATGTTCTAATCCAATGGCATGACCGAACTCGTGGACGGCGACGGAGAAGAGATTAACCCCAGAATCTTGTGTTTTGTCCCATGGCTCCGCTTCGTCAAAGTGTGTATCACCGGAATCGTCGTGTTGTCCGGGAAAGAAAGCATGTGCCAGTTTATTACCTAAATCAGACAATGAAGAGATGATGTAATTAATATTTGTACATGTAAATTAATTACAAATGCCTCTACATAGTACATTTATAATATTAAAACATAGATAATAAAATTTAAAAATTGCTCAATGTTCTACATATGGTTGCACAGTGGAAGCGCCGATAACTTAACAATAAGGACAATAGATTCAAAAGCTTTAAATTACTAGTATCCAGAAAATAAGATAACACCTGGGTGCAGTTTCATAAAGCGATCGCTAATTAACGTGCTCGTTATCCCATGCAATTTAAATGGGATAACGTGCACGTTAAGCTAACGATCGCTTTATGAAACGGCACCCTGTATACTTATCATCAGACCGAAGTCTCTCCTACCCGTCACATATGCTGTTTTCACTGCATGAAAGACTGACGCGACGCTATAAAGTCCATAATTTAGCTTTATGATGACCTATATTGTCAAATAATAACCACTTACAAGAAGGTTTTAAGCTCGCTATTGACCCTTCACTGACCACAACATCAAGGTTTTTAGCTCGCTATTGGCGCCTCGCTGACCACAACATCATACTATTTTTCATTTTATCACAGAAAACATTTTCTATGCTCCTTTATACTTGTAAAAGTGGGCCTTGGTTGTCGAGTGATTGATGTAGTTAGTCATCGACTATTGATCACCTTCTATCAACAGAGGTGGCGGGTTCGAGCACCGCTAGTCCGACGCTCCATTGGTCCGACGCCCTATTAGTCCGACACCCCATTGGTCTGACACCCTATTAGTCCGACACCCCAATAGTCCGACGCCCCAAATAGTTCGACACTCAATTTGTCGATCATACCAATTTTTTAAAAAATATTTTCTCAAACCATGAGCGAAGTTAGGTGAGTGCACAGATTCAATCTTGGGCATTTCTAGCTTATTTCTTAGTTGAAAATTTTATTGCAAAACCTCGTCAGAAATACTAGGCGCTTTTTTACTAATTATTTCCAATTTTATATCATTTTTGTTTCAGTTGTTATTTCCTGATATCACAAAATTTATATCAATATTTTATTTTTTGATATGCAAAAAAATAAGGAATAAATAGTAAAACGGCACCTTTAACACAAACATGTTGGAAAATAGAACAGTACTTATTGATTTAAGCGAAGACAAGGGTACCAAGATACTAGTAGTTTATTAGGATGCAATCCGAATACAGAAAAAAGGTTTTCATATAACCTTTATTATGTACGGGGATTGCAGGTTACAATTTTTTTTTTTGGGGGGGGGGGTGGGGGGGATTAAAAACCCCAAACTTCGACAGGAAAGATGGTGTGATTGTCAGTTAAGCTGGAGTCGAGCACACAAGGCAACCTCAATGTTGACATAGTAGATGATTAACCATTTTAATATGCTATAATTGCACTACAAAGCATCAGAGTATAGAAAAATACTAATTTATTATTTTACAAGTAGCTTATTGTTCATTGAAAGATTTATGCCGTAAACGAAAAATATTGCTTGCACTTTAAATAACAATTTTTGGATTTTTATCCTCGAAATTGAACACACTAGTCTGCGTAATGGCAAGACACTCTGATCGCCAGCATCATTCCTCTCTTTGTTTTTCCGATATTGAAACCCTCGTGGATCAAGACCTTCCACCGCAGTTTTTACCCACTATGTGTGGCATTTCGAATTCTTGTGGCGCAGAAGAAACAAATCACATTGTGGTGTGTATGGAAAAGCATGTGCTAACTGTATATTCCAACACATTAAATATTTTCATGCATTAAAGCAATCCTTATGACGCAGTAGATTGTAAATATTTCTATTTTTCAATAGAACTAAATTATATGGTTTCAAGAATTTTTAGTTTTAATTATTACAGTTTGTACACTGCCTCTCGCATAGATTCTATAAAAAAACCGACTGTTGCATAAGTTTGAATTACATAGGTAGGTTTCGCATCGTTCCAACATACGTTAATTGTTCATTATGGAAATAAATATATGATAACAAAAGAAGATTGTATATTACAATTATAAAGTCTATATAAACTGTTCATTCCTATTAGGGGAAATATATTTTATTTTTCATTTCAATTAGATATATCGAAATGAAACTGTTGCTTTTACGCGTATCAAAGACACAACACACTGTTCATTAAATCGAAAACACTTTTGCTGCATATAACCTGAAACATAGCAGAATGATATGGTATAGTTTTTGTTAATTCGAAAGTTAAATGATTAGTAGGAATAGCTTGAACAGTAAGATTTGATGAAACTTATAAAAACATATTATGTAACTACTTAATGTTAACGTTCACTCCATTATGTTTTTAAGGCCTACTGTTATTAGTCTCTTTCTTATTATTAAGGCTTTCCACTTTCCGAGTGGAAAGACTTATTGTTATAAGTCTGTTTTCTTTTTAAGGCTTTCCACTTTCCGAGTGGAAAGACTTATTTTATTAGTCTGTTTCTTATTTTTATTTTTTTTCCGCCAAGTTTTCTTTTACCGTTATAATTTTTTTTTCGTGACATTTCGCATTTTGTACTATGGATGTAGTAGACATTACCATTTCGCAGTCAACCATGGCACACTAAACACTTTTTCTTTACGGAGTTATTTCCCCTGTCACAAAAAAGCTTGTTTGCAGATTAACTATGAAACGTTAAAGATGTCGCAATGAAATTTATACCAACATGTTCGTGATGCATGGATTACGATACTTTGTAACATATCGCGTTACACAAATTTTCACCTCCTTATAGGAATTATTTCCCTTTCTTTATTGGAAGTTGATAGTGTAATTTGGTAACTCATGAACCAGAAGTGATAGAGACTTGTGATTTCACAGATGGTCATCATTGACCTTGACCTGTAAAAAGGTCACAAGGTCACATTATAAATGATAGAAGATGATTACAAAATATAGATACCGTATTTTGGACGCGTGACCACCTGACTTCACCATATACTATAACCCAACCAGATTTTAATAAAAATTTCATCTAGTATAATAATTATTAAACTAGTAGTCTAGTAAGTAACTAGTTTATAATTTCGGTATTCCGTTTTTGTTATGGTCCATTTTTGCAATAGTTAGTTTTGGTTATTGTCCGTTTTAGTTACAGTATTTGAAACGTCTATCGGCGATCCTACTAATATTTGTAATTTTATAATCCGAAAATCCAGAATCCTCTGCCGTGCAACGCTTTTTAAGACTCTGAAATGGGCAACGGCAAAGGATAAAAGATTACAGATTAAAGAGATGGGTCAAATTTTTGCGATACACAATCGGTACTTTTGACGATTTCAAATACCAGTCCTTTTACTTCCGTCAAAATATTCCTTCAAAACTTCAAACTATGATTGAGATTTCTACCGAGTCAATTTCAAAGTCACCGAGGACACACCGATCAACCGATCATTTTGGTGAGAAGATGTATGACACAATGAAAAAAGATATAAACAAGTTAGAAGCGATGAAAACGTAGGTAAGTTTTTCAATTTTTTTTTATGTTTTAAATTTACTGTAGCGAATAAAATATATTAAAACACGATTTAGCATAGATTTGGCAATAGATATATTCAGTCCTTTAATCTCTTGCTTTTATTTTTGTCCAACTTATCTTATAAAATAAACGAAAAAATGCAGATATAGTTATTAAAATGCTAAAATGACCTTTTATGATATAATTTTATTTCAAATCGGCCGTTTAAATGTAAAGAATATTCCTTTAGCTTTCGTTTGATGCCAAAAATGTATCTTTAACATAATGCATTAACAATATTAATTTGATTTTAATTGCAGAGTCAGAGAAAGTACGATACGATATAAATCAGTTCAATGATACGACTAAAACAAGAAATATGACTTTGTATAAGCTATGAAATTCTGCTAACCAATTGAATAAGTATTCACTTTAAGAGTTCGTAACGTAATAATATATGTAAATTTTAGATTTTCTTGTCAATATGAAGCATGAAGAGGAGTATGGGGAAGATTAAGTTTGATAACTGTGCATAAAATATACAATGAACAAATTGCGACACACAATAACATATGCAGTAAAGCTTTCAGACTATACTTTGTATTTGTATGCAATTCTTATTTTATTATGTATACCAAACGAAGATAAATGGGAGACATATTGTTTTTGTCTGGTAATTTACTTCATCTTCTTTTTTCTTTTCTTCTCCTTTAAGGCTGATATTTTCAGCCAAATTTATTTGACACTGCAAATCCCATTCACTACTTGCAGTAAACAAGATTTATCTCCCATTTGCAGAGAAAGTACCTACTGTGGGTAAAAAGTAGTTTTTCTACAATATTTTTTTATTCACATATAGCAAATCATCCGGTAAAATTTATTATGATATACAAACTAATTCTGCAGTTTTTTTAGTTGTACTGGAAGAGTCAGTCCACAGACATTATTTAAAAAAAAATAAAAACATGATTTTTCCCTATCTGTTCAATACTAGATCCCTGCTGTTATGAAAGACAACTCTTGCAAATGGGAAGTAACTCTTGTATTCCGAAAATAGGGAATACTAATACACGTTTAGGATATGCAAGATAGCTTTATCTAGTTACATTCCACTTTTCATTTTTTAGGACGTTTATATTGGGTTTTTGGTAAAAGAGACAAAAGAAGGTCGACATATTGTTGTCTGTCCGTCCGTGCATCCATATCAAATCGTGTCCAGGATATAACTATTTATCCTTTTAGGTAAGTTTTGTGATATTTGGCATGTGGGTAGATTATAATTAATCGATGTGTCGCATGCCATGGGTGTTGACATTTAATTTGAAATTTAATCCCCAAGGTCACATCATTGCCTTTTGAGTGACTGCTTCGTGTCCAGAATATTTAACATCGAAATTTGACCCCCCCCCCAAGATCACATCAATGCCTTTTATATGACTTTTAAGTCATTGCTTCGCGGGTTATTACTTTCAAAATAATTGTTTGACTGTTTGTTTGCTTGTATGAATGGTGTTTAATGCCACTTTCATCAATTTTTCAGCTGTATGATGGAATTCAGTTTTTATTGGGAGTGGAAGCCTGAGTACCCAGAGAAAACCCCGACCTTCGTTAATAGTTTAAGCTTTTCATATTTGCCATGTGAGTAGATAGTTACTAGACAATGGGTCTCGTAGAAAACCCAAAAGAGTGACAAAATTATGTCGACGTTCGTACCTTCTGCAAAACAGAATTTTTATGTCACCGCCCAAAGGCGATGGTGGCCTTCGCATTTGGGGCGTTGACATAAAAATAAAGACAATATTATATGACATCGTAAAAAAACTGGTGTGTTTTTTTTTGTTATTTTGTTTTGTTTTTGTTTGATTGTTTATTATTATTTATTATTCATTTATTAGAATTAACAATGAAAGAAAGTGGGTGATTAAACCATAAATATAAATAATTTTGTAATAAAAGTGTGGACATTTGTGCAAGTATTCTCTAACCAGATTCGTAGATTCTTTTCTGTGTATCTTCGGATGTCTACAGGTGTAATACGCGATGAAAATTGTGTATAATTCGGTCAATCAATTAAGGTCAATCTCGCGGTCTGTTCGAATGAAATAATATTGTCCCTAGTAACTACATGTGTAACACGTTTTCCTTTTCAGTTTTTTATGTACAAGATAACTGTGGAATTCTCAAAATATTTGCAACCGATAATGTTAAAAATTATTAGACATAAGAAGTATCCGTGTTACAGTTAAATATGATGTATTAATTCTTGAGATTTAACTCTCATTTGTACGCTAATTAACCTTAAATTTTTCGCTCTGCATCTTTATTATAAATTTTAGGCACCACATTTGATAATGTTTGCCTAAATTCATACCTTATAATTTGTAATAAAAGTTTGACATCAATATATTGACCTACCAAGTAGATGGTTCCGTTTTATACTATGTCGACATAGTAGGAAATATTTGTAAAAAATCGTGTTCTTTATGTTGATATTTGTTGATAGGTTCGAACTCATATGTAGAGCGTTATCGACATACAACACAGATTTCCGCTTCAGCCCTGCTCTGGGATTGTCTCAATGAGAGCATTTACTCTACGTTTAGTTCCTCACTATGGTTTTAAGATGAATTAAAAAGCTGCTGCTTGTTACCTATTTCCATATCTAGTGATTTGTGTCAAGAATTAAATACATCATAGTCCTATTGTATTAATAATTGTAGACTTTTTGTATAATATTCAATTATATACAGACATTAGTTGTTAAAAGTTATTGAAATTCCCCATGTGGAAGTATAAAACTAATCACTTAAGAAATTTCAGTAAATGCGTAAAGGAACATGATTCAAACTCCTAATAAATTGCAATTGGAAGAATAATTTTGGGGTCAGAAAAAAAGTTGGATATATGTCCTTTTGAACAAAAACACTTGATACAGAAATATATTGTGCAGAAGCGTGAATTTTGCATTTATTTGTTCAAATTTGTGATGCCAGTACCTTTGGAACATATTTTCAGATAACAAATGAAAACATTAGTTAAAACGATTGAATATGTTAATGGACAAATATATGCCAAATAATTTTTTACTACATTATATTTGATACAGTGAGTTTTAAACGTAGCGATTTGGAAAAATTAATCTGTATACGTATAGGTCTTAACTTGTTTATATCTTTTTTCATCGTGTCATACTTCTTCTCACCAAAATGATATAAGTCGGTTGATCGGTGTGGAGGAATTAACAAACTTATACGTGATACAGGTAGTTGTTCATGCACATTAATGTACGTAATAAGTTTATCTAAAATTAAGAAGTATAAAAAAAATTTTAAAAGTTTAAAATTAAAATTTTTTATATTCATCGAAGAATTCTGACATAAAATATAGTCCCTAACGTCACACGCATTATGACGTCATATTTCATTCATAGACTGGGAGTCACCATTGCCATGATTGCAAATCATTGGTTATAACATTCATTATGACGTCAAAAAGTAGGTCCGACAAAAGTACACATTGTATCACATATATAGATGATAGAAGGTTTTGAATCAAACATGTCGTATAAATCCCTAATTTTCAGATTTTGAAAAAAAATACATACATAAATTTCAATATCTATGGATGCGAACGTATAAAGTTTGACGTTATAAGGACGTCATATATTAGAATATGATGTAAATTGCTTTTCCATAGGATAAACGAACAAAATTCGTCACATGCTCTTTATCAAAACGGATTAATGGGTGTCATTAATATTGTAACAATGAATAGGTTAATGAATTAAAATAATTTTTGACGATGTGTTGGTCAGATTAGCTATTGCTATTGTTGATCATTGTCATTAGCTTGCGTCCGTTGACGTCGCTGTCTAATAATTGTTTACATAGTCGTATACTACTGGGCTAAATGAAACTAAACTTGGTCACAATGCTCATTGGTCTATGTTTAATGAAGAATGTTAATTCCCTTCTTCTTAAACTTCAAAGCTGAACAAATCTATCTACCGATCTTACCCCCTCCCGGACTACGTGACTATATGATTTCAAAAAGGTCAATTGTATTTAAATATTTATTTGATAGTCTGCTACAATTTTTTTTTAAATACAAAATACAAGATGGCTGTCCACGCAGGTCTTTATTTAGTCCGATAATCCTCTATTTTTAGAATTTCATAGGAGCGGGATCCAACGCTCCCATCGAAGACTATCAAAATTCGTTAGGTGGACGACAGAGGATCCTCGCACTAGGCTTTATCAAACATAGACACCTATGGCAATTTTTAAAGGCTTCTTTTCTGAAACTGGCGAACCAATAGAAACAACACTTGTCAGCAATATTTATTTAAGGTCCTTTAAAACGTTTATATTTGTATTCCAATAAGAAATTTAAAAAATCACCACCACCGCAGGACATAGTTTAATATATGAAAATATGAGGAAAAATTTCATACAAAATTTATTTTTTAAATGAAAAGTGTCGAACTATTACGATTTTTGACAATGGGGTGTCGGACTATTGGGGCGTCGGACCAGTGGGGTGTCGGACTAATGGGGCGTCGGACCAATTGGGTGTCGGACTAATGGGGTGTCGGAATATCGGGGCGACCCCGCCACGATATAGCTGAAATACAGCTGACTGAAAGTGGCTGTTAAACCCAAAACAAACAAAGAAAACAGCCATTGTAAATAAATACCTCTCCCGTCAAAAGCATTCCCAATTCCATCGCCATGTTCTCCGTCAACAAACTGTACATTTATGTCTGGTTTTGTCGAGACGTATCTGAACTTTAACGGAATCTCATTAGACCAAACTTTCAATGCTTTTTGCAAAATTTGTCTGAAATATGATAGAGTGTATTTGAATGTAACATGGCTCAACTCCTTTCTGTTGCAATACAATGATGTGCAATATTAAAATTGGAAGCATTGTTATTTCGCGTTTCAATTATTGAATGTATGTCTAGAAAATCTATTTGAAACCAGTATTTGATAATACTCTGAAATTTGTCTTTAAAATACCTATCTCGGTTATTTAAGTTGTTTAGATTGAGCTCCTATACATGCGCAAAAGGGCATGGGTATGTGGTTAAGGTAGTTAGTCTAATATTAACACCTGCCTGTCAAAACTGAGGTTCGGTTAAGGTAGTTAGTCTATACTATTTAACCACCTGCCTGTCAAAACTGAAGCTCGGTTAAGGTAGTCTACTATTAACCACCTGCCTGTCAAAACTGAGGTTCGTTTAAGGTAGTTAGTCTACTATTAACCACCTGCCTGTCAAAACTGATTGTTCGGTTAAGGTAGTTAGTCTATACTATTAACCACCTGCCTGTCAAAACTGAGGCTCGGTTAAGGTTGTCTACTATTAACACACTGCCTGTCAAAACTGAGGTTCGTTTAAGGTAGTTAGTCTACTATTAACCACCTGCCTTTGAAAAACTGAGGTTCGTTTAAGGTAGTTAGTCTACTATTAACCACCTGTCTTTGAAAAACTAAGGTTCGGTTAAGGTAGTTAGTCTACTATTAACCACCTGCCTGTCAAAACTGATTGTTCGGTTAAGGTAGTTAGTCTATACTATTAATCACCTGCCTGTCAAAACTGAGGCTCGGTTAAGGTTGTCTACTATTAACACACTGCCTGTCAAAACTGAGGTTCGTTTAAGGTAGTCTACTATTAACCACCTGCCTTTACAAAACTGAGGTTCGGTTAAGGTAGTTAGTCTACTTTTAACCACGTGCCTGTCATCCTGAGGTTGCGAGTTCCAGTCTAACTTTGGGCAGGGTATACTCGATTTCACAAAAATTGCCACTTTTCCTACCCAAGGTCAGGGGTTTTCTCCGGGTACTCTAGCTACCTTCCCTTATAAAAACTGGACGCCATGATGTAGCTGCAAAAGTGCTGAAATCACTATTCAAACAAACAAACCAAACACGTTAATAAAAATTCACGACTTTGAATAGTGTCCACAGAACCGTCCAAGCATTACTTTGTGGTTTTATTTGATATGAAGGTTTAAAATAAAGCGATGCAACAAAGAAAATAATATGATTTTGATTGACGTTGTTTATTTGTTTTGTAAATAATTACACCTTGTATTAAAATGCAGGCCAACAGATTGGTCAACATATAGTCATTCCCTTATTTCTAACGCTTGCAAGGAAATTTGCATCGATTTTGGCTTCACTGCAAATGGGGTTTTCGGCAATAAAATACTCTGTGCCGTGGTGTTTGCGAAAAAATTACTCTCGCATATAATATTCCACAAAAATTCATTCTGACGGTTTTTTGTTTACCTTTTCCTCAAAGTATACGTATAAGATCATTAATCAATTTAAAAAACCGGAAACGGATCTATATTTTCATCGTACTTCTTTCAAACGGACAAACAATGAAGTTAAAGTAAGGTCAATCTCTACTTTGTATCGTTGTATCTCTACGTTTTAATATATTATTTTATTTTCTAAACACAATAATCTACCTTATTGTCAATCTTACATTTGATGAAACTTTGACATATGCCTCGATACTTTAGTAACACCCCACGTGACCACACTTTGCTGCCAGCCTTGTGAAAAAAAAATTATATCATGACTCTAAAGATGAAGCAAAACTACTGCATCGATATAAAGTAGCGTTATTTTAACATGAGAAAAACAATCTAATAACTAAATAATTTAGTTCTTCTTATCAGTCACATTTATATGAAATTTAAGATCGTTTTGACGTTAGTTGTGTATTTTAAAAACCATCATTTAAAATTAAAGCTATACTACATTGTATTTGTCAAGAAATTTTGTGTTTTTTTGGTGGTAACTTAAACAAGGAACGTAATTTTAATGCTCTCTATTTATCTGTCTTTGATATTGTACGCATTGTTTATTCGAAAAATATATTGTTATCAACATTTTCTGCTTGATTTCGTCTGACCTGCTACAGATAGTCTATGTCTATGACTGTTTGTATCCATTTTGCCTGTTACAGATCGTCTATGTCTATGACTGTTTGTATCTATCTTGCCTATGTCTATGACTCTTTGTATCCATAATACTTGTAAAAGATCGTCTACGTCTGACGGTTTGTATTCATCTTACCTGTAACAGATCGTCTATGTCTATGACTGTTTGTATCCATCTTACCTGTAACAGATTGCCTATGTCTATGACTCTTTGTATCCATAATACTTGTAATAGATCGTCTACGTCTATGACGGTTGTACTCATCTTACCTGTAACAGATCGTCTACGTTTATGACTGTTTGTATCCATCATACCTGTAACAGATCGTCTATGTTTATAACTCTTTGTATTCATCTTACCTGTAACAGACCGTCTACGTCCATGACTGTTTGTATCAATCTTACCTGTAACAGAGGCTATGTCTATGCCTCTATATAAATCTTACCTGTAACAGATCGATGACGTCAATGACTGTTTGTATCCATCATACCTGTAACAGATCGTCTATGTTTATGACTCTTTGCATCCATCTTACCTGTAACAGATTCTCTATGTCTATGACTTTTTGTATCTATCTTACTTGTATCAGATCGTCTACGTCTATTTTGTCTATATCCATCATACTTGTAACAGATCGTCTACGTCGACTCTTTGTTTCCATTTTACTTGTAACAGGTCGTATACGTCTATGACTCTGCTTTTATCTTACCTGTAATAGATCGTCTGACTATTACTGCTTACATCCATCTTACCTGTAACAGATCTTCTGCGTCTATGACTCTTTGTTTCTATTTTACCTGTAGCAGGTCGTCTATTGCTATGACTGTTTGTATCCATCTTACCTGTAACAGATCTTTTACGTCTATGACTGTTTGTTATGTCTTTTAGTCCACATCTAGGTTTTTTCATTATTCTTATGGTCTTCCTGTTTAATTTTCCAGTAGGTTTGATTCCATTTTGAATTTGAAATGATCTAAATAATTACATGTATGTGGTCATATGTGCACATAAGTATCATCTCAAAACTTTTTGCAATAAGTTACTTTTTCTGTAAGTATTTTTTGACGTTCGTCATTATTTGTGTGCAACTTGAAATCACCATGTCTTCTAGGATTTTCTGTGTTAGGTGCGCGTTTTGATTTGTCTTTGTTTTACATATATTCAGTGACGATAGAGTGTGTTATTTGTTTTATCTAGGTTATGATTTTATAATTCATACTTACTTTTCAAAATCACTGCCAATAACTAAAATATTTACGTGTTTTATGTTTTTGTTTTCACGTTAACCGCCACACAAGTTACATTTATAACGGGGACCGAGTGGTTAAGGTAGTTCGTCTACCATTGATCACGTGGTCTGTCAACCGGGTTCGAGTATAACGGCGGGCAGGGTGTACTCGACTCCGATCAAGGATTGCCAGTTTTCCTCCCGGAGGTCGGGGGTTTTCTCCGGTCACCCTGCCCCCCCCCCCAAAAAAAAAAATCGGATGCCATGATATTGCTGAAAAATTGCTGAAAAAGTGGCGTTAAACAACATTCAAACAAACAAACAATACATATATAATGCTTTCTTGATGAAATACCCCGTCTTATAGCACTTTATTTATTCATTCTACGATAAATAATAATAAGTTATACACGGTCATATTGGTTTGTTGGTTATCGTGCAGTGATTTTAATGCTTCTAGCTTTAATTATAGTTTTGTTCTCAATTTTCATTTATAATTAATCCAAAACCTCACTGCTATACTTGACCTCAAGCTTTAAATTTTATATCAAGCTCAGCTTTGTACCTGTAGCCTCTTATTTTCTTTTAATTTAAGTTTCAGTAATGTTTTATTTAAAGCTGTACTCATATTTTACCTCAAGGCAATTTTCAATTCACTTCTGTTGGGACGGCGCTGCATTGGTATATATCCGTAAGTCTTTAAAAATTTCTAAAATAAGTTATTCTCATATAGGAAGTCTTAGTTCTCCTTCTATAACTTGAAGCTAACAAATAAACTTTCGGGTTTTTTTACCAGATACTCCGAAATCCTCCACTAATAAAAACCAGATCTAATGATATTGCTGAAAAATTGCTAATAAAAAACGAATTTAACGGACTATTCACATGTCTTTGTATACAACGATGGGCTGATCGTTTTTCTTTTTTTGTTTACTCTCAGCGTTCGTCGGGACTTGGTTTGGTAAGGACGGCATAGACCCCCCCCCCCCCCACCCCCACAGAGCACCAACCACTTAACATAATGGTAGTGGAAAGTCTACCGACTACTGGACATAAATCATGCACTACTAAACATGATGGACACCACCTCTAATCATGTTAATTTTATGCCGATTGTTATGTCAAAAAAGCACTAAATACATTTATAACAGACTATCGCGTCACACATTACGACCCTAAACGCTGGTCGCGGTCAAAGACTTACCGTTGCTAAAGAAGTATTATCATTTCTCTCACTTTTAATAACTAACACACCAGACAATATTACAACAATTAGAATCAATTCTTTTCCTTTCATTACTAAGAACAAATTTCTGGAGTTCGTATAAATGTAAACTACACGAGAGTTGGTATTCTTTAGTATCCAATAAATAGAAAAAATTTTACAGATTGAAGGCTTTTCATAAAAAGTTAAATGATGAATAAAGTTCACAATACTGTGACCTGTTTGTATATACAGACCTTAGTAAGTGTCAAAGAGTTTTGTAAGTAATTAAAATACTATCGACTACTGAACATAAAGCATCAACAGACCTTAGTAAGTGTCAAAGAGTTTTGTTAGTAATTAAAATACTTACAATTTAACATAATTAAAATACTCAATATTTTATTGCCTCTTTGATAAGCACAATTGAAGAACATGAAACCTATTCTTCTATTCTGAATTGGAGGTCGATGGATTTTTCAAATAAATACTACACTCAAAGGTACGTAATAATTTCTTATGCATAGTGAAGTTATTATATATTATTATCTATATTATATATATATTATATTGAATAGTTTATTATGAATACATGTGATTATATATGCTGCTCAATAGAGCAAAAGAGTACGGATGCCTTTTTTAATTTGACCATTTCAATAGTTTGTGATTTTTGTGATTCTAGTGGTTCTTGCAAATATTCTAAAAATGGTCGCCTCAATAGTTTGCTTGAAAGGTTTGTTTATTTCTGTGATTGTTTGTTTGAATGACGTAACAAAGGAATGTTGCAAACTATTAAAAAATCATAATTGTGGAGAAAGTTTTATTTTATACATAGTCATCCTCATCCTGAACAAACCAGTATATCAAATAAAAAGAATAGGTTCGTCAGTTCAAAATATTACAGGTATGTATATTACATCAGAATGGAAGAGTATACATCAATTACTTTAATATGTTACAGTTTAATGGATAATTACACGTACAACAGAAACATTAGACATATTATATATACAGGTGTTATGTAGGTCTACACTTTAAACCCAACACCGTGAGAATTCAATTCGAATACTGTCAAACTTGTTGGCTTATCCTCGCTGTGATAAGAACTAGCACCTTTTGGCACAATATTCAACTCTGCTATATGAATCCCAACAGCACTGTTAGAATTAGATTTTAATACTGTGAAATTTTTTACATACCCTCTGCGGGATTCAAACTCAATTTCGTTTAGACACTGGAACACTATGTCCTGCGCTCTAGACCACTCGGCTAAATTCAATATTTAAATATTTATTAAATATATAGCTTCAATCGTCGATTTGACTTGTAGACATAGACATATAGTACGTGTGTACTAGCGTGTGACTAGAAATTTTGTAACCAATACGTATTTCTCTGAATTATAGTAAATATTGGATATAATGACCAATGTACTTCTTATACCTTCAAAGTAAGTAGATTATACAGAGACGTATGGCGGATACCTACCTACATGTTGGAACAAGTTTACGACAAAAAATAAATAAATACATGGGAAAATGAGTTGGTTGGTTGATTGAATGTCTGCTTTACGTCCAGCGAGCAGTATTTTAGCTTTATTCAGGGCGGGAACAAGTTAACAAACAATAAATCAACAGAAAATGGGGGTGGGGTGGGCCACAGGAAATACAATTTTGACTGCCACTGGAAAAGTATGGAGTTTTGGGTAGGGGCAGAAAATTTAGCCTTTTGTAGCGGCTACAATGAGCCTACTCTTTTTGGAAATCTACGAAAGGGGTCTTTATCGTGCAAGGAGCGTGGCCCTCTCCAAACACGTTACCCACTACGGTCCGCGGTCAGGCTTTCCGTATTATGACCTGACAACCCCCCAACGAGAGGGTCTCCCCTATCTGCTCTGTGGGTCGAACACTTGGAACCCTCCCAGTATGGTCCCAGGAAAATGAGTTGGAACCAACATGATATGTAGACTGCCGCTTCAGTGAGCCTACAAATTTTACAAAATCTACAAAAGGAGTCTTTATCGTGCAACGAGCGTGGCACTTTCTCAACACCTTACCCAATGAGGTAAGCCGTCAGGCTTTCCTTATATTACAACGAGAGGGCTTTCAATATCCGCCACCTGGGGAAGCGCTAGGCAGCTTTGTAGGTGGAGAACTGGGAACCCGTTTAGTATGGTCCCAGTGTATATAACAACAATAACTTATAACTTATAAATTCGTATAGCAAAAAATAAACGTTCTTAATAATAAAATGATAAACGTTAGAACAAATTGTTTCTAAGCCCCTGGTCGATTCATACTAGTTATGTAAACGGGTCGTCTTTTAACAAGTTTAAAAGTTCATTTAAATAACGGCATGTTATGTTTAAGCTTTCAGCAAAGCAAAAAGTCCGAATCAGTTTCATTAGTCAGTTAGTCCCGAGCTTTGTGTTTTTCTGTTAGCAATGGCCGTATAATTTTGTACTTGGACTTTGTTCCCTTGATGTTTTTTGTTCGAATCGTTTTTAACGCCACTTTTAGCAATTTTTCAGCTATAGCATGGCGTCCAGTTTTTATTGGGAGAGGAAGCCGGAGTACCCGGAGAATACGCTCGACGTTCGGAAGGAAAACTGGCAATCCTTGTCAATTAAGTTTGGAGTCGAGAACACACTTCCCGTAGTGAGATTCGAACCTGGAACCTCACTGTTGACAGACCACGTGATCAATAGTACTATTTTAACCAGTCGATCACCAAGCCCCTTGTTCTTTTGATTGTGCCTAAATATCGTATAATTTACTTATTTATCATGCAGGTATATTTGGGTAGATAAAGTGCACCATTTTGATAACGATTACGGGTAAACATAAAGGGCAATTAAAATCTGTGATGCATTATAATCACCATATAACGGGGATTTACTTGTCCCATTTGGTTAACTTCCAAACTTTATCTAAATGGTTAAATTTTTTGTCAAATGACTTCGCAAATCTAACTGCATGTACTTTTGACGATCTCCCTTTGCGACTTAAATCATGTCAATATTTTCTAATGACGAACGACACATATTTTGGTATTTGAAGAAAGATTTTCTCAACACAACTTTTTCAATTCTATAATATTTGAATATTTCAATGAATAAATTAACCTATTCAGAGGTGAGGTTAGATCACCTGGATGCAATATTGGTTAACAGCCCAAAATTGAACTGGGCAATTTCTATTGACTGTTAGTTTTTAACTACCGTATGAAATAAAAATATGTGTACATAATACTAAAGTTAAATTCTTTCCCATTGACAAATTGTTCTTTATTATTCTTCAATCAAATGTAGTTCATACTACTATTATGCCAGAAAGAGAAATATACATGTAAAGAATGGCAAATAAAATAACTAGAATGTGTGAATTGTAGTAAAATAGTTGGAGACACATTACTTGTATTCCAGAAACTGTTTCCGAGCAATAGTCATAAGGGACAGTGGAATCAGTCTCATGTTTCCGATGATTGGTCGAAAGAAATTACGCATCGAGTTAATACATAGAAGTGGGACAAAGCAATCAGCATTGTAAACAGATTAAACATATTTAATAGTTAGTGGAGTATAATGTCAAATGTACAATCACCATCATTGCCCCTGATACAATGCAGTAAGATATTTGAAGACACATTACAAAAAGAATTCTCCGACGACCCTTACAAAAAGGAATCTCCGACGACCCCACAAAAAGGAATCTCCGACGATCCCAAAAAGGAGTTTCGCTCGCAGGTATTACAATTTTTGTTATTCAAATTCTTTTCTTCCAGTTTTCAATAATTGTGTACGTTATGAGGAAGACAATACAGTATTCTGACTTATGTAATTGTAAGTCTCTGGAAATAAAACAATACATGTTATACTGTTAATAATATAAAGAAATATAAAAGGTCGATTCTTTTAGCATTTCTAACAATCGATTGTTTTCGTGAAGTAAATACTTTTAATTAAATAAAATAACAACTGAAAATGGTAATTAAGAGATCGAGACCCTGTATGAAATTAACACATCATTAGTACCTGTAGTTATAATTTTTTTTTTAAACATTTGTTCGTTGTTTTATTGTGTTTTCTATGTAGAAGTATGTTCTATCTGTCAAACCCAGTATTCCTTTGTCATTTTTTAAAAATAATTTTATCAATTGACCGAAAAATTTGACCGATCAACAAACATTTATTATAAATATGTTAACTTAACAAAAATATTTAAAATGTTTCTTAACTTATAACAATTAATTGGCCATTACGTTTTTTTCTATAATCATGTAATGAAATGAAGCAAAACACAAGAATGACTTCCGGGAATATTATATTTCCAGATAATGTCAATACATAATTGTTGTCAATTACATTTTACTAATTACCTGATAGAACACGCGCAGCCTACACATATATTACGTTTACATATGTACATGTGGTATAATAGCTTTTAGCGGTGAAAGATATAATTACATGTAGCCATGTATTATTACATAATGCATATTAAACTAAAAACATTTTCCATGTTCCAGTTTGTTAGCAGATTCAGCGACAAAAGGTAAAAGGTCCGAAACTGACACCTTAACATGGACTGGCTAGACTAGAATTTATTTATGATAATTATGGGGTTTCTTTTGATTTCGACACTATATAACTCTACCCGAAATCAATTTACTTATTAGTTTAACCTTGTGCTTTAAGAAGCAAGAAAATGATGAGATTCTATATTGGAATATGTTTTTGTTTAGTTTTTGTTTTTGGTGATGAAGACTATGATTTTATCCAATTTAAGAAATCGGGTAAGAAATGTTTAAGTTATTTTAACATAATTTCTTATTTATACAAAATTTTGTGAACCTTTATGTTTACGTCATGTATTATATATGAAACAGATTTTTGTTCGGAAAATTTCATTCAAAATTCTTGATGTTAGTATAATATTGGAGTATTTAAAATCTTCAGCGGTTTTCGTATACGTGTTGTGTGTGACCACGAGAGTGTTGTTTCGATGTTCGTTATGATCGCATCTTTGTGCGTGTTTACTTATGTTGTCTTCACAGAGTTTAGCGTATAGCCTCTGGTATGCTTCTATTTTGGGTTGCGGCGAAACTTCGTGTAACAGTTGTATCATTGAATATTAAGAAAAAGCCAGCTGGATACATATATGTACGTCTTGGTATAATTATGTCTTTGAGATATTATGTTATTCAGATCTACAACGTTAAATGTAAAACGACAGCCGTCACTATAGGATTAAACACTGGGGTTTAGGAAATTATCAATGTGTAAACTCCGGCGACTCACTCACAAACTAAATAAAGTCCGAAGGACTTTATGTCCAGTTTGTGAGGGAGTCGCCGGAGTTTACACATTGTTGATTTCATAAAACACAGTGTTTAATTCTTATAATTCTGTGAAATAATAGTTGTGATTTTTAAAACAGCAAAACAGTTACAGAAACCCATCTAGACCTCAAAACGTACCTAGGCCGGAAAGCGTAGGGATATGCAAAACATAGTAGGAATCACGGTTCTGTAGATATTGATAGGGAAAAAAAATGAAACACTAAATTGTATTTATATTATATATTTTATTTGAAATCTCAATCGATTTTAATTGGAAATCATTGGGGCAGAGAAAACATTGTCCCCTCGCACAGACTATACGCTAGGAGGACGTCATCTTGTTTACATTGGATACTGCAAGTAGTCCGCTCAGAGGAAATATCGATATATAAATTATCCGATAAGACGTCATTTGGGTGTTTTTTATCCAATCAAAGCACTCAATATAAATAAATTATAGCATGAATAGAATTATAATTAGATAGTTTTGTGGTCACAATAGTCTTCCCGCCCGAAATTTGCCTTTTGCTTTTGTCGGGCAAGTTTAATGTTGTCTGATTAAATATCTGGCATACATGTGTTTAGTCTCTATAAAACTGCATTAGTGATCGGCAAAAAAATTCTTCGAACAAAACTTGTATACCCGACCTTATGTCAGACAGATATTTCAAACTGTTTTGAACAACTGAAATAAAGGATGCTTACTTTTTACTCTACAGTAAGAGAAAATGATAATTCTAATGTTTTAGCAATTATTTTAATCTAGAAACCGAAGAAGTGACCTGCAACACACGAGCTATAGTAGGAGGATGGGCATATTCTCCTACCCCTGGTACTTGTAACCAGTTCTACCATTGTGGCGAAGACGGCGTCCCTCATATACAGAGTTGTGCTGCTGGAACATTTTTCGACGAAGGCGAATGCCAACATGCCGACAAAGTTCTGTGTCCATATGGTAAAGCAACTAAAATAATTCTAACAAAAATAATCTGGCCTTAAGTGTTCCATTTAATAGGATGAAAACTCTTTGGCCATGAAAATAAACATTTAAAGCACAACCTAACCCCTGAAGACATATATAGAAAGCAATAATTGTATGGGCATTGAAGCAGATTTAAAAGGTAAAATTATCTGCTACAAATTTTTCTAGTGGGAGCCACAACTTTCCTACTTTTAAGAATAAATATCACTTGCGTTGTAGATTTCGTAATAATCATGCCTTGGCATTTGTTTACCTGTTGTTGTTTTTGAAAATGGAATTGTGAATCCTTTAATTAAACAAAACATAAAATATATTTTATACAATAAAACAACGTTTCTAATAGTTTTTGTAAACCAATAAACGTAGTCTAACATAGCTCTTCGACATTTTTCGGACCAAATATGAAAACATTATTATAAATATTCTTTTTTTTGCAGATCCTTGCCTAGGGCAACAACATGGCTACCAATATCCAGACGGACAAAGTTGTTATGGATATTTTGTTTGTATAAATGGACGTTCCAAATACTCAGCATGTCCAAATGGATTTTTCTATAATTCCTACAAAATGTCTTGTCATCCCGATCCAACGTGTATAAAGGACAACCTTATTCATCGTAAGTTTTATTATAATGCCAATTTCTTGTATTTTATTTTTTATTAACTGTTAATAAGAAATTAAGCTTAATTAAATTTAACTTGAATTGTTTAATCCGACTGCAAACTATTTATCGAAATTTCAGTCTCTACTTATTTGTTTTTAAAGTCCTTGACTATCTAGACAGAGAATCATCTGCCGTCCAACGCTTTTTGTTTGTTTTTTCTTTTGCGCGAGACCTACGCAAAAAAAAGCGTTGGACGGCAGAGGATTCTCGGACTATTGACTACCTTAAAACGGTCTCGCATGGACTTACTTCAGTCTCTAATCTTGACACTTGATTATTGTAGCATGTTCATTCGGAACAACTTACCCCTGCCCAGGAAAACCGAATCAGTTCTATTTGTATGACGGACATTCTAAATTGACTACAATGAAGTGCCCTAAGGGATTATGGTATCGCCCAGAAATCTGCACTTGTGATTGGATAATTCCGGGAAAAATCCTAAAGCATGGTGAGTTACCTATATCTCTAATTAAAACGTGATTAACTTGCGTAATACATAATGCACGTGTTTATACAATGTATTGGTATTTTTTACTCAATCTGTACATAAAAGCGAAAAATGTATCTCGCGCCTTAAAAAATAGTTCATGACAGCCCTGTATTATCCGGTAACAAATTTATTATCTTGACGCTATCTGATTATTTATTTCGTAGGTTGTTCGCCAATGTTTCATTTTGCATATAATGGAAATTTTCTTGAGAAGAACAACAGAGTACAACAAGTTCCAAATAGCAAGGTCGCCATTTTCGGGAAGTCTGCACTCTTCAACAAAGGAGGAAATATTGTTATATGGGCAATGAACAATATCGACTTGAACAGCGATTTTGCCCTGTGTTTTGAATTCATGGTGAAGACGTATCAAGGAGAAATTGCATTAATTTCTAATGAGTTTCAGGGGCATGGCGTAACGTACAAAATAACCTTTACACCCTCACTTCGGCTGGTTAGAGCATATATAGTACAAAAGAACAATCAAATTATACAGATGCGAATTTTTGGAGTTGTAAGTTTTGTTTATTATCAAGAACATTGTCACTATCACTAAAATGTTTCTATTCAAATTCAGATTTCAGTCTGTGGAACTTCAGTAAAGTAAATCCAACTAGACATAGTATCCATATTTTTCACTGTTAGTAGCTACTACAATAATACGAATTACTATAATTAACAGTTAAATATTTTAAAAAGAAAGAACAACAAACATATTCACTTAATTCTATCAGCAAAAAAAAAATCAAGACGCACACTACGGTTGTTGCATAATATTATGTTAACAAGTACTGTTTGAAAATTTTAAACAACTATAGCAAACAAAATACAGGTTAATAAAAAGCGGCCTGTTTTAATTGAGGGGAAAGGCCTCTATATGTTTCGTTGCTTTTTACAGAACCCTAAAGTGTCTAATTTTGTTCGCCTGGCAAGATCTGACGATAAGCTGACTCTTAGAGTTAACAACATGCCACCGGCTACTGTGAAATGTGGTAAGTTCGAAACACCTCGGATTTTTTGTAATGGCCACTATTATATTGTAGATAGTCTTAACTATGTAACTAACAACTGCCCCTTTTCCAAAACTTTTTTTAAAATGTCAATTTTCAGTGTTTATATTGAATTATCTCCCTTTACGAAATTGCCAGTTTCAATAAAAGTGGTATTAAAGATGTTTTGATAATGTAACAATATGTGTATAATGTTCAATTTAGCAAATTAATGGTTGAATTTATTTGTAACTAAAATTTAACATGCAGTTTTGTAATAAAAATATACCATAAATTTTCCTCAGATATCTCATTAATTATGGTTTGTTCACAATTTGAATTTTTTTATGTCAGATTTTCGCTAGAAACATTGGCAAATAGTTATTTAATATTTATGTGTGTTGTATACTACAGATGAGGGTATTGCAAAGAATTTCAGTCCTATGGTTATTGGACAGGCCAGTGGATGCCAAGATTTTGAGGGATTTATCGACGAGGTATGACACGCCTTACACACAGATTTAAAGCGATTTATATATTTATATTAATTTTATAATCTTATATACCACAATTATGGTTTTTTATTTTTTTAAACCTTTTTATGATTAGTAAGTCTTTAACGATCATTCCCGGTACCGTCCTAATATGCCTCGTGACCTTTTGACCCTGATTTTTATTGGTCAATACAGCCTCTTAAATATTCATTAGCTCCTTGATTACTTTTCCAATTGTGTTTAAGCGTTGGAAGAACACTAATTCTAATTAGCAGACGCTAATATTTAAAAACGCTAAAATTTACATTTTATTTTGTTTCATGCTCAAGTGTTGTTTGATTTGTTTAATATTTTTTCCCTAAAGCCAACACAGTCATGACATTGTTATTCTTTAATTAACATTTTTCCTTAAGATACAGAATATTTTTCCTTGGTACGCAGTAAGATCAGCTCAATTGTTATATTGTCCGAAGCGAACGTCATAAAACATTAGAGAAAGACGTTACGTGACCACTGGAATTCAGAGGTACTAATAGGGTGCTCGAAAGTAATGCGATGTAATCTGCTATGCTATGGTTCGCCTATATTCAAATTAGTACAGTTATTCTAAACTACAACTATTTAGATACAAATATTAATGTTAACCTTTATTTCAGGTAAAATTTTACAAATGTGTTCCGAAAGGATTTTTTATCGACTATGATGATATCGGTAGCAAACTTCTTAAGGATGATGATAGCAGCGAAGACCTGTTGTAACTGAAGCAATCCCGATACGCTCGACTTCTGATATGCGCATGCCTACAATAGTTAACAATATCCAGATATTATTCCGAATGCATGAACATTATACCTAGTATTATAAAATTTCTTATCAATCTTTCATCTTCTTTGTATATATTTGGTAATTGGGCACTTATGTATTTTTAAAAGTATTTATTATATAATTAAATTTATGTAAAGGGTGAAACGTTTAAACGTTTTTTTATTGTTTTTTAATTGTTTTTATGTTATTTTGTATTTGTTGTTTCAATTTGTGGTTTAAAACCATTTTGTTAAAAATAAACAACAACACAAATTTATACACAACTGATCCTTACCTCATTCAAAATCAGTTAAATGGGACAATTCAATAAATTCAATGTCCTTGCTTAATAGTAATGAGTATACTTAGTATAAAAGTCTTTAAGCCTGTTTCGAATTAAGATATGTATTATGTTTTTTAGTTTCAGCTTATAATTTGGCATTTAATAACCATTTTCCACAAATGATGTTCTCACAAAGTGCAAAATTACGACAAAAACACATGTCCCGAAATAAATTCATTACAATCATATCTTTCCTACAAGAAATATTTAACGGTTTCAATATCATAATACCGATAAATAATTCGATTATAAACCTAAAAATCTTATTATGAACCTTAAACAGAACAAAAATTTCATTATAACGAAAGAAAAATATGAAATGCTTTGTCCCAGATTTTTGTGTGAATTACGTTACAATTTTATCCTTCACTCTGTATGATTAACCAAAATATTTGACTTTTTAAAAGTGGCCTTTATGGAATCATAAATATGTCAACCTAAAGAAGACATATGTTTTCCAGAACAAAAAACACTATTTTTTTCTCCAAGTGACAAATCTTTGATAAAATAGGAAAATTCCATTTAAAATGTGAATTACGTTACTACGTATACAGAAAAAACTAAAGGGAGAAACAGGCCAAAGTTAAAGGTATAGACGCAAATCACTAGCCGTGTGAAGTTTTTGAAGAGGATAATTTCAAAATTGAAGTTGTTTCTTTGATATCTTCGTCAAATTATGAATTCAGTGATTTACGTTATTGTGAATTACGTTACTGGATATAATTTAAATCGGAATAAATTTTAAATAATGATAGTTTTATACATCCCCATCGATTTGCAGCACCGGTCTACCAATTTTTGACGTCACAGATATCAGACGGCGTTTCAATGTTTGTTTTTTGCAGATGTAAACTGATGTAAAAGTCGAGGTAGGTGAAACATTATCAATATTATTTCATATAAAATGACTCTTTATGCTGCAGCTATTTTCATATTATAAAAAGTACGTTATAATAAAATCAATATTTATATATATTTTAATTTTATAACGATATCAATTACCATCTTTTTGTAAACAATAGATAAACAATAGTAACGTAATTCACATATATAGTAACGTAATTCACTCAATGTAAATCAACCACCATTGTGATGACGAAAAAATATTTTTGTTTAAGATTATGGGGAAAAGTAGAGCACAGATCCAGAAGGAATATAGAGAGCGCAAGAAAGCGAAAGATGGGAACAAATATCTAAAAAAGGAAACAGAGAGAGTTAAGAAATACTATGTACCAACTTCAGATCTGTCGGATAAAAAGCTGAAGAAAAGAAGGAAACAAATTCGCCGAGCGATGAGAAAGACACGAGAAAAGCAGAAAAACAACTCGAGCAATTTGGATGCTAACAACAATATTGCACCCAATACAAACCAAGATTTAAACAACATACGACATCAACCGAGACTTGTCCAGGAGGGAGGACCGTGTGACTCAACCACAAATTTAGATAGTCGTCCTACTACATCAATGCAACAGGGTCTGTGTGTTAAAATGAACTTCAAAACTCCGTCAAAGAAAAATAGTGCTATTTCAAGGGCCAACAGAAAGATTAGAGAACTTAAATTACAGGTTGAAAACTTGATGAGGTCAAATGAAAGGATAAGAAAAAAATTTTACCGGCAAAGTAAATCGGTGTCAGAAAACAGAGAAAACTCAGTTGGGAGTTCGACGAAAGAAGATGCATCTTTGGAAAATGTATTAAAAATGACACCAAGAAGAAGGGTTCGATCAGACCTTCGATCAGTTGGTATTTCGCCATCAAAACCTAAAGTAAGACTGCTAAAAAAGAAGCTGGAATTTCAGTACACAATGCTTGATCAACTCAGATTGAATATTCGAGAAAAAATTAATCAAAAAAAGCCACAGTCCCATGTGCGGATTTTTTGCGGAAATCTAATACGGAAATATAGGCTCGAATCTACTCTAGCAAGCAGTCTAGGAATACCTAGAAAACGAGTTCTAAAAGCGATGAAATTCGAGGAACAAAAGAAAAGACGTTTACCCTTAAGGAGAGTCAACATTGTCAACAGAGTGATCACATTTCTTAGTCGGGATGATAACAGTACCTGTTTACCAGGAAAAGCTGATGCTGTCAAGGTAACTGGAACAAAAACACAAAAACGTGTTTTGAATGACTATCTCTACAACCTTCACATCAAATTTTTATCTGAAAACAAAGATTTCAATATCAGTCTTTCAGTCTTCAATAGAATACGTCCGAAAAACTTTCAGCTTGTCAAATATAGTGATAGAAAGACCTGCTTATGCCAGAAACACCAAAATATGGCGCTAAAAGTAAAAACCTTGAAACAGCTAGGAATTACAACCACAAATAGCCCAGATACATTAGCACAGCAAAATACTATTGAGATTTTGTCCAAGATAGATGACGCGGAAGTAGAGAAAATTAAGTTCAGCCAATGGAAACGGGTTGACGTAGAACACAAGGGTAGAATTGTTAAACGCATGCAGGTTGTAGTCACTGAAGAATCCAAGACAGAATTTCGAGATCGAATGGAAAAGGAACTAAAAGACTTCCAAACACACATTGAACGTGTAAAAACACAGTACGAGCAAGTTCGAAAGTTAAAGGAAATTTTGCCTACCAATCACGCCATCTGCCAGATGGATTTTGCTGAGAATTATACATGTGGACACGCTGACGAGGTACAATCTGCCTACTTCGACAAAGCCACAGTCACTCTTCATCCAGTTGTTATTTACACAAAGACAGACAGAGACAATAAGCTCAATCACAAATCGTGTGTCATAGTTTCCGATGAAACTACACACAATGCGTCTACTGTGTTTGCCTTCATGAAAATAGTTGTCAAAGAAGTAAGAAAGATAAACAATGATATTAAAACCATCCATTACATCACCGATTCGCCGACATCACAGTATCGAAATAAATCAATTTTCGGTATTATTGCAAGGCATGAACAATTATTTGATGGAATTGCATGTACATGGCAATACTTTGAAAGTGGCCACGGAAAAGGGCCCTGTGATGGGGTAGGTGGTACAGCGAAACGATGTGCTGATTCTGCAGTTAAACGTCACGCAAACGTCATACAGACTGCGGAAGACTTTTATAACTGGGGATCCGCTCAAGAAGAGAAAAGCCAGATCAAGTATCTATATGTGCCAAAGTCGCAGTGCAAAGATGCAGAACAGGAGCTCAAAGGTTTCAACCTGAAACCTATCAAGGGTACATTTGACATTCATTCTGTTATTCCTCTCGGAAATGGTTCTGTGTCGGTAAGAAACACATCTTGCTTTTGTAAAAGCTGTTTTTCTGAAGGAATTTTTCATCTGTCATGTGATGGTTGGAAGAAGATTAAGTTAATAGATGAGATTATTGAGACGACTGACCAAGACCAAGACATGATTGAAACACATGAAGCACATAATCAGATCGATCAAGGGCAAGTTATTGAGAATGAGGAATCTAAATTATTCGAAATTAATACGTTTGTGGCAGCAGAATATGAAGAACATTGGTACATTGGTAAAATTTTAAAGTATGATCCTGATGACATGGAGTATGAAATATCCTTTATGGAGGAAGGAAAAAACAAGAAATTTCTATCCTTCAAATGGCCGAAAACTGAAGATAAATTGTGGGTTCCTGAGTCTTCAGTCATTTGCGAAATTAATGAGCCAGAACTTTATGGCACAGGAACAAGAAAGATGTATCGAATCAGTTCCGAGGAAATAAAAAAAATCACTAATCTGTTTGAGAAAGGACAATAAAACATTTTAGTGTAAGATTTGTGAATTACGTTACATAGCAGTTATAATGCATCATTAAGTTGTTTTAACTGATTAATAATGTCTTGAGTGTTTATCATGTTCATGATTGTTCAAAGTTACTTGTTTGCATAAAACTGACCAAACTAAATTCATGACATTATTAATTTCTATTCAAATCTTAAATTCTACTGTATTTCATAAAAGTTGGGTCTGTAAAACGAACATAATCTGGTTCATATATTTGATGATAAATGTCAATTTATACTTGGATATAAAAGTATTTCATTTTTCAACAAGTGAATTGGTTCAGTTTTGCCAATTTGATATTCTATGTACACTTTTGGTAGTTTTAATTATGACCATGAATATAGTGAATTACGTTACCATTGTCAAGGAGACATATTGGTTGTCATTTTTAGTGTTGTAGACTAATTAGCAATTTAAGATTTCTAAAATGTATGTGATTAAGATTTTTTCAAACAATGTTTGCTATAATTGTATGAAAATTGTATCTTTTATTTGTTTCTATTGCAATAAAGGCCGTTAAACCTTACATTTTTGAAGACTTATGAAATGCAAATTCTAACCAGGGCAGTCACTACACTTCAAATTTATAAAATAGTACAAAATGAATCCTTTAAATGGATACTGGGAATCACTTATGCTTTCATTTGATTTGTATTTACCAAAATTGTACTCATTTTTGTCGGAGGGAAAATTTCTAAGTCTTTGTGATTTACGTTACAATGACAGACATAGATTACGCGTGAGCCCAAATGAAAATACATCATCTGTGACCCTTTCTTAATATTGATAATAAAAAACCATATTCCTAATGAATGATTTCTCCTGCAATAAATCATTTCGGATGGCTAAAAAAAAAATAGTTGATATTGATAAAAAGGTCTTTTTAAAGTGACCTGAAATTCATAAAAAAAATTATTTCATACACACTAAATACCATTCTCGACGAATCTTAAAATAATGAAGACTTGTTTATTGGTTTATTTAATGCTTTCAATATTACCATATTTCAGTCTGACGAATGAAGTTTATCCATTATCACAACATTGCTGGTACTTTTCTCTTCTGGTTTATACCAATACTGATTGTAACGTAAATCACATTCCATTCATCAGGAGGTATATTCCAGTGGTAAAAATTTTTAATTCCGATATAGCCCAGCATGTTGCCTTTTATATCCGAGTAGCAAATATATGTTAGTTTTGATAAAAGAACTTTTTTCAAAGATTTGTATATAACAAAATTTAAGTAGTTTTTTTTCCCAATTTGTCCCATTTTACTGATTTTGAATGACCTATCTTTATCTATATACTTTTTAGTAAAGTACACATATAGGTATAACAGTAGTAAATGTGTACCAGTAACATGTTACCAGATTATGTACAGAACTGATACTTCTGATTTGGTAAATAGTGGTTAGATGTGTACAATTTCTTGTGTGTAAGCTTCTTCATAAATTAAGTTTAAAAAAAGTGGTAAAATTTGTCTCAAATCTGGCAAGATAAAATGTTGGTAATTTTTAAAAACAATTCAGTATTTTTACATTAACTGCATTAGAAATTGCATGTGTAAAAGTGGGAGCGTCTCAAAATGTTCTAAGCGAAAAAGGAATATATAAGGCATTATAGTTCTTTAATGTTGAATACAAGTTTATTAATTTCCTAGTCCAGGTAAATGCTGAGGAATGTTAGAAAGGTATGCAAATCACAGAAATGCAAGTATTTTGACAATAGCCAAAATATTTACTACTGTTCTACCTAGATTAGGCTGGATGTCTGGGGCTAAATAACTAGATAATCACATTATTTAGACACATATATAATTACAAGAACATCAAATCAAACTAGGACAATAACAAAACAAAACCAACCAAGTCGCTGTGTAATCATAATTTCAACTTTAAGGACCACTATGATGGTCTGTGGTTGTTACGGAAATGCATACACTGTAAATTACCTTAGTACTGGGACTATTATAACTATTTATAGGTTAATACTTAGTATAAGCACAGAGAAGCTCAAAGAGCACAAACACGTTTCAATCTGCACTTAGATCATTTTATAACTGCTAATAATTTAGTGTATTTTTTTATTTATTCACAACGGCAAACGGACCCATGTATAATATTGCGAAATAAGCTACCACTAACATTCAAACAGAGTTCAAAAATTATTGACGACCTATTCAATGAAAGTGGTAATGAAACTTACTAAAATAATAAACAAAACCACCAAAATGTGTAAAAATATTCCAGAATTTGCTGACCATTATTTATAAGATTCTACTTACAGCAAGATTTGTAATAAGCGAGTTCGCAGTTTCTTAATGCGCAAGTGTATATTTTTAAAAAGGGGAATAACCCGCTAAGGTTAAAAGGTCAAGGCAGATAAACAATAACGTTCGGGACGCAGATCGAGTGTTGTAAAAGAGACAAAATCGGTACAAACGCTTTACTTGTGGTGTTTCTATTAATCTCTTGGCTATTCCTGGTGCTTATATAAACCACCACGATCCTTTTTTAATTGAATTTCAGCAAAATTGTTTTATAATTGTTTTCTCCTATATGATGCGCGGATTGTTTATCTTCCTTACAATCCCACAATGCCTCACTAATTTTCTCCTATAAACCGGAAGTGGACCGAACTGCGAACTCGCTTATTACGTTAAGCAGCCATTAAAACACTGAACACATTTTGTTGTGCACAGTTACTAAAGAGTGTACGAATCAATTGGTTCGAGAAATCAGTGACTAAAACAACAACTTGTGTCCAGAATTTGACCCTCTACCAGTAAATTAATTTACTGTAAGTCTAGAAAACAAGTCAGCTTCATACAGACAGCATTACTGTCACACCGACTCAAATTTTTTCAAAAACAAAGGTTTTCTTCAAATAAATTGTATGGCACGCCGTTCTCGTCAAAAGTATGGTTCAAAATATCATCACAAATTACACACTCAAAATTGTAAATTGCACACTCAAAATTAAAAATATGCACTCAAAATTTTAAATTACACAATCAAAATTGAGTTTTGCGCGAAAACAATGCGCACAAATTTGAGTGCGTAATTTTCAGTTTTGAGAGCATGAATTAAAATTTTAAGTGTGTAATTTTAATTTATCTTTTGAGTGAGTTTTCGTAAAATTTTTGAGTGCAAAATTTTAAATTTCGCACTCAAAATTTTACGAAAACACACTCAAAAGATAAATTGAAATTACACACTCAAAATTTTAATTCATGCACTCAAAACTGAAAATTACGCACTCAAATTTGTGCGCATTGTTTTCGCGCAAAACTCATAAATATTCATAAAGATATAAATAAATAAAATTTCATCTGGGTGGTTTTTGAGTTTAAAGGAGATGCTGAAATCCAAATGTCAATCCACGACACAGAAGATTGTCTCGAGTGTTTTCAATCCTTGTTGCACGTGTATGAAAATACAATGCAACTTTTATTCCCCTTAACACGAGACAACAACGCTTTAGAAAATAGTTCGAAAGCTTTCAAGCTGTATGGAAGTGTTGCATGTAATGGCTACAAGAGTTCCTGTTGAAATTCAATTATATCAGAAACTAGAAAGAATTTATACTCTTTCATTCAATCTGCATGATATATCTGTAAATCACCTATTTTGATAAGCTCGTTGAAAAAACTATTTGTTTTACCATAAAACATAATTCAATAATGGAATAAATCACACTCTATTGTTAATACGAGTCTGAGATACAAGGCCGAGGGTATGAGGTAAAAAAAAAATAAAAAATTGTTTTGTCCGTTTCGTTCGTTGCTTTACAGGGACCCGTTTCAAGCTTAAAAAAAACCAGGATTGAAATATTCAAATCAATTTAATGAATATTTATAAGTCATGCGTAAAAAAGGTGCGCACAATTTTCAGTGTTTATGTTTTCTGTTTGAGTGCGTAATTTTCAGTTTTGAGTGCATGAATACAAATTTTGAGTGTGTTATTTCTATTTATCTTTTGAGCGTGTTTTCGTAAAATTGTGAGTGCATATTTTAATTTTGAGTTCGAAATTTAAAATTTTGAGTGCTTTTTTTAACATTTGAGTGTGTAATTTGTGATATTTTGAATCATACTTTTGACGAGAACGGCGTGCCATAAAATTGTGTCCACTTATTTACGATTTTCACATAATAGATAGAAACAATATTAGAAACAGTACTAAGTTACTGATTTGAAACATTAATATGCCACCGTCCTTGGCGCACTGTGAAGTTTGTTTAGTCTCTACTTCTTATGAGCTCTATTTGTTTATAGCTCACAGGGGACTCGGTCCCTATGAGTTATAACCACCACTTGGCATCCGTCATCTGTCGCTAGTCTTAAACTTTAAAAAATCTCATTCTGAAACCAAACCAAATCATCCTTATTGTGCTTAGTTTCAAATTTGTACAGGGTGTTGATCAATGGACAAAGATGGCCTATGTTACTAAAAATAGTACATAGGTGTAAACACACGTTTGAGGTCAATATCTCAAAAACGATAACATCTTTATAGAAAACCGTTTCCTCAAATTGATCAGCAATTTAAGCTGCACAATAGTTGCTGTTAGTTTGAAGTTGTGTTATAACGTCCTGTAGGAGTTATTGCACTTAAATTTCGATTTTTGATAACATTTTGAGTTTTTACAAAATAACTTGAAAACCATAAGAGATAGATTGAAACTGTTAAATGTGTAAATGACCAGAAGTACAATTAATTGTCGGACCACTCTTTGTAAGAGTTATTGCCTTTAAATTACATTTTTAATGACATTTTCAGTTTTTGTGTTGTAACAGCTCGAGTAAAAGTGTAAATTGCTAAAATAATGCCCTTTAATGACAATTTTGTATGAAACTTTTTGTTTTCGTTCTGTAACCTAAACGCTAGAACAGCTAGCGTGACACTTTAAATTTCTGAAATGATCAGAAATACCCGTTCTACAATTCATTTAACTGATCTGAAATTGTCAGACGACTTCTTATAGAGTTATTGTCCTTTAATGACAATTTTATGCAAATATTACCAATATTTTTTTTCTTAAAACTGTAATACCAAGAGTAAAACTGCAAATAGCAAAAAAGTGAAAAAGGCAAAGGCTACAAATCCTTATATTATCTGGAAATTTTCCGGTAACTCCTTAAAGGAATTAAGGCCCTTTGAAATTTTTTTGGGTGAAATTTTAAATTTCGCACTCAAAATTTTACGAAAACACACTCAAAAGATAAATTGAAATTACACACTCAAAATTTTAATTCATGCACTCAAAACTGAAAATTACGCACTCAAATTTGTGCGCATTGTTTTCGCGCAAAACTCATAAATATTCATAAAGATATAAATAAATAAAATTTCATCTGGGTGGTTTTTGAGTTTAAAGGAGATGCTGAAATCCAAATGTCAATCCACGACACAGAAGATTGTCTCGAGTGTTTTCAATCCTTGTTGCACGTGTATGAAAATACAATGCAACTTTTATTCCCCTTAACACGAGACAACAACGCTTTAGAAAATAGTTCGAAAGCTTTCAAGCTGTATGGAAGTGTTGCATGTAATGGCTACAAGAGTTCCTGTTGAAATTCAATTATATCAGAAACTAGAAAGAATTTATACTCTTTCATTCAATCTGCATGATATATCTGTAAATCACCTATTTTGATAAGCTCGTTGAAAAAACTATTTGTTTTACCATAAAACATAATTCAATAATGGAATAAATCACACTCTATTGTTAATACGAGTCTGAGATACAAGGCCGAGGGTATGAGGTAAAAAAAAAATAAAAAATTGTTTTGTCCGTTTCGTTCGTTGCTTTACAGGGACCCGTTTCAAGCTTAAAAAAAACCAGGATTGAAATATTCAAATCAATTTAATGAATATTTATAAGTCATGCGTAAAAAAGGTGCGCACAATTTTCAGTGTTTATGTTTTCTGTTTGAGTGCGTAATTTTCAGTTTTGAGTGCATGAATACAAATTTTGAGTGTGTTATTTCTATTTATCTTTTGAGCGTGTTTTCGTAAAATTGTGAGTGCATATTTTAATTTTGAGTTCGAAATTTAAAATTTTGAGTGCTTTTTTTAACATTTGAGTGTGTAATTTGTGATATTTTGAATCATACTTTTGACGAGAACGGCGTGCCATAAAATTGTGTCCACTTATTTACGATTTTCACATAATAGATAGAAACAATATTAGAAACAGTACTAAGTTACTGATTTGAAACATTAATATGCCACCGTCCTTGGCGCACTGTGAAGTTTGTTTAGTCTCTACTTCTTATGAGCTCTATTTGTTTATAGCTCACAGGGGACTCGGTCCCTATGAGTTATAACCACCACTTGGCATCCGTCATCTGTCGCTAGTCTTAAACTTTAAAAAATCTCATTCTGAAACCAAACCAAATCATCCTTATTGTGCTTAGTTTCAAATTTGTACAGGGTGTTGATCAATGGACAAAGATGGCCTATGTTACTAAAAATAGTACATAGGTGTAAACACACGTTTGAGGTCAATATCTCAAAAACGATAACATCTTTATAGAAAACCGTTTCCTCAAATTGATCAGCAATTTAAGCTGCACAATAGTTGCTGTTAGTTTGAAGTTGTGTTATAACGTCCTGTAGGAGTTATTGCACTTAAATTTCGATTTTTGATAACATTTTGAGTTTTTACAAAATAACTTGAAAACCATAAGAGATAGATTGAAACTGTTAAATGTGTAAATGACCAGAAGTACAATTAATTGTCGGACCACTCTTTGTAAGAGTTATTGCCTTTAAATTACATTTTTAATGACATTTTCAGTTTTTGTGTTGTAACAGCTCGAGTAAAAGTGTAAATTGCTAAAATAATGCCCTTTAATGACAATTTTGTATGAAACTTTTTGTTTTCGTTCTGTAACCTAAACGCTAGAACAGCTAGCGTGACACTTTAAATTTCTGAAATGATCAGAAATACCCGTTCTACAATTCATTTAACTGATCTGAAATTGTCAGACGACTTCTTATAGAGTTATTGTCCTTTAATGACAATTTTATGCAAATATTACCAATATTTTTTTTCTTAAAACTGTAATACCAAGAGTAAAACTGCAAATAGCAAAAAAGTGAAAAAGGCAAAGGCTACAAATCCTTATATTATCTGGAAATTTTCCGGTAACTCCTTAAAGGAATTAAGGCCCTTTGAAATTTTTTTGGGTGAAATTTGTAGTTTTTGCCCTGTAACTTAAATGCCATAACAGCTAAACCGAAACTGCAAAAATGATAAGGAAGGCTAAGCCTACAAATCAAAACTTAGTAAAAAATTGTGCGATTACTATATATGAAATACATATACATATAAGCTGTAACAACCTTTGCAAAAATTTTAAAGATTCATGTAGTTGAAGTCATTGTGTTCCAAGTGTTCCGTGGAGCCTCTAGTTTCTGTAATTAGTTTTTCTGTCACTGTTAGGAATTCGTTGTTCATCATATCTAGCAGTGATAGACATTGGAGTAAAAAACCAAAATCTGATAGCGAGCCTTCTATAAGATTATTTTTGCAAGTAAAAGTTCATATTATAGTTCACATTTAAAAATACAATTTGTCAAATTCTTAATTAGATCATACTACTCTCTAGTATTATAAATTACTCAGTATATTGCTGTGCAGATGGCCCACGAAAAAAGTAGTAAAAAGCAAAGAAAGTAGGTGACTTTAAAAAAAAATGGAAACATGAATTTTCAAATGATAGATTCTTTTTTATTCATTTCAGCCTAGGGGCCTCGGTGGCCGAGTGGTCAAGGTAGTTGGTTTACTATTGATCACGTGGTCTGTCAACACTGAGATTGCGGGTTCGATTCTCACTGCAGGCACGGTGTACTCGACTCCAATCTTAATTGACAATGATTGCCAGTTTTCCTACCGCAGGTCGGGTGTTCTCTCCGGGTACTCCGGCTTCCTCCCCCAATAAAAACTGGACGCCATGAAATAGCTGAGAAATTTCTGAAAGTGGCGTTAAAACACCAATCAAACAAACGAACAAACAATCATTTCAGCCTTACCTGACCTCTATCTGTCCTAAAAAGAATAAATTTGAAAAAAAAACAGAAGCAAAAATTTAATTTTCAATAACCGTGTTCATTTTATTTGATTTCTAATCAGAAATGTGTTTTGACATAGCATTTTAGTACATTCCATGCTCTTTTTACCTCAAAGGTATTTGTTTTGACATATGTTAAACGAAGAACAAAAAAGATGTGTCCAAATTCGAACTAACGTATCAATGAAAAGGTTTATTTTTCACTATAGGACTTACTTTATAAATATTTTGAAACGGTTTCTGCCTAAAAGTGTAATCCATCATTCCTCCAAAACAGTACAAACATCCACCTATCTATCCAGAAAACTAAATGTTCCGCATGTTTGCCCACTTTTCCCTTTGTGGAAACATAATATTGACGCTACCAAAGGCTAAATTTAACTTCCCCACCCAATGTGATAGTCATTTTTTAAGCAGTGGCTGGCAAAATTCCGTTTTCTGTTTCCTTGTTCTCGTTCTGAATGAGCTGAAATACTACTCAATGCAACCATTTAATCAAGCCGTGGTTAATGTAGTTTGTCACTTCCCGGTCAACACTGAGGTTGCGGGTTGGAGTCTGACTGCAGGAAGGGCGTGCTCGAATCCAATCTTAATTGACAAGGATTGCCAAGTTTTTATACCGAATGTCGGGTTTGTTTCTCAGGGTACTCCTTCTTTCTTCCCCCAAAAATGGACGTCACAAAAAGGCTGAAAATTAAAGTGGCGTTTAACACCATATAAACAGACATTCAATTAATTGTGTTTTTAAAAACTGACACAAGCATAATTTAAAAAACAACCATCAGATACAACACTTCTTATCATAATGATACAGTTAATGTTTGCACCATTTTTATGACAAATTAATTGGGTTTTGGCCATTTTCAAGAAGGTTCTCTTGTTTAAGTAACTGTAGTTATCTTAGATGACGAATAGGGTTATCAAATATATAGCTAAAAGGGCCATTTGAGGAAAATCCATACAAAGATTGGTTTCAATTGGCCTGGCAGTTTAAGAGTAGACGATATTTAAATGATTATGAAATGTCTAATAACTCCTTTTTTGATGCTCAGTTCCAGTTTGAGTCAGTTTTGAGGACAAATTATGGTAATCAGCTTCAAACTTTTTTTAGAATATTCCTTTTTTTTAAAGTAATAGCAGCCATCTTCAATGGAAAATAAAGCATGAAACAAAATTTTTAAGAATGGCCATTTGAGAACCATTTAATTTTATTCTAAGTGGCCTAGTAGCTTTAGAGGAGAGAATTAAAAGTGAACAAACAATGATGTTCAATAAACTTTTTTCCATATTAATTTTGGATTTGATGGTAATTTATTTTTTTTTTGCCTTGAAGTGCATGTTATCAAGATGAAGTCAAAGTTTATGTACTACAGTATAGATGTATATATTTTTTTTTAGAACTCCGAGTTATATATGTGTGTGTGTGTGTATGTGTGTTTAAGTAGTAATGTTCAACATTAAAAAATTGAAACCTTGATGTGCATTTAAAGAAAGCAAACTGCACCAATACTTTCTGAGAAATTGATAACACTATATAAACATTGTTTGATTGGATGTATGTACATGCATACTACAGAAAAAGTATGATTAATCTACAGACCAATTCTATACTTCATGCATACTCTTAATTAACATCTGCACAACAATGTTATACCAATCAAACTGTTGTTTTCAGTTCATGAGGTCATTTAAATCCTTTCTGGTAACATGCTAGCCGCAATAATGATTCATATAACAGAGATCTGTCTGCAGCTTTGAAAAAATCATATGGTCTGGTGTAAAATATATTTGAGTCTCCAACATTTACTTCATCATTAACTCTTCCCTTATCTGTTTTAACACTTTCTATATCAGTAAGGTGCTGTTCTGTTATTTCTAGAGCAGTAAACACGATCTGAAAATTAAAAAATTGTAATAAGCATTACCTAATGACAGGTTCATGAATTCGTGGCTTTTTTCTATATGCAGGGTTATTGAAAATCAGATGCTTAATGTAAAGACCTTTAATTATTAACTATTAGATATAAATGGTGTGTCTCCTATGAGCCTGCCATTTTTTACATAAATTATACATGATGCAAAAAAAATACATAAACAAGAATACATGTTAAACTTCTAATCTGCACAAGATTACAGTTTAAATTTTAGCTGGTTTTACAGAACCAGTGTCATCCAAGAGTCTATTACCTGAGAAACTATCCAGTTTCTGACAAGTGTGATCACACTAAAATGTCTTGCCTTCATTTCATATAACAATGGCTTAAGCTTACAAAGATATAAAGCAAAATTTAAGTGTTAATGCCACAGCCAGAAAACTAAGCAGATCGCAGATGTATTGCTTTCATCATAGATATGACCAAAAACCCTAAGCATGTAAAACTACTCTTTATAAGACTACAGTTTAACTTTATTATGGTTTAGTTGAAAAATTAAGAAGGAATCTGGCAAATAAACTGGTTTTCTATTTTCAGTAAACGTTGCCATTTTGGTTTACATAGCTATCTGGTATAATTTTGATAAGGTACCTTCCCAAGGATCTTCCATACCATGTTTAGTTTAAAAACAGGATCGGGTGTTTCAGAGAAGAAGATTAAAACTAGAGGCTCTGAAGAGCCTGTAATGCTCACCTGACTTAACAAAAAAAACTTTTCTTTACAAATTTTAATATTAAATGCTTAAGTGAGATCATTTCTGAAAGGTGCTTTTCTATGTATGTTGCCATGTTGAATTTCCAATCAGCCACAAAAACTCAAAATTATAAGAGAACTATCCCAGAATTATTCTGCATTATTTGGTTTTAATGTGCAGGACAGCTTCTGAGAAGAAGCTGTTCGTATGTTTTTCCCATAGCAGAGATGCCAACCCCACACAATGGAAAATCTGAGTACAGAAAAATTGTAACTATGAGGGGCGCTTCGCGGTGTTTTTACGGCCGGGGGTCTGGGAGCCGCTTAAGGCCCCCAGAAGCTCTGGGGTAAATGAAGCAAAATCCTGCATTCTGAGGCTCTCCTGGCAGTAAATAAGGGCTTTCAGAAAAACATGTTTAACTTAGTGGCAACAAATACAGGACCGGCACTGAAAAAAATCTGGATTTTTCTAAATCGAAACCAATGACAGGAAAAAATCCAGATTTTTTTTAAAAATCGGAGTAACAAGATAACAAAATCGGAGCACGGATTTTAGGTCGAAAAATCGGGATAACTCCGACTAAATCGGAGGGGTTGGCATCTCTGCCATAGGCTATGTGCCACTGTGTCGGCCATCTTGGATTTAGGATCAGCACAAAACACTCAAACTTTGTAGAAGACCATTTGAAATACATTTTTACAATATCACAATTCTTTTGGCTAAGTGGTTTGTCAGAAAACAAATTTTGAAATTTCAGCCAATCTGAACACATTAGCAGCCCTGGCAGCCATGTTGAATTTCCAATCGGCTTGAAAAACTCAAAATAATAAAAGAACTATCCTGGCTTAATTCCTACATAATTTAGGTTCAATGTGTGAAACAGTTTCGGAAAAGAAGCTGTCTGTATGTTTTTCCTATAGGGTCCTATGTTAAACTGTCCTGCTATGGTGGCCATTTTGGATTTTGGATCGGCACAAAAACCTCAAACTTTGTAGAGGACCATCTTAGGTACATTTTTGCAATATTTCAAATCAATTTGCCAAGCGGTTTGTGAGAAGAAGATTTTGGTAATTCAGCCAATCAGAATGCATTAATGGCCCTGGCAGCCATGTTGAATTTCCAATTGGCTCTAAAATCTCAAAATAATAAGATAACCATCCAAGCTTCATTTCTGCATAATTTGGTTTCATTGTGTGGCACTGTTTTGGAGAAGAAGCTGTTTGTATGTTTTTCCTATAGGGTCCTGTGTTAAACTCAGTCCTGCGATGGCGGCCATCTTGGATTTTGTATCGCACAAAAAACTCAAACTTTGTAGAGGACCATCTAAGGTACATTTCTGCAATATTTCAAATCAATCTGCCAAGCGGTTTGTGAGAAGAAGATTTTTGAAATTCAGCCAATTAGAACACATTAATGGCCCTGGCAGCCATGTTGAATTTCCAATTGGCTCGAAAAACTCAAAATAATAAGATAACTATCCAAGCTTCATTTCTGCATAATTTGGTTTCATTGTGTGGAACTGTTTCGGAGAAGAAGCTGTCTGTATGTTTTTCCCATAGGGTCCTATGTTAAACTAAGTCCTGCGATGGCGGCAATATTGGATTTTGGATCGGCACAAAATACTCAAACTTTGTAGAGGACCATCTAAGGTACATTTCTGCAGTATTTCAAATCAATCTGCCTAGCGGTTTGTGGGAAGAAGATTTTTGAAATTCAGCCAATCAGAATGCATTAATGGTCCTGGCAGCCATGTTGAATACTTGATCAGCACCAAAAACTGAAACTTTGTTAAGAACCACCCAATACACATTCCTGCCAAGTTTGGTTTAAATTGGCCAAGTGGTTTTGTAGAAGAAGATAGAAAAAGTTTACGGCCGACGACAACAACGACGACGACGACGGAGACGACGGACCCCAATTGTTGAGAATAGCTCACCTGACCCTTTGGGTCAGGTGAGCTAAAAAGAAAGATTTACAAATAAAATGGATAGACATAAAATGATGACAACATCCTACCTTGATACGCAGACTTTCCAGGTTCTTTTTTTTTCAAATGACACAAAAAAATCTTAATCAACATAACTAATAATCAAATTTGAATTGGGTCCTTGGTGGAGAAGTAATCTAGATAATAATTAATTTCCAATCATGATCACGGGCATGTCAACAATTGTGTTCCCCTCAAATAAAACCTGGATGATACAATATGGCTGATAAATACAAAATAGCATAAAATCTGCAAAAACATTTAAAAGTTTTATTAAAAATAACCTTGCAATAAAATCTGAAAAATCTTCATCTGAGAAGTACCCGATGAATGTTGTCTTAAAAAAAAGTTTTCAAATTTTAAATCAGGCAGGGTTAATGGACACAATTTTTAAATGGGACCATTCAAGACAGTTTGTGTCAAGTTGGCATAAGGGTCTATTTAACAGTTTTTTTTGTTAATTGCCTATTTAACTTTCCAAATAGCTAAAAATAGCTGACTTTTAACTTCTTATCTATAAAAGTGCAACTCTGGAGGCAAAACATAATCAGTAACCATATGTTATTGTATGTAGAAATAGTAAACAAAGAATTCATTTTGTTAATTTTATACATTTTATTATGGATGGATCTTTTAAATTTACTGATGTTGCACTGTCTGATTATGTGAAAACATTTAGCAATGGAGATGCTGTGTTTGACATTGAAAAGTTAACAGCTGGTGATGTTATTTTTACCAGACCCCTATGGAATAAAAAAGAGTTCTTGGACAAACAATGTGAATGAGTGGCCTGATATATCCAGATATATATCAATACTTTGTTTTGTTGAAACATGTTTTTATTCTAGTTAGAGCAGAAGTGAAAAATGACAATTCATTAGATGGTTATCAATATTTTGTTTTGGGGTATGTTTAAACGGTATTATTCCATGGTCCTGGAATGAAGAATTCTGTATACCTTATGGGCTGATGTTTTACCCAGTCAGAGACAATGCACAAAAAGGATTATTATTTCAATTTCAATTTTTTTGAATTAATTAATATCATTTAAGTTATTTTAACAGCTTGTGACAATTAAAAAATAAAGACATAATATAACAACAAACAATTCGAGAGAAAACATTATAAACTTATACAATTGCACACAAAAATGGTGAAATACTGACAGCTCATTGTGTTTGCATGGCAGGATATTTTATTTGTATAATTTGTTTATTAAAACATGTAAATAAATTCTTATAGTTTAATACCAAATAAAAAGCGTAAACAAGGCAACCTTAAAAAATTACATTTATTTATTTTCTTATGTAAATATTTATTGTCATTAAATTCCTTTTAATGTACATGTATAAAACATCGACCAAATACTCTAGTCGGAAAGTTTCGTTCAAATTTTATTTCTAATAATTTATAAATGTTTGTGTTTTTAGTTTTAGTAATGTATGTAACTTTACCTGTCCCATTTTTAAAAAATCATCTGTCAAACTATTCAGGGCAGGAAAAGCATGTAGCCATGCACCAGCTGTAGATTACAAGATGGATGCATTGAGAAGTTTTAAGTCTGAAGAATCAGATTACAAGTACAAGTCCCCTTTGCTCAACTGCTATGCACCATTTTTAAACAAATATTTGAATGATGTTCTCTAAACTAATCTCGTTGTTATAGAGGCATCAGTGTCCTTTGCCTCCACTAAATATTCATGAGAATTATTCATGAGCCTCGTTATTGGTGGAAAGTTATCTATAGGCAATTTTTAGTGTCTATATGATTATGATACAATTAAGGCAAGGAAGGAGGATCCTTTACTTATGATGGAACTATTTGGTATTAAATAATTAAGTGTATTACAGTAAATAAAACAGGTAAATTTCCCATGGTCGGACAGTGTTAAAAAGACAATGGCACTTTAGGTTTATAATTACTAAGTATGCTACTGTAAAGACAAGGGGGTCCATTTCAAATGGAGGCGACATAAAATAACATTTGCATTTCTGATTCTAAAATAATTAATTTGAAAGTTGCAAACTTAAGAAAACACGATAATTGAACATAAAAACTGTGAGCATCACTTATGGACTATTTTTAATTAAATTGAAAATAATTACATTATATATGCATTTCATTGGTCAAATTCGGTCATGTGGTCTAACACATGATCTTTCAATACTCAATGAAACATCAAAACCAGTGCACCATAGCAACGTCAAAAACATTACACTTTGGCGTAGTAATATATTGATACGAAAATGGACATTTGCTTGATTTTTGTCATGAATTTCCCCATTTAATGATCTAAAATTTAATTATAAGAATTTAATGCAATCTTTTGAAGTTTCATTGACGTATGAAAGCCTTGATAGAGCACACTTTTTCTTCATAAAGCGCTACTGCGTTTCATTGAAAATGTGCTTCAGTCAACGCTTTCATATGTCAATGAAACTTTAAAAGAATGCATTCAATTCTTAAGTGAAAGTAGATTTTAAACCATATGAGCTTCTGGTCTATAATACCTTTAATCTAAAATAAAAGATGTGCTGTAGCTTTTAGAGAATTCTGATGTGGTGCATATTATCGTGTGACACAAGATTTGCTTTTTATGTGAAGATAAAATGTCTATGAGAAATCAAAAGCATCAATATAGCTTTATGCCTACAGCTGTTAACCCACAAATCCTAAATACCTGTGTTCCAATTGCCATTGCTCCAAACACTAGTCTACTTAGCTGCTGGTTTGATCCTTTTTTGAAGTTAAAACATGTGTCTCTAGTTTCAAGCAGTAGTTTCCCTCCATGTTGTCCAAGTACATTACAAGGCTGAAGGTGATGAGACTTAAAATCCAAAGAACGCTGTAATTTCCAATTACGTCTCCATCTTTTTACCTTAAAACAAAAAGAAACTGGAAACATTTCACAACAGACAGCATGTGTCAAATATGAATTCGTCCTATATATTACTTCGGAATAAAAATGTCACTGACTTCACCTCTTTTCTTCAGACAGGTTCATGTTACTTATTTGCTTGTACGTTCCAAGTGTCTGTTGCTAGTAAACTGTTAGCCATGGCTTTGTAATTTTGTACTAGGACATTTTTCTTCTCATTATGCCTCAGTATATCTTCTGATTTACATAACAAGGGTACATGTAGTTTTTTTGCATTCTTACAATGTATATGTAATTAAAACTACTGTAATATAATGTACATACATGATTAAGCAAAATAGCAATCACATGAATAAGAAAACACAAAACGATTGTTCTTGAACTATAATATTGTGATTCCTTAATTCATGTGACTGCAATTTGGATTAGTAATTTTAACATGGCAGCATTGTGTGGTGATGTGGCAAAATTCTACTTAATTGGACTTATCCACAATGGACTACACAAATTGAAATGAATGTTAAATCCATTATTCTCCATCGGTAAAAATCTCACTTTGCATGCAAATGTACCTCTCCTATCATTACAACAGTCTCTGTCTTAGTTCTAAAATAATATGCTGCGGATTTCTCATCTCTTAGACAGCATCTTAAGTCAGGAATGGACTTAACATCCAAGTCTCCAATATTCAATGTTTTTTTCTTAGTGTCTCCAGTCCTGCAAAAGAATTGGCTACCATTTCAAGCAACTGATAGCATTTAAACCAATCATTTCTAGGTCTCCCTACTTATAGTTGTTGTCTTTCTGAATGCACAAGTTAAAAAATAATTAAAACTTTCATGTTCAACTATCCAAATATTTTTTTTGGGTAAATAATCAACAAGAAGTGTAAAGTTTCAATTACTTTAATTACAACTTGTATCTGTTTGATGTCTTTCTAAGAACTGCAATCATATTCATAACTTTAGGGGTCAAACCAGTAGTTTGCATCACCTACATTTATCATGTTAAAGGTTATCAAATATCACAAGAATGAGTTAACCAGATATTTTATTGCACAGAAACTAGTTAATGTTTGTTTGTTTGAATGTGGTGTAATAGTACTTTCAGTAATTTTTCAGCTGTATCATGGCATCCAGTGGTGAAATCCCCAACCTTAAGCAGGTAAGGCTGGAACTTGCAATCTTAGTGTTGATAGGCATGTACATGTTATCAAAAGTTTGTTTGTTTGTTTGAATAAGGTTAAATGCAACTTTCGGCAATTTTTCAGCTTAATCAGTGTGTCTAGTTTTTATAGGGGGAGGAAGCCAGAGTATCTGGTGAAAACCCCGACCTTCATTTGGAAAACTGGCAATTCTTGTCAATTAAGATTAGAGTCTAGTACAACCTGCCCACAGTGATACTAAAAACTACAATATCAGACTGCCATGAGGTTTCTCTGAAAATTTTCAAAAAAATTTCAGCAAATCAGAATGCTTTGTTTGAATGGGTTTTTTTTTTACCACTTCTGCCATTTTAAACCTATATCATGGCATCAAAGAAGCCCGAGTACGACCACCAGCAAAAACCCCTGACTGTCTGCAGTAAAACTGGCAATACTTGTTAATTAAGGTCAAACACATCCTGGAAAAATAAGGCTCTAATTCACACCTCCCCCACCCCATCTGAATGCATTCACAGCCTTGCCAGCCATGTTGAGTTTCCAATCAGCAACAAAAACTTAAAACAGAAAAGAACGATCCTTGTTCCTGGCTTCATTTATGCATAATTTGGTTTAAATGTGTGGAACAGTTTCTGAGAAAAAGCATTCATTTTCCATAGGGTTCTATGTTAACCTACATGTACATGTATGTTTCTCTTTGACAGGCATTGTGGATTTAGGATTCAGGATCCACACAAAATACTTATACTTAATCTGGTATGTCAGAAGATTTTTTAAATTTCAGCTAATTAGAATGCATAAATGGGTTCACACAGCCATGTTGTAAATTAGAATACAGTATTAGTATCAAACTCAAACTTTGTTAAGCACTACCCAATTACATTCCTCCTGTTCTTGGTTTCAACTGGTCAAGTAATTTTGGAGCCAGAGATACATGTAGAAGTGAAAAATTACTTGTATAAGTAAAGGTTTGGAGAAGCATAAGGTGTGAGACTATTACAACCCTGAAAAGAACATTTAAAACTGACAAATTTACATGTACTAGAATATATTAGTTAAAGCTTCAAGTAAATAAAAATTACTTGTATAAGCATTACCCTTGACTGTATGTGTTAATTGATTGATTGATTGATTGGATGTTTGCTTTACGTCCAGCGAGCAATATTTCAGCTATATTCAGGATGAGAACAAGTTAACAAACAACAAATCAATTCGGGGAAAATGGACCAAAGGACACAAATTTTGAATGCCACTGGAAAAGTATGGGGTATAGGTAGGGGCGGAAAATTTAGCCTTTTGTAGCGGCTACAACGAGCCTATTCTTATCGACATCTGCAAGGAACGTGGCAGTCTCCAAACACGTTACCCACTGTTGTCCACGGTCAGGCTTTCTGCATTATGACCTGACAACCCCCCAAAGAGAAGGCATCCCCTATCCGCCACCTGGGGACGCGCTGGGCAGCTCTGTGGGTTGAGCACTGTGAACCCTCACAGTATGGTCCCAGGACTGTATGTGTTAAAAAGAAATACATGTTTATGGTACAAGTATATAATTGAAGGCACCATGATATCAGAAGCTTTCATTAGATGAAATCGGTTTAGATTAAATTAATACCTTTCCTGAAATATAAAACAGGTACACTTTGCACAGAAATTGATATACAGTTTAGTTGATAAAATAATTAACAACTGAAAATTAATTATAACAAGAAAATATATCTCAGCCACACTGATGTCCCACTTGGCACATATTGGTAAACAGGCCCCCTTTTTTCTAAGTTTACACTCAAGCGAGAAATACAGTATTGGGCACAGCTCTACAGATTTTTGCCAGTGTTGTAACTGTGTATGAAGCTTCATGAATATGTGAAGTCATCTTCATGTGCATGTAGCCTAGATGCAGTGCTAATTTTCAAGAACACAATTGTTAGTGAGTCCATTGTTTAATAAATTCATTAAAAACACAGATATATGACATTGATCCTACACTTAAATTACTACAAAGTATAAAGAACAGAATTGTAGGTGTTTTCTTTTAGTTTCTTTGACACTTTTGATAAAACATGTCTTTCTAACATGCAGCAACATGCTGCAGAACTATTGACAAATTGGACCTTTAGGACTCTGATCTTTCAATCTTCTTTGTTTAATGGCCTCATACAGACAATTAAACTGAAGCAGGTTAAACTTACCAGTACTAATACATTTACAATTGACTGTCTTTTAAATGGGATTTTTAACTTGATTTTAGTTCATATTTGACCTACATGTAAAAAATGTCAGTAAATGCTTGAAACAAAGAAAACTGTAATACAATATTGGGTTCAAATGGTCCAATAATTAATGGTTTCGAAAGAGAAAACTTTTAAAACATTTTTTACGTACTACGTTCTACATGTATGTTAATTAAAAACTAAGTTCTGCTTTGACAGCAATTATCATAAAAAACAAAATGACCCAATAATCTTAATGACCAAGTTTATTGTTCCTTTTATATATTGAATACAATTTATTAAGAATTTGAGTAAGGATATACAAGTGATTAACTGAATGGAAATGAAAAAAAAATCAAGAACTGTAACTGCAGAAAAGTTTCTGCCGAGTAAAAACTTGCAGGAATAAAATCTGAAGCAACCAATTTCCACTTCTACTTCCTTAAACATATAACTGCAATTTGTAGGAGCACTGACCACTTAAAATAAGATTTCTAGTAACATAATACGTATTATTCACACTTAATCTGTGTGTTATGCAAAATCCTTTTTTATCATGACGTTTCTTGTTAAACCACAGTTTCACGTCACCTGATAAAAATCCCCATTCAAATACATTGAAGTAGGCAGGGCTTAGCTATGGTATAATCAACCAACTTTTAAGTTATTCCATAGTGTAAGCCCCGCCTCTTGCTGTCATTCAAAATACTAAATGAACTGCATAGATCATCTAGACAGTCCGTCTAGCACTTGACCGTCTGACAACAATCATGTCGTCACGTCCATTTCAAATTCTATTGATTGAATTATGTTCCAAACATACATACCACACCTTACTTGTTAACGCATTTAAACAACTCCTGCGGAATGGACTCGTTTGTTTAAATATGTTAACTCGTAAAAGGCCTGGTATATATAATACTTATCTGAGTCACCACTACACTTACCTCAGTTCTAATCCACAAGTTTTTAAAAATGATCTGCAGAGGTCTCTGTAAGCACCTTCACTGCAAGAGTCTAGTTTGTTGTCAATCATAAATTCTGTCAACTCGTTATAAAACTCTCGAATGGAGGCTAAGATGCTTGTAAACAGACTGCAATAAAATAAAATAAATACTTATCTTATGTTTGTTTGAAATGTAAAACTTTTGGGATAAAAAACTTAGCTCTCTGCTTTACAATTCCACCCCTTGTACATGTATACCTGTTCAACATGTTTGAACTTGAGGCTATATTCCTCCTAAAGCATTACATGGATATCAGGACTACACAGGACTCAAACATTTCGGACATTGAGGTTTTTATTTACATGTATTTATTAACATCGTAAACATATTATCTTATAAGACTTGTTGTGAAACAATGATTTTATTTTCAAAAATGTTAAAACAATTTCAGAAAATTAAAACTTTTTGTTTTGCATTTTTCCGTAACTATTTATCGTGCAATTATGAATTCCTGCCTGTCATGCTGTACTATTACATGACTCGTCAGCAATTCTTTATCATAATGAGTGGAGACAGTATAGATGGGAATTTAATCTCTTGTGATTATGCGAAAAACTTAATTTTGTAACTACAACCATGCACTTGTACTAGTAGATTTCGAAAATTTTATGAAACTTCACATTATTATTGATTTTTATTTCATCCTGTTTTTCAGTTTTAATTTGTGAGGTCTGTGTTGTGTTTCTATCTTTACATCTATCATCCTGGTTTTGCTGGTTCTCAATACCTTATAATGGAATTAAACCTGCTTTTTATCTGATACATTTTGTTAATACTATTTATTTATTAACCAGTTTTTTTTTTGTTTTTTTTTTATATACTCCTTAATACTCACAAAAATTTACAAGTAACAGTGTTTTTCCCAGGCCATTTTATTTAGCACCCCGGTAGAGCAGTGGTTTTTTTTCCTGGTTAATAAACAATCTAGATGGAATGCTTAATAAAATATGAAAATTATCTTTTCCTTGGAGATTTAAATTTTGATTTGCTGCATGAAACAAAATGGAAAACTATAAATGATATACATGCATGTCATTGTGAGATTTTTTACATGTCACAGCTTGTAAAAAACCCAACTTGCTTCTTGAAAAATTCCAAACCATCACTAGTAGATGTTATTCTCACAAGTAAGGGGTCACTTTGATTTAACACCCATAATATGGCTATTGGCATAAGTGATTATCATAACCTTATATCTACTACTAATAAGGGTAACCTACAAGGCGAGCTAAGAAAACCTGTACCATATAGAAGCTATCAAAATTTTGATCTTGAGGTACTTAACCATAATATAAATCAAATAAACATCCCTGATCCGGCTAAAATAACAACTGAACAGCAAATGAATGATGCATACATGAGCTATGAACATCAGGTCATAAATACCCTAAATAACCATGCACCCATTAAGTTTAGAACACACAGGAAAAATACCACTGCCATGTATGAATGGTGAACTAATTAGCTAAGAAAAGCAATCTACCGAAAACATATGCTGTAGAGACCAGAAATTAAGTTTTGAATTTAAAAAGGCAACATCAACGACGGTTGATAAGATCATGAGTAAAATAAATATAAAAAAGGCCACTGGTGTTGATGGAATCCCATTAAAAATAGTAAAGCTTAGTAAGTCTGTCATGGGACCCCAAATTACTACCCTTATAAATACAACAATTGAATCTGGATTATTCCCTGAAGACTAAAAGAAGCCCAATTCACCCTAATATACAAGAAAAGTGATGCACTTCAAAAACAACTACAGACCTTTAATTATAAGTGTATATACATATACTAGTATGAATATTTAATCTTCCCCTGCCTTTGTTGAAATTTTGCAGAAATTCTCCATTAAATCACAAACTAAATTTAATGGTCTAAAAGCGGAAATATATTTGTATTGAATTGAATATATACTAGTATATGTATTACATGATCATTCTTATATGATTTGCATATCAGGAAATATTTAGTACAATTGGTTAAAATGATTGAAATGATGTTTCTAAAATTATTAATTGTTTGATAAATGATGCTCACCAAACTACTTTTTTAATATGGCGTAATAATCTTGCACAAAATAAACAAATGGATAAAAAGTATGCTAATTAAATGCAGTTTCGCAATTTAAAGGAATTATACGGTACGTCTAAACACCACACAGGACTCCTTAGTGCACTAAGGACCCAAAATGTGCACTAAGGACATGATGCATTTGTTTTAGATTAATAAAAGACCTGTTAATGAACTATTATTATTATAAATAACATAAATCGAAAGTTTTGTAAAGATATTTTTATCGGTTTTTGAGTTATTAAGGATTTTGTAAAAATCCTTTGATGTGCCGCTGGGAGATCCCGATGTGATCCGTCAAATCGAGCGTGAAAATTCAGTAAGCATAGAATAAACAATAATTAATCAAGGCAGCAAGGAAATTAGTAATTTAGTAATTAGATTTGAATCAAAAATATATATTTATTTTATTTATTTATTTATTTATTTGTTCAACACTTTTATTACAATAAATGGTTATAACACATACAATGTAATGAATACAACAATAGAAACTGGGTCTTGATACAATTCTACACCCATTCATCATATTGGTAAATAAATTTACGGTACCAGTAACTACGAACTTTATGGCAGGTACAAGAGAAATAGCGTTTCCCAGCAGTGTTGGGCTTCTAAAACCCTCGAGCAGCAGGAGCGTCTCTTCCAAAGACTCATGAATGATCATGTCCCAACATGTTCCAAATTTACAGTGCCTAAACCGCAGAAATTAGCCAGAAAACCCCACTAACAGAAACGACCAAGAACCTTAGGACACAACCCAGATATCAGTAAAACTGTTGGTAACAATGACATTACGAGGATAATCTGAAATTATTTACTAAGTATTATCCATTATTCAATCTGGAATTAATTACGGTATGATTGTTATTTATTCTTTCAAGAACATTTGAGGGTGTGTGCATGCATGTTTGTAATAAAATTTTTTATTGTTTGTTATTTATGATATGATTTTAACAATTAAATTATCTATCTACAAAAGTGTTTTATTTATATTCTTAAGTTTATTCCCTAATGACCCAATTATACTTTTTAACAAACTCAATGATCCATGACCTTGTTTATTGACTAAAATTTGTTTATTGATTTATGGTAGACGATCTAGTGCAGTACATCAGAGGAATTTTACAAAATCCTTAATAACTTAAAAACCGATAATAATATTTTTACAAAACTTTCGATTTATGTTATTTATAATATTCAGAAACCATTAACAGGCCTTTTATTAATCTAAAACAAATGCATCATGTCCTTAGTGCACTAAGGAGTCCTGTGTGGTGTTTAGACGCACCCGGAATTATAAGGATTAAACATGGTTTTAAAGGGATTATGGATGTACTGTATAAACAAGACAAAATCACTCACAAACGTATCACTAAATCCCTTTAAAAAGGTGTTTAATCATACTAGTATATTGAATTATAAACTTTACTAAATTAAAAGATTAAGTAATTTAAAATAAGAGTTATATAAAAAAGGAAATGTCACAGGTTTAAAAACTAGAGTAAAAACACCTGTGAGCAATGCTCACCATTGATACCCCCCGCTTCACAATTACTTTGAAAATTCAGGTGTTCTTAATTATGAAATTGAAACTTTATCTAGTTAAACGTGAAGGCGAAATTGCAGATAATGCATGTAACCCTCCCCAATCCCCCAAAGAATGGCATCCCCTATGTCAATGACAAAGTCCATGTTTTTCTATGGCAAACCTCCAATAATATTCTGATCAAAATGTTTAATATCCAATGCACAATGGCAATATGTGACCAAGATTCTGTATAAGTTTCAACAAATTCCATTCAGTGGTGTAGGAGGAATTGCAAATAAAAGATGGGTATCCCATTATGTCCATTACAAACTCTATGTTTTTCTATGGGAAACCCCAAATATCATTCCGATCAAAATGTTAAATATCTCCTGCACAATGGCACTATGTGACATGGATTCTGTGTAAGTTTCAACAAATTCCATTCAGTGGTGTAGGAGGAGTTGCACATAAGAAATGGGTATCCCCTTATGTCAATGACAGTCCGTGTTGTTCTATGGGAAACCCCAAATATCATTCCGATCAAAATAATAAATATCTCCTGCACAATGGCACTATGTGACAAGGTTTCTGTGTAAGTTTCAACAAATTCCATTCAGTGGTGTAGGAGGAGTTGCACATAAGACATGAGGACCCCCTTAGGTCAATGACAATGTCCATGTTTTTCTATGGGAAACCCCAAATATCGATCCGATCAAAATGTTTAATATCTCCTGCACAATGGCACTATGTGACAAGGATGCTGTGTAAGTTTCTTTAAATTCCATTCAGTGGTGTAGGTGGAGTTGCACATAAGACACGAGGACCCCCTTAGGTCATTGACAATGTCCATGTTTTTCTATGGGAAACCCCAAATATCCATCCGACCAAAATGTTTAATATCTCCTGCACAATGGCACTATGTGACAAGCATTCTGTGTAAGTTTCATTAAATTCCATTCAGTGGTGTAGGAGGAGTTGCACATAAGAGATATGGACCCCCTTAGGTCAATGACAAAGTCCATGTTTTTCTATGGGAAACCCCAAATATCATTCCGATCAAAATGTTAAATATCTCCTGCACAATGGCACTATGAGACAAAGATTCTGTGTAAGTTTCATCAAATTCCTTTCAGTGGTGTAGGAGGAGTTGCAAATAATAGAAAGTGTAACGGACGGACGGACGGACGGACGGAAGGACGGACGGACGGACGGACACCATGAACACTATATACCCCCCGCTTTTCAAGCAGGGGGTATAATAATGCTAAATATTTGTCCATGTCGCATTGTGACAGAACTGGACACTCGAGCACTTCCCTTGGTGCTAATCAATAGCTGCTATCCAAAATTTCTGGGAAGAACACTGTGGTAAGAGTCTGATTATTACAGAAAACTGACAACTTTTTCAAACAACCTCATTTTGTCATAATGTGTACAACCTCATTGTTGACATAATGTATACAACCTCATTGTTGACATAATGTATACAACCTCATTGTTCACATAATGTATACAGTACATGTACTACATCTCCAGTTCTAAATACAGTAAAACCTTTTAAAACCGGCCCCTGAATAAACCGGTTCCCTGTCGATTCCGGCCAAAATTTTAGGACCCATTTTTTTCCCCTTAAAGTCCTTTGTTAATTTAACCTGTATAAACCGGACCTCGTCTATTGAATAATTCCGAATTACGAACCTTATGACCAGCCCCAATACACATTTCTCAATTAAAAGTTACCTGTTTAAACCGAATAATTAACATGACCAGATGTATTTATTTTGTCAATTGATAGCTATCCAAACAAGGTAATTTACATGACTTATGAGTTCTCCTTGAGGGCGTATTTAATTAATGAACCAAAGCGTACAATAATGGTTAATTGTTTTCAAAAGTATTAATTTAATTTTCATTTATTTCTTAAGTGAATCCTATTAATAAACAAATGTATTCGATACAAGTGAATCGTTTTCAAAACCAATAATTTCAAAAGTAAAAATGTAGAGCTCACCAAAAAAAGCCAAAACATGACGATGATTTGAGTTGTAACACTCCATCGACAAAACGATGTCGTAACGAATTAAGTCTTAGGATATGCTACGACACATAGCATACATGATAAACTCTGCAAAGATTTTGTTACCCGGTGTTTCTTTTGCTTATGCAATCACTTAGAGGATGCTATCGTGCGAAATAACATGGAGAAAAGTCAAACTATTGAGAAATTATTACTCTCGTATATATAAATAAAATATCATTGTGTATTATAACTGTTATTAAATATAATACATTTTTTTACATTTCTTTCATGTATTCCATGCATATAAAACGAGTGTGCATCACAGCTGTCCGTGGTAATTTACACCCCCTTTTTCATCTTCACTTCCGGTGATTTTCCAAATCCGAACAAACCGGCCCACTGTCCAAACCGGCCATATTGTTCGGCCCCATAGGTAGCCGGATTATACAGGTTTTACTGTAATGTGTTATTTATTATGGTGGGGAATTCTGACAATAAAATACTATAAAATTACATTTAAAATATTATTCATATCAAATTTGTTTACATTTATGATTATATAATAGAGCATTGGTTTAAAGGATATGATATTGGACCTGTCAAAGTTGAAGAAATTTTTGGATTACAGAAAGAAATGGAAATATATTGTAATGTGTATTTGGGATAATTGTACACATCTTAATTTGTAACATGCTGATTTTATCTCTCTCTAGAGGAGCAAAAAGAAAATTGCCAACCAACACTAGACACATGCAAATCCGATTTGTGCATAACTATCAAGAATAGGAAACTATTGAGAACAGGTTAAGGCAGGATATGTTTTGCTTGAATCCAGGTCCATTTGCCCTAAAAATCGTTTGCCCTATTACCTGTTCACACTGGGTTCATTCACCCTAATAACTGTTTGCCCTGGGTCTGTTCATTAATTTTATAATGAAATGTTATAATTGTTAATCAGCAAATTAATTAAATGCCACATACTCAAATTTGTATCATAGATTATATCGGAATCGGGTTACGGGTAAGACAACTCGCCCTTTAGACAACTCACCCACTGTTCAAGATAAGTCGCCCACTGTGTTTGTTTGTAGTTTTATAATGTTATATGGATTTTTTTTACATTGGGCATTTTTTAAATAAAGCTGATTGGAAGAAAATATCAATGGATGGCTGAGTATCATTTTAAGACAACTAGTTCGGTTTACTGATGTAGTCTGTACCGAGCTCAAAATTAATATCTGTGGGTTCTGTTGGACGGTCTGTTTGACGGTTTAGGGTTAGCTTCTTCTTGGAGGATCTTTTCCACTATAGTTGGTGCTGATGTAAATATGTCTGTCCTAGCGGTCTCAATGATCTTTTTCATCATGCGTATGTTGTTCAGTATGCCAGGTTTGAACGTATGAGTGCGTGGTTTGTCATTTGTCATGAAGGAGTCTCCTCTCTGGGTTATGGTAGCTGAGCATGTTGTCTTCTTGTTTCTGACGCTACATCTCCATACGGTTGAACCATCTTTGTTCTGTTTTTTAAACACAAAAGTAAAGCCATCACTGCTGACTAGTGATGTACCCTCCGTAACAGTGTAGGTTATGAAGTCTTCATTGGTAGTGAGTTCCTCTGGTATGGTGTCATCTTGAATGGAATTTTTCCTGCACTACCACTGGTTCTTCGTAGGGGACTCTGTTAATGTGTAACGTACTTTGGTCTGCCTCATTTCTCATTTGAAAGTCTAGTGCTCTCATCAGCAATTATAAGCAATTGCATATTTCCGCTCTTTGACAACTATGTTTTTAACAACTGTTATTTGAGTATATTCAGTGCCATTCGATATATATTTCCCGTATTTTCTTTAAAATATGTTTTTTTTAAATATATTTATTAATTATTTTGAAAATTAAAATAGTGGGCGTCTGGGCGACTTATCTTCATTTCAGGGGGCGACTTGTCTCAAATTATAGTGGGCGAGTTGTCTTGGGGGCGACTTGTCTCGCATGCATTATATCAACATAACTTACAAACCTAATTTCATATATAACATTTCTTTATTCTTAGTTCATACATATATATAATACATTAAAATAAAGTTGGGCGAATGGACTAACTATATATATGTAGGACGAATGGACATGGGCGAACGGACCCGATACCATTTTGCTTATACTAGTAACTAATAGGGACGGCAAGGGGTATTGCCGATATGCCTAAATCCTAGATATTTTAATAGGCTTCAATAAAGGGGTATTATTGAAATACAATGCAGTTTGTTTTAAGTCAATATATTTAATATCAAGGGTTTTATGCTCATTTTAAGGTGGGTACCCTCTGGCGTTTTTCTGTAAAGTCAGTTATAAAATGGACAAGAACTCAACTTTATAAACATTTAAACAAAAAATATCAAACAATTTATCTTAAAAAAATCAAAAACATATTTTGACAGTATATACATTGGTGCACAATTTTACTGCAAAAGAGTTGAAGAAAAGTCACTAGTTCACATTTCTGTAAGACAATGAAAAACGGGGAGATTTGTCAATATTTATGTCCAACAGAAGTAAATATAACATTTCAACTAGCACAAAAATGTAATGAGGATTTGTGTGAATCTTGAATTTAGTAGTCCGAGGTCACTTGAAATAAAAATAAAATATTTATTTTAAACATACATTTGAAATTTTTAAAAAAAAATTCAAATTATTATTGCTAATGTATACATTTTCCTAACTTTGGCTAAAACTATTTAAGATCTCTTATAATAAAAATTCTGATACTTAAATGTAAAGGGCAATTAATATTGAGATCAGAATTTCACAATTATTTATTCAACAAAAGACAGAATAATTAGATATTTAATACTGGCGAAGTATATATAATTTTTCATTCATATGTACTACAGATAACTCATTTTAGTGGGTCTTGGCTGGGACTAGTATAACTTGATTTAAATGTTCCTGGTCTTGGATAGGGGACAGCTTTTTCCAAAGCTAATTACTTTTTCTTCTACTTTTTTTCTTATCTCAATTTTCATGCCAAATATATTACTGGAGGTTAATGATTTTTTCAATATATCCCATCCATTATTTTATGCTGCTCTATGACCTAACACCACTAATTTATGAAACAATAAAACAATAACAATAAATAACATGCAAAATTTGATTTATGGAGTAATGGAGATGGAAAATTCATGAAATCTCAGATTAAATCTGAAATTTCAAATGGGGAAATGGGGAAAAGATACAAAATTTCAGGGACATGCAAAATATAGAATTGTGAATACCCCAGGTCCAATCTGTCCAGAGCTTAAGGACTGGTTATGCATCCCATAAAATAGAATAGTTAACAATAAATCTCTACTAAGCATCAATTAAGTGCAATTACTACATCATGTACAGGCGTGGATCCAAAGAAATGCTTACCAGACGTACACCCCCTCCTCCTAAACAGAGAGAGAGAGAGAATGAGAGAAAAGGAATATGATGTTTCATTAAAGAAAAATCATTATTTTTGGTCATAGTTGAAAAATAAAGCCAGTGAAAAGAAGGTGCAAAAGTAAAAAACGAGTCTAGAAAACTATGTCTGGATGGCTACCAAATGCTAAGATTCCCAGAGCTTCCAGGGATCTTCACCACCCCCCCCCCCCTCTTACCAGGGACCTGCTGGGACCTAGAGCGGCCCCCAGAACCCTCGCCGAACTTTTATGTCTCCCCTAACACAAATACCTGGATCCGCCCCTGATGTACATGCGAAATTATTAATATCTGCAGTGTTGTTCAGATAATCTGCATTTCCAGATCGAGACATGCATTTTGTTTGCCGTTGACTGAATAAATGAAAAGTATTTTAATTCACCAGAGTAAATCTAATCAGACTTATGTATAATTCATGTATTTATGCAGTTAAAGCCATAAATTTACTTATATTTGTTGATTTCGAGTCGATTAGTATTTTTGGAATAGATTGATTATGGGCGCTGCCATGTTAGATCGATAACGAGGCTGAAAAAAACCCCAAATCCACAGGTTGAAAAAAACCAATTACGCTGGTTTCCATTGACAGAATGCATTAAAATTTTACCACATTGTTTAAAAATGGTATACTTATAAAACTATCTACGTACAAAGAGCGTAATAAGTCGTTTTTTATTTTATGTCCGATATTACGGCTAATAAAACGGATCGCGTCCATTCAGTAGCCTGTTTTGACGGTTTATTGATCATTACGCGGGCTTTAGTGTATGATTGACACATTACAATTCATTTGTAACACAGAAACAATCCAGATTTTACATAGTAAGACGTAATTTGGACCCACCCACATCTAAATAGAACCGGAGAAAAACCCTGAAAAGATCCGGACATTTTCTAGAAGGCAAACAGAGTTATCTCCCTTACCCTTTACCGTCCCTATAACTAAGGAGATGATCATGTTTATGTATATGAACAAAATGTCAAAATATTACCATGATAGAGTGCCATCTCTATTTATTGGACTATCCATAACTTTATCATACTCCCAAACTTTATCCACTTCTTTTCGACATTCATTTTGCTGTTTAATTTCTTCTTCCCATCGAGTCTGTCTATCGCTTCTTTTTTCCCCATCATTCAGATCGTCATATTCTCGTGCCTCAAAATTTAAAAAGCGATTCAAAAATTTGACAAAAGGCTTAAATTTATTGTCCAGAGGAGGTATGGGACTTTCATATAATAATGATTTGTCAAGCAGTGTATCAACATCATAGGCATTTTCTGTGTAAAACAGTCCGAGAAAGTCCAAAACATGTTCGTCCCATGATAAAACTTGTGATGGTATACAAAGCGTCGCATGATATTTTTGGCCATATTTTTTCCTTTTTCCCTCTGTAGGTTCTGATAGGCTTTTGTCATTTTCGAATGCTACAGTTCTTTTGGACGGCCCCTGTTGAATAGACTCGGCCATTTCTAATATATCATGGGTGGTAACCTCCCTTTAAGGGGCAGATAACCGGGAGACCCTAATCTGCGGAAGGGTGAAAAAACCGGAAGGGTTTTTTGGTATATTTTTGCCTATAACTTTCGAACAGATAATCATATCGATGTAATTTAAACGGATTCTGAAAGATAATAGCAATTTCAACATAATAAATATAAAATAATTTAAATTATCTTGATTGAAATTATTTAAAACTTGACCAGAAGGGTTTTTTCTCTACTAAAATTGAATACGATTTTTCAACTTTGGACTCAATTTGTAAAAACATAAAACAATCCGGTCAAAATTGGTTAAAATATTCCTCTAGTAAATTTTATAGCAAATCCATTGATATATAACTCAATTTTATTCATGAAAGGGAAAGTTGTCAAAAGTTGACCGGAATGCTGGTCCGTTGGAGTATTGCGTACAGTGAAATTTCAACTTTGGACTTAATTTTTAAAATCATGCAATACTCCGGTCAAAATTGGTTAATATATTCCTCTAGTTAATTTTATAGCAAATCCATTGATATATAACTCAATTTTATTTATGAAAGGGAAAAATGTCAAAAGTTGACCGGAAGGGTGGTCCGTTGGAGTATTGCGTACAGTGAAATTTCAAATTTGGACTTAATTTGTAAAAACATGCAATACCCCGGTCTAAATTAGTTATTAGATTCCTCTAGTAAATTTTATAGCAAATCTATTGATATATAACTCAATTTTATTCATGAAAAGAAAAATTGTCAAAAGTTGACCGAAAGGGTGGTCCGTTGGAGTATTGCGTAGGCGATTGTTATGTTTCTCCCGTTGTTTTATTTGAGGAATCTCCTTTAATACCCTTTTTAATTCATGAGAGAAAACATGCTAAATGGCACGAGAGTTTGTTTACTTTTCTTAAATTAAAAAATACCTAGGCTTGACAAAAAGAAAATTCCTTTCGTTCTTGTTTCCCGAATTGTCCAATTATGTTTTGTTGGAATCATTTAAAAGAAGACTTCAAATTTTGGCTGAAAGGACGAGTGGTGTCCGACAACATAAAAGTGTTCATTGACCATTTAGATAAAATGCTTCACTCCGAGAGCGAAAAAGAGTTTTCTAATTTAAGGATAAAATATACTTCAAAGTCCCCCCCCCCCCCGAAGTTTTAGAACATTATGACAAACAAATATCCCAGGATATAATTAATCACTCAGGTTGATGGCTTAATGAAAAATACCCGGGCATGTATGATCCTTATTCGAAAATAACTAATAATCTTTCAGAAAGTATGAAATGCTGTTTTATAAAGAGAAAAGGATTGGAAAGAACTTCCTGTAGATCTTTTAGCCTTAGGACTTTTTTACATACAAAACCGTTAAAATTTTGAAATATTAAGAGGCCGGTCTGGAGTTGGTAACTATCACTTGAAAAAAAAAGAGTGTAACAGGGCTTTTATCGAACCATCTGATTGTATTTTCCCTAAAAGAATAGTTTGTCCGGACGAAATCATTGAATATATCAAAAGTGAGAAGCCTGTGTAACAAAGGGAGAAGCTGACTATTAATTAATTATGACGAAATTAACGAAACAACAGTAAGCCAACAGGTAATTAACAAACTGCCAGATGACACGGTATTTGACGAGGCTAATCAACACTGTAATCAACCTGTAATTCAATTTCCTGCCATTGATGTGAATTGAAGTAGTTCGTTTTATTATTGACAATAATTAAATAACTTTAGTTCCTCAACAAGGGGCATTTATTGTCCACTGTAGAAAGGGAAAATATTGTGTTACACTATTTCTGAAAGTAACATGTCGGTGCGAATCCACTATTACATATGTTACCACATTTTGGCGGCAAAGATGAGCATAGGATTAGAACCAGTAGAAAAAATCAGAGTTATTAATTTAAGGGAATTGTGCCACCATAAATTGTCTAAAAGTGTAAAAAGAAAATTGATAACAAATCCTGTAGGAAACATCCAAGATAAAACGATAACGAAATTGAATTCAAACCAGCTCCAGATTTTGCCTTTTCGTTAAACACTCCTCTCAAAATTGAGGTTAAAATCAAAACACCCTCAACAGTAGAAAGCTCGAAATCTTTAAAAACTCAAAAATCAAAACTCGTTCTCCCCCGTAAATCGAACAGACAAATAAATTTAAGTTTAATAAAAGAAGAAACAGCATGTAATAATGTACGTAGAGCACCAAAATATGTTTAAAGAAACAAAGATGCCGTTGAACAAAATAAAAACCTGCCCGTAAAAAATAGAAGATATTTTGTAGAGAAAACTAACTGTATTAATGAACCTATTTCGGATTTGTCAGATTCTACAACATTAACTTGGGTGGGAACTTGTACACATCATCATAAACAATCAATATTAACTAACGAACATTTATGTTCAGACATAATCATAACTGCTAAAATATTTATGTTCAGACATAATCATAACTGCTGTCAAAATATACTGAGTTAGTATAGACTGTCCCTGTCAAAATATACTTAAATCCCAGTACCCAGAAATAAACGGGTTTCAAAATATCACATTAGCACCAGTTAAAATTTAGGACAGGTGGGTAAGAAACTGTGGTTTTAAATTTCAAAAATCACCATCATGTCAAATTCACCATCACGGTCGAGTCGAGATCATTGGGTTTTGTCAATGCAAAATTCTAAAAAAGAAATTTATATTTTGGACAGTTTATCATTAAAAATTACCACATGTTTGGAATATCAAATTTACGGCAAAGAGCAGACTCAACTTGCTAAAATGCGTGAAACGCAGAGGCACAGAGGATAAATAAATAAATAAATAAATAAATAAATAAATAAATAAATAAATAAATAAATAAATAAATAAATAAATAAATAAATAAATAAATAAATAAATAAATAAATAAATAAATAAATAAATAAATAAATAAATAAATAAATAAATAAATAAATAAATAAATAAATAAATAAATAAATAAATAAATAAATAAATAAATAAATAAATAAATAAATAAATAAATAAATAAATAAATAAATAAATAAATAAATAAATAAATAAATAAATAAATAAATAAATAAATAAATAAATAAATAAATAAATAAATAAATAAATAAATAAATAAATAAATAAATAAATAAATAAATAAATAAATAAATAAATAAATAAATAAATAAATAAATAAATAAATAAATAAATAAATAAATAAATAAATAAATAAATAAATAAATAAATAAATAAATAAATAAATAAATAAATAAATAAATAAATAAATAAATAAATAAATAAATAAATAAATAAATAAATAAATAAATAAATAAATAAATAAATAAATAAATAAATAAATAAATAATCAATCAATCAATCAATCAATCAATCAATCAATCAATAAATAAATAAATAAATAAATAAATAAATAAATAAATAAATAAATAAATAAATCAATGAATGAATGAATGAATGAATGAATGAATGGTTTTTGAATTTGTATTTAAAACAAGCATAGCGGGGAAATCTGCAGCATTTTGCAAGAAATGAAAATAATAATTTGTTGCACAATGATTCCACCGCCTGATGAGATCTGTTAAGGGATCGAAATGGTTGTTGTAATTTTAGACATTAAAACATTATTTCAAAGTAGAATACATTTCAACATTTCATATTTTGAAAATTTCGTTTCATATATAATATATTGAATTATATATCTTTGTAATTCAATATTTCGAAGCTGTTGAAAATTCATGGCTTATTAATTAATAGCTGACATGCGAATACAAAACATCGTGGAAAAGAAATTCCAACAAATGTGTCCTATGGCTGATTTTTTCACAGAACATGCATCCAATCCGGTTAACTTTTTACAACTTTCCCCTTTATGAATAAAATTATCTGATATACCTATGGGTTTGCTATATAATTTACTAGAGGGATATATTAACCAATTTTGACCGGAGTATTGCATGTTTTATCAAATTGAGTCCAAAGTTGAAATTTCACTGTACGCAATACTCCAACGGACCACCCTTCCGGTCAACTTTTGACAACTTTCCCTTTCATGAATAAAATTGAGTTATATATCAATGGTTTATAACTAAACATTATTCTCATTCAACCATCCACCAAATACTGTTCTCTTTTAATATCTGAAAGTACAAATTCTTAAAAACAGTAAATAGTTCAAATTAAACACAATACATACACATTTGCTTTATTTTGTATAATACGCATCTTCTCCTAATTATAAGCCATGGAAACAATTTATATCGGGAGGGTGGGTGGAGATTTGGTTAAAATATTTATACTGTTCAATATTCAATAAATATTTTGTCCTTTCAGCTTGCCAGCAAAACCGCAACTGTGGCCTGGAGCTAAAATTTGCTACCTCAACATTTTCTCACGCGCATGATTCTTTCCTTGAAACATGAAACTTCAAACATAAATCATTTTTAAAGATTTTTGCAGATATTGAACACTTTGGACAAAGGGGGATAACTCTGATATAACTAGTAAACTTTCAAGTATCAATCGAAATTAAATTGGTTTATTTGCTATTGAATAAACAGGGGCGGATACAGGATTTTCGAAAGGGGGGGGGGCGTAAAAAGGGGATATCGGAATAGGAAGGCCACGAACAAGGTTTTTATAGTGTTCAGTAACCTTTATTTGGTACAGTATATACAACAGAGATATCATAATAAACGAATTAGTACCGTTAATACATTAATTTATGGCGAGGACGAGCGGGGATTACATTTTTGCCTTTTTAAAAGTGGGGGGGGGGGCGTACGTCGCTACGCCCCCCCCCCTGGATCCGCCACTGATAAACCTTATTATTTTCCATTGTCATTTTTCATTCTTTTTTTTCGCACTGTGTACGAGGTATGATACAGAGAATGTCGCGGCTATTTTATCGTTTTCATTTTGTCTCGCAGACTTCGTGGCAATAAATCGTTCAGGAGGTTGGTTTACACTTGCACACAAATTCTAATACTCTAAACGGCTCAGAATTAAAAGATGTAGAAGGATAAATCACACAAAATAAGTACACTTGTTTCAGAATTTTGACCACGTTTTTGTAACTCCGCCAAATATTCCGAATTTAATAATAATAAGAAGGGCATAAATCTGATGATACCGAGATGTAACCAAAAGAATAAAATCAAAGTACTTAATTACACAACAAAAAAAATCATGACGTACAACAAACAATAGAGCATAACGAACCTCTCTAAACAAAGAGTTGATGGAAATTTGGTATAACTTGATCCACTCGTGACGGTCATCTAACAAACCTTCTATCAATAGATTTAAGACTAGGATGTAGTTAATAACATAAACTTGGTACCCTACTTTACCACATTAACCATACTATAACCTGGACGAAAATTCGTATGGTGAAATATTGAACCCAATTATCAAATAAGTTAACTGAATGAAGTGAAGTTAAACTACTTTTAATGAATAATTTGAATCTTGGACAACGGCAGTGTTAACAACTTAACAATACATACTGATATTCAAGTGAAAGTAAACAAAAAGCTAACAATAGGATGTCTTCCATGCAGCGATGACAAAAACAAAATAATAAACGATAAATATTGTGTTATACTTATTTGATGTTTTCATGAAATTAATTAAATGCCAATCACAATTCAAACTGGACTCCGCTGCTCTTTATATCTTCCTACGGAAAAGAATCTGTTGCAACTTTCGGCCAAATTGCTGTTACCACGTGACTGTTACACTGCTTGATAACATTGCGGTAGCCGTAGAGCTGGTTCCTAATGTCACTTTGGAGTGATTCTTTTTGACATTATATCTCATTCTGTCTTTCTGGGTACAATAATTGTACCAATAAAGCTCAAATGCTAAGCAAACGAGAGACAATAACGTTCCAACAGCAATAGCGAGACACACGCCACCTATGTTTTAATATACTGATGCCATCACTAGCCTTCTCTGGGGTAGGACAATTTCTTTTCTTGATATTTTTTGTCCACCACTTTTTCTTAAGCGTTTCCAATGCTCTTTGATTTAATAAATGTAATATCCTGTAATAAGAAAATCTACTTGTGGACACAAATGACGCTAGGTTTATATATACATGACACAAAAAAACAATGGTCAGTAAATGGCTAATATGTTTAATAGACGAGTACAGCGTTTGAAATTTAACAAACTGCATTACCTGTAATATGTTTTTTTCAGTTACTTTGGTATATTGAAGACATTTTATTCACAGCACTTGAGGTCAGGATAATTTTTTTATGACTAATTCCAAAATATTGCCTCTCTTTATTTTACAACAATAAAGAGAATTTCATTATTTTTCTGATGTCAGTATTTCGCTTGCAATGAGACATGACTGGTTACCAACGAGAGAATACACACTGCAAACTCATTTATTTGCATTTCATTCCATAAAACGTTTTAAAAACTTATCCTGACCTAGGTGCCTGTGTTCAGTTTCCACTACAATGATTGGATGCTCACAATGATCCCTTGTACCAACATGGCATGCTGTAAAATTACAAACTGTCAAATTGCATCATGTGCATACTAATGCTAAAATTAAGATATAACAGAACTTAGAAAATCTATCCATTTGAAAGACGTTACTGAGCAGGCATAGTTTGTTGCTTACGCATCGGATAAAATATTCCGAAATGGTGATCCTTCTTGCACAGCAAACGCAAATGGCTTTCTAAATTCTTCCCCAACTTCCCACAAATCAAAGTTTGTCAGTGTGCGAAATTTATTTTCAGCTGCATCATCTACAATTAAACCAAATGAAATATACTGCGAATTTTTAACCGAGGGCCGCAATGAAACTTGACAATAACAAATGTCTGTTAGATTATGTTATAGCAGAACATGAACTCATCACAGATACCTTGAGTACAAATTAACCATAGTTTAAAAAATCACCCCACACAAAAAAAGCAAATCCAAAAACCAAAAACCAAACAAAAACACAAACAAAAACACAAAAAACACAAAACACCCCCCCCCCCAAAAAAAAACCAAACAAACAAACAAACAAACAAACAAAATAATGGTTTCAATTGTTCCAATTCCAATAGGGAAAGAATTGCAATTCTTTCCCCGGCTGTCAATAGCGAAAGGCTAATTATGTCAGAGGCAGACAATCTACTCAGCAATATATTTACAGTTAAAGCAAGAGTGCTGTGAACCAAAATATGGTAAATTCGATGAATGTGACAAAAATGCGGCAATTGAAAGCATCACCTCTGGACACAAACACAAATAATTGTACAAATTTCTAAAAATACCTATATGTGCAAATTTATCCACCTCTATCCTATGTATAGCCTCTTCTAGATTGTTGGGAAAGCCAGTCTCTTGCATCGTTTCCCACAGTTTCGTGTACTTGTTGCTCACAGGATAATCACAAACAGCGAGCTTTGCTCTGTACTGAATAGATACTCTCATTTGAACTCATTTTGTTTCCAAATTCTGCAAAATAGCATATGCTTTAGCATTTCGTATCCATTTTGAAGTTTTTACACCTGCTTTATGAGAACGCTCGAGCTCATTCTGAAGTATTTAATCCTGCTTTATGAGAACGCTCGAGCTCATTCTGAAGTGCTTACTCCTGCATTATGAGAACGCTCGAGCTCATTCTGAAGTTTGTACTCCTACTTCCATTCATTGGTGCATACATGTATTGGATTTTATACTGGGATGACAGATCGTCTAACGATTTAATAGGGTCATCTAAGCGGGAGACTGAGGAAAGCGGCTAAATTGGCTGTATATGTTGCTATGACAATAAAACCAAATAGCCACCATGTGGCAGCAAATCAGTTTACCAGATAATGCTCTTGGTGTTTCTCCCCCACCTATACAGCAAAACAACTTTAGACTGTTAAGAATATTTTGATCTTTTACATCTGATAAACCAGAGATCTTGTCTGTGATATTAACCAAACAAGGCAAACACAGAGATATTCCCTCTGTGTTTTGAGAACAATTTAGCATTAAGCATATGTAATAAATCATTTTTATTGACGCGGAACCTTCTTTTAACTTAAGTTTGAAACTGCAGCAAAAAAATTTACAAAGACTGATGAAAAATTAAAGACCGTAGTAACGGTAAAATCAGGAGTAAGAAAAGGGTGTGTTTTATCTCCTTTCCTCTTCCTAGTAATTCATTGACGATCGTCATACTACTTTCATACAGAAAATAAGCCAAGAGAAAAAAGTGGTGTCTCTCTTTGCACATTTGAAGGAAATATAGTTTGCTGACGACATGGCTGTGGTCTACTTTTATTGCAACAATATACAACTGGACTAAAGGACTGTATACGGTCCCTTAACGTCACTACTTAAAAAAAGCGATACAGATTATTACCACTTCATAAAACTGTAGTTATAGTACCAATGACGTAGTGAGGTTCATGAGGTAAATTTAATATATATTACCTTGTGGCCAGAGTGACATCATACAGAACCAGTCACCTTCTTTAAACGTAAATACTCGAGGTTCTGGTCCATATCCATCACACAGATTCTTGTCGTTTTGGTAACTGTACGGACTAAATTTATCAAAGACCCAAAGAAGACCACTAAATAGGAAAAATGCTGCAATAATACATAGCCAAACATAATGGTCCAGTACGTCTATAAATTTCGACAACTTTTAGTCAAAGTTCGGTTTCTTCATTAAAATGGTCAAGCCATTGAGATCACAATAGGGAACAGTGAAATCGACCACATTCTCTCTTTCTGCCATCACTGAAATGGAACCAATAGCAATATCCGCTTTCTAAATAAGATAATTAGGATGCATTTTAGCTCATAAATTTCATAAGATATCGGACAAACTACTTCGTCTTCAAGCCGTCTAGTTCTAGACTTTAATCTTAATTAGATTATGCGGATTGTATCAAGTTTAGAGATTATAGATTCAGCGCAAACTCATAAAAAATGTGAGAACTATTCGAGTTTGAAACACCGGTATATAGGTAAATGTTCAAAAGAACCGCTCGTTAAACAGGATGCGTGCTCGCTTTGTCTATTAAATGTTTGATAACACCATCCCATGATCCATCATCAGACATGGCGCCAACCAAGCCGTCTGTCGATTCTTTCAATTCATACTCTGACATTGTCTAGTTGTCTAGTTTAAAGTGTATTAAGTAATCCTTCTACTTTCATGCCTGTTTTTAATTTGTTGTATAAGTTAAGTTTGGACTCATCACAAAGACCATTTAAGTTTTTAAGTATTAATATAAATGAAGATAATAACAAAATACCGAACACCAAAGAAACTGTCAAAAAAAAACAATCCTCAAATCCAAGTCCGAGAAACCGGCAAACTCATGAACCAACAATCAAAACTATAGTAACTACAGCAATGGTCCTCATGCTGACTTGTTACATCCATTTCTAAAGAAATGGGGGTGGGGGTTACACAAGGTTTTATGGCATGCCAAATTTTCAGTAATTTTCTTTTTAATATTTTTATTTAATTTGATTTTCATTAAAAAAAATTGTTTATTAAAATGTTCATAATCTGATCCGAGATTAAATTCTGTGAGTATTTTTTATGTCATTCGTACCAAATTAGATTTCGAGTTAAACGGGGATTTAAAGATTCGTTTGTAAATAAAACACGTTGAAAGACGCTGCTTGATGTTGAATATTTTTACAGCATAGTATATGTATAAATATGTATCATTATATCCATACGTGTTTTTGTTTGTTTGATTATTTGGTATTTTAAAGCATTTGTATGCACGCTATCGTACAAAACCCACGTCCGGTCGCGTTCTCGTTTTGAAACCACTGACTAAGCAAGTGGTTGCAAAGCCACAACACGACTTGTCGTTGGTTTCCGTCGATGACATACATAGTGGATACAACATTGTTTTGTAAATTTTAACAACTTATTTTTAGGATTGTCTGTAAGTATCGAGTCATTATTTAGGGCAAATTGAGGTACAGAAACGCCGATATTTGGTACAGTTTATAAAACTTATACATGTATCTATTAATTGTTAAGGGCTCATCAGGTAACTTTCTCCGTTATACTGACATACTCAAACCTTTTTATTCTGATAATTAAATAAAAAGTTAGACGTTATGTAGTTGAAAAGTGCATCTGATAGACTTTGATGTTGTAACAATTTTCGTTTTAGTCAAACGTTTCATACAGCCATAAACAATTCTATAGCATCAGTACTGATATCCATCTTTATCAGAAACATTACCTTTGTTGAATTTTTACTTGCTATACAAATACTGCAAACGTAAAAGAGCAGTTAAAATTGATTTAACAAGGAAAAATAATTAAATTCTAGTACTTTTTAATTTACCAATCTTATAAGTTTTGTAATCTGTTTCTGTTTAAATCCGGATCATTTCAAGGTAAAGTAATATTTAGAAAGAGGATGGCCTACTTATAGCCCAGAAAAGATCTGGCATTCGGTAGATGCCTGTATGACTTCAACCTATGTATTCGCAATATTTGTTTGAGATTTGGTATCAGCAACGTTAGCACTAGAAGTTTACGACATCACGTTTATATATCAATATTTAAGTGACACCTGTTGCAATGTTGTCGAAATCAATAGGTACACACGATCACTAACTTCAAAAATAAGCATTTAGATGAATCGATAGTAGATGACTAACTACCTTAACCACAGGACCATTGCAGCCCCTCTGATCAGATTGGACGCAAACCATTTCTTTTGCGTTTAAAATGCTTTGTTGTAAATCAGCGACTATCAAGAGTTTGTAACGCTCACATGATAAAACTGGAAGACTTTTTCTCTATCCTGAACTTTCTTACCATTTTTTTTTGCTAATTGCTATGCTTATACGGTTTCTGTGCAGATTATTTTAAAGGATTTATTGTATACTACGTGAAAAATGCTCACTGGTGGTGGTCATCTTGAATTTCAGATAAACACAAAAAACTCGGAAGTTGTAGAGACATCAATGATTTATTATGTCTAAATGTGTGAAACTGTTTTTGAGAACGTGTTTGTATTTCAGATAATAAAAATTGTAGTCATGTTAGAATTTGGATCAGCACTAACTTAAGAACATAACCATCTGGTATACTATTTTATAATATCATATTACAATCTGACAAGAGGATTTTATGAGAGTTTTGAAATTTTAAACCTAATCAGAAAACATTTACTGGTAAGGCAGCAATATTGAATAACCAATCAGCACTAATAAAAACTATGTTACGTACCACTCAGATCAACATTCCTGCCAAGTTTGGTTCAAATTGGTTGCGCGGTTTTATATAAGATTAAATATTAATCGTTTACTGACGTCTGTCGCAAATGAATCATAATAACTAAACTGACCATACCCATCAGGTCCAACGAACTGACATAATAAAGTTTTAACAATACCTCAAGTGAACGGGAATACAGCCATGAACAAGATATGCATACAATTTTTTCTGGTAATTCGTAAGCGGTCATCGTTCATTATTTCCAGTATAAAAAGGCGAACTTTAGCATCTTAGTTAAATTGTTCATGTTGTTTTAGAAATAATTCATGGGGGCACGATTTCGGGGATATATACTGACCTTTCCAAGGGTTGGACTTTATGCCAAATATTTTACCCTGATTGGTATCGAATGTTAAAATGTGGGCGCAAATGGACAACCTGTGGTCAAAATAAGTATATTCGACTACTTTCAGTGAAATATTTCTATTCGTAAAGGTAAAATATATACTTTATTTTTCCACGACAAAATTGCTATATACCAATATAAGCTCATTTTGCAACAGTTCTAGACGTTTATGTACGTCCTAAAATAATTTTAAATTATTTTTATCAAGTCAAGATGGTGAAAAAAATGCATGAATGAATCCAATTTTAACCGTATAATATAAGAAAATCACAAATTTTTGATTTGAGTAAAATTTTTGATTGATATTGTGTACCATCTCTGTCTAACTGTTTTTCCCCATTTCAATATGTACTTTATGTATTATTATTACTTTGTTTAATATGATTATTATATACTTTGTATTGTATTCTCATGTTGCACTCTGTGCCTGAGTTATAATAAAATACTTGAATACTGAATACTGAATACAAATCCTGTTTCATCAAGCCATGAACCATTACCTCGGGAATAAAAATACCGTTTATATTACATTTAAAAATAGTTTTCCGTAAATACCACAAGAAATGTGATACTATTGTCACCCACATATTTTCACTCTTATGCAGTCACTATATTATAATTTTTCTTTAATAACAAGTTGAACATTAAGTTTTGTAGCTATTTGATGGTGTAACGAATCTATTTATATTTATATTTACCTTGGACTATAACCGGTTAAATATTATATTACAGAATTACGTTTTGGCCAAAATGTAAAACAACGGGCCGGTTAATTAAATGTCGAGTTCATGTTCAGACTTGGCTAATATAGACTGTGTTGTCCTGTTGTTATACACGTATTTTTAATGTTAATGTCACGTTTCTGTTTGTTAAATAGACTGTGATTATGTTTTTCTTACGTATTATATTTAACCTTTACTGAATTTCTCGTTATTAATAATTTATCTCGTCCTATTTATATTTGCACACAACATCTTCCCACATGGACCGTTTCACGCGAACCTGTGTTTTATAATATGATGCCATGCTATTTGCAAAACTTCGCTAGATCATTAAAATTTTTTTAGAAATACATGAAAAATTAAAAACACTAGTCGGACACAAAATAATAATTAGGGAATGCAGATATTATGGTGAACATAGGCAAGGAAATTGATATACATGTATATGTCCAATACATTTTTTACTTTTCATAGTTTGTAAGCTATCATTTTGCTGGTAATAATGAGAATTATCATATCTTACGAATGACTATGAAATACGACATTTCATTATACATTAACTTCGATTTACAGACAAACCCATTCCAGTTAAAATTCTAATATGATTTTGATGCAAGATAAATCATATAAAGAGGTCAAGTCAAATTCGAGACTTGAAAAGACAAAACTATTGAAGCTGAACTAACTGTCTGACACTAAAGTATCTATCGACAAGCTCATGTTATTGACCATCAAATTTCTTTAGGGTGGATAAATTTTACCTAGATCGTAACCTGAATTTGACACATATATTTGTACCTAAGTTACACCTGCAGCGCTTTAAAAAATGTAAACAAGGTTGTTTCGGCTACTCAGGTTTCACATTAGCACATTGTCATCATTTTATTGACATATTTGCATTGTTATGTCCACCCATAAATAAACTTTCATTTTGTGTACCTGCCAAAAAATGAAGAATTGGGATTGATTGCAGTTTGCTTGTTGTTTAAGAAATAATTCTTTGGGAGCACTGTTCCGCGAATATATACTGATTTTGACAAGGGTTGCACCTTTATGCCAAATATATGCTTCATAAATAAAATTACCAAAAAAAAAGATTAATTCTGTTGAAATATGTGATTGATTGATTGACTGAATGTTTGCTTATATGGCGAGAACATGTTAGCAAACAAATAAAATGCAGGAAAGTAAGATGGTATACAATATTTGAAATGTGCAGAAAAAACTAGCCTTTTAAAGCTGTGGCAATGTGCATGTGCATGTGCATACTCGTTTTTGTGAAAATCAAAAAAGATGTTTATAGGGAAAGGAGCGTAGAATATGTTACCCACTAAGGTCCAAAGTGCGGTAAGGCCTTTTAATATCATTACCTGACAACCTGCAAACGATCTATCATTCTGCAACCTTTTGGGTCGAGCTGGTGAACCCTTTCTAGTGCCAAGAAATCTGGGTTTGAACAATCAATATTTTTTTCAGTGATAATTTCTACTGTCCAGCCATTTAAACACATGACTTGTTAGAAATATGAAGTGGTTATGAATACAAGACACTGTTAAAAAAGAAATGGTTGTAGCAGAAATGATTGTTTCCTGCAAATGCGTGTTTCGTGTGTTGACATAACAGAGGTTTTCGAACAGATTTTTGACATAAATTTTAACAATTGGGGTAAGATCATTTAGAAATATGCATACGTCAGAGTTCCTTGTGTGATTAAAATTAAGTACTACAATTTAAAAAAAAATATTGTAATCGATACTAAAAATGGTGGGGGGGGGGGGGCAAATTTCGACCCACTTTTCAACTCTTTCTAAAGATAGTGCAGTTTTATTTGAGATTTTCAAAAAGACAAAAAATTTGAAAGGAATCAAGTTCAAATAGGTATTTTGTCAGGAACGAACAATACGTGAAAACGTCACAAAAATGTGGTATGTCACCGACATATTTTTTGTTAGCATATCGTTTTTCTTTGATGATTTTTAACGAAAGTACAAGCTAGCGTTACGAGTTTACCTTCGACTTTTATCCAGTTAAATATTAAAGGTTCACTTATCTATTTTTTTTTGGCTCAATCTGAAATAATTATAGAATTGAAATGGTTCGATTAAATTTATTTGGAGTTCATATTCAACCATGGCGATATATAAATATTATTGTGTATTATACTTGCCTTTGTTCTATGTTAATATCACGTTTCTTTCGGTAATAATACTCTGGGCTGTTTTTTTCTGACGTATTATATTAAACTGTGTAATCTCTTTAAATAGTCTCTTTTATAAATATAGTCTCTCGCGTATTATTAATATTTGCACGCAATTCTAATACTGATGCTAATTACATTAGCTCGTTTTCTATCAACAACAAATAATAATAAATTGTTGAATTGAAGAAACGTGGATAGACTTTTCAATGTGTTCGAGATTCACCTTGTAAATCATTCTTGTCGATTGCAAGTTACTTATTAAAAATAACTATAACAGATTGATTATGTCCATTACAGAAAAGAATCCTGGATCTTGTCAGAACTACAATACATTTTAGTTGTGGATTTACAGGCCGATTCCAGAAACGCAATGCACCTCTTAGCAAAAAAAAATGCAGGGCGTATTCGTAATGGATAACATACATCGAAAATATAATGCTTAGCTATTTGGTATGGTTAGTACGGCGTATCCGTGGCAGCCACAAATTACGAGAATTTTGACAATTACAATTAAGCTACAAAACAGTTCTATCATGTATAACTACATGTAGATGTCATTGAGATGGTATGCATCTCTGTGGGCCCCGTATGCGACACTTCGCCTTGATATTATCAACACACATCCCAAATATTAAAAAGACTACCTCAAAAGATAAAAAAGTTATAGCCCGGACACAATTAGCGGACGGACGGACTGATCACTCATAGGGCGTCCCTAATAATACAAGTAATGTATTGCCATAACATAATAATCTGAAGAAAAACGATCTCACAAACATCAAGTTTGGCAATTATAGCAGCTGTTTAAGAATAAATATTGCCGGCCGCTCTCAAATATGTACTTCCGGTAATAGATCTTCAAAATATAATATTGGCAATAGTATATCGTTAAAATATAATACATGTACTACCGGTAATGGAGCTTCAAAATATAATGTTACCTATAGTGTATTGTCAAAGTACATGTATTTCCGGTAACGGTCTCTAAAAAAACTATTTCCTGTACTATTAGTATATGTATTACAGTTAGTTGATCTCCGAAATATAACATTATCATTGATAATATAAACAGGAGTACGCCGGCATGCAAGTTTAGGATTACCAGCTATTTATGTCCAATATATAATATTACCTTGGTTAGGATGAACCAGTTATACGTTTGTCCCATCAATCCTGCCATGCTGGCCTAAAAATATAAAACAATATCTTTATGAATTAATTTGGATATTTTTATATTTTTAGGACAGATTTTAAAATATCCAAAATAATTCATAGAGATAAAAAAACATAAAATAATGGCAAGCATTATGCTGAAAACGAATAACTTAAATGATGGCAAGTTTATGTTAGAAAGCACAAACAAGGGGTGTTTGTGTTATTCTGTGTGCATTTGGGCAATAAATAGCTGTCTTAGCTATTTGAATTAACAACATGCATATGAGGGACTTATCCATAACCTTCTCTTGTGATTAATCTAGATACAGATACAAAATAGACTTGCCACAACCTCCTTTGCTATTTTTGCCATTAGAGAGATTCATCTTTATTTTAAAAAATTGCTAAACTATCCGCTGGTGTGCAAATTTTCGAAAACAAGCGGAGAGTGTAGGAAATGTTGATAATAAAGATGTATCTCTCTAATAGCAGAACAAAAAAACAAAGGGACTTGTGGCAAGTCTAGCTACAAAATTTAAATGAAAGAACTGTTTTAATTCGTCATCCTCCCCCAAAACATTTTCTGCACTGGTTTCGTTACTGACAACAATACTTTTGTTCCTATTTCCTTCAACTTGCTAATTTTATTGGTCCACTCGCTCCATGTGGTGATCTCCTGGTAAAGGTGTTGTGCGGGGACACCACTTAAAATTCGGTTAGCTATTGTATGTATTAATATTACTACATGCAATTTTGCACGTACATCTGATTAGCTTTATATAATGCGAGTTATTTTATGTTGAACATCTTCAACGTAAAATAACTCGCATTATTAAAAACTAATCAGATGTACGTGCAAAATTGCATGTAGTAATATTAATTGCAATGTTTGGAACAGGTATGTTATATTTGAATGGTATTATTAATATGTTTACAATATGTCAAATGTTTACTCAGTTTTATTTATATTATGTTTCAGTGTTGTTTTTTTTTTTACCCTTTTAGGTATAATTTTGCAATAATGATATTTTAAAATTCAATCAAAGCAGTGAGTAAATAAACTATATTTTCTCTGTACTTAAAGTCTTCAGTATCAGTCACGAACTATAATGACAGAAACAAATTGTGCATTTGTAAAAGTAGCGTTTGAACTTTTTTTTATCCGTTATTACAAGTAATTCAACGGTTTCCATAGTTACGCAGACGACACCAATTAAGTAACTAGCAAAAAGTTAGACATTAGATCTTATAAACATGCTTAATAAGGACAGAGAGAAAGATAAGGATAACAAATACATGCAATTTACTATCTACTGAAGGACTTAATTGACACTGATTGCCAAAGGTCGTTTTTTTTTCACCTTCCTCCTCTGAACGTCTGAACGCTGTGATATAGCTTAAAAACTAACAAACAACTTACTAAAGGACCGGTCATAAAGTATTGCTATTTTGTCAGGTCTCGTATCTAACGACATCATGAATGACCTGAAACAATGTCGATCCCGGAGGCTTTACTTCGAGATAAAGTTCCATATCAAAGCCTATGGGCTGTTGTGTCGATGTGTCGACAACAGTTATATACGGGATACTAACTGCACGTGCAAATGATCTTATCAGTGGACCAACATTTGAGGGGGACATGTCGATGATGCCTATCACTACGTCCTTCAGTTCGTCGCAAACTAAAATACAAAACACTCGTTTTATTTATCATCATATACACATAAAAATAACATTCAATCGCGAAACAGGATGTTTGGAATCTGATGAACTGAAAAAGTTTATGGAGAAGTAGAATATACAGCATAGTACATTAATAAAAATAACTATTACCGAGCATTTTGCATGTATATTAAAGCACAATTTAAATTTCTAAATTTTTTAGGAAAGAAAAGTCTAATGCAATATTTGAGTTCATAAAAGCGAGTAACACTTTTAACACGTCAGTTTACTTGTTTTACAACCACAATAAATGAACAGGAACAATTTGTACTTACTAAAAACAATTTCTTCTAACTATGGTGGTCGGACGTATGAGCGTTTTTGCATTTTCGATTATGAGAGATCAAATGCGAGTTTAACGCGAAATGGCCGCATACGACTTTTACCGTTTAATGACTATATACAAGACTCAATGTGTTTATCCCTTGTGTCAGAGTCGTGGTTTTTCCCTATTTGTACAAAATGTTACTGAGATAGTTTACAATCAAACACGTCGTGTGATGATAAGTAACGTTTCTACCAAAAAGCCATAATTAATTATAACTTGGGTTATAATATATATATATAACCCTAGCAAAGACGATAGGTCTAACGAAGTAATGCATGTAAATAAGTTGTAGAATGTCAAGTGCATGTTTATTCAATACCTTTTTTGGTGCACGAATACTGTTAGGTCAATATGAGTGCTTCGGTAAATAAAATCCCCATTAAACTCCCAAGTGAAAGGAAAGAAGTATACATTTATGCTGAATGACAGTTGTTACGATCTTATTGATCACAAACTTGAAGTTTTGCTATTACGGAAATGTGTAATTCTTTAGTACTCAGTTTTCATCAACTTTTAATTCATTAAAACCAATCCATACTATGACAGGTTTTATGTTTAAATGTTGTTGTGGGGGAAACGCATCAGAAAATGAACCCGGACATGCATAAGGCCAATCCAAGTTGAGATCGTCAACAACCCAAACTTTTATGCTGTTTCTGTTGTAAATTGTTGTAAACACAATAAGATGTAAGTAACTGTCACTAAACCAAACAAAAACACATGGTATTAACGTAATTAATACCTTTAATAAATCCAGCAATACAATGGTTTCCTGACAAACACGACACTTGTAGAGGTTGTGCAAAACAAACATATATGAACGTCAATATACATGTACAATTAGTTCGAATATGAAAACGCATAATTGACCAAGAATTGTGTTCGTCTGATAAATTTGACATGTTTACTATAAAAATATGAATATAAATTAAATATTTGAACTTCCAACGTCTTACAGTTTGATTCGATCTTCGTCATATAGGTGCGATTAGTCATTGGGTAGAAATCGGGTATTCATGGATGGTTGTATATTGATTTCCGTTTTTACAAAACATAGCACTTAATTAAAAATAATACGGAAGTCTGTAGGCTGTAGGTTTCAGCATTACCTTCCTTCAGGGTTTGCATAGGATCTTGTAATCTGACCACTTTAATCTGTCCTCTGTATTTCAATGTTTTGTTTGCAATGTCATCTACAGTTAATCTGTTTTTGTCAACAGCAGCAACTAAAAAGGGTACAAACAAATTCATTACGATTGTTCACATAAATAGTATATGAATTGAAGGCATTCTGTGTATGAATATTTTTAGATGGTCCTTTATAAAGAATGTGTTCTTTTATATTTCAATTTCACATTCTAGATGGCTGCCCATTACACGAATATGGTAAACATAACACTATACAAATGTTCAGTGCTGTCATCTACGGAACAACTCGACCAAACTGTACATTTTTTGGATAGTTCTCTTCAATTTTGCTGTCCCCTATAAGGGGAAAAACAAAATAATGTATGATCAGAAACTTGTTTTGTTTGTTCATCATATATAAATCGGGTAAACGATACATGACTCGGAAAGCCTCTGGTTATTATTTTGTAATTAATTTTTGCTGCATATTTTGCCTTTTGTTTATCAAGTTCCAGAGCGCGCAATTGCCAGTGTGTTTATTTTACCGAATAACGCGTAGAATAAGTTCTCTATTTTACTCATTTATATACTAACAAAAACCCTCTATAAATAAGTAATAATTTGTTTAATTGTTTCAGCGAAAAAGTTTGAAATCCAACGATGCTGATGGCGACGACACCGATGACGACAGACGCAACGTGATTTCTAAAAGCTATAAATACTTAATATCACAATTATTAACCGTATTGGTGATATACCAAGCCGATTTGTGGCTTTTAGTGCTTCTTTGTGTTTGTCAGTGCAGTAAGTAGGTTGTTACCGATTTTAATGGACTGTAAATCTTGGTTTTATTAATTAATCTTTGTTTGAATGTTGTTTAACGCCGCTTTAAGCAAACTTTCAGCTACATGTATATTATTGGGGAGATAGCCCGAGTAGCCGGAAAAAAACCCGGATCTTCGGTAGGCAAACTGGCAATTCTTGTCAATTAGGATTGGAGTCAAGAGTACTTTGCTCGCAGTGAGACTCGAACTCGAACCAACTATCTTACTGTTGACTGACCACGTGATCAATAGTATAAGAACTACCTTAACCACACGGCCGGCTCGATATTAATTTTCTTTATAAAATGTAAGTTTTTTAGACAGAAAGATCCGATCGAAATGTGGCTTCAAGTGCTACTATTTTTTGGTCATTTTGTTTAATTGAAGAAAAAACACGATTTCAATCAAGGAACCACTCCTTGAATGAGTAACATTTTTTTCGGACGACGAGGGGGTAGAGAAGGGGATTATCTATATCCGGACATGTAATTGTCAGCGTTACATGTAGATAATTTTTGCAATTTGCAGAGACTCATGTCTCTGGTGCCATTTAAAATTTGACAAGAATAAAAAAACCAGATAAATATTTTTTACAATAAAACTTTTTTAAGAGACAATGTCGAGCGAAATTTCATATTTACAGTGAGCTATTTTGTGCTTGTCCAAGATTATTAAATTGTCATCGTTGTCAGTTCGGAGGCTAAAAAAGTCCGTAATTAAATGTCAGCGAACCGTTATTAAAAAACCACCAAACGGATATGGTGCCATTGCTTCTCCTAACAAACACAATACTACCACTACAATCGCCATTTTGTAATCATTGTAAGCAATCAATTTTTACCTTATTAAATCATTGGGAATTTTAATTAATTATCGGATACATTTAGTGGATGATTCCGAAGGTCCATTGGAAGTCGATAAAAAACTTTAAAAATTTCTTATTTTTTTCCTTTCGTGTGCATCGTGAAAACTTATAATAGAATTATACAATAGATGCTTATATAGAGGGCATTGTCATGATATCTTGACTGCACAAGGGAGAGTGGTATTGCCTGAAACATTGATAATGCCCGAGCCAAAGGCGAGGGCATTATCAATATTAAAGGCAATATCACTGTCCCGAGTGCTGTCAATTATCATGACAATGCCAGATATATAAGCAACTATTATATTTATTTTATTGAAGAATTAAGAAACCATGAGTTTAGGCTGTTTTATTTATTTTTAGCTGCTTGTATTATGATTTGAATGTTTGGCCTCATGATATATCATTGTTTGGTATTTTTAGGCAATACACAGTTAGTTTTATAAACTTTATGACCTTTTTTCCTCATTTGGGTTGTACATGTACATATATTTTTCTTTATAAATTTAAAATAAACAGTTTTATGTTGCTTGTTACTGGAGAGGGCATTACCACGACGTGATGCCCTCATGTCATATTACTGCAAATTAATTAATTCTAGCTGACCTTGTTTTATCCAATTGAAACAAACATAATTTTACTGATATGAAATAAAATAAAAATGTATGAGGTGTAAATTTTACGGGATGCAAAACTCAGACGTAATACTCGGAGGAAAACTATATACCGAATGTTGTAATATGGTCAAAGCATATTTGCATATTTGCTAATGCAATAATCGGATAAACACAATCTTTTTATAATTGAAAGATAAGCATGTAATTGGGCAATACTTTTTTTGAACCCGTGTACAATTTGGATACTGTGTGTACATGTACATAAAAGACTGTTATAACTCGAAAATACTAGTCAAAACATGATAATCATGAAGTTAATCGCCACTCTTTTGTCAATCAAAATATTCGAATTTATTATTAATAGAATTACACAATAAAGACTTTTAAATACTCATACACTTAGAATTAAGGTAGCCATTTATAATTAGCAATTAATTAAATCCATCGAGTTGCTAAGTAACATAACATAAACTGAAAAGGAATTGTACAAATTTTACAAAGATATTGATTCTCTTTGATTTGGTTGAATAAACACAACTGAAGAGTAAGCCTAGTTTCAAGTAATTGTTTATCGTTTTCCTATACAGGTAAGGATTCAGGTAAACTTAGTTCAACATTAATGTATGCTTTTAATAGTGCGGTCAACACAGAACACTCGACCATTTTATAGCAATATTTGTTCGCAGTTATTCACCCGTTTGAAGACTACCAATTTGTTGCGACAACAAACAAACCGTAAATTGGAGTTAATATATGGGACAAATCGAACCTCTCCCTTTTTAACTCGGAATTTTCTACGGAGACGTATCAGGTTAGTTGCTGTCCGTTATATCTTTACGTATATTAAATCTAAATATATATATTTATATTTTATGCTATTTTTTTTAAAGAATTAATATTTTGTTATATATACCTTTTGTTAGTTTACAATTAGTAAAAATTTAACTAACAGTGGATTGACGTTGTATACAAAGAGATTCGTTTACACACAGCGGACTTGAAACTAACAATAAGTAATTGTAATTTTAATATTAAATTACAGAATTTAGCAACAGTTATTTTCCTTTTGTCAAAACAGACTATTTTGAATACGGAGTCCCATGATAAACTATGTTCCAAGAAAGAAGTAATCTGTAATCGTCGAAAAAACGTCAAAAGACGTAGAATATATTTCAGAAAAATATCCTAGCTAGCGACTGCCATGTGCAAGTGTCATATTCGTTCATGGGGCGTAGCTAGACTAGTAACAATGTGGATTTACAAAATAACTAGGGGGGGGGGGGGCCCGGCATGCTCTCCGGAAAATGTTGAAAACAATAGTGCAAATTGTTGCATTTTGAAGAGTTCTAAGGTGCTTTATTTAGTACTGAAGATGGACAGTTTATTGATTGCAGGGATAGATTGCAATTTTTGCAATCATGTGGATTTCAGCCGTGTACTTGTCGTTCGAATGCCATTAAGAAGACGGGTATGTATGCGGAATTTGAGTTTGGGGTCGGGGGGGGGGGGGTGTGAATACAAGCGGATTTCTTTACACACTGAAATGAATTAGGAAGACATTGATAAGAAATCTGTTGACAATTTGATTTAGTATTTTTTTAATCTGCTTAACCACGTTTTCACTGAATCAAGTATGCTGGATGATAGCATTTGTAGTGATAGTTGATTTGTATAGGTAACTGACCTTTGCGACTACGTGTTTAATAAAGGCTGAGATGAGATATGATTTCAATATACAAATAAGTTCTTGCATTAAGATTGTTTGTTAGGACCAAGAATTCTATAGAGTTTTTTTTAAACAGTTTTTGAATTTATCAGTTATATATCTACGCATCACCGAATCTCTGTACACTGGACTTTTAACAATTTTTCATAATGTTAAAGGAACCGTGTAATAAATAATAAAACCGATCCGGTTAAAACCTGAAATATTATACGCAGTAAGTTAACACAGAATTTAAAAATACTGCAAACGATTTACGTAAATGCACTTACTTTAGAGTACGTAGGAAATAACAGACTTTTAAGAGACTACTTCAGTTAAGCCCTCGGACGTTAAGCATCGATAAATCGATAAATCAATATAGAAAACAAACTGCAAAAAGAAATTACATTTGCTTAAGACATGAAGTAGACTGTGATAAGGTAAACATAACACTGTAAAAAGAATGTTAACATGTTCATTGAGATAAATTGGATGCGTTTTGGATAGTGATCCGAAATGCGGTTTTAAGTAAAATATAATATTTACAGTTTTGTTACAAAAAATATTCGACATTCTTACTTTACGTCTATTTATGTCTTTTTATTTTAACGATTACTTCATATAGGTTCCAAACTAAAAGAAAATAAACAAAACACAACAAAGAACTGTTTTTAACATTTGTAAACTTTGCCACTAAAAACGCTAATAAATCTAGAGAAAAAGAGAAAAAAAGAGCAATCAGAAGGTACACCTCACGACTCTGTTTGAATGAACTGTAAACAGGAGGCCTATCTGCGTTCCAGTAGGTAGTATATATATATATATAGCCAGTCAAATTGAATGAGCTAACGGAGCACTTATTCACATGGTAAGATGGCTGGCTAGCTATTCTGAAATCCCGGCTTTGATCCCCGGAGGTGACATAGGCATTATTTCATGCTCTACATTTACAGGTATTTAACGCCACTTTCAGCAATTTTTCGGTTATATCATTATCGATATGGCGCCTAGTTTTTATTGGTGGAGGAAGCCGGAGATACGACTTGGCTTGACATACTATCATGAGATGACTGATCCATCTCTATAAATAACTACTCCTTTTAAAATGGACATTGATAACACCAGTATCTTCTAAAGAAAAAATGTTTGTTTTATCTTGACACGTAAATTAAGGGTGGGAAACATTTATTGATCTTTATTGTAGCGATAAGAAAGTTTGTCTATTGTAAACTTATATAGAACAGTTTTGTTACAAATTCAGCAAAACAAATTTGACCAAGAGCATAAATTTCGCCGCAGAATTGTCCTTCATTCTTTATGTGTGACGTTATAATGCTATTTCTGGACGTTTATGTAAACGTTAGAGGTTATTTTATGTTGCAATGATTTTAATGTGTCAGGAAGCTTTAGACAATATTTTTTCCATCGAGTCATACATATACGGTATGTCAGTATGTCGTAACGTTTTCGACACCATGGTGGCATTTGCACTTATCATGCGTGGTTTTACACGGCCTGAATGTTGATTTTTGCACAGACGTCAATGCGAGATGAGACAGGACAAGACAAAAGTTTTATTTAAAGTTGTTACTATAACAAACAACTAACCTAAGCTCTTATGTGCTTTTTAACCGACACATCAAGACAAAAGCGAAAGATAGTCTCAATTAAAAAACGTTTGCATGCAAAATTGGGTTTTCAGATTCAGATTAGCTAAAAATGCTTTTGTAGAGGATCATCCGATGAATCTTTCTAATGTTTTGTTTCAATTGTTAACCAGTTTCAGAGGAAGCCTTTAAAAATGAACAGTTATCCAACATTTGTTTTAAGTTGCATAATGTCACCCAGAACTTTCTTGGATTTTCTTGGATTTTGAAAAACATTTATCGCGCAGTGGACCATAAAATCGAAACATTCACATAAATGATACATGTTTCAATCAGCTTAAGGATGCATTCAAACATTTTCTCATGTCCTATGTTAAAGTACTCCGAGAAACCTCTGCCGTCCAACGCCTTTTTTGAGCGTTGGACGGCAGAAGATTCTCGGACTAATGTTAAAGTAAAACAGCGACAACAGCCCTTGTTCCTCTCCTTAAACTAATTTGTGGATCAGTGCAGGCGCGGCCTGAATTGATAAGTTTTACTTTTAGGAACTGTCTTTACAAAATAGTTTCTCTATATCTATTATAGCCAAATATTCAAACAATAAAAAAGTAGACAAATTGCATAATTACCAACAACTTCTAAAGAGTCAATTTGAGATAACCTTTAATGAGATCTAATACACATAGTAGTAAAACGAGAGCGATACAAGGTCTAATTTTCATGTTAAATATTGAAAAAAAATATCTGCAAACAACTACTGTTAAATGCTGCTTCCACTATATATATGTATAAAGATTCCAAGGTCAATCCCATTCATACAAGAGACTAAAATGGGTACTTTATATAACATTGTCGTGTAATTTGATTAACCATGAGATCCAGTGTCGGCATGGTCAGATAATTTGAAAGTAGAAAGAAAACAAACTAAAGTTATAACAAGAAATTTTCAGTATTTAACATACAAGATCAAAGACGGCATCAGAGATTATAATGGCTGATGGCCGCATGTGGTTCGTTATTATTTTGACCCCAGCCAGGTGTACTCAGCAAATAAGTGTGGGATAGGTTCAACGAAGTTGGGATGCTGTCTGATACTGATAGTTGGCGAGGAAATGTCATGTTTGATTTTCTTGGCTTACAAATAGTACAAGTTTACAATATATATATACAATAAAAAAAACATATTTATATATAAAAATAACTAAGCAATAAAAAGTAAAATGAAGAAAAATAATTTATAGTTAAGTAAACAAACAAAACAAAAACACACCTGATGACAATGTGGTTCAAACATGCATGCTTTGGGCGCAGTACAGAGAGTTATCGTTCGTTCGAGAGTTCCGGGACGAACGATAACTCTCTTTTTTAGGAGATTGTTTTTTAATTAAATTAAAGTAACTGATTTATAGCTATGGATGACCACTGCATGGTAAACAATACTTTCAGATGAACTGTAACTTTCTATTTTAGGCGTAATTGTAAATGTTAAGACATGTTATAAAGCTTATTAACAGTACATGTTAAAATCTAGGTTAACTTTGGTCTGTGTGTGGTACTGGTAGTGACTATACGATACTCTATAGTAACCGAAAGATGGGTAGTGACTGCTGTTTACAATTTTAAAGCTAGGAATAGTCTGACACAGTTGGATATTAGATACTGAATATTTTTTTATTCTGGTCATATGTAACTTTATGGTATAAAAACAAGAAACAGGAAACTGGTTGTTATTATCGTATCGCGCAATCGTAAGTCATGTATGCATGGGTACCCAAAAGCGCGTGGTAAAGTCTTGTAATTTGTTGCACTTTACCAACTAGTCGTCAAAATAACAGTCGTACTATAGTAAATAGATCGGTTTATTTATAACAGTTGTATTTTTAACTCATAAAACCACTCAACAAGTTGAACACAAATGTATACTTCAAAACAGAACAGCAGTCCATTTGCCATCCTCTCAAGTCAAGGGTTATTTAATGCATTTAATGCATACCTATTTTCAATATAAATTTCTGCTTCTGTTAAAATCATTTATTATGATAGTATAGATAGTACAGACTACACAAGTACACAAGCTAAAGGACAACTTAGTGGCCTGGCACATGCACTTGCATCCATGATCCATTATAATCTTCTTAATTGTTCTTTTATTTCACCTCCAATTTTAAGAGATAAGTTCAGCAGGATGAATATAAAGAAACCATTTTAATTCAAAGAAGTACAAGCAACCATCATTCAGACATTTGTGACAAAATTTATACCATGTTTTCATGCTAACAAAACTTACATATATTTCTGCGAATTATGTGAAGATTAAGGCTACTTACTACCACTGCTTTTGTGCAGCATTTATTTATAACTAGATTTAGTAGTAGATGCATATTTGCAATATATTGTATGTATTTTACATTTATTGCAAATGTTCCTTCATAAATGTCTTTCATTTCTAAATAGAACATAATAAATGTGTTTTTAATCAATTTTATAACTACGAAAATTACTTTAATAAAAAATGAGAAGTTAATGCATACTTGTGTTACATTCTATTTCTTGTATTAGAATTGTGAAATTAACCTCACGTAAACTCTAAAAAAATTTGTGCTATATGGTGAAATAGTATCTAAGCTTTGCTTTTTAAGCTGGAAAATATAAAATAACAGAAAGTTATGAACCGTAAATCTATGAATAGCAATTATATTTGATTTAAAAAATAGTTTAAAAAGTTGTATAAGTAAGAAAGCTTTTAAGTCAGCAACTAAAATATTTGTGATTCATTATGTTAGGTGGATTAAAATTGTGTCTTTATAAATTGACTGTGGCAGTATTGTGTTGAGGTATATTTAAATACAGTATACAAAAGGGTTTAAATTTTAAATCTCCTATACAATCAGATTTGAGTTCAGGTCGTGAGAGATCCATACACAATGGAAACTCTTTTTGTTTATCCAGATCAGTTTTTTTTGTTTATCCAGACCAGTTACAAGGATTGTTGAACACATTCAAATTAAAAACTGTCTCGAGAGAAAGAAAAGGTGTTTAATTGTATAAAGAACAGTTATAGCCATTGCACTGTTATTGTAAAGCTGAAATAGCTACCGGTAAATACAGTTTTAACATAGCGTTTTAAATCAAAACCATTTCAGATAGGTCAGGGTAGAGAAACCTATATATCCGTAAGTACCACATAACGAGGTAGCGTGAGCAGTACAATGGTCACGCAATTTCATTGCAAGAAGAAAACAGAGAATAGCTTTTATCCATCAACATAGCATTATAGCTCATGACACTTTTAGTCAATGCACGTTTACTATTCACAATGTTTTTGCGACATTAGGGTTACTTTTAATTAGACTGACTTCAAAACTATCTGGAATCCTTTTGTTCATGTTTTCGTGCCAAAGTATCTTTTCTGTTATCTCCGTACCTGTTTAATATTTTGACTTTCGTTGGTAATCTTGTTTTTTAAAATTATGTTTTAATTTATTTTTAGACACGATGAAGTTCTTTCAAAGATTTGCCAGCCTAGACTTTAGGCTGAACTCCCCCGAAGAAGATTGGATATACCAAGAGGAACCACACTCTGCCCGTAGACAGGAAATTTTAAGGAAATATCCAGAAATCAAAAAGTTAATGGGCTATGATCCTTCAATTTGTTATATTGTAACAGTGGAAGTTTTCGTACAATTGTTTGTTTGTTGGTTATTGCAGGACGCTAACTGGAGTACAATCTTAATCTTGGGATACTGCTTAGGCGGTATATTGAATCATTCGTTAGGTAGTGCGATTCATGAAATAGGACATAACCTAGCTTTTGGACATGCTAGACCATGGGCAAACAGATTTCTAAGTATATGGTGTAACATCCCTATAATTGCTCCTATGGCCATCAGCTACCGGAAATATCATGCCGACCATCATAGGTATCTGGGTGAAGAAAACCAGGATGTGGATATCCCAACTAGATTGGAGGGATACCTCTTCCGTCATCCAATCACAAAAATGATATGGCTTCTTATACATCCAATCATTCACGGACTTCGTCCATTTTACAAAAGCCCAAAGCCATTATCAGGCTGGGAAATGATTAATAGTGCTATTCAGATGGCTTTCAACTTACTTATTTTGAGGTTTCTGGGCGTCAAATCGCTCATGTATCTTTTAAGTGGCACATTGTTTGGACTTGGATTTCATCCACTCGCTGGACACTTTATTTCTGAACATTATTTGTTTAATGGTGGACAAGCTACACACTCTTATTATGGACCTCTAAATTTCATTTTATTTAATGTTGGCTACCATATTGAACACCACGATTTCCCGTACATCCCTTATCACAAATTACCGGAAGTTAAAAGAATTGCTGCGGAATATTATGATCATTTGCCGTATCATACTTCATGGATGAAAGTTATCTGGGACTTCATTTTTGATAAAAACATGGGACCGCATTCTCGAGGAGTTGGTTATCTGAAGGAAGAAGAACCGCCTATTTCAAGGAATGGTCATATTGTGAAAAAAGAACAATAATTTATTGATAAAGTCGTCCTTCCAAACATTTTTCGATCTTACATGTTTACTCGCAGCGCTGTTATGTCGTGTTGTTCTTGTCACTGTGATAAGAGCGCGAATTTTATTGTGTACTTCATGAATTTACACATGCGGGAACGGATTTCAAGCTGAAATAGATTTTTCTTTTTGTATATATAAGAAATAAAACGATGTACTGCATGATGTAGTCGCAGTGGGGAAAAGCTACAACAATGTAGTTCATGCGACAATTGTTTATCTCTGCCGAAGTAAAAAAATCAGAGGCTACATTATTGTAGCTTGGAGTAAAAATAATCGCCCCTTTTTGATAAGGAAATTTTTGTTGAAGTACTTGATTTGAAAACGTAAAAAAATCAATGACAGCATGTGCACTGTATGTGTATGGTACATTTAATCATGCTTGAGGTTTCCGTAGTCTAAACATATATGTGTACGTTTTCTTGTCTCTAAAAATGTTTGAGTTTTTCTTTTAACATTTACTTGTGACCAGTTTCACATCTTAATATTTTTTGCTGTTACAATTTGTTTTTTAGCGTTAATGACTTCTTTCGTTCATAATAAAATATTTTATTTTCAATCTTTATTGTAGTCAGTCATGCGGCAAGTTTAGTTAGTGGTAAATGACTCCTCATTTTTTTAAACCTGTTATACTGGTCAATTACTTCATGTCATGCCAAATTTTGTATGTTTTATATATATGTCTAACTCGAGTATGATTATGCTTTGTATGTATGCAGTATGCTGTGACTATTTATTTTATACATGTAGATGTTTAATTTATTGCCTCAGCTGTTCAAACGTGTGTACAAGCTTTTATGTATGTTGTTTAAAATCTTACGAATGCAAAATGTTATTTAGTTTTATTCATGTAAAAAATAAAAGTTTAAACAATATTTCAATGTGCAACAATAACACATTCTTGTACAGGAGTGTAACTGTTCCTTCTGTACAGCAGATTTCAGTGAATTGTACATCCTTTCTCGTTGTTACTTTAAAGTATTCATTGATTGTGCAACAAAAACAAATGGCCAGAACATGTCCAATGGGTTGTTTACATGTCACTGTGTTAGCCAGCTATCATAGAAATCCAATGGCATACATTAAACACGACATTGTAGATGTTTAATTCATAAATATCGACTACCTCGTTTGTTAAAGAAAGTTAATAATAAAGGGAGATAATTTTTATATGGGGTACTATATGTCTTTCGTTTTTTATGGTTGCTTTGAGATTAATTATATTAACGACTTAATATATAACACAAGATTACATGTGAGCAAAACAAGGAAGATTTTCTAGGCAGTGATGAACGGTTTTTAATCAGAACTGTTCCTGCATATGTTTAACATATTATTACCAGTACTTATCTGTTTGGATTGACTTAATTTCAAACCCACATCAAAGGGGTAGCATCGCATTTGATATTGGTACGGCGTAATGCTAATCAATCCTATCCACCTCGTCTTAAAAGATGGATTTCTTTCGCAATATTTTATTATATTTTTTTATTTCTGAAATTATTGGTACGGCATGCCGTACCTGTAAAAGTTATTGGTACGGCGTAAGCGTACCTGCCGTACCGGCTGCTACGCCTATGCACATTTCAAATGCATAACTCAACCATGAATTTAAAATTATCAGACATAATTTAGTAATCGGTAATTCAAACTAGTCCGAGGATAATCCGACAAATCTCAAAACTAACATCCGATTATAACAGCAGTAAAATTCTACCTACCTTATGAGGGGGTAGGAAGGGGGCGGCCAAAACTGTATGAATGTGTATTAGATGCTTTTTTTACAAAGAAAGTCTTCTTCCAATCTGAAATCAAAGATAGCTGCCACCGTCGGGCTTAACTATATTTAACAATTAAAAACCTAAAATGTTTCAAAACGCGAAATCTGTGACTGAAAAAAAAAACATTCATCGGATGATCCTCTGCAAACTTGTTTTCGTGCTCATCCGTAATTTAAAGGACAACTAGCTATACTGCATATAAATGGTTTTCAAATGTCCTCTAAAAAGTTTATGACATTCTTTTCGAAATCCAAGATAGCTGTCATCGTAGGACTAAATTGAAAAGGGGCACAAAGACAATATTCAGAAAGAATCTTCTACAACAAAGTTTAATCAAATATGGACACATTTATCAACAATATTTAAAGACGAGTCTCTAAGTTTTTTGTTTGAATGCGAAAAGGGAATTCAAAACGGACGCAATCACATGACAAAGGATAGCATAAGACCATGTAGGAAAATGTTCATTAAGCCATATATATGAATGTTTATTTAATGATATAATACACAAGTGGTGTTATTCCATAACAAATCCAAGATGGTTAATGTAAACACATGGAGAAAAGTATTTAAAGGATTTTTCGTTTTCTGAAACCAACAAAACCTTATTAGATGGTTCTCTACAAAGTTTTGCGAAACGGAAGTTCAAGAGGAAGGCTCGGGCGAGTGGTCTAGATAGTAAGTCAGTAACGATTGCTCACCGGCGTGTCAACACTGATGGATGTGCAGTGTGTGCTCGACCCAGCCTTAATTTAGAAGCCGGTCGAAGGTCTGGTGTTTTCGGCGGGTTTACTGACTTCCTCCTAAATAAAAACTGCATGAACGCCATAAAATAGCTGAAGATGGTATAAAAACCTATTCCCTAACCCATGTTCTGGTCCTGAAATACTGTGTAATCGACATCAAACCACCATTCAATAAATCGAAAAATCATTCTTCTTTCAGCTTCATGTTCTCAAGAATAGAAAGAGACAATTTTCGCCCATTCCATTCCGACCACAAATATGCGTTTATCTCATCCGCAACTACAGTATTGTAAACAATCTCTTACTAAACCTTTATAAGAAACATTCTTTATACAGGACAAACAGAATATTTCTGTTTTAAGTTATATACACAAGAATGCGGGCGCCTTGGTGTCTGAGTGGTTGACGTAGTAAGTCGCAGGTTACGAGTTTGCTTCCAGTTCCGGGTACATTGTGCTTGACACCAAGATTTATTTACACAAATTGCTATTTTTCCAGTCAAAGATCAAAGGTTTTTATCCTGCTTCGTCTCCCGTAAATACAAGACACAAAGATATAGCCGACACACACAAATATAACTTTTATAAGCCAATCGAGTACATACTGTATAATGAAATTTACACATAATCGAAACCCAACTATGAAATTTATTAAGATACATAATTACTGAAGAGGACATAAAAACACAGAGCTTACCCAAAAAGTAAAATGCGGATATATTAACCCATATTGATAATAAATTTAGATCAGTTATTTGAAAATTTGAGTTTTTTTTTTTAAACCTATATTATTCGTCTATAATCATGATATCCAAAAATGTTTCCAGAGCGCTCCCCCTTTGCACTTTAGGGACCGGTCAATATTAATTTGGTGGGGGTGGCGTTGCATTTCAAATTAACATGTTTAAAAAAGGCTATGTCCTATCTCCTTAAAATACAAAAAAGTTGCTGTCCTACATCACATGTGTTATAAAAAAGCGGGTGTCATATCTAGTGAATAATTTAATGGTTACAAGAAAAATAGCAAAGAAAACCGACCGAACAACAAGAGCCGAAAGTCAAGGGACAGTTACAAATCCGAATAAAGACAACGCAACACAAAAATAAAAAAACACAAAAACAGAAAGAGAGTAAAACTTGGAGTCCTATGTATATGCCAGGATAAAAGTATGTGTCCTGTTGCATTTTGCACCGGTCTCAACACCACAATAAATATTGACCGGTCCTATACAAAGTGATGATAAAGCGACTCCCCCCCCCCCCCCCCCTTTTGGGAAAATTCTGGATCCGCCACTGTTCCTTGGCTCTTCCATTCAGGCTGAAACATCCAAACAAAGGTTGCAATAATATTCATAAAATATGAATAGGTGACAAGTATTAGAAATCCATTAAAAAACAACCAAAAGTTGGGTTAATCATTAAAAGCGGGAAAATGGTACAAAAAATATCAATGGTGATAAATGGCTGTCGAAACTGGGTTGTTTTGGGTGCAATCTCTCTCTCTTTCTACCCACACCCTCATTTTTTATTAAATAACAAATGTGTTAAACCTCGGTCAAAAAGCGCAAAGTACCATAAACTATTGCCCATTTCTTTAAAAAAAACTTCCAGCAGCCAATTTCATGCGTTCATGTGATGTTATTTTATTGGTAAAAATATGTTCAAATATTAAATTGATTAAAATTGCATTTTGTACCCTAGAGAGTTGATAGCATATAAACATGAAATAAACGCAAAAGTAAAAAATATAGTTTATAAACATAAAATAAAGAAGTTGGCATCCATTAAAAAATGTGCATTGTCAAGAGTCGGTTTATATGATTTATACCAAACTAAATAGTTTTATCGGGATATTGAACACTGACCTCTTGAAATATTTTAAGTTAATCTTAAGTACATTAAACAAAATACAATATATTTAACATGTTAAAGGATCAAATATTTTCAAGCATATTCAACAAGACTCTCCAGGCAGATAATCAGTCATGTGACATCCATTACACAACCATCGCGTGACACATTACACATTCATCGCGTGACACATTGCGCAATCGTCACGTGAAAAGAATTGTGCTGTTGTTAGGAAGCAAACGGATTCCCGAATTCGTTATTACGGATTTCAATTTGTATTCACTCCTATTTATCCCATGATAATTACTTTCTTTACACCGCTTAAGATCAGCAAGAGTGTTAGTCCGAGAATCCTCTGCCGTCCAACGCTTTTTTCTGTTTTTTGCGTTGGACGTCTTTGTTGTCACGTGACTTTTTGTTCAAAATAAAAGTGAAGTGACCTAATGCAAGAGTATCGGTGGAAATGAGCTTAGAAATGGACTTTAATCATCTTGATTGAAGGTATGATGATTATATTCACAGAGAAAAATATCTAAAGAAGCGAATTATATAGAGATTAACTGGACGAAAATGTTTGTTAACAACTGCGGACACGATGAAATTTGCCGACTCGGACCCGTGTCGCAAAATCAGCTGTTTTGCTTATGGAGAGCTCTCTGACCAACTGACGTCCCACGCAAAAAAAAAGGAAAAAAAGCGTTGGACGGCAGAGGATTCTCGGACTACAAGAGTGTTAGAGTTTCCAGACAGCTCTATCGAACGTAAGCATGTTTTGAATGCTCCTTTTGTTATCAGATGCAGGTATCACGAATTATAACGAATTAAAAGTCCGTGATCACGAATTATAAAAGTGTAGGGCCTAAAGGAGATTCCGCGGAAGCTCCTGAAGGACCTAGATTTTTTTTATAATTCGTGATCACGAATTTTTATTCGTTACAACGAATTCCAGAATTAATGATAACAGATTTTAATTCGTTATAACATATTCAACAGATTCCATAATTCATGATCACAGATTTTAAAATTCGTTTTAACTAATTTCAGAATTCGTGATCATGGATTTGTATTTTGTTATAACGAATTCCAGCCTTTCGGAATAACGGATTTAAATTTGTTGATAAAGACTAACCTGACTTTGGTGACAAAAAAGACAGTCAAAACATGAATACGTTCGATATAACTGGCTGAAACCACTAACATTCTAGCTGTGCTAAAACCCACCAAAAGAAAGTAATTATAATGGAGTAAATTTGAGTGGAAACAAATTGAAATCCATTATGACGAATTTTTAAATAATTACGAAATCTGGAATTCGTTAGAACGAATTTAAATTCATGATCATGGATTCATGAATTCGTTATAACGAATTAAAAAAATATTTCGAGGTCCTAAAGAAGCTTCCGTATGTATGTGTTTTGTTCCGAATATTTAGCCTTCATTTATTGCGAAAACTTGTGGAGGTCTTAACCAAAAAATCCAAAAGTGCGGTAAAAATGAAAATGTGTATTTGTCAATTATGACGCCAATACAAAGCTGAATAATCACTAACAATTACCAATTTACATTTAATTATTCGATCAACACCACTACAACTATGTATGTGGCCATCTAATAGTACTCGTGCATAGAAAAGAAAAAGTGCGAAATAATTAACAATAAATATCTCGGAGTAGGATACAACATGGCTTTTGATATACCATACGTACTAAGAAAGTAGATGTCAAGTTTTAAATTCAATATTTATTACCTCATATTAAAAACTCCCGAGCTTTCAATATAAAGGAGGGCGTTTTGACAGGAATTGAATATAACCTCAACATTATACTGAAATAATTCACGTGTTCTTTAGTATACCGTGTCATTTAATGTGTAGATCGTGTGCATTGACACGAAGGTATGGAAGAATTTTTCTATAAAGTTCTTTACATAAACATTTTGTTCAAAAATTACTACCATTAAAGTATGCAACTTTGTAAATGATTAGCACAGTTTTGTCATAATGCAGCTTCTTAAAGCTAAAAATTTTAAGTCAGGAAACTAATGATATTAGATGCGAGACCAGTTATTTGCTCACAATTTTCATGAGATATAGTCGCTTTACACTGTGTTTGTTGATTGATTTGATGTCTGCTTTACGTCCAGCGAGCAGTATTTAAGTTATATTCAGGACGGGAACAAGTTAACAAACAATACATCAATTGAAAAAGGGGTGGGATGGGACACAGGGAACACAATTTTGACTGCCACTGGAAAAGTACGGAATATTGGGTAGGGTCGGAGAATTTAGTCTTTTGTAGCAGCTACAATGGGCCTTTCTTCTTTTTCGAAATCTTGAAAAGGGATCTTTATCGTGCAAGGAGCGTGGCACTCTCCAAACACGTTACCCACTATGGTCCGCGACCAGGTTTTCCGTATTACGACCGACAACCCCCAACGAGAGGGTCTCCCCTATCCGCCACCCGGGGACGCGCTGGTCTGCTCTGTGGGTCGAGCACTGGGAACCGTCCCAGTAACTGTTTTGGGGATACAGTTACTGCAGAGTAGAACTGCTCCCGAGTTGAGCTGCTCTATACTGTTCTACCGTAAACCTACCCTTAACTACTTGTTTATTCTATAGTAAAGCTGCTCTGTTGAACTGCGCCAGAGTACACCGGGTTGTAATCTGTTCTGGGAGTAGAGCTGATCCCGAGTACAATGGGTTCTCCTCTGTTCTGGGGGTAGACCTGCTCCAGAGTACACTGGGTTCTCCTCTGTTCTGGGGGTAGAGCTGCTCCAGAGTACAATGGGTTCTCCTCTGTTCTGGGGGTAGAGCTGCTCAAGAGTACACTGGGTTCTCATCTGTTCTGGGGGTAGAGCTGCTCCAGAGTACACTGGGTTCTCCTCTGTTCTGGGGGTAGAGCTACTCCAGAGTACACTGGGTTCTCCTCTGTTCTGGGGGTAGAGCTGCTCCAGAGTACACTTGGTTCCCCTCTGTTCTGGGGGTAGAGCTACTCCAGAGTACACTGGGTTCTCCTCTGTTCTGGGGTTAGAGCTGCTCCAGAGTACACTGGGTTCTCCTCTGTTCGGGGGGTAGAGCTGATCCACAGTACACTGGGTTCTCCTCTGTTCTGGGGGTAGAGCTGCTCCAGAGTACACTGGGTTCTAAACTGTTGTGGTGTAGATCTGTTCCGGGGTATACCGAGTTCTAAACTGTTCTAGGGTAGAGCTGCTCCAGAGTACACCGGGTCCAAACTGTTCTGGAGTAAAACTGCTTTAAACTGTTTTGGGTAGAGCTACTATAAACTGTTTGGGGGTATAACTGCTCCAGGATTCCATGACAGTGCCGTTTTGAATTGTTTTGGGGTAGAGATGCCCTAAACTGTTCTGCGGTTAAATTGCTTTTAGCTGTTCTGGAAAAAAACTGCTCCAAAATGGGAATAACTGCTCACAACGTTCTGGGGTGGGGGGGGGGAATAACGGCTCAGTAGCAGTGCTGCTCTAAACTGGTCTGGGATAGAGCTGACCAAACTTTCATAAATAACAGCTCTAAACGGTCCTTGGGTAAGTTAGGTAAAACTGCTTCGGTAAAACACTCGTCAAAAATGTTCAAAGGGGTAGCAATGTTCTTAATCTTAACATGAGATGACTTAAGGCCAATGTGCATGGTGCCAGTTGAATTTATCAGTTATCAGTTAGAATAATTACATCCAGGCAACAGTGAGAAAACATTTGAACCCCCCCCCCCCCGAAACATCTGATAGAATGAGGGGAGCAGCTATAACATAAAGATAGCTGCTAGAAACTGATCTACCCATTAGTGGCCTTGTGTCTATATTCATCCTAATTCTTCCAAACACCAGCAAAATGGTGATAAATTTCCTATGCAAGAAAGAAAAAAAAGGAATAAAGAGCTCTGCTACTTGACACAGGATATGACCCCAGCACTCAAAACTATGAGCATGGTGCCAGTTGTCCAGGCAACAGCGAGAAAACATTTGAAAACCCCCCAGAAACATCTGATAAAATGATAAATTTCCTATGCAAGAAAGAAAACTAGAGGCTCCCAGGAGCTTGTATCGCTCACCTGAACCTGAAACCAAACAACCCTTTTTTATCCAGCTTTTCTTTGCTATGAGGAATTGCCCAATACTTCTGCAAAAATCATTAATTTTGACCTTTTAAGGGAAATAACTCCTATAAGGAGGAGCTTTTGATGCTTAGAGGGAGAAGGGAGGTTCACTTCAAATTTGCTGTACCTGTTATACTTTTTTAACTATCAGTTGAAAACTCTCTCAACTCCCCCCCCCACCCCCCTTTTTCATTTTTGCTATTTTAAGCCAATGTAGCTATGTAGGTAGTCAGGTGTCATGATTTGCACAATTTTGGTAGAGGACGTCCTAAAGATGATGTGTGCAATGTTTCAAAGCAGTCCTTTCATTGGTTTAAGAGGAGAAGATTTTTTTAAATCAAGTAAAATTGATTAAAAAAATGTTCAAGGAGAATAATTCCTAAACGGTTCATCAGACAATCTTGACCCTAAAGTCATTTTTGTAGCCCTCATAGAGCAGAACAATTAAGCAATGCTAACCTTTTCTCTAGTTCTAATAATTTTCAAGATTTTGAGGCAAAAATGTCAAAAATAATCAATTTCGACAATTTAAGGGCAATAACTCCTATAAGGAGTCATCATACAACTTCAACCCAATGGAGTGTTTCGTAGAGCTTTTGATGCAGATGAAGGCATGTCTCTTCGGTTTTCCTGTATCTGTTATACTTTTTGAACTATAAGCAAAAACCTGTATTTTGACCCCCCTGTTTTATTTTTAGCCATGGTGGCCATGTTGGTTGGTCTGAGGCAATGATTTGTGCAAACTTGGTAGAGGACATTTTACTGATGATGTGTGCAAAGTTTCAAAGCAATCCCTTCAGTGGTTTTGGAGGAGAAGATTTTTGAAAAAAGTTAACGACGACGACAACGGACGCCAAGTGATGGCAATAGCTCACCTGACCCTTCGGGTCAGGTGAGCTAAAAAAAAGGAATAAAGAGCTATGCTACTTGACACAAGATATGACCCCAGCACTCAAAACTATAAGCACAGTTGTTAACGTTTGCCTCACTTTTAATAAGGCTGCACTATGGAATTGTATTCTACTCTGTCTGCATTGATATCTCTACTGGCATAAAAAAGGCAATCCTAAACTAAAAATGATTTTCCCATTGTTATTGATAAAACTAGAGTAAAAAAACCTGTGAGCAATGCTCACCATTGATACCCCCCGCTTCACAATTACTTTGAAAATTCAGGTGTTCTTAATTATGAAATTGAAACTTTATCTAGTTAAACGTGAAGGCGAAGTTGCAGATAAAACATGTAACCCTCCCCAATCCCACAAAGAATGGCATCCCCTATGTCAATGACAAAGTCCATGTTTTTTTAAGGGAAACCTCCAATAATATTCTGATCAAAATGTTTAATATCCAGTGCACAATGGCAATATGTGACCAAGATTCTGTGTAAGTTTCAACAAATTCCATTCAGTGGTTTAATAAAATAAAAGATGGGTATCCCCTTTTGTCCATAACAAAGTCCATGCTTTTCTATGGGAAACCCCAAATATCATTCCGATCAAAATGTTAAATATCTCCTGCACAATGGCACTATGTGACATGGATTCTGTGTAAGTTTCATCAAATTCCATTCAGTGGTGTAGGAGGAGTTGCACATAAGAGATGGGTATCCCCTAATGTCAATGACAATGTCCATGTTTTTCTATAGAAAACCCCAAATATCATTCCGATCAAAATGTTAAATATCTCCTGCACAACGGCACTATGTGACATGGATTCTGTGTAAGTTTCATCAAAGTCCATTCAGTGGTGTAGGAGGAGTTGCACATAAGAGATGGGTATCCCCTAATGTCAATGACAATGTCCATGTTTTTCTATCGAAAACCCCAAATATCATTCCGATCAAAATGTTAAATATCTCCTGCACAATGGCACTATGTGACATGGATTCTGTGTAAGTTTCATCAAAGTCCATTCAGTGGTGTAGGAGGAGTTGCACATAAGAGATGGGTATCCCCTAATGTCAATGACAATGTCCATGTTTTTCTATCGAAAACCCCAAATATCATTCCGATCAAAATGTTAAATATCTCCTGCACAACGGCACTATGTGATATGGATTCTGTGTAAGTTTCAACAAATTCCATTCAGTGGTGTAGGAATGAGTTGCACATAAGAGAAAGTGTAACGGACCGACAGACGGAAGGACAGACGGACACCATGAACACTATATACCCCCCGCTTTTCAAGCTGGGGTTATAATAAAGTATTAAATTTTCCAAAAACCAGTAACACAATACTCCATTTCGTGAGCAGCTTTTTAAATCTGAAATTGTTGTAATGCCAGCCATCTTGGTTGGTAAGCAGTGCTGAATGTTGACCATGTAAGGATCATTCAAACCAAACTTACATTTAATCTGTCCCAGTGGCTTTTGATTTGTTATATAGGTAAAATCAATGAATCTGTAATTTACGAAGATGGATTCTCAATTTATTAGGCTACAATTCAATTCAATTCATTATGCACAAATATGAAGCAGTTTAACCTTTTTTTTAAGAAAAAAATTTTTTTTTGGTAAAGATCTTAGGTCATTGGCTTGACAATCAAACAATTTTTTTGAAAAGGGAACATTGTTTTGATTGAATTTATGCCAACATTATCCAAGCTGACATGTGTAAATTGATGCCTGGTTTTTATAATAACATCAAAGGGTATGAAGTTGACCAGTCACATCGGAAATATATCCGATGATTCCTTCCACATACAGATACTTAAACTGGTTGTACAAGTTGCTGAATACAGTGTAAATGGCCATTTAATCAAATTTTACATAATACTTTTATAAACTTGTTCTCAACACAACAGTAAAATAGATTTTTATTTAGGCTTAAATTCTGTTATTTTTGGAGGATTAACTCTGTATTCTTGTTTTCCACCAATTCTTTTCCCTCTGAAAGACTTGATTTTGGGCAGTAGGGCCGGCTGCCTCAGGTACAGACCCTTAGCCCCAGGGGTGTAGGCTCGCAATTTTATGGGTTCATTCTTATACATGGTGACAGACACCCAACCTGAAATAAATAAAAGTATCATACAATAAAGAGTTGTAATTTTCTTTTTTAAAATACTGGAGATAATAAATACAGTACACACAAACCAGCCTTAGTGGCCACCTCACAGACCCACCCCTAGTACAAACCTTCCTTAATTACCACCTCTCATACAAACCTTCCATAGTGACAGAATCTCAGACAAACCAGCCTTAGTGGCCACCTCACAGACCCACCCCTAGTACAAACCAGCCTTAGTGGCCACCTCACAGACCCACCCCTAGTACAAACCTTCCTTAATTACCACCTCTCATACAAACCTTCCATAGTGACAGAATCTCAGACAAACCAGCCTTAGTGGCCACCTCACAGACCCACCCCTAGTACAAACCAGCCTTAGTGGCCACCTCACAGACCCACCCCTAGTACAAACCAGCCTTAGTGGCCACCTCACAGACCCACCCCTAGTACAAACCTTCCTTAATTACCACCTCTCATACAAACCTTCCATAGTGACAGAATCTCAGACAAACCAGCCTTAGTGGCCACCTCACAGACCCACCCATAGTACAAACCAGCCTTAGTGGCCACCTCACAGACCCACCCCTAGTACAAACCTTCCTTAATTACCACCTCTCATACAAACCTTCCATAGTGACAGAATCTCAGACAAACCTGCCTTAGTGAGCACATATCAGACAAACCTACCTTAGTGACCACTTCTCGACAAACCTACCTTAGTGACCACAAATCAGACAAACCTGCCTTAGAGCTCACTTCTGTAATAAACCTGCCTTAGTGACCACTTCTCACACAAACCTGCCTTAGTGACCACATCTCAGACAAACCTGCCTTAGTGACCACACATCAGACAAACCTGCCTAGTGACCACTTCTCAGACAAACCTGCATTAGTGACCACATATCAGACAAACCTACCTTAGGGATCAAATCTCTTACAAACCTACCTTAGTGACCACATCTCAGACAAACCTGCCTTAGTGACCACTTCTCAGACAAACCTACCTTTGTGTTTTGTTTTGGTTTAATGCCACTTTCAGCAATTTGTCAGCTATATCAAGGCTTCCATGTTTTATTTGCGGGTGGGGGAACAAGCAACGTTAGGGTTGACAAGCAAGTGACTTTAACTACTCTGCCTTCAGAAAAATGAATTCTAGATTTTCCAAAATGTTTGCATATATGAAAAATTTTCATGATTACATTACAATAGAAATGCTCCAATCGCAGACGATATTGATCAGCAATATAAAATTGATATCAACATCAAATATTTAAATAAATAATTAAACTTGGGAAACGAGTGGTCCCTTAACAGATTAAAAATGTAGATGTTTATTGATAAACCACAGATTTCAAGTCTCTGATTACCTGTCATACAAATAGATATAATTTATAAAAGCCTTTAATTGCGAATAAAGTTTAATTTAAACTCAATTTTTGCTGTAGAAAGTACAGTGCTGTAAAAAAATACTGTTTCACAAACAAACTCAATTTTTTATGCAAATCAATTGGGAAAATGAGATATTCTGACTAGCATGAAACTTTGATGTCTTCACTACAAAAATATGTTGAGAAGGGATTTTCCATTTTGAAGCGGTTACAATAAGAGAGGGCATCTTACTTCATGCTGGGCCATCCCATCACCTATGATTTCAGCACTGTTTTGGTCCACAGTAGTGGTTACAATGAGAGAGGGCTGCCCTATCTTACTTCCATGCGGGGCCATCACATTACCCATGATTTCAGCACCATTCTGGTAAACTGGTCCACTGTAGAAGTTACAATGAGAGAGGGCATCCCAATCTTACTGCCACACTGGGCCATCATATTATTCAGGATTTCAGCATCATTCTGGTCCACAGTAGTGGTTACAATGAAAGAGTGCAGCCCTTTTTTACTTCCATGCAGGGCCATCTATTACCCATGATTTCAGCACCATTCTGGTCCACTGTAGATGTTACAATGAGAGAGGGCATCCCTATCTTACTGCCATGCTGGGCCATCATATTATTCAGGATTTCAGCATCATTCTGGTCCACAGTAGTGGTTACAATGAGAGAGGGCATCATTATCCTACTTCCATTCTGGGCCATCCTATTACCCAGGGTTTTAGCACCATTCTGGTCCACAGTAGTGGTTATAATAACTGCTCAATTCTGGTCGCTAGGAGTAGCCATAATACATAGTGGCACTTCATTTGAATTTATCTTAAAATCCTTAAATTACTTTATCAGATAGACACTTTTCTTTTTCCCTTTTGCAACCTTAATGGGTTTGGATAGGCAGTACAGATAGGGGAAAATATTATTTTGGCTGCACATACATGTACTATATTTTTTTAGGAAAAATCATCCTGGCACATTTTCTGGAAATAAAGATTAAGTGGAAATAAACATAATTTTAGTTAAGACCAGAATTTGTTTTGTTTGAATGATGATTAACACCTCTTTCAGCCATTTTTAGCTCACCTGACCCAAAGGGTCATGTGAGCTATTACCATCACTTGGCGTCCGTCGTCGTCCGTCGTCGTCGTTAACTTTTCTTCAAAAATCTTCTCCAAAACCACTGAAGGGATTGCTTTGAAACTTTGCACACATCATCAGTTAAATGTCCTCTACCAAGTTTGCCCAAATCATGGCCTCAGACCAACCAACATGGCCGCCATGGCTAAAAATAGAACAGGGGGGTCAAAATACAGTTTTGTGCTTATAGTTCAAAAAGTATAACAGATGACTTTAGGGTCAAGATTGTCTGATGAACCGTTAAGGAATTATTCTCCTTGAACATTTTTTTAATCAATTTTACTTGATTTAAAAAAATCTTCTCATCTTTAACCAATGAAAGGACTGCTTTGAAACATTGCACACATCATCTTTAGGACGTCCTCTACCAAAATTTTGAAAATAATGACACCTGACTACCTACATAGCTACGTTGCCTTAAAATAGAAAAAATGAAAAAAAGGGGGGGGGGGGGGGGGGGGGGGGAGTTGAGAGAGTTTTTGACTGATAGTTAAAAAATATTAAAGGTACTGCAAAGTTGAAGTGAACCTCTCTTCTCCCTCTAAGTATCAAAAGCTCCTCCTTATAGGAATTATTTCCCTTAAAAGGTCAAAATAAATGATTTTTGCAGAAGTGTTGGGCAATTCCTTATAGCAACGAAAAGCTGGATAAAAAAGGGTTGTTTGGTTTCAGGTTCAGGTGAGCGTCCAGTTTTTATTGGGGGAGGAATCCCGAGTACCCAGATAAAACCGCCGACCTTTGTTAGGAAAACTGGCAATCCTTGTGACATAAGATTGAATTTGAGTACAACCTGCTTGCATTGAGATCCGATCCTGCAATCTCAGTGTTAACAGACCACATGATCAATAGTAGATGAACTACCTTGACCACTCAGCCACGGAGGCCCCAGTTGAGACCAGGATGACAATCTAGGAACAACACTAGATTATATCCTAGATAATAAGACTGAAATATAACATTACAAAGATAGATGAAAAAAGACAAAAAAATGAAGCTCTTTGTGCCAGCCATGCTGATTCAAACAATTTCCACTTATTTCACATCTTTTGCACATTATTAAGACAGAGAAAATGTAAACTTCAAGTCTTATCCAGGTAAAACTACTAGATATATATAATTAATGATGCATTATCTTTTTGTTTACAGTTGCACAAGCCTATGTACAATTAGAAATAAAATATTTATTTTAATGTTGCTCAGAGAAGTCAAGGAATGATAAGATTATTTCACCAATAAAAATAAAAACTAGAGTTCAGACTTCAGTACAACAGAATAATACCAAAAACATATGTTTGGATGATTTTCTGTTCAGGTAGAACTTTTGGCAAACTTTCCAACAAAGTGATTTATTGATTCGTCAATGTTTAATGACCAGCAAACAATATGTCTGCCATAAGAGTAGAACAAGTTAAAACAAAATCAACTACATATCTCCACAAAAAGAAGTCAATGGGATGGGTCAGTTATCAGGACATTTTGATTGTTGCAGCAAAATCAGTGAATAGATAGGGTCTAAAGATTTGGCCTCAATGACTGAGTGATCTTGGTAATTAGTTTTATAATCAGTCAATAATGGGTTTTGAGTTTGAGTCTAACTTCAGTTGTGGTGCCAGACTCCAACTTCTTAGACAAGCATTCAAAAGGTAGAAGGGGTTTTCACCATGCACTGCGGGCTTCTAGTTTAATAAAACTGGATTGTGGAACTACCCCAACACAGGATGTTGTCATCTGACAAATGGATTGATTGATGTTTGCTTCATGTCCAGGGAGCAGTATTTCAGCTGTATTCAGGATGAGAACAAGTTAACAAACATTATATCAACAGAAAAAAGGGATGGGACATAGGAAACAAAATTTTGATTGCAAATGAAAAAGTATGGAGTATTGGGTATGGGCGGAAAATTTTAGCATTTTGTAGTGGCTACAATGAGTGTACTCTTTTTTTAAAATCTACAAAAGGGGTCATTATCATGCAAGGAGCGTGGCACTCTCTAAACACATCAACCCACTACTGTCCTCTGACAGGCTTTCCGTATTATGACCATGACAACCCTTTCCAACAAGAGTCTCAATTAACTGCCAACCGGGGATTTGCTGTACTGCTCTTTGGGGAACCCTCTCAGTATGGTCCCAGTCCAACAAAATGGATGAGTATCTGTACAAAAGACTTGTTAAATATCTATACATGTACATAAGAATTGATGAGTATCTGTACACAAGGCCTACCTGATTCTCTCTATATAAGCACAGATATGAATGCTTATTTTTTTAAAATATATTTCACCCCACAAGCTAGAGAGTCCAGATCTTGTTTCTATACTATGGGGTTAACTCTGGAGGTCTAGCAAATGACAAATTATTTCAGTTAAATAAAAACCTCTAAAAAAAATCTAATTTGGTCAAACATTCAAAACAAATTTGCCGTCTACAAGGCTTCTGAAATCTTTCCTGTTTGAAATGGTAAAGCTAAACTCCAGTTACCTAATGATGACAACTGTATGTCTGCTGTAGCTAAGTCTATACCAATAGACTCAGGCAGGTAAAATTCTCGTCCAACCAAAGAAGGGATCATTTCTAACCTATCTGCATCGCCCACAGGTACCTATAAAGAGACATTAATACAATATTGTAAGATAAATAAAAGAAGACTCTGAATAAAATAAATATGATAATGTACATGTACATGTTTTTCTTAACAGAAATCAGTGCCAACAGTTTCTTTTAATAATTTTAAGAGCAAGAACATCACTGATGATACGTGTAATAAGAACGGTCAAACTGCCTTTAAAACAGATAGGGGCTAAATAGATGACAAAGGTTAACTAATGACGGCACTTTCTGTTTTCTCTTTTTGGAACATATAGGTCAAGCAAAAGTACCTTCCCTTTCAATGTAGGGTATATTGTTCTTAGCTTCTAAATTTGATTTTATAGAGGACCATGCAATAAATAATCGAGATAAGTTTTGTTTCAATTGGTTAAACTGTTTCAGTGAACAAGCCTTTTTAAACTTTTTACAATAAGGTCCTATGTTAAACAAAGTCATGTGGTGTGGCCATTTTGAATTTTGGATTGGCACAAAAAAACACAAACTTTGTAGAGGACAATCTAAACAATATTGCTAGAGAGTTTTGTTTCGATTGGTTAAGGTGTTTCAGAGAAGAAGCCTTTTAAAACTTTCTTCCAATAAGGGTCCTATAGTAAACTCTTTCCTGTGTTGGCAAACTTGAAAGACCAATACAACATCTGACAAAACACAAAATAAAAGTAATATTCAAATTCAAGTAAAATCAGATCTACCATTTCTTCATTTTTTAACATTGATATGTCACATAGATTTGAATTTCTCTTGGGCCAGCATATTAATATATCACACATAATTATAAAGATCAAACAGACTTGCATTAATCCCAGGCCATTTTATTGACAAATCATTGGAATTGATGCTTGATATTGATATTTTATTCAGATGTATTAATATCCTAGTAAATGTACACAAAACATCCTAATCATTTTTAAAATGCAGTAAATTTTACAAAATATCTTCTGCAACATAAGTAATCATGATATACTCTTTTATAATATTGAAATTTATTTTATGTACTTTATTACAGCATCCAATTTCTTGGTAAGGAAAGATAGCATGTTATTTTAGGATGAGAAATATTTTATGTGGTCTCGGTTCCACGGTTCACATACCAGGGCACATTTATAATCATTCAAGCAAACACATCAACAATTTATTCATTGGTAAGAAATCAACAGAAATGAGACAGAGAAAATTTATGACAAGACTACAAAATGAAACAACTTAATTCAAACATTTTTTTCTGTATTGGATTTCAATGGGACAAACATATGTAAAGTTCAAAAGTAACACATCCTGAATAAATACCTGTATTTGGTTAGAAAATTAAGTTCTACAGTAATGTATCTTGAATAAACACAAGTATTTGATTAGACATTGAAAGTGTGGAAACAAACAAAAAATGTCTCGACTGCATTTCGCATCAGTAGTAAAAAAAATTTACTTAATGAGAAACCTGTAAATAGCATGATATTGCCATTATATAATATATATCCTGCATGGTTACAGAGAAACTGACCCAATTCCAAAACATTATCACTGGACCATGAACTTGAGGTCAATGTCAGGTGACAATTACCAGACTGTTATGCATCTTTCATCAGCAACCTATATGCCAAATATTGTCATCCTACGGCTTCATGGTTACTGAGGAACTGACTTAATATAATAACATTAACATAGTCGCTGAACCACAAAACTGAAGTCAATGTCAGGTGACAAGTATTCATCGTAAGCTTCCACTTGAGCATATTCGGTTGACCTATAGCTAAAGCTTATAAAGATATAAAGCAAATTTCAGTTGCAAATGCTGCCACCAGAAACTGATATATATGTCTCACCTCTAGTGACTTTCATCAGAGGCAAGACAAAAACAGAACACTTGGGTAATGAAATAATTTTAGTCTCTCCCTATTTCATAAACAACTTATCCTTAGCATTCCTTTTGGCTAAATATATATTTGTTTGAAAGAAACATGGGGACAAAAACCTTCAGCAATTCCCATTTGATGAATTTAACTTGTTTACTATGAGTAATGAATACAATTTTCAGTCTTTTTTTTTAACAGCAACCATAAACTTGATTTTTTTTTAATATAGATCAGACAACACATGCATTAATTTCAGAATAAAAACCCAAATGTTGATTAGTCAAAGGGAAGTAAATCTCCAATGTTTATTGTGAAAGAAACTGTTTAGATATAGGTCCTGGAGAGCATGTAACATTTACATTGTCTACAGAAATTGATTTATCTTTTCTCGTCATCAACAAACCATGTGGATATTTCTACCTTTGGAAACTGTCTTTTCACTGGTCCATACAAGTATTTTGTAAGATCTGCAGCTGAGTAATTTAATGAAAATCCTTTTTTAAATTAGCTTTTAAGATTTTTTCAGATTTTTAGACAATCACATTTTATGCATAGCAAAGTGTTACATCTAAATTTTTAAATCTTTATTCTACCCATGGTATCTGGGACAGCTAACTGTCAACAATTAACTTCTAATACAAATAAAATTAAGAATCTTAAATGACCTCTTGGACACATATTTTAAAAATTCTAATGCAGTATGAACAACAATGGTTAATGTTTATTTTGGCCTAATAGTAACTTAAATACTGAGTTCCCCACTCGCTACTACAGATGACAGTTAATTCTTAGCCGTTTACTTTGATTTAGCAGAATATTTTGCCAAATTATATGTGATGTAATTAACCTCAAGCTCCCTATCTCCTGTCATGTGTAACGTAAACTACATTGACAAAAATCAGCATTTATACTCAGAAAGTTAGAATGACACAACATTGGACTTTCAGACAAACAAGAAAGGTCTGGGTTTTTTTGGCCCAATCAAGACAAAATAAGGAATGTTATTTAGATTGGTTTTTTTTTTACGTTTAATGCCGCTCACCAATTTTTTCAATTTTTCAGCTACACTCACGGGTCAAAAGTTTTTCTTCAAAATGGCCGACGTCATTATACACGAGTACAACCTGTTTTTTGGACAAAAGCTAATAAATAAGTATTGTTTTGATTCAATAAAAACAACGTACTATAGTATTTTGTTATTGCCCCATAACACAACGAATTCTAGTTGGAATAGACTGGTATAAAGATTTTATGAATGTAGAATCGATAGACATCCAAATACATTCGGCCTCACTTATCGAGTCATGCTTGGTTTTGATTCTGTGTACCACCTTCTGTAAGTGAATTTTCATAAATCTCCAGATATTTTCTATAATGTTAATATCAAGGCTTTGAGCAGGCCAGGTTATTCCGGGAATATTGTTGTCTTGTTTCCAACGAACAGTATGACGAGAGCGGTGGGGTGTAGCATTATCGTCCTGAAATATCCATGGTTTATTTGGAAAAACCTTTTGTTACAACTGGCCAAAGAAATTCATCCAAGATATCTGTATACTTTTGTGAATTTATTGTTCCATTAACTGGTACAAACATGCCAACGCTGTCAAAGGTAATACACCCCCAAAACATGATACTCACGATAGGACCGGCAGTTTTATCACTTTTTTCTCCAAGGCAAGATTCAAACCACTGTTCACTGTCTTTTCGCCATATATGTACTTTGCTGTTTTAACCAATACAAATCTGAGTTTCGGCCGAAAAAATAATCTTGTTCCAGTAACTATTTACCGTGCAATGAAGCTTTCCACGACACCAAGCCCTCCTAAAACGGTTCTGATCACCGATGAATAATTTCTTCTTCACAACCCTTCTTTTAAATCTGTAAAACTTTAATCTCCTCTTCATAGTTGATTCACTAATTTTAACCGGCGTTCGTTCATTTAAAAGGTTTTTAAGATCTCTCAAATTCTTTCGGCGCTCTGTTTTCACTAACCGTAAAAGTAACCTGTCCGTCCTGTAATTACATTTTCTTGGCCGTCCACTACGTTGTGCATTTTCTCTAGAATTATGGAGCCGAAAGCGCTTCAGAAACTTTTGAACGGTAGAAGGGTTAATTCCAAGCAATACAGCAATTTTTCTTCCACTATATCCATCTCCATCTAATTTTACGATCAACTCTTTGGTGTCGGTACTCAACTCTTTACCACAAGGAGCCATCTCGAACCAGAGGCTCTTAAGAGCCTGTATCGCTCACCTGATTTTATAGGCAAGATGGCATTTCCCTGATGTTAAAGTAAGTCCTGTAATTTTCAATAAACTTTAAATAGGACCATCCAAACAATATTACTAGAAAGCTTTGTTTCATTGGTTAACCAGTTGTATAGAGATTTTTTTTATTTGCCCATAGGGTCCTATGTTAAACTAAGTCCTGCGGGGGAGTTGGCCATTTTGAATTTCCAATTGCCATAAAAAACATAAACTTTATAGAGGACCATCCAAACAATATTGCTAGTAAGTTTTTGTTTCCATTGATTAACCGGTTTCAGAGAAGAAGCCTTTAAAAACTTTTTCCCATAGGGTCCTCTTTAAAAACTTTTTCCCATAGGGTCCTATGTTAAACTAAGTCCTGCGGTAGTGGCCATTTTGAATTTCCAGTTGGCATAAAAATCATAAACTTTATAAAGGACCACCCAAACAATATTGCTAGTAAGTTTTGTTTTGATTGGTTAACCAGTTTCAGAGAAGAAGCCCTTTTTAACATTTTTCCCATAGGCTCCAATGTTAAACTAAGTCCTGCGGTGGTGGCCATTTTGAATATCAGATTGAGATAAAAAACATTAACTTTATAGAGGACCATCCAAACAATATTGCTAGTAAGTTTTGTTTCCATTGGTTGGTCGGTTTCAGAAAAGAAGCCTTTCAAACTTTTTCCCATAGGGTCCTATGTTAAATTAAGTCCTGCGGTGGCAGCCATTTTGAATTTCCAATTGCCATAAAAAACACAAACTTTATAGAGGACCATCCAAACAATATTGCTAGTAAGTTTTGTTTTGATTGGTTAACCGGTTTCAGAGAAGAAGCCCTTTTTAACATTTTTCCCATAGGCTCCAATGTTAAACTAAGTCCTGCGGTGGCGGCCATTTTGAATATCAGATTGGGATAAAAAACATAAACTTTATAGAGGACCATCCAAACAATATTGCTAGTAAGTTTTGTTTCCATTGGTTGGCTGTTTTCAGAAAAGAAGCCTTTCAAACTTTTTCCCATAGGGTCCTATGTTAAATTAAGTCCTGCGGTGGCAGCCATTTTGAATTTCCAATTGCCATAAAAAAACACTAACTTTATAGAGGACCATCCAAACAATATTGCTAGTAAGTTTTTGTTTCCATTGATTAACCGGTTTCAGAGAAGAAGCCTTTTAAAACTTTTTCCCATAGGGTTCTATGTTAAACTAAGTCCTGCAGTAGCGGCCATTTTGAATTTCCAATTCCCATCTAAAACACAAACTTTATAGAGGACCATCTAAACAATATTGCTAGTAAGTTTTGTTTTGATTGGTTAAACGGTTTCAGAGAAGAAGCCCTTTTTAACTTTTTTCCCATAGGGTCCTATGTTAAACTAAGTCTTGAGGTGGCGGCCATATTGGTTTAACAATCAAAATAAAAAACACAAACTTTGTAAAGGTCCATCCAATGAACATTATGGCCAAGTTTGGTTTCAATTGGCCAAGTGGTTTCAGAGAAGAAGATTAAAATGTAAAAAGTTTACAGACGCCGACGACGACGACGACGACGACGACGCCGACGACGACGACGCCGACGGACGCAAAGTGATAACAATAGCTCACATGACCCTTTGGGTCAGGTGAGCTAAAAAGCAGACGACACGTAAATAAAAGAGCTACAACTCTAATTTCATTCTGATTTCCGGAAAGTTTTATAAACAGACTGTAAAATACCAAAAAGATTTTGACCTAGTTGTGCCTGATTTTACACAAACTGATGAAACATTATCACATTGATGATGAACGCAAATGACGTCGGCCATTTTGCGGAAAAACTTTTGACTGGTGAGTGTATATTGTGGTACTCATTAAAAACAGTTACTCAAACTACTCTTAGCAAAAAACTGTTTTAGACAACCATTTAAAGTTTACTTATCAAAGTTCTACTGTATTTAGCAACAGAGATCAACACTAAAAGATAAAAAAAAAATAGACAATTTATTTTATAAAAGTATTATATATACATTGTCTTTTACCAGTTAACATATTTAAACTAGAGGCTCCCAGGAGCCTGTAATCGCTCACCTGGAATCCAAATGACTTCAACTATATTAAAATTTTTGAAATTAACAGTTTCAGTCTAGTTGTTATAGCTTTTAAGTTACTGTGGAAAAACTAAACATTTCTTCAAAAATTTTTGTTAAATACAATAACTCCTATAAGGTGCCATCAGACAATTTCTGAAAATTAAATGGTTTTTAGGCATTGTCCTTTAGGGAACTTTAGAAATTTCCAGTTTTACTCTACTAATAGGTGTTATAGACTAATTTATAATTCAAAAACTTCATTTGTCCAAATTCTTAATGAAAGGGCAATAACTCCTATAAAGAGTCATCTTGCAATTTTGGACTAAGAAATTATTTGTAGGGCTTCTATTGCTGATCATTTGTGCAATTTACAGTTTTAATCTAGCTGCTATAGTTTTCAAGTTACAGGACAAGAATGGAAAATTTCATAACAAAATTGTCATTTAAGGGCAATAACCCCTATAAGGAGTCATCTGACAATTTAAGACCAATTAAGTGAATTGTAGGGCTTTTATTGGTGATCATTTTTGCAATTTATTATTTCACTCTAGCTGTTATGGTTTTTAAGTTACAGGACAAAAACAGAAAATTTCATAAAAAATTACAATTTAAGGGCAATAACTCCTATAAGGAGTCATCTGACAATTTCAGACTTTATAGTAATTTGTAGGGCTTGTTTTGCTGATCATTTTTGCTATTAACAGTTTCACTCTAGCTGTTACAGTTTTTAAGTTACAGGACAAAAACCGGAAATTTCATAAAAAATTGTCATTTATGGGCAATAACTTATTTAAGGAGTTGTCTGACAATTTCAGGCCAATCAAGTGAATTGTAGGGCCTTTATTGCTGATCATTTGTGCAATTTACAGTTTCAATCTAGCTGCTATAGTTTTCAAGTTACAGGAGGAAAACGGTAAATTTCATTAAAAATTGCCATTTAAGGGCAATAACTCCTATAAGGAGTCATCTGACAATTTCAGACTAATACAGTGAATTGTAGGGCTTGTATTGTTGATCATTTTTGCTATTTACAGTTTTACTCTAGCTGTTATAGTTTTAAAGTTACAGGCCAAAAATGGAAAATTTCATAAAAAATTACCATTTAAGTGCAATAACTCATATAAGGAGTCATCTGACAATTTCAGACCAATCAAGTGAATTGTAGGGCTTTTATTGCTGATCATTTTTGCCATTTACAGTTTCACTCTACCTTGTATAGTTTTCAGGTTATATTGTAAATACCCAAAATTTTGTCAAAAATCGTCAATCAAGGGCAATAACTCCTACAAGAAGCCAATACACAACTTCACACTAATAGCAACTATTGTAGCTATTGCAACTATTGACTGATCAATTTGAAGTAACGGTTTTCTCTATAGCTATTATAATTTTTTAGATGATGATCAAAAACCTGTGTTGACCCCCATGTTCTATTTTTAGTAACAGCAGCCATATTTGTCTGTTGATCAACACCCTGGGTACAAACTTGAAACTAGGAACCCTAAGGATGATTGTGGCCAAGTTAGAAAAAAATTGGCCCAGTGGTTTCAGACGAGAAGATTTTTAAAAAAGTTTACGACAGACGACAGACGATGGACGACGGACACCAAGTGATAGCAAAAGCTCACATGGACCTTCGGTCCAGGTGAGCTAAAAATGAGAAACATTCGAGTTGTTTAAATAGGTTAACTGCTAAAAGGCTTACACCCACAATGGAATAACTTTGGTTAATTATACCATAGCTAAGCCCTGCCTACTTCAAATAACTTTGGTTAATTATACCATAGCTAAGCCCTGCCTACTTCAATTTTATTTGAATGGGGATTTTTATCAGGTGACATGAACCATTGTTTAACAAGAAACATCTTAAGCTAATGAATGATTTTGCACAACACACAGATTAGGTGTGATAAATCCATAAATAGATCAAAGGAAAAATGCCATATTATGTTAGAAGAGTAGCATTATGCCAATAAAACTTAGCCATAAAAAAAGGAAATATAAAATATGTGGCAAGCATTATAACAATAGATACTTGGTGTCTCAAACTTGTTTATCATACCTGTAGTTCCCGTTTTCCATAAAAGGCATTGTAATATTCATCAGCCTCTTTCCCATCCAAAATTTTGATCTTTATGTTAGAAGTGACGTGGATAGTCATAAATATGGCATGTTTTCCCTGAAAATCAAACAGATAAAATAGATATTCATAAATATAGCAGTTTTCCTTAAAAATCACAGTACAGTGTAATGACTTCAGTCAGTAAACACAAGTACTGTCCATAAGAAAGCTGGCAATCTTTGTCAATTAGGGTTAAAGTCAAATACACCTTTCCTTAAATCAGACTCACACTAGCAGTCCCAGAGTTGACATGTCAGTGATCAACAGTCTATGATGACCTACTTAGACCACCCGTCTGCCAAGGCCCTGTAATCAACATAGGGTGCTCCCCAATTGCCAAATGTTATTTTTAAATGAAATTTCGACTGTATAAACATACACACAAAATATATGATAAATTCTTAACAATACACAATGAATAAAAACATGTCAGCTATATTCATGATAAGTACAATATAACAAGCTATAAATCTTATTAAAAACTATTGGATATTATTCAATGGTGCACATTTATTGTTTTTTGTTTGTTTGAATGGTGTTTTAATGCCACTTTCAGCTATATCGGGGCGTCCAGTTTTTATTGGGGGAGGAAGCTGGAGTACCCAGAGAGAATCCGCGACCTGCGGTAGGAAAACTGGCAATTTTTGTCAATTAAGATTGGAGTCGAGTACACCCTGCCTTTGTGCACATTTAAAGAGGTCCATATAAAGAGTATTGACTGAATGAAAAGTCCATAATTGTTATATAAAATATGAAAAACACAGCTAAATTACAAATCTGGTAAACTGTGATTGTATATTTAAATCAAACCGGAACAAATTTCTGGATATATATTAAGTATTATAATATGAGGCATAGGCCTAGCACCCAAAAAAATATTGATATGGTCAGAGACATGACTAGTAAGGACATGACATTTCCTGCATTATAGCCTTTACGGCAGTGTGACGCACTGCTTTCGCTATGTAAACAAAATATGTGTTACAATTTCAATTCCCTATCAATTGGGAAAAAATATTCACTATGCCATAATCTACTGAAAAAAACAACTTCTCGTGCATAATGTGGAATTAATACGTTCCCGCCATTTTGTTTAGGACTCAAAATACACAAAACTTGCAGATCATAAAAAAGTGACAAATTATAATATACAAATACAGCCTTTCTCTTACACAATACAAGTTTATATCGACTGAGAGATGTATATCGACAGAGGACGTAGTCCAAGGTCGATATACAACTTGAGGTTGATATATATAATTTGTATTGACTATAAGAGAAAGGCTACATTTTTTATATTATCAATTGATAATTTTGCTGTATATTAATTTGTCACCTAAAAAGTAAAATATAAATTAAAAAAAAAATAAATATATATAAAATGTCTATCTCATCCTTATTTAAGGATGCAAACACTGTATGAATAAATGGCGAGAAGGAAAGGGCATGTTTTTCTTCATACAAACTGATACAAACTGCAATATCTTTTCTAAATTTGAAGCTCAGAATATAATCATGAAAGTACACTCATTTTTGATAATATTTGGCAAAATAAATAATGGCTGCTAAGGTCACTTAGCATCAGAACATTCAACAACTGGAGTCAATGCCACTGAAACATGATTGACTTTTATACCCAGTCTCTACGAAAACAATGCAAAACTGTCCACCTGGGGTTCAATCAATAATGATAAATTTTTATGCAAAGAATTGGCATTACAAAAAATGTTTCTTGCAAAAATATTTCCTCTAGTATTGGAACTGTTTTTCTTGCCATTGCATGTTACGGGGAACCAGTTTTCGCACCTTTTTACACTTTGTTTTCATGAAAATATTACATTTTTGAAGGCTTCAACTAAAACAACTGATTACAAAAATCTTAAATTATGTCTTTAAACAGAGTACAATTGTGTTTTCTCTTTCAATGAAAAAACCATAATTATATTTTGGAAAAAAAGAGAAAATAAGGGGAAATAACCCTCTAATAATCAATATCTTGACAAAATCCAAACATATGCACTCATTGAAAAAATATTTTTATTACACTGGTCTTCTCTTGTAGTTCCTTTACAGTGTTATTAATTGATTAGAGGAAATTGCTGTGCAAATGATGTCAGGTATAAAGTTGCCCCCTTTTTTCTAATAAAATACTGATCTTAGTGCCTAGTTGTAATTTATTCAACACAAATTTTTTTAAAAAAATTTTACATTCTTTTATAGTAGAAAAAAATCAAACTGCAGAATAAGTCATTTCCATCTACAAATGTGTGAACAATAAATAATTCCAATGTTATGTTACAGATATATACCAGGGACATTATAAACTAATATTTATATTGTCCCTGCATGTGCTCATAGAACAATATTTCATGGTTCTTTCAAATAAATTCCAGTATAAATGAAAAGTTTAAGGTTTTACTATTATAAAGGTTTATGAGACATATCAAAGATAAACACATTATGGAATTTACATAAAGTCATTAATAAATTTATGTTTTTTTACATTTATAAGGGAGATAATTTGTTTTGATTTTGATTTTGTGGGTTGCTGAGCTCAAAATGGCTTTCTTTTAAATTTTTTAGCTAGATACATAATATATAAAAACAATTCAAATTATCTATTAATAACAAATATAACACACAATAAAATAATACAACATTAAAACATAGGTCCATCAAAAAATACTAAGGCTTCAGAAGTCATATTATAACTGTAAAACAGATGGTAAATGGTTACATAATTATTTATTATAATGATATAATTTGACAGCCCACAGAACGTTAGTTGGAATCTTTGCAACAACAAAAAATGAGTTAAAAAACACTATAAGCAAGCAAATTATTGTCAATTATTTTGTAAATAAAAATTGTGCTTTAATTATGCTTACAGAGATAAATCAAAAGAGCAAAAATAAACAGAATTCTTATAGAAAAAGTCCAAATGTTTGGGATACAATTTAGAATTTGGAACAAACATTAAATGCCCAGCAAACAAATAATTCAGTAGGCAGAAAGGATCGTGAGAAAAAATATGACAGTCATTTAAAGAGTGTTCATTCCAACAAACTCAAATCCCTTTAACCTAGGGATACTTTTTGTTATGCTTCATTAAACTTGACCCAGAAGCTCTGGGTATGAAGATAACAATTACAATGCCAAAGACAATGGACAAATTTTTAAAATTTCAAAATTTCAAAAGAGCACACGAGTCTTCAGTTAAAGGGAAACTTCGTGAAAAAATGAAAATTTGATATGTTATTTTTCAAATAAAAAGAAATATAATTGCCTTTTGATGTTTTATTGTATTCTTTACTGTTACGCTTCTAGAGTGGATTAAAGGTGGTAAAATTTTGTGTATGGGGGCCGCCATATTGACAGTATTTTATCACGTGACTGCATTTGTGACGTGATAAATGTAATTATCCAGTAAATATGATAAATAATCCAGTTTAAAAATGTGTTTTTCTGCATTTGATTTTTAAAGAATATATAAACTGTGTCGATGACTAATGACCAGCTGACAACATAAGATTTACAAATACGTCTTATGTTTTAATGATCTTTGTATTAATAAAATTATTTTTAGACAAAAATTTTAACCTGTCTTTATTTAACCCAGATAGAATTTACCTAAATAATAATTGTAATAAAAGATATATTTATATGATTAATTTTATATATAAAATAAAATTCCGTAGATAATTTTGCACGTCTTGAAACGGCAGCTGTACCTGGACATGAAAATGTTACAGGTAAATCATTACTCGTTTCTGAAGGGTAATTAACAGAATTTGCAGGTAAACAAACAGGATGTTTATTGCAATTACTAGATCATTTGATGCCGACTTTGAAGTATGAATATTCGGACTGTTTCAAAAGCTAACCAGATTAAAGGTTAATCATGTAATTCCAAATTAGAACGGCATGCCCCCCTCCTGCCAAGGATAGGTATGATTGAATACATCGAAGTGTCAGAACACAGAATGTATATAAGATTTCGAATACCTTTACATGCCAAGTCAGAGGAAATGTAAAACTTACACTTTGATTCAAATATACACATGAAATTTTGGAAACTGTGTGTTACGCACACACACAATAAATGGTACCAATAATACTACTACTAATAATAATAATAATAATAATAATAATATAAATGACCGTTTCGCGTTATTATCATATGACGACTTTTAAGGTACTTGGATGTCTAGTATCGCCATCTAGTGGCGAGATAGTGACAAGATGGTGGACCTCCATTAGTGCATTTTTTACACAGTAAATTCAATGCAGAAACTTAACCATTAAAAATATAATAAAACATCAAGAGGCAAAGGTGTTTCTTTTTAGTTGAAGAATAACATATCAAATTTTCATTTTTTCGCGAAGTTTCCCTTTAAACACCAGCTTGCTAAGAGCAAAATTTGATTGGCCATATTCTTACTGAGTGCAGAAAATAGTCCCAGGTTGTACTTGGGTTCCAGTTTACCTATGGTCAGGTCAAAACAGTATTTTTTTCATAATACTTATAAACAGATATACATGTATAGTGTAGAGACTTCTGGTAAATTTTCACAGACATGTAACACATAATTATTATGCACTATTTATTATAAAATTATGATACCTACAAAACTTGTAAACAAATTATATGATAAACTGGGGGTAAAACAACTTGGGCTACATAAAATGAAAATAAAACAATTCAGGATGCAAATGGAGTACATAGCAAATTGACTCTTATTTCTGTTCTTCATTGTGTAATAATAAAGATATACATATTGTATACAATTTCAGCCTTATTGTTTTAGACATTTATCTTTAATAACTGCATGAAGATTGATTTGTACATCCAGCAAGCAGTATATCAGCTATATTTAGGATGAGAATGAGTTAACAAACATTAACCAAATCAGGAAAGATGGACCAAAAGGCAAATATTGTGAATGCCACTGAAAAACTATGGGGTATTGGTAGGGGCTGAAAATTTAGCCTTTTGTAGAGGCTACAACACACCTACTTTTATCAACATCAACAAAAGGGGTCTTTATCATGCAAAAAGGGTGGAAATCTCCAAACACCTTATTCACTGTGGTTCGTGGTCAGGCTGTCCAAATAATGACCAAACAACCAGAGGGCATGCCCTATCTGCCAATCGTATACACTCTGGGCAGCTTTGTGGGTGGAGCACTAGGAACCCTTCCAGTATGGTCCCAGACCACATGAAGATAAAACATAGACACTAACCTCAACATAATCTATCCTGCCCATAGCAGTAATGAACATGGTTTGTCCTGGTTTCATGAGGTACACCCTAGGTGGCACCACCTCAGTAGGCAGCAAAGCAGCTAATTCTGCAGGGGTCATCAAGTTAATAATCTATACAAAATATATAAAATACAAATATTTGCCTCTTTTTTAAAACCAGAGGCTCTTAAGAGCCGCTATCGCTCACCTGATTTTATAGGCAATGAAGATGGCATTTCCCTGATGTTAAAGTAAGTCCTGTAATTTTCAATAAACTTTAAATAGGACCATCCAAACAATATTACTAGAAAGCTTTGTTTCATTGGTTAACCCGTTGTATAGAGAAGATTTTTTTTATTTGCCATTGGGTCCTATGTTAAACTAAGTCCTGCGGCGGTGGCGGCCATTTTGAATTTCCAATTGCCATAAAAAACATAAACTTTATAAAGGACCATCCAAACAATATTGCTAGTAAGGTTTTGTTTCCATTGATTAACCGGTTTCAGAGAAGAAGCCTTTAAAAGCTTTTTCCCATAGGGTCCTATGTTAAACTAAGTCCTGCGGTAGCGGCCATTTTGAATTTCCAATTGCCATAAAAAAAAAAAAACTTTATAGAGGACCATCCAAAAAATATTGCTAGTAAGTTTTTGTTTCCATTGATTAACCGGTTTAAGAGAAAAAGCCTTTAAAAGCTTTTTTCCATAGGGTCCTATGTTAAACTAAGTCCTGCGGTAGCGGCCATTTTGAATTTCCAATTGCCATAAAAAACATAAACTTTATAGAGGACCATCCAAACAATATTGCTAGTAAGTTTTTGTTTCCATTGATTAACCGGTTTCAGAGAAAAAGCCTTTAAAAACTTTTTCCCATAGGGTCCTATGTTAAACTAAGTCCTGCGGTAGCGGCCATTTTTAATTTCCGATTGCCATAAAAAACATAAACTTTATAGAGGACCATCCAAACAATATTACTAGTAAGTTTTGTTTCCATTGATTAACCGGTTACAGAGAAAAAGCCTTTAAAAACTTTTTCCCATAGGGTCCCATGTTAAACTAAGTCCTGCGGTAGCGGCCATTTTGAATTTCCAATTGCCATAAAAAACATAATAAACTTTATAGAGGACCATCCAAACAGTATTGCTAGTAAGTTTTGTTTTGATTGGTTAAACGGTTTCAGAGATGAAGCCCTTTTAAACTTTTTTCTCATAGGGTCGAATGTTAAACCAAGTCCTGCGGTGGCGGCCATTTTGAATTTCCGATTGGGATAAAAAACATTAACTTTATAGAGGACCATCCAAACAATATTGCTAGTAAGTTTTCTTTCCATTGGTTGACCGGTTTCAGAAAAGAAGCCTTTCAAACTTTTTCCCATAGGGTCCTATGTTAAATTAAGTCCTGCGGTGGCAGCCATTTCGAATTTCCAATTGCCATAAAAAACACAAACTTTATAGAGGACCATCCAAACAATATTGCTAGTAAGTTTTTATTTCCATTGATTAACCGGTTTCAGAGAAGAAGCCTTTTAAAACTTTTTCCCATAGGGTTTTATGTTAAACTAAGTCCTGCGGTGGCCGCCATTTTGAATTTCCAATTCCCATAAAAAACACAAACTTTATAGAGGACCATCCAAACAATATTGCTAGTAAGTTTTGTTTTGATTGGTTAAACGGTTTCAGAGAAGAAGCCCTTTTTTACTTTTTTCCCATAGGGTCCTATGTTAAACTAAGTCTTGAGGTGGCGGCCATATTGGTTTACCAATCAAAATAAAAAACACAAACTTTGTAAAGGTCCATCCAATGAACATTATGGCCAAGTTTGGTTTCAATTGGCCAAGTGGTTTCAGAGAAGAAGATTAAAATGTAAAAAGTTTACAGACGCCGCCGAGGACGACGCCGACGACGACGCCGACGGACGCAAAGTGATAACAATAGCTCACATGACCCTTTAGGTCAGGTGAGCTAAAAATCAATTAAAACCGATTAAAAAAAACAGTTCAAGGGGAATAACTCTTAAACGGTTAATCAGACAATCTTGACCCTAAAGTCATTTTTGTAGCCCTGATAGAGAAGAACAATTAAGCAATGCTAACTTTTTCTCTAGTTCTAATAATTTTCAAGATTTTGAGGCAAAAATGGCAAAAATCATCAATTTTGACAATTAAAGGGCAATAACTCCTACAAGGAGTCATCATACAACTTTGACCCAATGGAGTGTTTTGTAGAGCTTTAGATGCTGAAGAAGGAAGGTCTCTTCGGTTTTCCTGTATCTGTTATACTTTTTGAACTATAAGCAAAAAACTGTATTTTGACCCCTCTGTTCTATTTTTAGCCATGGTGGCCATGTTGGTTGGTCTGAGGCCATGATTTGGGCAAACTTGGTAGAGGGCATTTTACTGATGATGTATGCAAAGCAATCCCTTCAGTGGTCTTGGAGGAGAAGATTTTGAAGAAAAGTTAACGACGACGACAGACGACGATGACGGACGACGACGGACGCCAAGTGATGGCAATAGCTCACATGACCCTTCGGGTCAGGTGAGCTAATAAAAACCATATTTATGTACTAGCACATACATGTATATGTACATTGAACTTATGTACTTCCTCATGATGGAATTCAAGAGAATAAATAGGAAATCCTATTTAAAATTTGTAGACAAAAAATTAATAATAATATTATGAAGAAATATAATTTCACTTTCCACTGAAAGGTGGCATGTGCTTACAATACAATGAGCCAAAACTATTGTCCATCTTGGACAGCAGAATTACCAGTAAATATAAACAGATTAGCAACAAGTTGTTGTCTCCCCTGCACAAGAAAATAGTAAGCCACAATACGTTTTCTTACCAGGCAAAATAACTCATTTTAACAGAAAATTCTTTTGTCTTGTACAACAAGTCACAATTATTGGTATAACATGACAAACAGCTAAAAGCAGACGTTTTCCAGATTTTTACCTGATTTTGATTTATTACACCAGGTGTATCAAACAACCAATTAGACTGCTTAGATGGAGTGTCGTCAAACTCTAATCCAGAGGGCAGGTTTAAAATGTGGTCACGTCCAACATTAGCCACTACCGAGTCATCTTTCATTTCAAAACTAGGAACTTCATATTTCCTAATTTCTGGTTTATCCTCCCTGAAGTCTGTGACCCCAAGATAACCTACAAAATTGAAAACATGTTAAGAAGAATGACACATTACAGTAAATTACACTATGTAATATTTTTTATAAATCAATAACCAACAAATTTTTCTTCAAGATATTCCTGGAATTTCAGACAATTTCCATTTAAAACTTATGTTTTTGAATGCTGAAATAATTTTTTTCAAATGTATTGAATCCTTTTGAATTTATATTTCAATAAAGCATTTTATTTTAGTAATTCTAATTTCTGTAACAATAAACACTAATGTAAATCAATAAGAAGGTGTGAGAAGAATGAAGGTTATAACAAATAACGAACAACAAGAAAACTGTCAACAAAGACAATCCACAAATCAAGGTCCAAACTGAAGAACCAACAACCAGCAATAATCCTGAGTAAATACAGGCATTTCAAATGAAATGGTTGGTAAAATGCAGTTTTATGGCAAGACAACCCTCCTTCTTTCATTATTGAAGTGTGTGAGTTTGTATCTTGATTAAACTGGTTGGGTACAAAAGGAGTATCCAATAACACCACAATCACTATGTACTAAATTCCGAAATAGGGAAAACTATGTTAGTACAATCATATTTTTGAATAAGGAAAATAGCATCTATAGTGAAACTTATTAAAGGCACTGATGAGTTGTTTTTTCTTGTAACCAATTACCATAGTTTCTAAGTTTTTCCAAACGAAATTAGTGATGTTTGCAAAAATCTATATTCTCAATTAATGATCCTGCATACCTGATCAATTGAGAAATACTAGTATAGACACAGTATCAGAGCTCCAGATAAGATTTTCTTCATTGGGTCTTTCACCCATTTGACGATTTATTTCATTGGGTATTTTTTTATATTTAACACTTTTATAATTTTTTTAACCCACTCAAAAATAAGTTAATTGGATTTTTCACGCATCTAAAATTTATTTGAATTGGTTTTTTTATGCTGACAAAAATGTATTTCACTATGGTTTTATACACCTCTATTCATGGTGCCAAAACAAAAATACTAGACTGGTTCTAACCATAAATAAAATTTTGGAAGAAAAGTATATTCAACAGGGACGTGCATCTCTTCTTGTGAAATAAATCTCCATACCTTGAGCACCGTATGCTGCATGAAATATACATTACATTCGGAATACCTCGGTTGTTACGTTGCAAATAATGGGAATAGAAATTACGCAACTTTGTGTATTTATTTGAATCAAATAACGCGATCACTGAACAATTTTATGCACTCAGTGAGTGAATTAAGCATGTTTCTAATAATTGATTGAGTTTTAAGTCTTTGATATTGCATTTTGCAACGCAAAGCTATAAAAATAATTGGGGTTTTATGAAAATTAAATTGCGTAATAACGCAAATACGCAGCTTATCTGGAGCTCTGAGTATACAGGAGAAGCTGAAATGTTGTAGCATAAGTAAGTAAACTTTTCAATTTTGAAATTAAAATCATCTCATTTGTCATAAATATTTGTGCTGAGTTGACCATTGGTGTCATATTCAAGGTGTTAGTCAAAAAATGATGTACATGTAGGAGAAGCTGTTTCTGTTGTTTCTTTATTTAATTTTTAGTTCTGAAGGAGCCACCAGAAAATTAAAGGTTGTGAATTGAAAGTACATCGTCAATATATCTACGTGTGATATTAAAAGACCTAGCTTCTGCTATCTTCTTCTGGTCTTTAATAATATCAATCTCAATTTTAAATTATCCAAAGGTTCAATTTTTAAGAATCTACATGATTGATATTACTTCACCAATAAACAGTTTCACAATATTTTGGCCATCCTTTTTTCACTGCAGACAATATCTTTATATACGATTTATATTACTTTGTGAATTAACTGTTTCACAATATTTTAGCTGTCCTTGTGAATTCACAGTTTCACAATATTTTAGCTGTCCTTGTGAATTAACTGTTTCACAATATTTTAGCCGTCCATGTGAATAAACAGTTTCACAATATTTTAGCTGTCCTACTTTCACTGTAGACAATATCTTAGTCAACAGTTTTAACAACTTTTTTGTATAGCCAATAGATGAGCAGGCTATGTACCTTTGCTTTTAAGAATTTTTATGTAACTTCGGAATCCAGTACAAGTATGGTAACTCTCCAGACTAATTGTCATAATGAATATTCGAATAAGTCAAGAAAGACTTATGGTTAGCCAGAATTTCATCTTTATCAAATATAGGACATGTATGTTTGTATGTGGAATTACAGTCATCTTTGATGCCTAGCTCTTTAATGAGGCAACCATAGTAATGTGACTTGAATACACACACAATACTGTTACAAGCCTTGTCTGTAGGGACAAAAACATATTTGTCATGGAGGGAACTTAGGCACTTCAAAGCATCCTTGTTGAATATAGATTTATGATTCTTAATGTAACTTTGTACAATAACTCAAAAAGTGTGCATTAGATTTCAATGAGACACATCAAGTGGGTAAGGAGCCTATTGATGCTTGAGGAATTCCACCAAAGGTCAAGGTCACCAGTTGACCAAAAGGGTTCGAAATTCTGCAAAATTTAAGCAGGGGTATCATTGATCACTAGATAAACTTTTTTCTAGTTTCATACTGTTTCGCAAAGTTTTCATGCTTGGCCTACATTTGTTATCACACTCAACCCCATAAATGACGTTAATAATAAAATAATGCCATACTAGTAATGGTTCATCTAGATGTTTTATTATTTTGAAATATGAGGAGATAAAAACTGTACATGGAACTTTGATGGGCTGGTTTAATGACAATGCTAAAGTCTAGAAAATACCTCTGGGATATTGTTTACCTGATAATGTAGCAGTTTTCCATTTGCTCCGCAAGCTTTCTTCTTGGTTAACCATAGATTTCTGAAGCATTCTCTCTTGTTGAATGGCAGTTCTTTCAGCTTTTACTCGCTTTTCACGCATGGCTAATCGCCAAGGCTTTGGATTGGTAATTGGAAATTTTAGTGTGCTAATAGTTGTTCCTAAAAAATATGTGATTATTTCTAAACATGTTATTATATTAATAATTATCAAGAACTGCTAGCCTCAAACTGGCAACAACTACTGCATACATTTGATTTTAGCTCATAGCTTTAGGATTTAGCAATAAAGGCATCAATTGTACTTTCAATGAAATACACCCACATGTTGGTATGAATATTCTGTATTATGTAATGGTGCAGATACATCAAATGGATATATAAAACATAACATGCTTATTTACATTGTAATAATATTTTTTTGGAATAATGTACATGTATCACCAACACCTGTTTTTCATGTTAATTGTGGTCATTATAAAGCTGAAGTTATTTAATACTTTAATATAAAATATTTAATCAAACTTAAAGAAAACTTACAAATAAAAAACATAATAACCCTGTAGATATTGACATACCTGGCCAAACGGACACAATGGCTCTATGAATTACTTCCCTTGCCCTTGATTTGCAATAATCTGACTGGAGCAGTGCATTAAATAGTGTAGACTTTCCAACATTTGTATTTCCAAGTAAGTAAACATTTCCTAAAAATACATGATTAAAATTTACCCACACATTTACTGCATATAATAAGAAATGATGGGTTCAACTTCATGAACAAAGATCAGCATTGACGTGTACACTACATGTACAACTGCAGCAAGATGCCAAATGTACCAGAACAAAAAAAACTTACATTGTAGTACTGGAAATTCAATATACATACCCGAGGTGGAAATCTTAATGATGCACAATGCAGTTAGGTTATAGGATAAGTAGGAACAACATATATGGAGGAAACGTACATGATACATGTACATGTATTGTACATGTTTATTCAAACATCTCTAAAGCTTAAATTTAGTACATTCACAATTCTTAAAGAATAAAAATCATAACTCTATTAGAGGAGATGTGATGACTCAGGTATCTGTTTTTCTTTCAGTGGGCTTGATTTTATACACGAATTCTTGCAACAATTTAAAAGTATTTGGTTTCAAAATATTCAAAACAATCATAAATACCACTTGCCAAAATACTATTTGTAATGAAATTAAAGGATATATTTAATACATTAATAAGTACTAGTATGTCAGAAATAACAATTAAACTTGATGCATTACATTATTTACATGTATGTAAAAAAAAACATGTACTAGTATGGTCTTTTGGAAAGTTCGTCATAAGACAGAAATAACTGAAATCAACCTGCCTTCATCTTTAGTCAATACCAATAATATAGTATTATCCATGAAATTCCATACATAATTCTACAAAGCACAATATATGTCAAAAATATGATGAAAATAATGTACATAACACATTTAGTATCATATTTCCTTTTCTGTCAATTCTTACATGTATTTAAAAAGTGCTTGTTAGTTTTTGTTATACATGCATTTTACATTAAATTTCAGTTTAAATATACATCAGCAACTCTTCAAAAAGTCAGGGATAGAGCTTAACTTTTTTCCTGCAGTAGCCAGCTGGGCCCCTAGCCTGAAAAAATCCAGGAGCCCAACAATATAGTTAGGGGCCCAACTTTTTTCAGCGCAAGTGTGTTTTAACTATAAATTATATGATCATGTGTACAAATTTGCTTATGTACATGAATTCAGAAGTTATTGTCTTGTTTTGATATTATTACTTCCTACCTTGGATCACTACATACATAATTAGATATTTGAGTCTGTTGGACGCTTGTATTTTGTTTCCAGAAATTAAGATTATCTCTCAGAATGTAGGAACCTCCCCCCAAAAGCTACCGGCTATTTGACTCAAAATCCTCCATTTCTAGCATTTTTAGCTACCTTTATTCTTCAATATTAGGAATTTATAAAACAAATTAACTTATTTCCATTTTAAGTATGCAGGAAAATGTCCACCCATTTTCATTCTAGATTTAAGATTTATAAGACAGAAAAGACTGCCACAGATGCTAACAATGCACACACAAACACGACAAATGTATTGTATGATTGAAATAGCCACAATCTATAGAGTGCTATTGTACATTTGTATTTGTTTTATGTTTTTTTTTCATAAATAATTGATATTTAAACTATAAACTTGCTATGATAATGAGTAGGATTTAAGTTTATGTGTTTTCTGTCTTGTTTTGCATTAAACAAAGCAATGAATGTTTTCTATATTTAAAATGTACAATAAATTTAATCTTTCTTTGTGTTGAACAAGAAGTAGAAAATGACACCATTGCAAAAATATGTATATTCAATGGAAAATGCGCTATTATAAATTCTTTAAAAAATTGTAAGTGATATGTTATTGTAATTTAATTAATATGCTAAAAGTGACTTCCAAAATACTAATTATTATTATTTTATTTTAATCTTGACAGTTAATAGGAAACATCGTAATTGAAACCTCCGGAATCAAAATCATATTTAGTCCCGGTGATTTTCGTAATTTATTTGTTTTGTACTGGTTTCCGCCAGTATTAACTCGATGGGGTATTGACAAAGATACGTCAAGCGGGAACCAGCTTAGGCGGTTTTGATTATTCCCCTTTGACAAAAAATGTCACGTCAAATATTTCAAGACGATTCCTGACGCAAATGTCAATTAAATTGTTTTATCTATTCCCCATCTGGATTATAATTACGCCACTTCACCAAATATCCTCACTCGAGAAATATTGCCAATAACATTTTTAAGGAACAAAACTTGAAATGTAAACGCAAAATGCGTCTAAGCGATTGTTGGTCGGCTTGTTACGTTCGCCAACTGGGTGATCTAGACACAGGCATTTGGTCGCCCAACAAAAATTCTACTTGCATTGGGGACTGGGCGACTGTTAAGTTTCATCCCTGAAAGTTATGACTAAAATGTACTTGGAATTAATAAATACAGTAAATTTAATTTGTGATTAATTTTATAAGGATGAATTTAAACTATTTCTATACTTCATTAACAAGTAATTCACCTCAAATATATAAATGTACAGCATATAAAATAGCCAATACACATACATACATCTTCATTTACCTTTGTATTTCCAATCAACCATTAAATGAGAAATCAAATCTTCAATCCCATAGCCAGTTTTGGCACTAATAACACTGACATATTTTATGTTTTTTCTTTTGTTTAGACCAGCATTTTCACATTCCTTAAACAGAGTAGTTCTAATTCTCTTCAAGTAACCAGTTTCATCCATTGGTATTGAGTCAATTTTATTACCTACAACAAAGATGTGACGAGCCGGATACTGAATTAACTTAAAAAGCTGCGACATTATACTGTTTCTAATATCAGTCAAATCAACAACCAATATAATTAGAGAATGGTCTTCATTTATTGTTGTGATGAGCTTATCAAATTCTTCTTCTGTAGACTTTACATTGAGGCATATATTGTAATTTTCCATAAGATTACACCTCTGACATAAACTTTGTCGTAACTGATTTTTGGTAACTGATGTAAATCTTTCACTAGGTATGTATCCTGGAATAGATGGATCTTTACAGTGGAAATGTGCACCGCAACCGGGACATGTAATATCACTCATTGGAATTCTGGGATTTGGCGTCCCAGATTTAATTGCCTTCATTGAATCAGAAATTGTTTTTTTGGTAAGACTATGTAGATTTGGGACAGCAATAATGTCTTCTTTAAAATCTTGTAGTTCGCCTTCTGCTCCTAAAAGAACGTCATCGTCATCTGCATACACGTTTGCATCATCGTCAACATCCACGAAACTATCTGGTGAATCAGAGTGGTGCAAAAGGTCAACTTCACCTTCATCATCTTCTTCAAAATAATGTTGAACTTGACTTTTTCCAATAAAACTTGGAATTAGCTCTTTTTCATTTGTTGTGCCTGTTGATTCATTTTCAACATTTAAAAATAATTGTGTTATTGCGGACAGAGATGTATCATTGACATTGATTTTGGGTTTCTCTTTAGAGTAAGCTTTTCGTTTATATTTGTCATGTTTCTCAGGAGGCAACTTTTCTTCAGTTTTAACATAACTGTGCGAATGTTTGGAGGCATTTGTATTTTTTGAACGAATGAGAGACAAGTAACGAGCAATATATCTCTTAAACATTTTTAGCAAGTATGTTTACAAAACGTGAGGTTTTCATGTGTGGGATCCATTCGAATTTCTTTATATTTTTCATACCATTTTCATATAAACTGCAAAGCGAAGTCGGAAAGGAAACGCCCAACTGAACAGAATCGGTGACAATGTGTGAAAATGAATTTTATGGTGGAATTGAGGGGTAAATAAGTAGTGTTATCATAAGTTAAGATTGCACAGGTAATAGGTGGGAAAGGATATTTTTAATCATAATATATATTGTTGATTTCGAAATCCTAATCTCTTGCGTACAAGATTTCTCTCTTTTTTTTTGGGGGGGGGGGGGGGGGGGGGGGGAAGTCGAGGCTTAATATTTCTGGGATGTAATTGTATATGAGACCCCAGGCTATATTAAATATAAATTAGATTTTAAAAGAGGTGTATGTTATATATAAAAATGTTCTTCTAAATCAGTTTAAAATGCAATAGAAAAGAGGGAGATACTAGTAACTAAATCTCTTGATAATAATAGAAAATCACATTTATCGATATATATCCTGGGGGCGCATTTCTTTTACCTGAATCTGAAAACTGTTTCAGTACAATGTTTCAAAAAACAGAAACATGATTCGATGATTTAAAAAACAACATTTAAGAAACTGTAACATGTTTCAGTTTCTATCAAAACAAACATGTTTCAAAAGTAACAAAATGGCTTGTCGGATTAATATCGGGATCAGTTTCGGTTGGTGTTTCAGTTTGAAACATCAATCACTTATGTTTCAAATGTTTCGATATCATGTTTCTGTTACAAGTAAAAGAAACAGTGAAACATGAAAATGATTCAGAATCATGTTTCAGATTCTGGTAAAAGAAATGCGCCCCTGGTTTTGCCGGTTTCCGATAGCGTAAGATATTAAAGAATAAAACTTTGTTTTTACCTAATAGATATTATTTATTTATTTACCCATATGTTTCATCGATAAACTCCTACACAATTTAAAAAAAATTACTTTTCGAAGGACCTTATTTTTGACATATTGTATACTACGTCACCAGTTCTCGATAACGTATGCGTAATTAGCTATGTAGAGTGATTTTGACAACAAAATATCATAAAATGTAATTAAAAATTGTATTCATATAAAATTTGTTTAAATTGGAGCGTTGGTTTAAAAGATAGGACCCGCATATTGTACTATAAGTTGAAGAAATTTTTGGGATTACGGAAATGTATTGAAATATATGGTACTATGCATTTGGGAGAATTTGAAATATCTAAATGTGGAACCTTTTTATTTTTTCATTCCTGATGAGCAAAGTGGTGTCCTAATGGAAAATTGCCGACAAACAGAAAACATGTGCGAATCCACGTTTAAATGACAAAATGAATTTTTGCATGACTGTCGAGAAGAGGTTATTATCTTATTTATATATTTGACATTTGAAATTGGCGACTTTCCAATTTAAAAACTGCCACAGTGTCCACTTCTAGTACTAAAAACAGTGGCAGTTTGTCCTGGTGAAAACTTTTGAAATGGACAATTGTCTTTAATAAATTTTTATGTTCATGTTAACATTAACTAATGACAGGTGTCAGAATCTGAGTGAGCATGTTGATAAAACCCCCTGCTGTGTAAACATGATTATTAATTAATTAACCGTTGTTTATTACCCCATTTACCTGATGCTAATCTAAGGTAGAACCCCAGCTGTTTTATAGCTTGATTAAACAAGCTTACCAGTGACATCTGTGTTCCAATATTCAAGCTCACCTGTTGCCTGTGGCTATAGTAACATTCATTGGCACAGACAAACAATGCAAACAAATTTTTAATATCATAGTATTTAAGTGATGATAGCCTTAGTTTTTTTAACTGGAAGTAAAAGGGGAGATAAATCTGGTAAAAACTGGAAATGGGTCAATTCATTTAATTGCAGACAGACATATTGATGTTTTGAAACAATTTTAATTACTATGAAAACAATTCCATGGAAATTGTAATGTGCCAGTATATAATTTTATCTTGTGCTGATGCTGGATGAAAAGACATGATAACTGCTGATGTTACCCCTATAGAACCACATGACTTTGGGGATCTAGAAAAGGTCAATGTAATTTTGGTGGTTGTCATGGTGGGGGAGGGAGAAAGTGAAATATCTGGTTATCTCACATAACATATATTTTAAATTCTAAAAATAAAAATAAACCTCTAATTTCTTCAGTATTCCTTAAATTTTTAATATCTACAAGAACAAATTTGTAATATAATTAAAAGATTCTTGTTCAACTTGGGGGGGGGGGGGGTGGGGGGGTGCATGATTTTGGGAAAGCACACTACTCAGATATTACTAACCAGTATCAAAATTAAGAATATAAAATGAATAATAAAGGTGTTAACCTAGAGAATTTTGTACCAGGATGGAGACCACAATTGTTTTGTGCCCATTTTGTTTATTATAACAAAAAGTAAATTAAAAAAAAATTAAAGATCAATATTTTCTGACTTGTTGACATCATTTATTTATATTGACACCTAATGACTAAGGCTATTTGTTGGGCAGTCAATGTCTATAATTTTGACAAAAAAATGCCATCATTTGTATCGTTGCATAATCTTAATCTTCTACATGTAGACTTGTATATTGTTTTTTGTTAATGCTGTATCGTCATGTTTGTTGATTCGATACTTACTGGTTGGTAACTTTCTTTAGACACCTTATATAATATATTTTAATATTTTAAACATATTTCTAAATGACTTTTCATGCTGTCCTATGGGGGAGTACAAAGAGCTGCTGCTTTGTCAGGCAACCCATCTCTCCTTTTGTCTGGAGCATATATCTCTAAAAATGTTTGACATATTGACTTCAAACTTGAAGGTTGGATAGATCATAATGAGTAGGAGTGCAATGCATATGAACCATAACTCCACCTGTTATTTCCCTTAGTTTATTTTTATTGTCCAGAAAATAACATTAAACATGCTGGATTGATTCAAACTTGGTTTTTAGGTACCTAGTGATGAGTTGAAATTTAGTTTTTTTCAGGAACCTATAAATTAGTTATACTAGTCCCAGGTTTTTTTTAATTGTTTTGTTGTATTATAAACTTAAAAGTTATTTAGATAATTTAAAAGATAACCAGTATATTGCGATATATTGCCTACCTCTTGAGAAGAGTTGAATGTACTGTACTGCTTTTTTATGATCCTAAATTGATAAGCTAATAGTCAGTTCTTCAGTAATTATGCTTGGTAGCTATAGGATGACAATACTTGGTACTAGTATTATAGGTTGCTGGTGAATACTATGGTAGTACATGACAATCTGGTAAATGTCACATGACATTACCAATGTCATGGTGGTGGCTACATTAAAGTTATATAAGATTAGATCAGTTCCCCAGTATGGTAGGTTGTTCGTCAGCAGTTCATGACATTCTGGAAGATTTACATCAACCTATATCAGTAACCACATCAATACTTTTTAATACTTGTATATATTTTATAATGTGAAAATATAATTCTATTTATATGTTGCTAATGAAAATAAATTTGTATCATTACTAATGTTGAATGCATGTGAGATATTTTTTAATCTTCCTCCCCCACTATAAACTAGATGCAACATTAAACACAATTCAAACACACAAAAAAAAATAAATCTTTAAAAGATCTTCTGTAGTATGTCAAGAGTTTTTTTTTGTTTGAATATTGTTTAACACCATTGTCAGCAATTTTTCAGCTATATCATGGCGTCAAGTTTTCATTGGGTGGAGGAAGCCGAGTACCTGGAGAAAACCCCTGAGGTTTGGCAGAAAAACTGGCAATCCTTGTAAATTAAAATTAGAGTCGAGTACACCCTGCCTGTAGTGAGAATCAAACAGGCAATCTCAGTGTTGACAGACCACATGATCAATAGAAGACAAACTACTATAACCACTCGGCCACCGAGACCCCTAGTATGTTAAGAGATTCCTACTATACATGTACATGTATATATCTGCATTGATTTGGTTGTTCTAGTACTGCCTGTTCTGTTATTGTTTATTATTCTTGATGTATATCTACATTATTTATGTCACCAGTACTTAATACTAACCTTCCTTGAATATGTAGCACAGAAATAATGTAACAGAATTCATTCTGTGTTCTGTGCTATTTTATTTTCAGAGGTGCAACCAAATCAAAGATGGTCTTAATCAGATCCGATGGCAAGATTGTAGCATGGAGTGAAGGACCCTGTACAAACCAGTGGGTATGTAGGGATACTGTCATCTTCTAAGCTTTTAATGATTTCTCGATAATTTCAGACAAAAGCACTTTACTCTCCTCTGATATTAATTAGAACACATTAAACTGATTTTGACGAATTATATACTAGTAGCTTGATTTTATTGTGATATTTAAAGTAGGTCATAAACTATGTTCCTAAATGTATTTTGTAAAATAACTTTAGAATCAAACAGAAATAACATTAATTAATAATAAATTTGTGACATCAGACAAGTAAGTTAGTTTCAGAGGCACATGTGTTTTGACTGAGTTATGGCAGTTATGTACTTGTATAAGCAAAAGGAGTTTTCAATAGTATCTAGCTATAAATGCAGTTCTGTATACATGTATTAGATCAATTTGCAGTTCTTTTAACGTGTTTTAAATGGATACACTGTAAAATTCCATGAATAGAAAATTTTCATATAAATCCAGACATTGAACACTATAAGTTTAAAAAGCCATATTGACACAAATTTTCAACCTTTGGTATATAGTGCATATATCTTTGACCAATTTCACTTTTGTAAGTTGTATATGGATGCAAAAAATAAAAAAATGGATTATTTATGACATAAAAAAGGTTCCTTGGGTCCAGTATACACAACTTTTGTCGTCTGTGTTGACTTATGCTTAGTCTGAAGCTAAACTTTATACTGTTGGTGACAGTAAGCCACAAACATGTCTACAGTAGTGCATTGTATCCACTTGAAAAAGGGGATTGTAAGATAAGACTTAATGGACAGTTTGTACCTTATTTCTTGACTACTTAAAAATTTGTTGATTAAACACCAATTACTTACTTTTAAGATTCATTCGTTGTTATGTATTACCTCTGTCAGATCATGGTTTAACATTGGCTGTGTAACTTCCATATATATATTGCAACAGTTTAGATCGTATTTTTTCTATTATTTTTTTTTTTACACAAGACAGCATTCAGTTAAATAGCTATAACATGGACAATTTTCAGAAAATTTAAATTGCGATGATGTTTCTTTAAGACAGTAGAATTCACTTTTTATTTATGATTATCATTCTATGAGCAGTGTTTCAGATATATTGAACAAATTAACAAGCAATAAATCAGTTATGAAATATGAGTACTTAATATTAACTGCCACAGGAACAGTGTACAAAGTTTGGTCGCAATCCAAGTGAAATTAAATATTTCACTTGTTCACTCCTTTTTCTTTCATCTGCGACGATTAAGTTGGTTGAGTATGGACCAAGAATTTAGCCTTTTGAAGGAAATAAAATGTACCTACTCTTTTTCTTGATCTACGAAATGGATTTTCATACTACAAGGAGCATGGTGTTTTCCAGACATGTTAACCACTATGATCTGCAGCCGGACGTTCCCTATTATTACCTGACAACGACCAAATTAGAGGACTTCCTTCATGTGGCATCTTGGGATGTACTGGGCAGCACTAGGTCTATGTCATATATATGTCAAACGAACCCTGTTTTAAATTATGATGTTCAATTTGATTAAATTTTAATGTCAAATTTGCAGCTTATTGGTCAAGAGGAATGTTTAAAAAGGGTCAATGATATGACAGAAGAAGCAAAGAAAACTGCTGGACTTGATACTAATACACCAATCAAATCACTGGTATGTATCATGTAACAAATTGTTATGTATAAAAGAATTATATACATGTACATACTAGTCCGTCTGACCAAGGACATTAAGTTGTGAGTGTAATACATAAAAAACCTTCCCCACTCAATCAAATACATACTAGTACGTGGGTCATTGTTATATCACACGACATCTTGTGGTGTTGTGTTGCATTATTACATGTTTACCTGTCTGTCATATATCTCGATACTTAAGCTATGGACTTTAAGTAAATTCCATAATTAACCTGTCTTGATTGGAGAAATCCCATAATAAACTCATACTATTATAAGATTCTGTTTCTCTAATTTTAAAAAGTAGTACTTTGTGAATTGAAACAGAAATTTTGTCTAACCCAATATAGCAGTCATGACTTGAGTATACAGTATTTAGAAGTTGTTTTGTTTGTGACATCATTTTTTTTTTGTTTATAACGTATTATTTTAAGCCAATCAACAGATGAGAACCGCAAATTCAATAGTGACAAGAACTATTTTTTCCACACCGGTTAAACGGATTAAATATTACATACAAATAAGAGAATCATTGTTCTTATGTGGGGTTCCATCAATCAGCTTTGATTTTCATTTAGAAATCTTATTTAAAGATCCTGTTCTAGCTTCTCTCCCTTGCTGGGTATTGACCTTCATACATGTACATGGGCATCCATGGATATATAAATACAAAATAAGTTTCCATTTGCTGGAGATGTTGGATTCAAGCTTTGTTAGGAGTTTTTTTGTAATTCGTTGGTTGTGAGGCAGATGATTTAGATCTTGAGGTTTTTTTTTCAATTCTTAATTGTTTTAACAGAGTGAAATTAAGCATTGTTTGATCAGTTTGGGTAAAAATATGATTTTAGTCAATATTAAATTATGATGTTTATCTCTCATGCTGTTTTGTAATGCTCCTTTATTGTAAATTTGAAACTCATCATAATAATGATATAGAATTATAGTCCTTGTTATTTAGTAAGAATTGTGTAATGTAGGTACACTGTATGTATAATTTTGATAGAGTTATGTCCCCTATTCAATGTAATCTGCACCCAGTTTCATGAAACTTTAGATTTTCCTCATCCTTGAGTTTTGCAGCAATCAGATTTGTAAATATTTAAGTTAAAGATAAGTAAAGATAATCCCAAATTTGAGATGTTTTATAAAACCGAGCCCTTAACATGTTAAAATTTTTAATTGTTTAACCTGACATTGTGTCTATAGTTTTGACTGAAGAACGGTTTTTAAGACTAGATTTTAATAAATATGACTAAATGGAATTGTATGGACAAAAGAGAAAAAATAAAGAGCATAAGTTTTCACACAAGTAAAAAATCTGACCTTGTTTTCAAGTTACTTAAGAACCCATAACCCATGAAGGATGCTCAAACCCAGATGTCAGGAAACCCTGTTGGATGTTCAAGAACACTGTCTACATCTATTTTCATTGGTTGTCTAAACTAGAGAACCTTTTGAAAAAGAAACATTTGCTGAAGTTTCTGGGATGTCTCCTGGTAAGAGGGACATCATAACAGGGGACTACTCTAGTGTAGAGATAAATGTATCACTATTATGTGAATTTCAGGGTTTATGTATGAGTGGAGCAGACCAAAAAGAGGCTCAAAAACAGTTGATTGATGGTATGAAGTCAAAATATCCTCATGCAAGTCAGAATGTTTCTGTTTCAAGTGACACTACAGGTGCAATTGCCACAGCAACAGCAACAGGTTAATGTAGCTAGAATTTCTTTAATTCACTTCTAAAATACCAGTATATTTTTTATAAGTTCTAGAGTTTGTTTTGAAGTCCTCTAAAACTTGTTGTATAACTAGAAAAATATTTTATTTTTTAAGAAATAATTGATGGTGGCTACGACATTGTACTTATTTACAATCAGGTTTTAATTTCAATTATTATACTTCATGAATAAATGCTATCTTTTTATTAGCGACTTTGTGTTAATTTCTACTGGTCCTTATTTTAGCCCCACCTATTATAGCAAGGGGTGTTAATTACTCGAGCTTTCTTCCCAACAGGTGATATAAAAAAATTAAAACCCGCTAAGACCGTAGATTTGACAATCTGGAACATTATGGAACATCCCCGCTCCAGCAGAAGTGATATAAATAAATTATCACTGGCTAAGACAGAAAATTGCAGACCAGCTTCAGCAGAAGTGATATAAAAAAACTATCACTGGCTAAGACAGAAAATTGCAGACCAGCTTCAGCAGAAGTGATATAAAAAAATTATCACTGGCTAAGACAGAAAATTGCAGACCAGCTTCAGCAGAAGTGATATAAAAAAATTATCACTGGCTAAGACAGAAAATTGCAGACCAGCTTCAGCAGAAGTGATATAAAAAAATTATCACTGGCTAAGACAGAAAATTGCAGACCAGCTTCAGCAGAAGTTTACCTACATGTCGTTTGTTTTTTGCCATTTCTGTGCAAACATATCAAAACACAACAAATACATGAAAATTGAAAAATTATTATATGGAAAAAAAACTAGCAGACGAACAAGCATTTTTCATTAAACATATATTCCAGTGCAGTATCTATATGATTGTTCACGTTTCTTCTTTAGATAATAGGCATTCAGTATAATAAAAAAAATACTGCTTATGAACTCAGGTGTTATGGTAGATGATCATATGAAGGAATATTATCACCGTCAACTTGACTCTGGTGATAATTTTTTCTATTGTATCACTCTCATTCAAAGGCAGTATGATTAAAATATATTACAAAAAAGATTTAATTTTAGAAAACAAAAGTACTCAATACATCACTCATCCATTGATGAAAACTGATATGTGGGTTGTTCAAACCAGCCATTTGTGAATTTTACTACAAGTATGCAATGTGTACATGTACTTCACTTGTATACAAAGACATATATTGTTATTCTTAGGCATTGTTTAACATAATGTTTCACAAATGATAACATCAAAAAACAAATTGAAATGTTTTAGGACACTTTTTTTAGAGCTTTTGGAAAACTATGCATGCATTAAAGGTGGATATTTCAAGGAACATTTTATTTAACAATATAATGATGCCATATAAGAATTTAATTTGCTTCTTAGAGAAAATAATGGTATTCAACATTTTCCATTAAAGAATGTTGTCTACCTGTGATGCATTGATCAAGGTAGTTTTAATTGTTGGTTAGTTGGTTAAATGGATTAAATTCCACTTTGCAATTATTTAGGTATAATATCTTTGCATCCTGTTTTTTCATTTGGAGGTGAAGCCGTGGAAATCTTCAACATTTTTTAGTAAGGTTGGAGTTGAACATATCCTCCGGCATTAAGACAGGAACCTGGAACCTCAGCAGTGACAGCCACATTATAAATAATTTTGCCACCTGGCCCTCTGGTCATTTTCACAACTATGTCCTACATGTAAAATAATGGTAATCATGATTTTATTTAAATACATATAAATATATACTCTTCCCTTACAGGTGGAATTGTTCTAATATCAGGAACAGGTTCAAATTGTCAGCTCAATAATCCAGATGGCAGCATGTATAGATGTGGTGGATGGGGTCATCTCCTAGGTGATGAAGGGTCAGGTAACATATATATATCATTCAATGACTAAGGCCATTCGTTGGTCAGTCTTTGTCTACATTTTTGACAAGAAACACCGTCATTTGTATCGTTGCATAATCTTCTAGACTTGTATATTATTTTTTTGTTTATGCTGTATTGATATATAAATATTTGATATTAACCCTGCATTTCTGCTATTCAGAAATCCCCTGGATAGATAAATTATATGGTTGTCACAATACTTAGATGTTTGTATATAATTTACTTACTGGGACTGTATGACAAGTAACTTTGTCATCCTATATAATATATACAAAATTGCTTAATTAGATTACTGTCAGTTTAATATGTATTGGTTACGAAAATTCCATCGTCACACGCTAGTACTCATGTACTATGTCTATGTTTACGATTCACCCCGGTTAATGAAGCTATATTTTTATATAGCAGATTTGGCAGAGGGGTCTAGATCGCTGGACATAGTGCAGGCGATTTGGTGACACATTGTCACAACGGTGTGAGTTCGAATCCTACTGAGGGTAAGCGAAAATTTGACAGTGTAAAAATCTAATTCTAACAGTGTTGGGTTTAATTTGTAGACGTATATATAAATATTTGATATTAACCCTGCATTTCTGATGATTCAGAAATCCGCTGGATAGATATATTATATGGTTGTCACAATACTTAGTCGTTTGTATATAATTTACTTACTGTGACTGTATGACAAGTTACTTTAAGGAATAAGCTGTAGTGTGAAAATAATTGAAAACAGTGAATTAAATCATGAGGTAAAAATATGTTCTTGATTTTATTTGACAGAAGGAATAAAAACCTTAATAAATTTTCCATTGACCTTAGTTTTTGGTCAAGTGTCTGTTTATGTTTATTTTCTTTATAAAGTATGTAAAATTGCATTTCACTGGTGATAAACCAACGAAATGAGAATCTACATAAACATCACAGATACTCAGATTTATATGTGATTTATGTGTTTTAGCTTATTGGATTGCACAGAGAGCTATCAAGACCATATTCGACCATGATGATAATTTGACTGCATGTCCCCATGACATTACATATGTATGGAATACAATGAAGACATATTTTAAGGTAAAATTTGTTACTTCACAAATAATATCTTCAGTTAAACTTTTGAAAAGTCTCGTTTACTGATGTGTAAAAGAAACAATATCATCAAATCAATGCTTTTACATGCATTTGTTGTATTATCTTTCAGTGAGGTTTTGTAAAAACAAATTCATTTTAATTATTTTTTAAAACAGATTCAAGACAAGAATGAAATCTTGGGTAGTTTTTACTCGAACTTTGACAAGTCCTTTATAGCTGGGATGTGTAAAGAATTAGCAAGAGGTCAGTGGTATGTATAGAGTCATTGTATGAATAAGGAAGAGTACATACAGAGTAGGAAGTCAGTGTATATACAGAGTGGCTGGATGAACAAGCACAACTCTGTATGTTCTTAATCCAATATTTTGTGCTTCTTTTTAGTTGATTTTTAGCTCACCTGACCCGAAGGGTCATGTAAGCTATTGCCATCACTTGGCGTCCGTCGTCGTCGTCGTTAACTTTTCTTCAAAAATCTTCTCCTCCAAAACCTCTGAAGGGATTGCTTTGAAACTTTGCACACATCATCAGTAAAATGTCCTCTACCAAGTTTGCACAAATCATGGCCTCAGACCATCCAACATGGCCGCCATGGCTAAAAACAGAACAGGGGGGTCAAAATACAGTTTTTTGCTTATAGTTCAAAAAGTATAACAGATACAGGAAAACCAAACAGACCTTCCTTCTTCAGCATCTAAAGCTCTACAAAACACTCCATTGGGTCAAAGTTGATGACTCCTTGTAGGATTTATTGCCCTTTAATTGTCAAAATTGATGATTTTTGCCATTTTTGCCTCAAAATCTTGAAAATTATTAGAACTAGAGAAAAAGTTAGCATTGCTTAATTGTTCTGCTCTATGAGGGCTACAAAAATGACTTCAGGGTCAAGATTGTCTGATGAACTATTTATGAATTATTCTCCTTGAACATTTTTTTAATCAATTTTACTTTACCCGGGGGAAGCGGGGGGGGGGAGTCGAGAGAGTTTTTGACTGATAGTTAAAAAAGTATAACCGATACAGCAATTTTGAAGTGAACCTCCCTTCTCTCTCTAAGCATCAAAAGCTCCTCCTTATAGGAGTTATTTCCCTTAAAAGGTCAAAATTAATGATTTTTGCAGAAGTGTTGGGCAATTCCTTATAGCAAAGAAAAGCTGGATAAAAAAGGGTTGTTTCGTTTCAGGTTCAGGTGAGCGATACAGGCTCCTGGGACCCTCTAGTTTTCTTTACATACATTTGTATTTGGCAAAATTGGCAAAAGTAAAAACTTTTCAGAAATATTTGTTATTTTTGTTAAAGTAGTCCTCATTATGACACTTATTTGAGCTGATTTTTGCAGAAAAATAAGTGAAATCAGCTTAAAAAGGATTTCATATTCTTAACAATCCCCTATATTTTGCCTGCAAGACCATCAGAAAAAATTTGTAATGGGGACCTTTCAAGGAATGTTTATATCTAGTTTGGTCAAAATTTTTGCTGTGTTTTCAGATGCAAAGATTTAAAAAAATTTTCATTTGATCTCTAATGAGTATGTATACACTAAATTAGAACACATAAATGATATTGCATGAAAGGTCACACGTGCCAATAATATATATATTAATCATGCCGAATTTTATTTTTATTTCCCAGCAAAATGATAGCATGAGCATATAATATTAGCTTTTATTTGATTGGTCAAATATCCATCAAACCATAATAAGTACCCACCTCCTTGTTTATCACCAAATATTAATAAGCTAGTTCAAGGGGCTTGTTCATGTTACAAGCAATTTATAGAACTGCCTTCATCGTTAGACAGTACACGTTCTCAGGTTACATATTCAAAAGTGTATTTGTCAAACTCTGAATACTGTAAAATAATTATAACTAAACTGATTTTCTTTGTAGTAGTAATGGTGCCAATTTCGGGTACAGCTGGTGGATACAGTTTTTGGAAGGCACCTTCTAAAAACTCATTGGTTTATTGCAGGTTGGCTGTTTGGTTTCCATAGCTAAGATTTTAAATTAATGGAACCAAAAACTTATTTCAGCAATACTTGCATTTATAATTTTTATTAGTCGTTTTTTGTAAATGAATAATGTTTAAAAAAATTGATAAATCATGATCTTTTGTGTGTTTTTGTCAGGGGCTACAGAGAAAAATGATAAGTTATGCCAACAGTTGTTCTGCGATGCTGGTGAAATTCTTGCTAAACATATTCTTGGATTGGAACCTAAAATTGACCAGGTAAATAAAAGAACAGGTTGGAATGCATTGACAATAATTCTCACAGAATTTTTTGTCATTTATATAGTCCTGTATACACATTATAATTTTCCTTGAATAGTTTTCACTTACTGTGAAATACTTTTTATTAATGGGGTATTCGTGGCTTTCGTGGAGGCCTCGGACAATGAAATTAAAAATGCAACAAAGAATAAAACTTCATTAACAGATCAAAACTTGGGAACAACAATCTGAAAATGTCCGAGATTGGTCATTTACTTGTAAATGTAATAAGATTTGTGTGGTTTGATCCATGCCTAATTTTTAGCTCAGTATCCATTTTAAATGATTGTGTAAGCAGGTTTCATGTTCAAATTGTGTTTTTATTAAATGTAGGTATCATTTAATTGTAAGAGTATGAAGAAATATCGATTTCCAGTTATGGAGGAGAGATATTGGTGTTCATTTTCGATATTAAAAAGTAATAAATTATTATCAGAATTACGAGTTTAGTACCTTCTTTGAAGATAAAATAATGAAATAAAATAGGTAAAAGATGAGCTTTATTTTATCGTTATTAGTGCATAGCAGTCACACACTATATTAATGGGATGTTGTGATAATACCGATCATGACACAAATGACATTAAATTACACCTTTGTAACAGAGTTTTTTGCTACTCAACACCGGTACATGTATTGACAAATGACCCTTCGGCGAGGAATGCTTCTTTTGATAGCAATGAGAGAATTAAATAGACTCAAAGTGTTTTTAATTGCCAGTAATCAATTAACACATTACCGAGTTTATAATAAGCTGTTGATTTCCGTGTTGTTAAGGCTAATATTTAGATGCAAATAATTAACTTTCTTTTTTAAAAATATGATGTATTGTAATTCTAATTACAAAATAAAAAAAATCATGACCACCAATGAACACTTTAGTGTACAATCGCTGTAACATGCGTAAACAACATGTTATGAAACTGTTTTGTCTTCTTTATATGTTAGTTAGTATATTATCAATAGTGAAAAGGATTCTGCGGAAATCATTTATTGTGATCGATACTTCACTTTTTTACATTTTCGGAATCTGTCTGTCCACGAATTTAAGAACCCATGAACATGTCAAATTTCACCAAATCACAAAATTTAATGCCCACGAACAAAGTACTTTCACAGTAACATGAGGAAATCTGATAATAAAAACTTTTAAAAAGAGGAAAATAAACCACAAAAAAATTACATGCAGAAAACAGTTTTGCCATAAAAAATTCATTATGTTGATAGAAAACAAATTGAAATAAGCACTTAATGATTTTGTAAAAGCTAGAGTATTCACATATGTATGTATGCATGTTGTTTCAGATATGTACATATGTTGTTGTAATGTTTTTTTCAGACTCTGCTGGATGGGGAAAATGGTCTAAACATCGTCTGTGTTGGATCAGTGTGGAAGAGCTGGGATCTCCTCCAAAAAGGTTAGTTCATTCAGTTCAGAGCTCTAGACTTTTTTGGAAAATTAATGCATGTAATGCATATTGGTTGCCACAAGTTTCTATTGGTCTGAATAGTGATAAGGTTTGTTTGTTTGAATGACTTTTAATGCAAAATTCAGCAATTTTTCAGCTATATCATGGCATCCAGTTTTTATTGGAGGAGGAAGTTGGAGTACCTGGAGAAAACTCACAACCTTCAGTAGGAAAACTGGCAATCCTTGTCAGATTGGAGACGAGAGCACCCTGTCCACAGTGAGACTTGGACATGTAACTCAGTGTTGACAGACCACGTAATCAATAGTAGACACACTAAAGTGGAAAGGTAGCATAGATGTTTATATATTTGTAAATATTTGTAATAATACATGAAAACACTGTTTTCTAATTGTTTTTAGTGTGAACATTTATAATTATTATGAAAAAAAATTAAGATGCAACTGATTTCTCCTTAGACAGAAGATTTTATCCGTGTTTTGCAGTAAATTTAATTTTTTCTTCTAGGCTTTACCTGTGTTCTAAAGAATGGTTGTAAAAGGATCAAAAGATTTTGTCTCCTTGACCTTCAACAGTCTGCAGCATTAGGGGCTGCCAGTCTTGCTGCAAGGGATGTCAAGTTTACACTACCAATGGACTACAGTGCCAATGCAATAGTTCTATACAAAACTGACTTGTGATTCAACTATGCAATTAAACATTTGAGAGACCATGTGATATTACTGCTTTTAATGAATAATTTAGTTAACATTCCGTTACACATTTACTATTAATTTTGGTGAGAAAATCAGTACATAATTACTTATTTTATACAGTGCCATTTTAAACATTTAAGTTTATTGCTGAGTTTAAAGGGACAAAACCCATGGTTTATCTGCCAGCATATTATCGGTACAAATATACAAATTGTTTTATTTGCCAGGTGATTTCATTTAAAAATTATAGATTGTTAAAACATCTTAACAGGCTCAAATGTATATCAGGAAATAATAGTAACATAAGATGGGATGCCCCATATTGATAATCTCCTTATCAAAACGTGTAAAGAGAAATTACTGGTGTTTTTCATCTTTAAAATTTCAAACCAGGATTCTTGTTAGCAAATCCCAGCCTATCTGGGAGAAGCTTTACAGCCAGCCTCTCTGGGAGAAGCTTTACAGCCAGCCTATCTGGGAGAAGCTTTACAGCCTAGACAATTTTAGATTTTTTTTCAATTATTTGTGCTCAATTTGTTCCACATTTTATTAAATGTCATGAAATAATACAGATATGTTAACTGTTGTTTTCAGAAAAATACAGTCAAACTTGCCTTAGCAAGCAAGCTAAAAAGTAATGAAAAATAAAGTAAGAAAAACAGGGGTTAAGGATTCTTCATCTAATTAAAACATAGCAAGCTAGCAAATAGTAATAGAAAATAAAGAAAACAAAAACACAGTGGCATAGGATTTTTTATGTAACCAAGATATAGCAAGCTAGCAGATAATGCAAAACAAAAGACCTGTGGTTTAGAATTATTTATGTAATCATGACATAGCAAGATAGAAATAGATCGGAAATAAAAAACAAAACATAAATGTAGTTTAAAATATTTGCAGAAGGCTAGAGACAGAATCAGTGATAATATCAATTTTCAAGTATTTTATCATTTTTTATTAGCTTACCTGGACTGAAGGTCCACGTGAGCTTTTGCTATCACTTGGCGTCCGTCGTAAACTTTTTCAAAAATCTTCTCCTCTGAAACCACTGGGCCAATTTTTTTCAAACTTTTTTCAAATCATCCTTAGGGTTCCTAGTTTCAATTTTGTACCCAGGGTGTTGATCAACAGACAAATATGGCCGCTGTTACTAAAAATAGAACATGGGGGTCAACACAGGTTTTTGATCATTATCTAAAATACTATAATAGCTATAGAGAAAGCCGTTACTTCAAATTGATCAGCACATTAAGGTCTACAATAGTTGCTATTAGTGCGAAGTTGTGTATTGGCATCTTGTAGGAGTTATTGCCCTTTTTTGACGATTTTTGACAAAATTTTTGGTATTTACAATATAACCTGAAAACTATACGAGGTAGAGTGAAACTGTAAATGGCAAAAATGATCAGCAATAAAAGCCCTACAATTCACTAAATTGGTCTGAAATTGTCAGATGACTCCTTTTATGAGTTATTGCCCTTAAATGGTAATTTTTTATGAAATTTTCCGTTTTTGTCCTGTAACTTTAAAACTATAACAGCTAAAGTAAAACTGTAAATAGCAAAAATTATCAACAATACAAGCCCTACAAGTCACTGCATTAGTCTGAAATTGTCATGACTCCTTATAGGAGTTATTGCCCTTAAATGGCAATTTTTTATGAAATTTTCCGTTTTTGTCCTGTAACTTGAAAACTATAGCAGCTAGATTGAAACTGTAAATTGCACAAATGATCAGCAATAAAGACCCTACAATTCACTTGATTTTTCTGAAATTGTCAGACAACTCCTTAAATAAGTTATTGCCCATAAATGACAATTTTTTATGAAATTTTCCGTTTTTGTCCTGTAACTTAAAAATTGTAACAGCTAGAGTGAAACTGTTAATAGCAAAAATGATCAGCAATACAAGCCCTACAAATTACTATTCAAGTCTGAAATTGTCAGATGACTCCTTATAGGAGTTATTGCCCTTAAATTGCAATTTTTTATGAAATTTTCCGTTTTTGTCCTGCAACTTAAAAACCATAAAAGCTAGAGTGAAATAATAAATTGCAAAAATGATCAGCAAAAAAAAGCCCTACAATTCATTTAATTGGTCTGAAATTGTCAGATGACTCCTTATAGGGGTTATTGCCCTTAAATGACAATTTTGTTAAGAAATTTTCCATTTCTGTCCTGTAACTTGAAAACTATAGTAGCTAGATTAAAACTGTAAATTGCACAAATGATCAGTAATAGAAGCCCTACAAATCCTACAAATGATTGCTTAGTCCAAAATTGCAAGATGACTCTTTATAGGAGTTATTGCCCTTTCATTATGAATTTGGACAAATGAACAGTTTTTTAATTATAAATTAGTCTATAACACACCTATTAGTAGAGTAAAACTGTAAATTTCTAAAGTACCCTAAAGGACAATGACTAAAAACCATTTAATTTTCAGAAATTGTCGATGGCACCTTATAGTAGTTATTGTATTTAACAAATTTTTTGAAGAAATGTTTAGTTTTTGCACAGTAACTTAAAAGCTATAACAACTAGACTGAAACTGTTAATTTCAAAAATTTTAATATAGTTTAAGTCATTTGGATTCCAGGTGAGCGATTACAGGCTCCTGGGAGCCTCTAGTTAAAATTTATAAGCAGACATATCAGTAAAAGATTTAAATACATAATTGTTTTGACACATTGAACACTTTTTAACACAAAGCAGTGGAAATCTTATTTATTATTGTTCAGTATGTCCTAGTTTGTTTGAACAAAGAAAAAACATCATTTTCAATGTAAAGTAATGTTTATGGATATTGGAAAATAGATATGTAATTTTGTTGTTATATAATTAAGAAAAATTATAAGTAAATAAAATAAATAAAATAGATATGATGTTTTTGTCATTTGCTTAAGTTCAAAAGTTACACAGGATCAACCATTTTCCATAACACAGTATGCTGCGAGTATCCAAATATTTATATTTTTTAATGTGGTGTCCACAGCAATTTTAATTGCAGTAGGAATATTTGATTATTATTCCAGGCTATACATTTAGATTTTGATGTAAAATTTGATGCTGTTATCAATTAAACAGCATATACAAGATATCGGTGAGATTGTACCCATCTCTGTGGGTCCTGCTGACCTTGTGGTTAAAGTCAAAGGTCTTCAACCATGGTATGTGACACATCACCTTGATAATATCTATCCACATTCTTTATATCAAAGAATGCCTCAAATGATAAAAAAAATTACAGCCCCAACATGAATTTGTCATTCAGAAAGCAATAATATGACCTTGAGGTCAAAGTTCAGCAACCATGGTAATTGACACATTGCCTTAATATTATTTACCCACAATCTAAATATCAAATGCATACTTCAAAAGTTACAGACCAGGACATGAATTTGTCATTCAGGAAGCAATGTGACCTTAAGGTTAAAGTTCAAGCTCAAAGGTCAACAACCATGGTATGTGACACATCACCTTGATATTATACACCCACATTCAAAAATCAAAAGCCTACCTCGCAAGATAAAAGTTACAGCCTGGACACGATTAGTTTCGGATGGACGCACTGACAGACTGCCAGACTGATTACTATATAGCGACCGCCACAAAGTGGCGGGGCCCTTATAATTTGTTTACCTCCTCCTTGGTATGTTTTATCCTACCTCCCTGCTTACCATCTATCTGCCAATTTACCATTTTATAACTTATTTGCATGTGTTAAACATGACAAAAAATCTATAAATTTGCTTTATCGCTAATTTGCGACATTTTCCTTTGATCATTCCAGTACGATAATTCCTTTATTGACATTATCGTGTTTTCGTAAACATTGACCGTTTGTCAATAATTTCTAAGGATTATTGACTATTTCTAAGCACCTGTTGTCTCATGTTACCAAACAGTTATTACAGAATCTTGTTTGTTTTATTTCCTTGATCACATTAAACATCTAAAGTCTGGCAGCTTGATGGATAATTTTTATCCTGGAAATAAAACAAACTTAAAAATCACTAAAAGGACAATGTGTTTCCTGTAAAAAATATTCCCTCATTACAAACAATAAACCACAGCATACAGATAAATTTCCACAATACACTTTTTATCTTTGATGTAATACATGCTTTCTCTAAAGGTCATTCATTACAGAATTGTTTCACCCCAAAAGATGAATGATTGTAAACAATTGTTCAACAAAAAATTGCATTCTAACAAGACACGCCTAAAATGCCTCGATGCCACACCTGTGGCAAAACATGTTTAGTGAGATGACCCATTATTGAGGCATGCTTATTACTGATGCATTTTTTTTACTTCTATAATACTTTAGCATTACTCCCAAAAACAGACTTAATGAACTGTGGAACATATGGATATAGTGTATAGCAGATGAATTGCTTAGTCCTTTGTCAAAATGTTCGCATTTATTGTAAATGGAACAAATTTTGTCCTTAATCACCAAGAAATTTTTGTGTGTCACATCTGTGCATGCTTATTACAAATATGAATACACAACCATGTATCAACATCAACAAAATTTGAGAACTGACAGATGAAACAAAACATCAAAAAGGTTCACATGACAATAAGAGTGTGTTCTGTTTTTTCTCAATAAATTATTAAAATGATCTATGATACAAGAATGAAACAAGAGTTTTAACAAAAGTAATTGTTTTTAAAGTGTTGGTACTTGTGAGGTATTGTTTGCTTTCTGATTGAAAGTCTGAAGCATTCTGCTATTTCAATAGTAACATATATTGGCTTACATAGCAGATTTTGTATGTCCCATTGCGATACAAAGTTGTATAGTTCTAATTTAAAAATACATGATTGTCACTGCATGTTGAAGTTCTAATTTAAAAATACATTATTGTCACTGCTTAGTTTCTTCCCTAGGTTATTTTTAGAAGATTTACAAACTACATCGATAATAGGTCAAGGTCTTTAAAGCATTAAAGGACAATAAATAAATCAGTAACCAGTATGTTTGTTTGCTTGTTTGAATGGTGTTTTGATGCCACTTTCAGCAATTTTTAGCTATATCATGACGTCCAGTTTTTATTGGGGAGGAAGCCAGAGTACCCGGAGAAAACCCCCTACCTGCGGTAGGAAAACTGGCAATCCTTGTCAATTAAGATTGGAGTAGAGTTACACTCTGCCCGCAGTGAGAATTGAACCCGCAATCTCAGTGTTGACAGACCACGTGACCAATAGTAGACCAACTACCTTAACCAGTGGGCCACCAAGGCCCTGTAACCAGTATGAGAACTGAAAAATGGTTACAGGATAGTAAAGTAGAGATATACAAGTTTAATTTAATGTCCATTTATTAGCTCACTTGACCCGAAGGGTCATGTGAGCTATTGCCATCACTTGGCATCCGTCGTCCTCGTTAACTTTTCTTCAAAAATCTTCTCCTCCATAACCACTGAAGGGATTGCTTTGAAACTTTGCACACATCATCAGTAAAATGTCCTCTACCAAGTTTGCCCAAATCATGGCCTCAGACCAACCAACATGGCCGCCATGGCTAAAAATAGAACAGGGGGGTCAAAATACAGTTTTTTGCTTATAGTTCAAAAAGTATAACAGATACAGGAAAACCAAACAGACCTTCCTTCTTCAGCATCTAAAGCTCTACAAAACACTCCATTGGGTCAAAGTTGTATGATGACTCCTTGTAGGAGTTATTGCCCTTTAATTGTCAAAATTGATGATTTTTGCCATTTTTGCCTCAAAATCTTGAAAATTATTAGAACTAGAGAAAAAATTAGCATTGCTTAATTGTTCTGCTCTATGAGGGCTACAAAAATGACATAAGGGTCAAGATTGTCTGATTAACCGTTTAAGAGTTATTCCTCTTGAACTGTTTTTTTTAATCGGTTTTAATTGATTTTTTAAAATCGTCTCCTCTGAAACAACTGAAAGTATTGCTTTGAAACTTTGTACACATCATCCATCAAATGTCCTCAACCAAGTTTGTACCAACCATGGCTGCAGATTAACCAACATGGCCACCATGGCTAAAAATAGGACAGAGGGGGTGGGGGGGTAAAATACAGTTTTTGGCTTATATTTAAAAAGTGTAACAGATACAGGAAAACCGAATAGACATGCCCTCATCTGCATCAAAAGCTCTACGAAACACTCCATTGGGTTGAAGTTGTATGATGACTCCTTATAGGAGTTATTGCCCTTTAATTGTCCAAATTAATTATTTTTGACATTTTTGCCTCAAAATCTTACAAATTATTAGAACTAGAGAAAAAGTTAGCATTGCTTAATTGTTCTGCTCTATGAGGGCTACAAAAATGACTTTAGGGTCAAGATTGTCTGATGAACCGTTTAGGAATTATTCTCCTTGAACATTTTTTTAATCAATTTTACTTGATTTAAAAAAATCTTCTCCTCTTTAACCAATGAAAGGACTGCTTTGAAACATTGTACACATCATCGTTAGGACATCCTCTACCAAAATTTTGCAAATCATGACACCTGACTACCTACATAGCTATGTTGGCTTAAAATAGAAAAAATGAAAAAAAGGGGGGGGGGGGGGGTGCGAGTCGAGAGAGTTTTCGACTGATAGTTAAAAAAGTATAACAGGTACAGCAAATTTGAAGTGAACCTCCCTTCTACCTCTAAGCATCAATAGCTCCTCCTTATAGGAGTTGTTTCCCTTAAAAGGTCGAAATTAATGATTTTTGCAGAAGTGTTGGGCAATTCCTTATAGCAATGAAAAGCTGGAATAAAAACTGTTGTTTGGTTTCAGGTTCAGGTGAGCGATACAGGCTCCTGGGAGCCTCTAGTTTCAGTTATTTTTCGAAAAATAATTTATTTTTTGCAAAAATTTTAAAAACATCCGTAAGAGGTCATTCCAGGCTATATTCTCATAATCAACGCCATAAATGTTCAACACTTTATTGCAACGTTGTATAAAGATTTTTTTACATACAATGTATTGTAATGATGTCACAATCAACTTTTGATCTTAATTGGACAAGTTCCAACGCTTAAATAAAATAAAAATATTTGCCATTCAGGGCCAACCCATGGTAAAATCAGTGTATATTCATGCACCAATGAATTATACCTTAAATAATCAGATCTCAACTGATACATCATTATTCTTCCAAAACAAAACATTCTTATTGTTGATAAAGTGAACCACACATGACTACACATGCTACACAAACAGCCATTTTGTACCATAGGTTCTCTTGTTGCTAAACAAAACAAGTTAAGTATCAGGTCATTTATTTTTAAACGGTACTTGGTCATTTATTTAAAATACATACAACTGCTTTCTGAATTTCATGCGTTATAAAAATACATATATTTTATATCTGAAGTGACTACAAATAAAAATGTCTTCAATTGTAGGTTATACAGTGGATTCTTCTGAATTGTATAATTAATTTGTCTGAGAAAAATAAGCAGAAAGATAATTATTGAACAGAAAAATTGTCTAATAAAAAGCTGTGCTGATTTATAAAACCTATTTAGATGACTTTTCAAATACCTAAATTCTGTAACAACAATTATAATATAAAGGAAGGTTAAGGTTGTCAAAAATAATTCGGTTTATTTCCAAAACATTACTGACAAAATAAACATCTAATTAAGAATTGGGGATTAACAAGCCAGTTAAAGTGTATGAATATTTTTACCAATACCTGTAAAATAAAATTTCAGTTGGGAAGAAAAATATAGAACTCTCTTACAAGATTGACATTTTTTGTCACTTCACAATTAAAGAGTATGTAAAACAGAAAATTTCATGACAAAAAAACCATCTGTATCTTAAACTGTTAAGGATTATGCATAACATTCAACAATAAATAGGATAAAATTATTCCAGCGCACATAGTTTTGGATTAACGAAAAATTAATAATAAATAAATAAATTTTGTGAGAATACTGACTTTTGATTGGCTGGAAAATATTTTCTATCAGAGGATGGAAAAGAAATTTGATCGTCATGGAGACACGCGCCATTTGACGTCATATTTTACTCCACGGGAAACCAACAGTTTTTGTGTTGATGTCTTTTTTCAAAAATGTCCAGTTACAAAAATAAAATTGTTGAGTTTATTCTATTGTTTGAATTTATTTATAAGTATTAACTACAAAAAATATTTTTTCTATCGAGGGATAACAAAATTTCCGTTGTGCACATTTAATATAATCCGCTACAGGGATTACACAATGTGTAAAACGGAAATTTTGCTATCCCTTGATGGAGAAAATATTTTTTTGTAGTTAATCCTTAAATAAATGGCACATCATTACAAATTCAACTAATTGACGATTTTAGCAGCATTCAAATAATGATCAAGAAGAAAGTTTATTTCTTAAATGGCACATTTTTTTAGGACCATCATAAATGCTGGTTTTATAAATATAATTAACAAAATTAATCGTATCCAATTAATCGTATAATACAAAATATAGAGTTTGATGCAGACTCAGTTTCCCATGTACATACTTCACTTAGGTTGACAACCATTTTTCAGCTATATCTTGAAAATCCTTAACCTTCTGTAAGAAAATGTTGTTAATAATATTTGATGCTTAATTAAAATGAATTGGTTTATTAGTGCTACGTTTTAGTATTTTGATGTTATTATTTTGTAAACTGAATGGTTTATAAAATTTTTAAGTCATACACTATTTTATGGTTTATTCCTGAAACTTATACTTGAAAAATATGAATTATATAAAAGAAAAATTGCAGGTATTCCAAAAACATCTACTCATGAAATATGATTATTTTACATGTAAATTACAAAAAAGAAACCTTCAAAAGGTCTCTTAATCCTCATTATTTAATAATATGTTAATTTTGTGAGTAGATATTTGGGAACACACCGATAATTCTAGTGCAATACACTGTTATTACCTCATCAGGAAAATAGCAGGCTTTGGCAATTAACAAGTTCATTTATGAATAATTTTGTGCAATTAACAGGAATTTTTGTTAAATTTCTTTGTAATTTTTCATTAAACAAAAATTTTTAAACTGGAGAGTATAAGAAATGGTTTGGTGTTGTAAAGTCTTATGCAATTAAGTGCACTCCACTGTTATATACAGGAAATGTAATTATCCTACATTAATATACAATTAACTGGAAATTTAACTATCTTACATTGATATACAAAGTAACATTGTAAAGTCAATAATGGTAAAGGTAACACAAATAAATGTTGAGTATTGACTGATAAACAAAAACAAACAAACAAACACCCCATCATTAAACAATAACATATGTATACCAATAATCAATAAAAAGTTTTGGTATTAAAAAGAGTATTCCACAAAAATGACTAGATTTTCTACAATGGATTTCCATGGTTAATACTGATAATAAAAGGGAGACTACTCAACATTTACCCTTCAAATTACGATCTCTGTATTAAAGCACTCAATATTGAGCTTTAATAACAGATACAGTACTTAAAATATGACTTAATATTATGATCATATGAACAACAGCAAAAAAAATACTAAACAGATTTTCTCTGATAACAGATTTTCATATATTGGGGTCCTAATTTGTCATATTGTTAATACTATAAAGCTAAGCAAAAATAATTAGAAACAATAATTAAAATGTTTATGATAGGGACCTGCTTTTGAGTGGTAAGAAATTCAAAATAAAGGGAAAATGAACACATACAATCACAAACATGTTTCTGATTGTCTGGATAGTACCTATCCCAGGATTCCCTCTGATGTTATGTAATAAAACATATAATGAAGAATACCTGCTAACTACTAGTTTGCCATCACAAAAATAATCAAAATACAAACACATTGTGATATATTCTAAAAGACAACACTACATAAACCCAACATGAAATCTTAATTTCTGGTAAATCTACCTACAAAAGATTAAAGCCAGAAGTCAATGACAAAAAACTATTGACCTTTAATAGAGGTCACTGGGGTCATTAACAAATTTTTATGATAATGACTCAAATTGTATTTATTATCCAAAAATTAAGTTCACTAAACAAAAACAAACCCCAAGCACAAATTAGTATAATACAGCACCAAACAATATTGCACATTTAAATTATTGATAGCTGGTTTCTCACAGCACTCAATACTAGAAGCATAACTTATTAGACTTATTATTTAATTATATGATATTGTGAGCACTATATTCATATATTGCAAAACTCATATTTTAAAGGATAGCAAATTCTACTCTTGTTCATCATTCATAAAATTATTTCATCAGGATCAGAGAATATAACATTCACACATTTTCCACTTGGTTCTAAAATGAAGAGCCCATTTATAACAGTGTTGGAACTGATTCCATGAAATTGCATGGGAAAAACATATATAATTGATAGTTTTATCCCAGCAGAAAATTAATACATAAATAGTTGAAATGGTGCATTTTATAGCAGACTGCACATAGCAACATACAAAATACATACAATGTTTTTGTCTCTATTCCCATCATAGGAACTTTTAACCAAAAAAAAACCACCACCCTGGCAAATCTGAATCATCAGAAAAGTGAAATTTTTTGTTCCAGCAACAAACAAAGGGACAAAAATAGATCAAGGGATTTGTTCAACAAGACTAAGAATTGGTGGCCATTTGCAGGCTAGCAGTATGACAATGCTTCAGAGAAGAATTACAATAAAAATAAATAATGTTGAGTACTGGATTTATAAAAACAAACCTTAGTACAATCTCAGACTTAAGTTTTTTTTTTTAAATATTCTACCATAGCAATATCAAAATTCTAAAGTTTTGATTGGCTAAAACAGGAATTTAAAAAAAATCAAACTCAATTGAAAGTTTTAACTGTACTTAAAAATACATGTAAGAATAAAGAATTGGCACTATTTAGAATAAACAACAGAAATGCTTATAACAAAAAACAAATGATTTCTTAACAAACTATGTGTGATTTCTTAACTAACTACGTGTCATGAATTTAGGAAACAAACAAAAATAACAAATAAGTCTCCAAGGTAACCATTGCAGAAGTCTTCTTGAAATTAACATCCTCTGTAACTACACCCAGGTGAGAAGTGTATTCAAGAAATATAGATTCTACTACACCACCATATTGATTACAATTTGAACCCACTTGAAATTACATCTGTTAAGGCAGCTATCGAGACCAGATAAATATAGCAATCGATGGGGTAACATGGCAGCATCTGTTGATAGTCTAATGCAACATTCTTACTGCAATGTTGTCTCCCAACATTAGCAAGATGAATGAATAAGACAGTGAAGTTTTTCCATAAACCTCAAATAAGACTGAAATTCTGTTAAATTTCAAGAAGTCTTAATTTGAATAATAATTAAAAGAAAGGGACTATATAAATGTTTCTGCTTGAATTCCAATAACCTTTGCCCCCTCTATGATCTGGCCACAGCAGCATGGTGTTGTACAAATACTATGGCAGCCATTTCTTTACAGAACTCCTCAAACACAATAATAGCTTCCAATCTACTTTGTCCATCAAGTCTGTAAGAATAACAAAATAAAAACAGGTTTTTTATTAGTCATAACCCAGTATGATAACTGCATTATTAAATTACAATAAGTACATTTTTATCTTATTAAGATTTCTGAATCCTTCAAAAAACCCATATTATCTCAAATATGTTTGTGTACTATATAGGTTATTTTGGCATTTTCTTCAGTAGAAAATACATTTTTTTAATTACAGTATTGTCTAATTCAGTTTCTTTTAATTGTTTGTTTGAATGGTGTATAACATCACTTTCAGCAATTTTTCAGCTATATTGTAGCGTTCATTTTTTACTGGAAGAGGAAGCCGTTATATTAATAGTACCGGTAGATAATTTAGTACCTTGACCACTCGGCTGCCACGGCCCCACAATTTTTTTTATAGATGCAGAAAATAAAATGCTCATTCAGAATCAATGAAGAGAAAGGAGATTCCTTCAGTGCTTATTCTAAATAACTTGAACTTTTATGCAGAACTAGTATATGTAAATGATCTGTTAGTTAGATGCTGAAAATATATTCAATTTATGTTGTGTATTGCATTGGTTCCAGCCTTTTCTATAGTTCAGATATTATTTTTATAATAATAAGAGATTATTAACATATTATATATTTGAACTTTAAATGTTTATGTTCTGTTTATGGTATCATCTACAACAAAAAAAATTTTGTTGAACAGCAAAGATACTTGGATAAATAATCCCTGAAAAAATTTACTGAGATCATACTAGAAGGGTTCCCAGTGCATAACCAACATAGCTGTTCCATGCATCTCCGTGTAGAATGTTGGCAGGTTATAATACAGAAAGCCTAACCTCAGACCATAGTGGGGAGAAGTGGGGAGAAGTGTTTGGAAAGTGCCTTGCTCCTTACCCGACAAAGACAACTGCTGTAGATTTAGACAAATAGTACACTACAAAAGGTTAAATTTTTAATTCCTACTAAACATTCTGTACTTTTTCAGTGGCAGTAAAAGTGTATGCCTGTTGATCCATCACTTTTCTTCATTGATTAAGTGTTTGTAAACTTGTTCTTGTCCTGAATATAGCTAAAATATTGCTATCTGGACATTAAGCAAACATTCATCAATCAAACATATTGTGTACAAAAGGTCATACTGAGAAAAATTCAAACTGTTGAAAATTATCAAGGTAAATCAGAGTTTTCCAGTGACACTTGTACATTCTAAGAATATCATTAAAACTCTATGAACGATTTTTCATAAGGTCTGCAAATTATATATTTAAGATAATTCCCAGGACCAATCAGATTGGCTAATATTATCCAAGGTGAAAAAGTTCTGTCATACATTTCTGGTTTCGGCAGTTATATTGAATATGGGCTCAGCAGACTAACCATACCCAAGTCACAATGTGCAGTTCTTAAAAAAAATAACTAAAAGAAATGGAGAATTACATTTAGAAAGGACTGGCTGCTATCCAAATTTTAATGGATTTATATTACCAGACCAGAAGTCTCATTTAATGTGAAAAACACACAACATTCAATAGTTTACTGACAACAATTACATATAAGCATCTTACTACAAACACAAAAATCATGCAAAAATGTGTGATTCTCAAGGTCTATTTTAGTGTACCAAGGGAGATAATTACATGTGTTGATAAAGGGAGTTAATACTTACTTCTTATCATGCTTCACATCCTTTCTAAGACTGACAAATGTAACAATAAACATTTTACAAGAAACAAATAGAAATCATGCTATGAACAATTTACTTATCATTCAAATTTTAGAACATGCTAAATTTATTAACATAATTCATAGTTGAAATATTATGCATGCTACAACTCTTTCATGCAGTTTATTGACTAAAGTAGTTATTCCATAACAGAAAAAATTCTTTTAAGCATTCTTGAGACATGCTATTTTAAATACAATACACATTTTGATTTTTAAAACTGTTGGCATTTCATGTCTTATTATTAAGTACTCCTATATATTTGGTCTGAGAGACTTCAAATGTGCATCTGACATATACCCTGACATGTTTTATGAAATTTTATTTACTGCAATAAATCATGTACCAGTTTTATCCTTTCCACTTTAGAGATTCAGTTTTTGTCCAAAATTCCATTTCAAACATAAGTAATACCTGTGTATTGTATGTGTAACCCCTAAAAGGTTCTTTCTGGCTATTACCAACTTCTTCCCTAATTCTGGATCCCTTCCAAGTTGACCTTTAATTTCATTTGCAACCTTGGAATATATAAAACAATCAATTGAAATAAAATAAATCCTCATTGGAACATTCCATGATACAATCATAATGAAAGTACAAACAACATGACAATAAAGATGTAGTCTAGTTTTCACAGTCTGGACACAAACAAATTTAAATTACACAATACAATTTTAAAAATAATTTACAGTTGGTGCAGATCATTAACAAAATCCTTTTATTCAAGTCATTATAACACTATGGTATACCAATAACAGTTTTTCTTAAATATACATATATAAGAATGGCATTAATGTCTTCTATATGTCCTCCCTTTTTTAATAATACAAGCCATCAAAATGTTTCATGGATAAATATGTCTACATTTTAATAAGTTTATCAAATTAGAATGAGAGATTGAAATTAATTTGATTTTTATTGAGATCTTGGCTTTAAAAATGAGAGGAAAACAAATAAATAACATAATCTGCAATGTATTAGAAGTATAATAACCCTTGATATATTTCAAAGTTTGGAATAAATAAAATAGGTGTAACCTCCTCATAATCAATATACAACAATTGAAGTAATCTCCTATAGACCGATTTAAAACAATGGAATAAATGCCATAGATGCCATAAGTGAAATAAAATCATATTATACTACTAATACCCCAAAGTGGATTAAGATGGACTACCTTTTGTAGAACATTAAATAATGTTCTGACATGATCTTTCAGTGTAAGATATGGGTCCATTAAGAATTCCTGTAGATTTGGGTGTGGTATTAATGCCAGCTTGGAGACCACCGAGGTCAACTGAAGGTTAATACTGTAACTCTGAAAACGAAAGAAAATTAATAACTTAATACAATCTAAATAAATTTCGTGGGACACCAATTTTTGTATTTTGAGAAAAATTGTTGTTTCAATGATACTAAATTTGTTATTTTATAAATAAAATGGCTCCCAATGTCCATGAAAATTTTATTCCGATAAATAATAATGAATCCAAGGTAATTCAAATCTATTGTTGTTGATATTCTCAATTTGTTCCTTTTTTCACCAAAAAATATACTACACTTAAAAGCTGGCATTTAGGTTCATCAAATTCATTTGACTTAAATTGAGTTAAATGAATCGACCTAACAGACTGATGTGCTTGTAGATATTTGCATTTTGTTGATTTCGGCACTTCACTGCTTTTCGATAAAAATTGTCCACGAAATTTCTCTCATTTACATACTTTGTATACATTTTATATTTTAAGTTGTTAATTCTGTGAAATATATAATTAGCAAGCGGAAACGATTTCATTTTTAGGTTAATCTGTCACCAATAAGCGAGTTCGCAGTTTCTTAATGCGCATGTGTATATTTTTAAAAAGGGGAATAACCCGCTAAGGTTAAAAGGTCAAGGCAGATAAACAATAACGTTCGGGACGCAGATCGAGTGTTGTAAAAGAGACAAAATCGGTACAAACGCTTTACTTGTGGTGTTTCTATTCATCTCTTGGCTATTCCTGGTGCTTATATAAACCACCACGATCTGTTTTTAATTGAATTTCGGCAAAATTGTTTTATAATTGTTTTCTCCTATATGATGCGTGGATTGTTTATCTTCCTTACAATCCCACAATGCCTCACTAATTTTCTCCTATAAACCGGAAGTGGTCCGAACTGCGAACTCGCTTATAAACATCTAAGCAGGAACTGTTACCCAACAAACCCTGTAAATACCTGGTCTAACATCCTGGACAACTTGTCTAGTATCATCCTTAGGAATGATCCCTCATAGAATTTGGTCATATGATAGGCTTCTGATGTCACTGGCTCATGAGGCCACGACCAGGGATGGCACATTTCACACATATCACTATGCTTTAAAACAGCAATATATATATATTCTCAATGCTGGCATTACAATGTCTTTTTTGTAACTTTTTATAAGATGATTACATAATCAATGCTATATAAAACATGTCTTTTTGTGTCAATGTTGTGAAATATAAGTGCACATGAATGAGCAAATGTTTTGTGAAGTATAAGTGTACATAGATAAGCAAATGTTTTTTGTGATATATAAGTGTACATAAATGAGCAAATGTAATCATAGAGTCCTATGGCCAGATGAGCTAACAGTGTACATATATGACATTTACATCCTAGGACCAATAATCAAGTAAGTGTAGATAAAATCCAACTGACTCTACCTGTTTATGAGCATCTTTAAGATACATATCATAACCACTATCAGCAGTCTGATAACTGGACTTCAAATCTTCTGGTAACAACGAAAAATAACTGAAATGTACATATAACAATCAAGTTTAGTAAATACTCATTTACTTAAAGATGTTCTTAAATTGTGTTTATTTTTTATGTTTGTAGATGTAAAACAACATTGTTATTGTTCTGGAATATTTATTAACTAAATTTAGTTCCTAGTTCACTGAAAAAAAAATCTGTCTCGTTATATGGTTGTGAAGATAAGACTGCAATGTAAATTAAGTCACTTTAGAAATTTCAGGACGAACATAAAGGTGTAAACATTTTAACAAGGCATATATCAATTTGAAGCATGAAAATTCTGGTTCTAAAATCTGTTGCAAAAATGGAACAATGATACTTTAATTGTTTCACAATTTAAAACCACACAAAAAATACTTTAAGGCATGTTTTTTTTTCCCTTTAAGAAGATGTACTGAAGGGAAATCCCCATAGCCAAATCAATCCATCAATATGACCATATTCTTACACTTGTAACAAAAAAGATACTTGTGCTTTACAATACTACTCTTCTGCTTTTATTTAAGCTTCAACATATAATTCTAAGCTATACTATATCATAAAAAATCAAACACTGCATATGAAGTGTTATCAAATTTGACATTTTTAGGAGCTATTTAGTTGGGTGGCGAGTTGACTCTGAAAGCATGAAACCATTTGTTTAACCCATAAAACCAAAGTTACTATTGATCAAAAAATTTTAAGGCTATGTTAAAATTACATATATAAATCGTGGCATTCAAAAATAACCTAATCAACACATTGGCAACATACCAGACCATATCGTATATAAAAATATCTTACCTATTTACAATTTTGTGCACCTCTACTCTGTTCCTGTTTGGAGAAGACACTGGACTGGAAGACACGGAAGAAATTGGTGTGGATTTCTGTGATTGGTCAGACAAAGAATCTACAACAGTTATTGTTATACAATTAAATCTTACTTGTTATTCACTAGTATTTTCATTTCAAAGAAGATCTAAAAATACTATATTAGAGGTCATGTTAAGTTTAATATGAAACAACCAATCACCAACAAATAAGACAAGTCACATCTTTTATGTCTATGATGATAAACTGGCAACAAGTTAACTATATTGATAATGACTTTATACCTAGTCTACTCTGCTACCTCAGTACCTAATGCAAATGGAATTTTATAATAAATTAATTTTAATAACAAAAGTAACTCAAGAAATTAGTGTAAAATACCTTGCTTAACCATACCTGAAGAGTGGGGCTCCTTTTCAATATTCTCTTCCGAGTTCTTTGTACTGTCTTCAACATTGTTACATGTATAATAATCTCGACCAATCAGATTTCTAAGCACCAAGTTATATATCACAAACTCATTGTCTTTTTGTAACAACATATCAAACAATTTCAAACTTGCTAAACAAACCTGTAATAAATTGCACCATGATGTTACTATTTATAGATACAAACCTGTAATAAATTACATCATGATGTTACTATTTATAGATACAAACCTGTAATAAAATACACCATGATGTTACTATTTATAGATACAAACCTGTAATAAATTACATCATGATGTTACTATTTATAGATAAAAAGTTATGTGGGATAAATGTTTAAACAACAAATAAAAGAATTTTTCCACAAGACACAGATTCCTGGATTCTGTGCAACTTAAAATTTGTAAAATTTCCACTGAATCTGTGTTTAGTGGTCCACAAACACAAATTTCAAATGATTTTGTCAAGGTTTGTTCAATTATTATGTGGAAACTAAGTAACGATTTAGATATGTATAAAAAGGACCAAATCTATGTGCCTGTTGGCAAAGGCAAAAACATTAAATTACTCAGAAGGTATTAAACATGACTTAAATACTGCAAGTTGTGATGAAAATTATTGGAATGTAACTGGTAACACTATGGAGAAATACAGAATATAAGGCAATTGGTTTTAGGTAGTGGCTTTCTCACGGTACATCTCAGGTGAGCCCGTTAATCAAGATGTTTTAGATTTTTAAACTGCACTGTAGATAATGCAAAACTATCTGTCATGTACACTAATGCAGATGGTGTTTTTAATAAAATGGGCGAACTAAAAACCCATATAAAAAACCAAAAATATGATATCATTGCTGTCACTGAAGTGTTCCCAAAAAATCAAGAACTCGAATATACAGACCCAGATCTATTAATCACCGGATACACTATGTACCATCCAGCCAATAAGAATTGTACATGCAGGGGTAGTATCATATACATAAAAGACACATTTAAATCGTTCCAATTAGATACAAATGAAACAACAATGATTGAAACAGTTGGCGTAGGTATTAAAATGGAGGACAGTAGTCATATCCTAATCTCCTGTATATACAGAAGCCCTAGTAGTAACTCGGCTCAGTGTTTAGAAGACTTAACAAGAATATTAAAGACAGCACACCATAAAAATATTAAATTTAACGCTATACTACATATGGGGGATTTCAATTTTAGGAACATTAACTGGACAAACCAATCAACACAACTTAGTACAAACAGTATAACCTATAAATTTCTAGAACTTTACAGAGACACATACCTACACCAACACGTTAATAAACCAACAAGATTCAGAGGAAACGATACCCCTAGTATACTAGACCTGGTATTGACAAATGAAGAAGGAATGATAGACAACATAGAACATTCAGCACCTCTTGGTAACAGTGACCATGAAATTTTAGAGTTTTATTTAAAGACAAATTATGTAAATAATGTAAAATTTGAGGAGAAGATGAAGTTTTATAAAGGAGACTACGAAGCAGTCAACAAAGAACTAAATGATATAGACTGGGAAAGTCTCATGTCTACAGGAAGTATAAATAGTTCTTGGAAAAGATTTGTCGATAAACTATCAAGTGCTTGTCAAGATAACATACCAGTGCACAAATCTGGACCTAAATATTATGATACTCCTTGGATGAACAAAGAGGCTCTTACCGCAGTACAAACCAAGAGAAAGAAGTGGAAGAAATACATACACTGTAGGTCGCCCCAAAATTATGATAACTATATACAAGCAAGAACCGATGCTAACACAAAAGTAAGAAAAGCACAACAAGACTACGAAAGGGACATATGTAAGAAAAGTAAGGACAACCCTAAGCTATTTTGGAGATTTGTCAAATCTAAAACAAAAATCAAAGATAATATTAACTGTATAATAGATGGAGATGGCGCAATCAAAACTGACAATACAGAAAAAGCAGAACTCTTCAATACTTTTTTTCAAAGTGTCTTCACTAAAGAATCAAACATTATTGATCTTCCTGAATTTAAAAAAAGAACAGACCTAACCCTTGAAACCATTATCTTTGATGAAGAAATAGTAGGCAAACACCTAGCGTCAATAAATGAAAACAAATCCCAAGGCCCCGACAAATTGCACCCAAAACTACTTAAGGAAACAGCAAATAGTATAAAAAAACCAGTCACAACTATATTTCAGCAATCATTAGATGAAGGCAAATTACCTGAAGCATGGAAAATGGCAAACATAACCCCCATCCATAAAAAAGGCCCAAAAAACAAAGTAGATAACTATAGACCTATTAGCCTAACATCAACACTATGTAAATTAATGGAGAGATTAATTAGGGACGCCCTAATGGAATACATGGAAACAAACCAACTATACTCCAGTCATCAGCATGGCTTTAGGAAGGGGCGCTCATGTATAACACAACTCATTGAGGTCATGGAAAAATGGTCAGAAGAACTATTGACTGTATTTATCTAGATTTTCAGAAGGCATTTGACACCGTGCCACATATGAGGCTGGTACACAAACTGAGAGGCTATGGCATAACAGGGGATATATTAAACTGGGTGAAAGATTTTCTGTATGACAGAAAACAAAGGGTCACACTTAACGGCAAAAGCTCCAAATGGCAAGAAGTTACTAGTGGAATACCACAAGGGAGTGTTCTAGGTCCTATTCTCTTTACCATCTATATTAATGACCTACCTGACGCACTTGAAAATATGGTTAAACTCTTTGCAGATGACACTAAAATATATGCAACAGTCACCAACGAGGAAGAAAGTCAAAGTCTGCAAAACGACATCAATAAATTAACAAACTGGTCTGACAAATGGCTACTAAAATTTAACAAGAGCAAATGTAAACATATGCACCTCGGTGCAACCAGCGACTATAGATATCATATGGAAGACCAAATGATAGACATGACAACATCAGAAAAGGACCTAGGTGTGACAATAGATGAAAATCTCAACTTTGAGGAGCATATACAGAGCCAAGTAAATAAGGCAAATCAGAAGCTGGGTATAATTAAAAGATCCTTTAAATATTTAGACAGTGAAATGTTTATAACCCTATACAAAAGCCTGGTCAGACCACATCTAGAGTATGCAAGCACAGTCTGGTCAGTTGCAAATAAAAAGGAGGCCATACTTATAGAATCAGTCCAAAGAAGAGCCACACGCCTGGTAAAAAGCATTGAACATTTAAGTTATAGTGACAGACTCAGAAAGCTTGGTTTACCGTCACTACAATACCGGCGAGTCAGAGCTGATATGATCGAGACTTACAAAATTCTATACAATATTGACAAAGTAGAGATAGGCAATATGTTACCCTTGAACACCAATAGCATCAACACTAGAGGGCATAAAATGAAACTACTAAAAAAACATTCAAGGACGAAAAAGAGACAACAAACTTTCTCCCAAAGGATTGTTAACTATTGGAACAGCTTACCAGCCAGTACTGTGGAAGCCAAAAGTGTAAATAGTTTTAAAAGTCAATTAAACAGTGCTTGGAAAAGCCTAAGCATCAAGTTTGAGCCCGATATATATAGACCGGAAGCGGGCAGCAACAAAACACAAACGGGTCAGAGAGGCATATGTGCCTAAAGTAAGGACCTCTAAAGAAAAAGTAAAAAGTAAGTAAGTAAGTTGAACATTATGTTAGTTACTGTGACGTAATCATTTTTAGATTCCTTCGCCATTAGTCACGCATGCCAGGTAATGAACTGCCTGATATTTTTTGTATCACGGCTAGTATGCTAAGACAAGCATTATCAGTTGGAACACATCAAAGGAAAATAACACAAATTACCAATAAACAATGTTATCACATAACATTTTAAACAAACCCACAGAGCAGGCTGATTCAGCAATTTCATAACTATAAACTGTATTTTTTATGTGAATTTATGCATGCATTTATCCAAAACTACCAAGATATTCATACATGTATATCAATCCAAGGACAATTTGACTGCTATAGAAAAAAGGAACAGCAGCAATAGCCATCGATAATCTGTCCATTATTCGCATAAAAGGAAACAGCACTGATTTAGCATGATAATTACCTCCTCTGAAAGATGATTACATCTGTCAATCATTCTCTTTCTCACTCTGTATTTATCACATCCTTCAACTTCTGGCTGGATGTCATCACCCAAAATAAACTTACAAAATTCTAAAAAGAATTAACAAACTTTGTTAATAGATGCTATACAAAATATAATGTTTTATACATTGTTAAATCAGATCACTTTTCTTAGATTTTATTACTTGTAAAGACAATTTACAGGATAAAAACAAATTAAAACTTGTAAAATCTTTTAACTTAAAAACATGTAGAACAATTTTACTATATCTATATGAGTTACACCATCAGACTATTTTTACAGTTGATTGGGCAACAACAGATATGAAGGGATCTATAATTACAGATATAATATATTATCTATTACACTGCTTAAGTTAAATTCAATATTTAAAAATAAAAAAATCAAAATTAACATTTTAGTTTAATTGTTCTCCAGAAAATTTTAATTGTTAACAAACATTTTCCAAGAGTAACAATAAAATTCTACCTATTGAATCTATTGATTTTTAAAGGTACATTTGTATTTTCTTGACCAAAGTGGTCATTTAAAACCTATCAAGCCTTCATATCAACTGTGGAGGTATATCAACATACCAGTCAAAAGAGGAGGTGAACAAACGGTACGCAAGCAACGAGTAAGATATGCTGTGGCCAGAATCGATCCAGATTCTGATGTTTGTAAGAGTGATGGCTCCATGATGACATCTAAGAATACATCTCTGATGGATTTAGAAAAAGCTTTGGCAACGTACGGATTGGCAACACCAATTAATTGATCACAGTAATCCAGCCAAGAGAGGAATGATACCAGCTGGCGCTTCCCTAAAAATGACTGTTGGTCTTCGCTCTCTGTGATTATGTCTAACCTAAAAATTAAAAAGTTATACATGCTGTGTTGCCATTTAATAATTAAATGAATCTATGTTTTTGCTTTGTTCATCACCTCTCCATATATACTTTGTACAAATGTTTAAAACATCAACTTTGTGGTCCACAGAACAGAAACTAAGGGAGAAGGAATGTATTTGTAGCTCACTATCCATTTCAGTAAGATTAATTCAAATCTTTAATTTCCGCTGAAATCAGTGAATGCATCATCATAATAAGGTTTCTATAAAAAGGCATCAAATGATCTGGGAAATTCTTAACATTGGTTTCCTTGTGAATAAAGGAATTTCAGCCTAACTATATACAATGTATCAATATTTTTTTAAAAGATACTAATTGTGATGAGTTCATTTCAAAATTTGTATGCCAATAACTATTTCACATAAGTGAGCAATAAATGAGAAACCCCAATTAACTTAAAAATTAACTAACCCCCACTTGGCTTCAACCATGTCTAATTCGCATGGATGGACATTAGATGGCAGTTTGAGAAAAGACTCCACCAATCTCTGACTTAGTTGTGTGCAGAATTCTGTATCATTAACCATGGCAACAGCAGCATTTTGTTCTGGAAGACTGGCACATAACATTAAACCTTCACATGACTTCACGGCTACTCTACTATCCTGAAGGTATATTTGTGTTATTTCAATCTGTAGTTTGACAACAAACAATATGGCTACTCTACTATCCTAAAGTTATATTTGTGTAATTTCAATCTGTAGTTTGACAACAAACAATATGGCTACTCTAGCATAATTATTTTATATTTGTGTACTTGCTTGATTGATTGATTATTGCTTTAGGTCCAGCAAGCAATATTTCAGCTATATTCAGGATGTTGCAATATGTAAATTGATAACAAAACTAGAGGCTCCCAGGAGCCTGTATCGCTCACCTGAACCTGAAACCAAACAACCCTTTTTTATCTAGCTTTTCTTTGCTATAACAAAATTGCCCAACACTTCTGCAAAAATCATTTATTTTTAACCTTTTAAGGGAAATAACTCCTATAAGGAGGATCTTTTGATGGTTAGAGGGAGAAGGGAGGTTCACTTCAAATTTGCCATACCTGTTATACTTTTTTAACTATCAGTCGAAAACTCTCTCGACCCCCCCCCCCCCTTTTTTTCATTTTTTCTATTTTAATTCAACGTAGCTATGTAGGTAGTCAGGTGTCATGATTTGCACAATTTTGGTAGAGGACATCCTAAAGATGATGTGTGCAATGTTTTAAAGCAGTCCTTTCATTGGTTTAAGAGGAGAAGATTTTTTAAAATCAAGTAAAATTGATTAAAAAAATGTTCAAGGAGAATAATTCTTAAACGGTTCATCAGACAATCTTGACCCTTAAGTCATTTTTGTAGCCCCCATAGAGCAGAACAATTAACCAATGCTAACTTTTTCTCTAGTTCTAATAATTTTCAAGATTTTGAGGCAAAAATGTCAAAAATAATCAATTTCGACAATTAAAGGGCAATAACTCCTATAAGGAGTCATCATACAACTTCAACCCAATGGAGTGTTTCCTAGAGCTTTTGATACAGATGAAGGCATGTCTCTTCAGTTTTCCTGTATCTGCTACACTTTTTTAAGTATAAGCCAAAAACTGTATTTTACACCCCCCCCCCATCCTATTTTTAGCCATGGTGGCCATGTTGGTTAATCTGCAGCCATGGTTGGTGCAAACTTGGTTGAGGACATTTGACAGATGATGTGTACAAAGTTTCAAAGCAGTACTTTCAGTTGTTTCAGAGGAGAAGATTTTAAAAAATCAATTAAAACCGATTAAAACCAGAGGCTCTTAAGAGCCTGTATCGCTCACCTGATTTTATAGGCAATGAAGATGGCATTTCCCTGATGTTACAGTAAGTCCTGTAATTTTCAATAAACTTTAAATAGGACCATCCAAACAATATTACTAGAAAGCTTTGTTTCATTGGTTAACCCGTTGTATAGAGAAGATTTTTTTTATTTGCCATTGGGTCCTATGTTAAACTAAGTCCTGCGGCGGTGGCGGCCATTTTGAATTTCCAATTGCCATAAAAAACATAAACTTTATAAAGGACAATCCAAACAATATTGCTAGTAAGTTTTTGTTTCCATTGATTAACCGGTTTCAGAGAAGAAGCCTTTAAAAGCTTTTTCCCATAGGGTCCTATGTTAAACTAAGTCCTGCGGTAGCGGCCATTTTGAATTTCCAATTGCCATAAAAAACATAAACTTTATAGAGGACCATCCAAACAATATTGCTAGTAAGTTTTTGTTTCCATTGATTAAACGGTTTAAGAGAAAAAGCCTTTAAAAGCTTTTTTCCATAGGGTCCTATGTTAAACTAAGTCCTGCGGTAGCGGCCATTTTGAATTTCATATTGCCATAAAAAACATAAACTTTATAGAGGACCATCCAAACAATATTGCTAGTAAGTTTTTGTTTCCATTGATTAACCGGTTTCAGAGAAAAAGCCTTTAAAAACTTTTTCCCATAGGGTCCCATGTTAAACTAAGTCCTGCGGTAGCGGCCATTTTGAATTTCCGATTGCCATAAAAAACATAAACTTTATAGAGGACCATCCAAAAAATATTGCTAGTAAGTTTTTGTTTCCATTGATTAACCGGTTACAGAGAAAAAACCTTTAAAAACTTTTTCCCATAAGGTCCCATGTTAAACTAAGTCCTGCGGTAGCGGCCATTTTGAATTTCCAATTGCCATAAAAAACATAAACTTTATAGAGGACCATCCAAACAGTATTGCTAGTAAGTTTTGTTTTGATTGGTTAAACGGTTTCAGAGAAGAAGCCCTTTTAAACTTTTTTCTCATAGGGTCGAATGTTAAACCAAGTCCTGTGGTGGCGGCCATTTTGAATTTCCGATTGGGATAAAATACTTTAACTTGATAGAGGACCATCCAAACAATATTGCTAGTAAGTTTTCTTTCCATTGGTTGACCGGTTTCAGAAAAGAAGCCTTTCAAACTTTTTCCCATAGGGTCCTATGTTAAATTAAGTCCTGCGGTGGCAGCCATTTTGAATTTCCAATTGCCATAAAAAACACAAACTTTATAGAGGACCATCCAAACAATATTGCTAGTAAGTTTTTGTTTCCATTGATTAACCGGTTTCAGAGAAGAAGCCTTTTAAAACTTTTTCCCATAGGGTTCTATGTTAAACTAAGTCCTGCGGTGGCGGCCATTTTGAATTTCCAATTGCCATAAAAAACACAAACTTTATAGAGGACCATCCAAACAATATTGCTAGTAAGTTTTTGTTTCCATTGATTAACCGGTTTCAGAGAAGAAGCCTTTTAAAACTTTTTCCTATAGGGTTCTATGTTAAACTAAGTCCTGCGGTGGCCGCCATTTTGAATTTCCAATTCCCATCAAAAACACAAACTTTATAGAGGACCATCCAAACAATATTGCTAGTAAATTTTGTTTTGATTGGTTAAACGGTTTCAGAGAAGAAGCCCTTTTTAACTTTTTTCCCATAGGGTCCTATGTTAAACTAAGTCTTGAGGTGGCGGCCATATTGGTTTACCAATCAAAATAAAAAACACAAACTTTGTAAAGGTCCATCCAATGAACATTATGGCCAAGTTTGGTTTCAATTGGCCAAGTGGTTTTAGAGAAGAAGATTAAAATGTAAAAAGTTTACAGACGCCGACGACGACGATGCCGACGGACGCAAAGTGATAACAATAGCTCACATGACCCTTTGGGTCAGGTGAGCTAAAAAACAGTTCAAGGGGAATAACTCTTAAACGGTTAATCAGACAATCATGACCCTGAAGTCATTTTTGTAGCCCTTATCGAGCAGAACAATTAAGCAATGCTAACTTTTTCTCTAGTTCTAATAATTTTCAAGATTTTGAGGCAAAAATGGCAAAAATCATCAATTTTGACAATTAAAGGGCAATAACTCCTATAAGGAGTCATCATACAACTTTGACCCAATGGAGTGTTTTGTAGAGCTTTAGATGCTGAAGAAGGAAGGTATTTTGACCCCTCTGTTCTATTTTTAGCCATGGCAGCCATGTTGGTTGGTCTGAGGCCATGATTTGGGCAAACTTGGTAGAGGGCATTTTACTGATGATGTATGCAATGTTTCAAAGCAATCCCTTCAGTGGTTTTGGAGGAGAAGATTTTTGAAGAAAAGTTAACGACGACGACGACGACGACGGACGCCAAGTGAAGGCAATAGCTCACATGACCCTTTGGGTCAGGTGAGCTAAAAACAATATAGAAATAGTTATATTTGGATCTAAAATAATACATAACAAATAAATAGCAAAGAAAGACCTAACCTTTCTAAGTTATAACAAATCCCTTCTACTTGTATTAGTTTACATAAACACCGAACAAATGCAATCCATGTGAATATTTCTTAAAAAACACAAAGTGTAAAGAACTTTAAGTAATTTTATAAATTTGGGAAACTTCATTGTCTACTTACGGCACTACTAGACAAGGCAAGCAATGACTGAACTAAACTAAAGTCACTCTTTGGTAATGTATCACCGGCATCTGGTCTTTTCTTTGGCACCTACAAGTAAAATTGCAATTTATGTACTTCATATTTTTACAAGGCTGCAATTGCTATGTTGGTGCCATATTTTGGACATACTTAAAAAGTTTTGGATGCATATTATGTCTATTGGAAGATCAATACAGACACAGTTTTGGTGGTGTTTTCTCCAATGGAATCTTGTTTTAAAATGAAAACTTCTTATTGATGTCCCTACAGTTCTGATTTTTTTATCAACTGTAACTTATTAAAACATTCAAACTGGAGTGCTTGGAGACAACATCTGACCTTCAGTTGAAAAACTGGCAATCCTTGTCAATTAAGATTGTAGTCAAGTGCACCCTGCCTGTAGTGAGACTGAAAACTGCAACCTCAGTGTTGACAGAACATGTGATCAATAGTAGATGAACTACATTAACTACTCTGCCACCGAGGGCCCCCAATATAGGTTAATGAACAGATTCATGTTTAAATTTTGACAGGTGATGTTAAAAAAAGTGAACTAGATATGAGTGAGATGGTACCCATCTCTGTGGGCCCTGCAGACCTTGAGGTCAAGGTCAAAGGTCATCAACCATGGTATGTGACACATCGCCTTGATATTATCTACCCATATTCCAAATATCAAAAGCCTACCTCAAAAGATAAAAAAAGTAACATCCCGGACATGAATTTGTCATACAGAAAGCAATAATATGACCTTTAAGTCAAAGTTTAAGGTCAAAGGTTATCAACCATGGTATGCCACACATCGCCTTGATATTATCTACCTACAATCAAAATATCAAAAGCCTATCTCAAATTAAAAAAAAAAAGTTACAGCCCGAACATGAATTTGCCATACAGAAAGCAATAATGTGACCTTAAGGTCAAAGTTCAAGGTCAAAGGTCATCAACCATGGTATGCGACACATCGCCTTGATATTATCTACCTACAATCCAAATATCAAAAGCCCATCTCAAAAGAAAAAAAAGTTACAGCCCGGACATAATTTGCCATACAGAAAGCAATAATGTGACCTTAAGGTCAAAGCTCAAGGTCAAAGGTTAGCAACCACGGTATGCGACACATCGCCTTGATATTATCTACCTTCAATCTAAATATCAAAAGCCTATCTCAAAAGAAAAAAAAGTTACAGCCCGGACACGATTAGTTCGGACGGACAGACGGAGGGACGCACGACAGACTGATCACTATAGGGCATCCGCCACAAAGTGGCCGGGCCCTAATTACATATTTGAATTTAACAAAATTATCTTTTCAGTGTGTTGCTCATGTATGTTGTGCCTGTGAAAATATGTATTATTATGAATAAGGATACCTACAACATAATAGAAACATTAATTAAAAACATTGAATATTATGTATCAGGTGACGTCACAGATTCTCTAAATGTTTGTTTATCTTGTAGTGATCAATTGTTTTTTGAAATTTTAAAGATGAAAATAAGATCACTATCAATTGATTACAGCATCTCAAGGTCCAAAGCCGAGAAGGATGCTGTAAGACAATTGGAAAAAGACATCCAAGATTTAGAGAATAAACTCAATACAAATCCAGATTCTTTTACATATAGAGCTCTAAATGAAAAGCAGACTGAACTTGAACAGAGAAGAGCACAAAAAATTGAAGGTTTATTATTAAGATCTAGAGCTAACTGGCATGAAAATGGAGAAAAATGCACAGAATATTTTTGTAAGTTGGAAAAGAAAAACTTTGTTAAAAAGACGGTATCAGAACTTATTGATTCTGAAGGAAAACATTTATCAAAGCAGTCAGATATCCTGCTTGAACAAAAGAATTTTTATAATAATAAATAATTTATAATAATTTATATTCTAGTAGAGACCTGAACTGCGATGATAATTTTTTCTTCAATCATGATACTGTATTGACAGAGGAACAAAGAGAATCATGTGAAGGTAACCTCACTTATGAAGAATGTGCTCAGGCTTTAAAGTTTATGAAAAATGGTAAAAGCCCAGGGTCAGATGGTTTTACGGTAGACTTTTATAAGTTCTTTTGGAGTGATATTGGCAAATTTCTTTTTCGGTCATTGCACTTTGGTTATGAAAATGGAAGTTTTTCTAATTTTCAGAATCAAAGTGTAATCACATGTATTCCCAAAGAAAATAAGGATAGAAGATACATAAGTAACTGGCGTCCTATTAGTTTGTTGAATAGATATTAAGATTGCATCAGCAGTTGTTGCAAAGCGTGTAAAAGAAGTTTTACCATTTATTATTAGCGACACACAAAAAGGGTTTATGAAAAATCGTTTTATTGGTGAGAATACACGCCTTTTATACGATTTAATGCACTATTTAGAGGAAAATGATAAAGGTGGGCTGTTGTTGATGATTGACTTTGAAAAAGCCTTCGACTCTATAGAATGGTGTTTTTTAAAGAAAGCTCTTCAAAGCTTCAACTTTGGCCCATCAATAAACAAATGGTTTGAATCTTTTTACAATGAAGCTTCAAGTTGTGTAATAAACAATGGTTATTTATCTGATTTTTTTAAACTAGAAAGAGGTTGTAGACAAGGTGATCCTTTGTCACCATATTTATTTATTATTGGTGTCGAACTGTTGTCTAAAAAAATTAAATCAAATCCCAACATAAAAGGAGTATTAGAGGATAATTCTGATTCATTGATTTGTCAGTATGCTGATGATACCTTTCTTATGCTGGATGGAAGTGAAAATTCACTTAGAGCTTCTATTGACTGTTTTGACCATTTCAGTTCACTTTCTGGACTGAAGATGAACTTATCCAAAACACGGGCAGTTTGGGTGGGTGATATGAAATATTCTGACATGATACTCTGTCAAGACAAGAAATTACATTGGTCTTCATCAAATTTCAGATTGTTGGGAATTGATTTTTGTTTAAAATTAGATGATATGATTGAACTAAATTTTTCTAAGAAATGTAAAGAGGTTAATGGTGTTTTAAGGAGTTGGCAGCACAGAAAGCTTACTTTACTTGGTAAAATCACAGTTGTCAAGTCATTAGCACTACCAAAGTTAATTCACTTATTAACTGCTTTACCTAATCTAAGTGAGCAGAGGATGAGTGAATTGACTACTTCGTTTTATAATTTTATCTGGAATGGTAAACCAGATAGAATTAAACGCAATACCCTCATCGGTGACATCCAAAGTGGAGGATTGCGTATGATTCATATGAAGTCATTCAATATTTATTTGAAACTTAGTTGGATTCGAAGATTTCTAAATAATGTAAGTGGTAGTTGGCAAAAAATCTTGTTAAATTCATTGTCTCCCTATGGTAAGGAGCGATGCATTTTTCTTGATAGGGACAAGTTGAAAGAAATCGCCCCAAAACTTCAGAATAAGTTTTGGAGAGATGTCTTTAGTAGTCTATGTGAAGCAAAGCCAATTAAAAAGTTTACTGTTGAAAAAATCTCTGGAATAGATATACTGAGTTTTTCACCAGTAAGTGATATACCTTATTATGCCACTTGGAAATCAAAGGGAGTGCAATATGTAAGTGACGTCTTCAATGTGCAGACACATGATTTTTTTACTTTTGCACAAATACAACCGAGGCTTGAATCTGCCAACTTCTTGAAATACTATAGCCTTCTGGCAAACATACCTAAAGATTTGAAAAATATTTTAAGGAATAATAGGAATATGAACTATACTATTGACAAAACAGATGTTTTTATAGAAAATCTATTGAACCATAGTTAACCAAAGTTTGTATATAGTGAGTTGGTAAAAAGAGTAGTTGAACTACCATTACCAAAGTTTTTAAAATGGGAACAAGAATTAGATGCTGAAATTACAGATTGGTCAAAGTTTTTCACCATCTGTAAAAAGTCTTGTAAAGATGTATATTTATATAATTTTCAGTACAAATTCTTACATAGAATTATTCCAACTAATAGTTTTTTGTATAAAATTAAATTTAAGGATTCAAAACTTTGTACTTTTTGTAAAACTGAAGAGGAAACCATTGAACACCTATTTTATGATTGTAATATTACACATCAATTATGGGAAACTTTTGTTGACAAGATTAAAGTTTATTTCACAGATATTGTATTAGAAAAAAAAAGTATTTTTCTTGGATTCACTAATGAATCCTTGTTACTGAATTTATTATTTATTATTGTGAAGAAATACATATATAAATGTAAACTAAATGAGACAATACCAAACATTTACGAAGTTCAACACAGAATTGAACAATACAAGTCACTTGAATATCTAAAAGCTGGCAAAAATGGCACCCTAGTAAAATATGAGAGATTCTGGACTCCTCTCAGAGAAATTTTTCAATAATTTTATAAAAAAATCGATAAATATACTGATTTATTTTATTTTTGTCTGAGTTAAAATAACACTCTATTTGTTGTTTGGCAAACTGAATCGTGATATGTATATAACAGATATATGTATGAATGAGGGCATGAGAGAGATGTGTCCTGTAATTTTATGATTGAACATTTTATACATTGTTAAAATATGTAATAATATACAAATGATTGTCAGTGATTTTAAATGAAAGTTAATATCCCTATGTACCATTGTCAGGTGGTGCAGTCTAGGGTATTGTAAAAGCCTGACTTCATAAACAAATAAAAAAAAAAAAAAAAAAAAAAAAAAAAAATTAATTAAAAACATCCTTACCTCTATAAAAAAGTTGACTAGATATGGATCTGTTTTGACTAATGAACAGACTGTACACAAAAACTGGATTTCTTCTGTCTCTGATGGACCAGCTTTTACTTCACCACAGGACTTAATCAACCTCTACAAAACAAGTCTGAATTTAATAATTATTATCAACCTCTACAAAATAAGTCTGAATTAAATCATTATTATCAACCTCTACAAAACAAGTCTGAATAAAATCATCATTATCAACCTCTACAACACAAGTCTGAATTTAATCATCATTATCAACCTTACAAAAAAAGTCTGAATTAAATCATCATTATCAACCTCTACAAAACAAGTCTGAATTAAATCATCATTATCAACCTCTACAACACAAGTCTGAATTTAATCATCATTATCAACCTCTACAACACAAGTCTGAATTTAATCATCATTATCAGCCTCTACAACACAAGTCTGAATTTAATCATCTATCAACCTCCACAAAACAAGTCTGAATTAAATCATCCTTATCAATCTCTACAACACAAGTCTGAATTTAATCATCATTATCAACCTCCATAAAACAAATCTAAATTAAATCATCGTTATCAACCTCTACAACACAAGTCTGAATTTAATCATCATTATCAACCTCTACAAAACAAGTCTGAATTAAGTCATCATTATCAACCTCTACAAAGTAACCAGTCTCAATTAACACAAATAAATCTTCATAATCAAGCTCTCAAATAAAACCAGTCTCGATTTAATCATCACTGACTGACACACATTAAAGACAAGTGTGGACACAGAAAAACGTCTCGCCTGCATTCCGCATCAGTAACGAAAATAAATTTCGTCATAAGCATTACGTAAATAGCATTAAATATCAGCAGCGGCCTGTATACAAAATATTATCACCATACCCTGCATAGTTACAGGGGAACAGCCGTAACCCAAAAACTTTAACGTAGTCACTGGACCGTGAAATTGAGGTCAAGGTCAGGTGGAAGCTACCAGACAGTCATGTACTATTAATCAGCAACCTATATACCAAATATTGTCATCCTACAAAGCGTAGTTACAGAGGAACTATCGTAACCCAAAAACTTTAACGCAGTCGCTGGACCGTGAAATTGAGGTCAAGGTCAGGTGACACCTACCAGACAGTCATGTACTAGTCATCAGCAACCTATACACCTAATATTGTCATCCTACCATGCATAGTTACAGAGGAACTGTCGTAACCCCAAAACTTTAACGTAGTCGCTGGACCGTGAAATTGAGGTCAAGGTCAGGTGACACCTACCAGACAGTCATGTACTAGTCATCAGCAACCTATACACCAAATATTGTCATCCTACCATGCGTAGTTACAGAGGAACTGTCGTAACCCCAAAACTTTAACGTAGTCGCTGGACCGTGAAATTGAGGTCAAGGTCAGGTGACACCTACCAGACAGTCATGTACTAGTCATCAGCAACCTATACACCAAATATTGTCATCCTACCATGCGTAGTTACAGAGGAACTGTCGTAACCCAAAAACTTTAACGTAGTCGCTGGACCGTGAAATTGAGGTCAAGGTCAGGTGACACCTACCAGACAGTCATGTACTAGTCATCAGCAACCTATACACCAAATATTGTCATCCTACCATGCGTAGTTACAGAGGAACTGTCGTAACCCAAAAACTTTAACGTAGTCGCTGGACCGTGAAATTGAGGTCAAGGTCAGGTGACACCTACCAGACAGTCATGTACTAGTCATCAGCAACCTATACACCAAATATTGTCATCCTACCATGCATAGTTACAGAGGAACTGTCGTAACCCAAAAACTTTAACATAGTCACTGGACCGTGAAATTGAGGTCAAGGTCAGGTGACAGGTGACTGACTGGCAAGTACTCATCATAAGCTACCTCTGGACCAAATTTGATGGACCTAGGGCTTGGGCTTACAAAGATATGAAGCAAGATGTCAAGTGTTTACGCCGCCGCCGGATTCCCATACATATGTCTCGCCTCCAGCGACTTTCGTCGCAGGCGAGACAAAAAACCAGCCTCAATTTACGGTAACTAGATATCAGTGAGATGTGGGCCCTGCCGACCTTGAGGTCAAGGTCAAAGGTCATTAACAGTGGTATGCGACACATCTCCTTGATATTACTAGTATCTACCCCCATTCCAAAATGTCAAAAGCCTACCTCAAAAGTTAAAAAAGTTACAGCACGGACATTCAGAAAGCAATAATGTGACCTTAAGGTCAAAGTTCAAGGTCAAAGGTGATGAACCATGGTATGCGAAACTTATTAATTACAATTTACAACCTGTAAAATAAAAGTTATTCAATCCCTCTCACTATAAATGTGTGGCATCTCAAAATTGTCAGTAGTCACCTTTTTTACATACTTTGAAAATGACTCTCAGATATATACAAAATGAATGCTAAATTGTGTGGTCTGTTAATTTAAATAGGAACCACACTGATTTTTATGTTAAAGGATTTTCAGTGTCTATTTGCCACTAGTGAGAAAATTTTGAAGCCATATTTGGAGTCAGGGAAATGTTCATGATTATCCAATACAATAAAGTGCTGCCTACGAAGTTTTCCAAACTATCCTACAGTATTGGTCAAGTTTCATATAGTTTGAATCAAAAGTTTTTCAAGAAAAGTGTCAAAACATTATAGACAGATGCCATACTTAGTACCATAATACATGTATATCATGTATTTATTTTAACCAAGGGGTAAACAGTAGAAAACATAATTTTATGTTATTCATAATATTTTATTACTTTTGCCATCAAAAACTCTTGTTTATACTAACAAATTATTAGCCAAAGGTCAGGGTTCATTATCCTGCTACTCCAGCTTCCTCTACAAATGGAGGCAAGATATAGCTAAAATCACTGCTGAAAGTGGCATATATGGAGTACAGCCCTATGGACAGCCAGTACACTTACATGTACAGCCAGTATACTTACATGTACAGCCTTATGGACAGCCGGTATACTTACATGTATAGCCTTATAGACAGCTAGTATATACTTAAATGTATGGCCCTATGTACAGCCGGTATACTTACATGTACAGTCCTATGGACAGCTAGTATATACTTAAATGTATGGCCCTATGAACAGCCAGTATTCTTACATGTACAGCTAGTATACTTAAAATCATGGCCTGTGGACAGCCAGTATACTGTCTTTTGGTGTGTATAATGCACACATTTATTCTTCTGGAACATTTTTTTAAATCCACTTGCGCATTATACATACGAGTATGTACTTTACACTTTTTTTCAGGTGCAACCAGAGTTCCGGAACGTTACTTCGTTTCCATCACCGTTCTGGCCAAGCATATTCAAGTTGAGTGTGCAACGTATTTTTGTATAATAAAAGTGAATAACAATTATAATTTAACATTAAACTGATTAAAATTGGTAAAAAAAAAGTGTTTTTGTTTCGTTCTTTATGCCTTTGTAATTTAGTGTTGTATGGACATTTTCCCCACTTCGGATATGTTTTAAAGAAAATGTGTTCTGCAAAATAATGACAAATGAAATGGGACGATTTTATTATTTGTATCAGCCGTGTTTTTTTATAGTACATACTGTTAATTGTTTAATTTCCCATACACAACGAAAAATCCACAATTCATTCTCGATCGCCATTTTGGTAACAGTAACACATGATTTTTTCCTTTGCCGGGCTATTGATCAATAACAATACCACCCTCTAGAGACAATTGGTGTGATATATATTTACAAGTGTGGACACAGAAAAACGTCTCGCCTGAATTCTGCATCAGTAACGAAAATAAATTTCGTCATAAGCATTACCTTAATAGCATTAATTATGAGCAGCGGCCTGTATACCAAATATTGTCACCATACTATGCATAGTTACAGAGGAACTGTCGTAACTCCAAAACTTTAACGTAGTCGCTGGACCGTGAAATTGAGATCAAGGTCAGGTGACACCTACCAGACAGTCATGTACTAGTCATCAGCAACCTATACACCAAATATTGTCATCCTACCATGCGTAGTTACAGAGGAATTGTCGTAACCCAAAAACTTTAAAGTAGTCACTGGACCGTGAAATTGAGGTCAAGGTCAGGTGACACCTACCAGACAGTCATGTACTAGTCATCAGAAACCTATACACCAAATATTGTCATCCTACAATGCGTAGTTACAGAGGAACTGTCGTAACCCAAAAACTTTAACGTAGTCGCTGGACCGTGAAATTGAGGTCAAGGTCAGGTGACACCTACCAGACAGTCATGTACTAGTCATCAGCAACCTATACACCAAATATTGAATTCCTACCATGCGTAGTTACAGAGGAACTGTCGTAACCCAAAAACTTAAACGTAGTCGCTGGACCGTGAAATTGAGGTCAAGGTCAGGTGACACTACCAGACAGTCATGTACTAGTCATCAGCAACCTATACACCAAATATTGTCATCCTACCATGCATAGTTACAGAGGAACTGTCGTAACCCAAAAACTTTAACATAGTCACTGGACCGTGAAATTGAGGTCAAGGTCAGGTGACAGGTGACTGACTGGCAAGTACTCATCATAAGCTACCTCTGGACCAAATTTGATGGACCTAGGGCTTGGGCTTACAAAGATATGAAGCAAGATGTCAAGTATTTACGCCGCCGCCGCCGCCGCCGGATTCCCATACATATGTCTCGCCTCCAGCGACTTTCGTCGCAGGCGAGACAAAAATCGTTCTACCTGTGTGATTTTCTCAAAGCATCCTGTTGGTGCAATTGTGGTCTCTGAAGGGAGGTCAAATGTAAGAGGCGTTTGATCAGCATTCCCTATTTGTGATAGGTGGTAGTTTTCCTTCTTTCTAAGTTTTATTATGAAAGACTGGAATTTTGTCAACTGCTCTTCATAATCTGCAGGCAATTTTTGGGCGACGGATTGATAGATTGTTTCGTCGAAGGAAGCCATATGACCAATCTACAGATGCATGGAACTGAGTTTCATCCCTCTGTTTAGCTACATGTAAACTTTTTAGTCTCAACTCAGTTGTAGAAATTCCGTAGCCTTGTAATCTAAGGTCGGTAACCCATTTTAAAAGATCGGCCTCAATTTCTGGATAATGTACTGAACTACCTCGGTTTGCCATTTTAGTATTAGGCATCTGTTTCAAACGATCTTTTTGATTTCTCCATAGACGGACATTTGATTCATTAACGCTAAATTCTCGACCAGCTGCTCGGTTGCCATGAGCTTCTGCATAAGCAACGACACTTAATTTTTCTTTTGCAGTGAATGAATTTCTAACTTGACCCATCTTCTGGTAACGAAAATTCGGAGGTTAATTTCTTCGACAGTTGGTGAACGTTATATACATCTCTTACAGCGTTGTTTATACAACTGAGTATACTTCAAAGAAAATAATTAATTCTTTGATCACTAATAATATATTAATTAACTTGGTCTCATTTGCAATGATTGCATGAGATTCATGACAAAGCTGACCTCATTGTTTATACAATGTTTATACACATAAAACGAAATTGCAAAAATGCTTTCATTAGTAAGAAAAACAATAATTCTTTAATTTATTTTATTTAATAAGATGTTATCACATTTGGTAGCTTTTGTTCAATAATATTTTATACCTTTCCGTATAGATGTTACCGGAAATGGTCTCATTTTATAGTTACATGACGAACTTCCTGTTGACAACTTCCTGTTGACAAATTGACAGTAAAGTTCGTGCGTGTTATACATACGAACTAGAATTTTTTCAAGATTCTTAAAGCAGAAAAGGGGGTGCGCATTATACACAAATGCCCATTATACACACCAAAAGACGGTACTTACATGTACAGCCATATGGACAGCCAGTATACTTACATGTATGGCCCTATGGACAGCCAATATACTTACATGTATGGCCCTATGGACAGCTAATATACTTACATGTACATCCCTATGGACAGCCAATATACTAACATGTACAGCCCTATAGACAGCCAGTATACTTACATGTATAGCCCTTTGTACAGCCAGTATACTTACATGTACAGCCCTATAGACAGCCAGTACACTTACATGTATAGCTCTTTGTACAGCCAGTATACTTACATGTACAGCCCTATAGACAGCCAGTATACTTACATGTATAGCCCTTTGTACAGCCAGTATACTTACATGTACAGCCCTAAGGACAGCCAATATACTTACATGTATAGCCCTTTGTACAGCCAGTATACTTACATGTACAGCCCTAAGGACAGCCAATACACTTAAATGTATAGCCCTTTGTACAGCTAGTATACTTACATGTACAGCCCTAAGGACAGCCAATATACTTACATGTACAGCCCTATGGACACTTATATTGGGAAGTAATGGCTGCTTCAATCTGGATAATAACTTTGTAAAAAAAGATAAAACAAGCTGTTTCATTCCTGGAGGATGCTGAAATACAAATAATTTTTTACTTAATTGTTCAAGATAAATATTACACATTTGCACTGTATCAACAATTCATACAAAATCATATTTTGTCTGCTTTACCTTTGCTATGTACATTTAATACCAATTTATTATACAAGCACCAGTAATGTGGAAGCAAGATTCAAACCCACTTAGGCAGTAACTGTCAGGGGTTTTAACTAGGTACTTCCTTCCCCTTTTAAAAACTAGATGCCATGATATATTTGTTTGTTTAAATGGCACTTTAAGGCCACTTTCAGCGATTGTTCAGCCATATTGTGGCGGGAGAAGGAAAACTGGCAATCCTTGTCAATTGAACCGGAGTCCTCAGTGTTGAAAGACCACATAACCAATAGAAGACTAACTACCTTAATTACTCTGCCACGGAGGCACCTTATATCTGAAATACTGCTGAAATGGGTGTAAAAACCTGAACAAAGAAACAAATGTACCTTAATATGTGGAAATGCAGCAATAAGAAAAATTTTAAAATACATCCATAAATCTGTTGTATTTGTAAAATATTAATAATGTTATGATTTTATAGTGACAAAAACATTAAGAAATTTATTTGCAGTATAGAAGAATATTTAACTTACATCTGTCCGGCCTAAAGAATACAATGTTTCCAACAACTTGTGTTGTAAAAGATACTCCATACAAGGACCTGTTCCTCCTTTTTCTGTAGTAGCCTCTTCTTCTTGTAATAAAACTATCATTTGATCCAGGTGAGAGGAGAGAGGAGTTTGTTCCACTGTTACTTTGTCACCTATAATTTTTAAAAAATGAACAATGGAAAAACAAATAATCTGAATTGTTAAGCAAGTCATAAGACTGCAATGCAAAAAGAGTTTTGTATTTTGTATAGAATCATATACTGAATCCCATTTTAATACTGCTAGCATTATGAAGTACGGTCGAAACAAAGAGGTCAGAGATGTCAATGGGTTCTGATTGGAAAAAAATGTACTGACGTAACAATTTGTTCTTACAGTGATTGCTTAACGTGATGCTTATTAACTTAGAACTTATTTTAAGCCGTAATTACAAAAATCATATATTCCTATCTATGGCTGCCAGAACCAGATTTGTTTATTTCTCAAATCATATTTTGAAAAAAAGATATTACTGATTTAAGCTCCGGAAATATCCAGCATCATGACATATACGATTTTGGTTTTCTGTTATGAAAAATTTTTGGTTTTAATCAATTGTTATATTACAAAGAAAACACAGTCTTCGTTGTTATTTACATTAAAACTGGCTTAAACTTAAATATAAAAATAAAAATGTGCCCCCACCCCGAAATGTTTAGAAAAGTTGGATGAAAATCTACCATTTTTTTTATTATGGTCTTTATGTGGTTTTATGTTGACTATACAACATATAGTGATGCACTTCATCTGCATCCCCCATGAAGCATGTCCTGATAGACTGTTTGTTGTTATATTAGCTATATTCAGGACATTTATAGCTACTGCTGGAATGAGAGCTGGTGTAAGACCATAAATTGTGTCAGTATATATTAACTCATAAATATACTTGAATTAAAACTAATCGTCATGTTGGTTCAATGACATATTATTACATCTTACAAAAGACAACATACTCTGGAAATGTATATTAAAATAACCCTTTATTCTTGTTTTTGTAATTTTCATCTGAAATTGTAAACACAAAATAGCCTTTTTATTCACGTTTTTGATGTTTCAAAGCTATGCGAAAGTGTTATCACCGAAGACAAATTAACCACAGCCTAGTACACTACCAGTAATTAATCTTTTAGTTTTAGTTTTTTATTTGAATAAATATATGAATTGATTCAAAAGAATTATTGTAACTAATACAATCTGTTTAACTGGTTTTTATATCTTACCTTTACTGTCCAAAAAAAATTCTGTAACAGACTTCCAGTGATGCTTAAATTCCTCCTGCAAAGTCAGCTGAGGGGTTAACTGAAATAATAAAAATATTTTCTATTCATGTTGTGTATGTACTAGCAATTGCATTTTCCCAATGATTAGCATCTACTTACTTCTGCATTTTTGACTGACTTCTTTCTCACTAAGTGAAATAACTAACTCACTTGTAAATGTAGCATAGTGTTATTTGTAATATATGGTGTTATTTGTAATGTATATGATTAATTATAATTTTTAGTTAAATTTATTGACTTTTGACATTTACATGTATACGGACATTGACTATGAGTACTGTAGTACTTTTATTTTCTGGTTAGTTTACTTTACATCATGGGATTTAATTCTCTTATCTCATTGGTCAGTTAGTGAACTCTTAGTGAATTGTGTTCAGGTACTCACTATAAATTTATTCTGATTCTTTGGGTGAGTTAAAATTGGATTGGAAATTCTTGTTGCTTGTCATTCAGCATTCAGCTGCATTTATTTATTCTTATTTTGGTGGATTCATCGTTTCACATTAACAGGTCAGTTATTTCATTTATTTTTCCGTTCTTTCCTATTGTTATTTTTGTAAGAGAGTTTTTGTATGATAGTTTGATATATTTATAAGAGTGAAATGTAAGATTATTTTTAATAGTAAAAGTAATTCTACCGGTACATGTATCATATGTATTTGTATTTTACGACACAGCTTAAATATCATGGGCTGATACTTATTATTTCTATATGTTATTGTGAATTCAGTAGAATAAAGTAGCTTGCCATATTTAATAGTAGGAAATGTTAACTTTGTGTTAACCACTGGACTTATGCAGGTCATATTTTATTTTATACAGATCCAGAAATATGAATTAATTAGCTGGAAAGTCCAGATATTAAGATTGGGAATTTTTATCCCAAGTCCTTTGTATAATATATAAGGTAAGCTCTGTTCTGTGTTTTATTTTTTGTTTGTCATATTGTTGGTGTGTATTTTAGTTCAGTGTAGTCTTATGTACTTTAAGCGTTTCAGTTTTGTACTGTTACTGTTCGTTATCGTTCATATTTATTTGAAATTCATGTAGTAGAGAATTGTTATTAATGTAATTGCACAAGGTGTTGTTAGTAACTGGTTTTATAATTAAACGCATCATGAAGTTATTTGTTCCGAAATGTTTCACTTTGAATGCATTTGTATTGATTTTTGAATGATTTCGATTTTATCTAACTTTAGAAAGTGACAAGAGTTATCTTTCTTTGTGTACTATTTTGTCATATGATTATTTTTCGTATTTTATATTATAGGGATTAATCTATCGATTACTAAGACAATAAACATTAAACCAGCCTCAGACTATATTTATTACGCCTAAATCTGATGGTTCTACAAATGGCGCCCACGTAGATGTTTAACTTGGTGATCGACGGAAAGTGCACTCATCTAGATCCTCGTTGATAGTGTGGCTTTGCGCATGCGTGGACTATACCGGAACATCCTAGATATTGACAGATTCAACACAACGATGTGTACAGAATTTTCGAAAACTGAATAATACAGTTGTGAACAGATTGTTGATGCGTCGTAGTATACTTGTATGGTGAGAATTTTTATTATTGGTACCAAAACATTTATTTGTACGTAGCGTCCATTGTTTATTCTGTAATTTTTCGGATATTTGAAAGAATAGCCATATATTTGTTCTACACACTTAATTTATTTTATTACTTGGTTAGATTTTCCTCTGTTTATCACATCCAGATGTTATCTCTTTGTGTAAACAGTGGGTGTCTGACTCTGGCTAGCCAATAATACACATATTTGTCTGTGTTTGTCATATTTTACTTGACATTCTTATTTTTTCAATGTGTATGTATTATTTATCTATATGCTGAATTTTATATACACAGAAGTTTGGTGTTATGTACATTGTGGTTGTAGAAGTGAATTATACAGAGTATTATTTTGTGTATAACAGTTTACATATAGGTGTAATTATGAAACATTTGGTATATTTTTTTTTATGAGTGGACATGTACCAGTATGAGTGTTTCATTGAATTCTCTACAATGATTTTCTATTTAACCCCTCATGTTTGTATTTGCACTTATCATAGTTGGATGTAGTGTTAGTGTTTGCTTGATGTTGGTTTTCATTTGTACTTTCATCAAACGCATTGATTGGCTATCTTTTGATGACACAAGCGTGACTTACTAGACTCGGACATTATTGACACTATATGGACTGCGATAATTGACTTGGTGTATATATGCTGTATTTAGTTATTTTATTTACTTAGTATTATATTTATAGTGATACTCAGTTACACAGTATACCAGATTCAGATTGATATTACTGTGTTATAATTTAGTATTATTGTGACAAAGAATTGAAAGTTACAGAAAATGGAGGAGAAATATAAAGACTTGTTAAAGACATTAGAGGAAATGGAATTACAACCAAAAGCTTCAAATCCTGAAGAATTTGTACATTGGATGCAACAGTTTGTACTGGAAAAAGGTATGGCTAAGACAGTTAAGATGGAAAAGTCAGAACCTCAGACAAATGTACAATATAATCCTTTGCCAAGGATAAGTACATTTCAAGGAAATGACAAGTTGGTAAAAGGAGAAAATACAAGGTATGATTTATGGCGGCATGAGGTCAGATGTTTATTACGAGGTCATACTCATTCAATAGAAACAATGACACAAGCAGTCAGACGCTCATTAAAGGGTGAGGCAGGATTGGTTGCTATGCGTCTAGGTGAACATGCAAATGTGCATGAAATATTACATAAACTAGACTGTATTTTTGGACAAATTGATGAAAAGGAATCTATTATGTCTGAATTTTATAATGCTAGACAGGAGGAAGATGAAGATGTAGCTCATTGGAGTTGTAGGTTGGAAGATATATTAAACAGAGCTATACTGACGGGAAAAGTTAAGCTTAGCGAGGCAGATGAAATGTTGCATGATATGTTATATCAAGGTTTAAAATCAGAGTTAAAAGATAAGGCTCATTATGAAAGGGAGCGATTTAAATCTTTTGATGATTTAAGACTAGCACTTCGAAGATTAGAGCGAGATCACTTGTCTGATATGTCAAAAACGTTTAAACCGAGCAATAAGCAAACTTGTAAGAAGTCAACTGATTCAAAAGAACAAGAGTTAGAACCTGAATTTAAAAGTATATTGCAACAAATTAATACAAGATTGGAAAAATTGGAATCGGGTGCTCAAGGTTATTCAGGTAATAGGAATTACTCTGATAAACATGATTATTCAGGTGCTCGTAATAAGCAACAGTATAGTAGAGGCAACTATAGAGGAAACAGAGGTAGAGGTAGAGGAAATTTTAATTCATCAGTAAATAAGACCAATTCTGATTCTAACCAGGCAACCAAGGAACAGATTATTTGTAGACGTTGTAAAATGCCGAATCATTTTGCAAGAGATTGTAGAGCTACACAAGATAAAGATGGCAATCCTTTAAACAGGAAGTAGCCTGTGATGCGTGGCCGATCACAGACTATGGAAGCAAAGGCCAAAATGACGAAAATAAAAACATACATTATAGCCAACAAGGTAAGATTCCACCAGGTCTCTTAGGTACACCAACTGAGACAGAGGTAAGTATTCACAGTATTAAAGTTAAAGCACTCTTGGATACAGGATCAACTGTTTCAACGATAAGTAGGTCTTTTCATCAACAATATCTAGCAAATTTAGAAGTACAACCATTAGAAAATATAATAAAGATAGAGTGTGCAGATGGTCAGATGCTACCATATGATGGATTTATAGTGACAGACATTTATTTAACAAACATTGGTGGACCATATTCATGTATGTTGCTTGTTATACCAGATAGTCCATACAATAGTCAAGTGCCACTATTATTAGGTACTAATGTTCTGACAGCAATAATGAATGGATGCCGATATCAGTACGGGGAAAGATTTTTACAGACATCTAAACTTACCACCCCATGGTACACTACATTTCGAAGTATTTTACTGCGAGAAAAGGAACTTAAGCGAAACAATTATAAATTGGCTATAGTAAAATTTGCTGGAAATACTAACATTATTATACCACCAAATAGCAATGTTACTTTAAATGGATATTTGGATAAGGAGTTACCATATTGCACAACACCTGCAATGATTCTTCCAACTAAAGGATCTGTACTTACACCTGATTTAGACGTTGCACCATCATTATTGGATTATCAATACCACAGGACGCAAGGAGTTACAGTTGAGGTAAGTAATGTGACAACACGTACAGTGAACATTCAGCCTCATGCAGTATTATGCGAAATCCAGCCAGTATCTATCGAGGAAAACCAAGACCAGGAAAACTTAGAATTTTCACCACCACTTTTAGAGCAGGTAACTATAGATACCACTAATGTAACACCTGATCAACTTGAGAGGGGAACAAATTTGATAATAGAATACCAGAACATCTTTTCAAAGGGAGATGCAGACATGGGACATGCAACAATGGTAGAACATAAGATAGAACTAACTGATGAACGACCTTTCAAACAAAAGTATCGTAGAATACCACCCTCTATGTTCGATGAGGTAAGATCGCACTTACAACAACTCTTAAGGAATGGAATAATACGTAAGTCACATAGTCCATGGTCTTCAAATGTAGTTTTAGTTAGGAAAAAAGATGACAGTTTGCGTATGTGTGTCGATTTTAGACAACTTAATCAGAAATCCGTAAAAGATGCATATGCTCTTCCACGAATAGAGGAAATATTAGATTGTTTGTCAGGAAACAAGTATTTTTCAACAATTGACATGAAATCCGGGTACCATCAAGTCGAAATATTTGAACCACATAAGCAGCGCACAGCATTTACTGTTGGTCCATTAGGTTTTTTTGAATTTTGCAGGATGCCATTTGGATTGTCGAACTCTCCAGCTACTTATCAACGTTTAATGCAAGACTGTTTAGGAGATTTACACCTTACAATTTGCTGTATTTTTATAGATGATGTCATAATATTTGCTAGAACCTTTGAGGAACATTTGGAAAGATTAAAACTTGTTTTTGACAGAATTAGAGCAGCTTGTTTGAAACTAGCACCTGGAAAATGTACATTCTTCAAGCCAAAAGTCAAATATGTTGGTCATATAGTCTCTGAGGCAGGAATAGAAACTGATCCTGAGAAAATTGAGAAAATTGTAAATTGGCCCACACCAAAGACACCAGAAGCGGTAAGACAATTTATTGGTTTTGCAGGTTATTATAGAAGGTTTATCAGAAATTTCAGTCAAATTTCAAAACCACTAACAGAACTTATGCCTACACCAGTTAGAAAAAGTAAAAAGAAAACTCATACTCAAAAACCATGGAATTGGGGAGATACACAGGAGAAATCATTTTTGAAACTGAAGGAACTTTTATCAAGTGCACCAATTTTGGGGTATGCTGACTATACACAACCATTTGAAATACACACTGATGCTAGCGGTTTAGGTTTAGGGGCGGTTCTTTATCAGAAACAGGAAGAATACAATAGGGTCATTGCTTATGCTAGCCGAGGATTATCAAAATCGGAGAAAAATTATCCAGCTCACAAACTTGAATTTTTGGCGTTAAAATGGTCTATTTGCGACAAGTTTCATGATTATTTGTATGGTCATCCATTTACTGTTTATACCGACAACAACCCTTTAACCTATGTTTTAACTACAGCCAACTTGGATTCAACTGGTCATAGATGGCTTGCAGCTTTATCCGTGTATGATTTTGACATAATATATCGTCCCGGTAAAAACAATTCGGATGCTGATGCTTTGTCTAGGATACCATCTAATACAATTTCAAAGGAATCAATAAAAGCTATATGTGGATTGGTAAGAACACCTTTTGTGGAAACATTAGCTGTAGCACCAGATGTTTTAGATGAATTATCAATGGATATTCACCATCAAATTCATAATGATGTTGATTGGAAACTTATACAAAGACAGGACATGGAGTTAAAGCAAATAATTGAATTTGTACAACAAGGAGTTAAACCAAAAAAGGAACAAGTTATTCATGGTCAATTAAGCAGACAGTTTGAACATTTGAAATTAATTGATGATATACTTTATAGAGAGATAACTGATAGAAATGGAAAAATTATCCGACAGTTAGTTTTACCATCTAAACAAGTAAATATAGTACTTCAAGCTTTACATAGCGAAATGGGACATCCGGGTAGAGATAGAACCACTTCTCTTATTCGTGATAGGTTTTACTGGCCAGGAATGTCGAAGGACATAGACAACTGGATAGACAAATGTGACCGGTGTATCAAAAGGAAAAAGGAACCAGATAAAGCACCTTTGGTAAGTATAACTACTTCTCAACCGTTGGAACTAGTTTGTTTAGATTTTCTAACTTTGGAACAGTCAAAAGGAGGACAACAGCATATATTAGTGGTAACTGATCATTTTACAAGGTATGCTCAGGCTTATCCAACTAAAAACCAAACTGCAAAAACTACAGCTGAATTGTTATACTATCAGTTTATTGTACACTATGGCATTCCAAAACGTATTCATTCGGATCAAGGTCCAAACTTTGAAGGAAATTTGATACAAGAACTTTGTAAATTATTAGGAATAAAAAAATCAAGAACGACACCTTATCATGCAATGGGAAACGGTATGACTGAACGATTCAATCGCACATTGCTCTCTATGTTAGGAACTTTGGAACCATATCAAAAACTTAACTGGAAACTTCATGTAGGATCTCTTGTACATGCTTATAACTGCACAAAACATGACAGTACAAATCAGTCACCTTATTTTCTTATGTTTGGCAGAGAACCACATTTACCCATTGATTTAGCTTTTGGATTAATTACTGAAACTAATAGGAAACCACAGTCAAAATATATTCAGGAATTAAGGGAAAGATTAATGGAAGCATACAAATTGGCAGCAGAAAATTCTAGGAGATCACAGTGTAAACAAAAGGAAGGTTATGATTTGAAAACAAGAGGTGCAGCTATTGAGAAGGGGGATAAGGTATTAGTTAGGAAAGTAGCTTTTGATGGAAAACATAAAATTGCAGATAAATGGGAGGATGATGTATATATTGTAGTGAAACAACCAAATGTTGATATACCAGTATTTACTGTTAAGAAGGAAAATGGAGAAGGTAAACCAAGAACACTTCATAGAAATTTATTATTACCTATTGGTCATATTTCAGAGGAAAATATAATGTCTCATCCACAGCCAAAGCCTAGGACACGAATAAAACCATCACTTGCCACACAGAAGCCGAAACCTAAACCCAGAACTCGAAAATTAAAGGCAGTAGATATTACAGTCTCAGATTATTCATCCTCTGAGGATGATTACTCATATTTCATTCCTGTAGTGAATGTTGAAAGTACTCCAACCAGTACTGTTGACCCAGCACAACTGCAAGGAATGGAATCGAATTTAGAACAGGGTACAGAATCAGTTGGGGACGCCCAGTCTGATTCGGATCAGAATAGGTATGTTTCTGAATTAGAGGAACAAAGCTTTTCTGAAGAATCAACTATATCCAATCATGAGTCTTTGGATTTGGAGGAAACTATCCAACAGTCAGATCATGAGGATAATATTTTATTGGCAACACCTCCTATTCCACCTCGGAGATCAGGACGTGCGAGGCAACAGCCAAAATGGATAACTTCTGGGGATTACATTACTAAATCTGCAAATGTATCAACAAATCAATGGAAACAAAAAGCAGAGTTTATGGTTTCTATAATTCAACAGGGAATATTATCTGGACTTGAAAAGGAAGCAGGACAAGCATTGATTGATATTGTAAAGACTTCTTAAGCTCATTTTTATGTTTTAAATTTAGTTAACATATTTGTCTCTTTATTTCAGAAAAGTCCTGTAAGGCAGAACTTATTTGGATTATTTTTTTTTTCTCTTCTCGTAAGAATTTAACAACTCAACTGTAATGACGAGGACGTCATTTCACAACGCAGGGGAGTTTGTAGCATAGTGTTATTTGTAATATATGGTGTTATTTGTAATGTATATGATTAATTATAATTTTTAGTTAAATTTATTGACTTTTGACATTTACGGACATTGACTATGAGTACTGTAGTACTTTTATTTTCTGGTTAGTTTACTTTACATCATGGGATTTAATTCTCTTATCTCATTGGTCAGTTAGTGAACTCTTAGTGAATTGTGTTCAGGTACTCACTATAAATTTATTCTGATTCTTTGGGTGAGTTAAAATTGGATTGGAAATTCTTGTTGCTTGTCATTCAGCATTCAGCTGCATTTATTTATTCTTATTTTGGTGGATTCATCGTTTCACATTAACAGGTCAGTTATTTCATTTATTTTTCCGTTCTTTCCTATTGTTATTTTTGTAAGAGAGTTTTTGTATGATAGTTTGATATATTTATAAGAGTGAAATGTAAGATTATTTTTAATAGTAAAAGTAATTCTACCGGTACATGTATCATATGTATTTGTATTTTACGACACAGCTTAAATATCATGGGCTGATACTTATTATTTCTATATGTTATTGTGAATTCAGTAGAATAAAGTAGCTTGCCATATTTAATAGTAGGAAATGTTAACTTTGTGTTAACCACTGGACTTATGCAGGTCATATTTTATTTTATACAGATCCAGAAATATGAATTAATTAGCTGGAAAGTCCAGATATTAAGATTGGGAATTTTTATCCCAAGTCCTTTGTATAATATATAAGGTAAGCTCTGTTCTGTGTTTTATTTTTTGTTTGTCATATTGTTGGTGTGTATTTTAGTTCAGTGTAGTCTTATGTACTTTAAGCGTTTCAGTTTTGTACTGTTACTGTTCGTTATCGTTCATATTTATTTGAAATTCATGTAGTAGAGAATTGTTATTAATGTAATTGCACAAGGTGTTGTTAGTAACTGGTTTTATAATTAAACGCATCATGAAGTTATTTGTTCCGAAATGTTTCACTTTGAATGCATTTGTATTGATTTTTGAATGATTTCGATTTTATCTAACTTTAGAAAGTGACAAGAGTTATCTTTCTTTGTGTACTATTTTGTCATATGATTATTTTTCGTATTTTATATTATAGGGATTAATCTATCGATTACTAAGACAATAAACATTAAACCAGCCTCAGACTATATTTATTACGCCTAAATCTGATGGTTCTACATAAACACTTGTAAAATCTCAATTGGATAATCTGGCTTCCTTTCCCATAGAAACAAATTCAAACCTCAAGACATATCTGTAAAATTGCTGAAAGTGACATGGCACTCAATCAATCAAACACATTTGTAAGACACATTAAATAACATCTACTAGTACATGAAATTTTCAATCTATAAAACAATACTTGTACTTTAATAACAAAAATAATGAACAAGTGTGCACACAGAAAAATGTCTCTCCTGCATTCAACATCAGTAATGAAAACAAGTGTGGACACAGAAAGATGTCTCGCCTGAATTCCGCATCAGTAACGAAAAAAAATTACATCATAAGCATTACGTAAATAGCATTAAACTGTTATCATTTAAATATATAAAATGCATGGTAACAGAGAAACGGACCTAATCGTAAAACTTAACTTAGTCATTAGACCATAAAATTGAGGTCATGGTCAGTTGAAACCTACAATACAGTCATGTACTAATCATTTGCAATCTATATACATGTACCAAATACTTTCATCCTACTATGCATGGTTACAGAGGAAGTGCCCCAATTCAAAAACTTTAACATAGTCGTTGGACCGTGAAATTGAGATCAAGGTCAGGTGACACTTACCAGACAGTCAAGTACTATTCATCAGCAACCTATATACCAAATATTGTCATCCTACCATGAATGGTTACAGAGGAACAGCCCTAACCCAAAAACTTTAAAGTAGTTGCTGGACCGTGAAACTGAGGTCAAGGTCAGGTGACACTTACTAGACAGTCATGTACTAGTCATCAGCAACCTATATACCAAATATTGTCATCCTACCATGCGTGGTTACAGGGGAACTGTCGTAACCCAAAAACTTTAATGTAGTCACTGGACCGTGAAATTGAGGTCAAGGTCAGGTGACAGGTGACTGACTGGCAAGTACTCATCATAATCTACCTCTGGACCAAATTTGATGGACCTAAGGCTTGGGCTTACAAAGATATGAAGCAAGATGTCAAAGTGTTTACGCCACTGCCGCCGCCGGATTCCTATACATATGTCTCGCCTCCAGCGACTATCATCGCAGGCGAGACAAAATATACTTCATGAGCATCATGTAAATAGCATTAAATTGTCTTTATTAAAAATACAACACAGTTGTCACTGGACTATGAAACTGAGGCCAATCAAGTGACACCTAACCTGGGACTAGTATAACTAACGGATATGACACTCCATAAGTCTTTAGTGTAGTAGGTACAAAGCCTGGTCTGAAACAAAACCGGAATAAGATAAAAACAAGATGGCAGAAATTACACCATCTAGCACAATAAATACATTTAAATAAAGTTTGGTAAATTATTTACCAAATTATATTATCATTCGTATGTTTAACCTTTTAAAATTATAAAAATTAAAATAAATTTTACTGGTGGCCTTGTTGTTTGAAGTTTTGCCTAATTTTCTACTCTGTTGACATATAGTCTAATAATAATAAATGTACTAGCAAAATTTAAAAGGTAAACTGTATGTACCAACCTAAACATATTTTTTCGCATTTTTTTCATCAAATATGACTTTTGTTGTGAATCTCTAAGATACTTTCTGATGAGGCAGCATGAAATATTTGCCAGTTATTAGGCGCAAATTTTTAAATAGTCCCATCTACTATAAAGTCAATATTCCTTTTCGGTCATAATTTAAAGGAAAAAGAAATAGGTCAACATTGAGAATACAATGAATAAGCATGACATGATAAGGTGACTGACTGGAAAGTACTTATCAGCAGTTACCACTGGACCAATCTGATGGACCTAGGGCTTAAGCTTACCGGGGAATTTTTTAGCGCTCGCCACTTTCGTCATTGACGAAATCATTTGAAAATTGACGATAGATTTCTAAATCAATTTCGTCACCTGATTTCCAACAAGTACTAAAATTTTTCGTTACAAATTCATTCTACCAATTGTAAAACGACATATTTATGACCCCTATGTCAATAAACAGGAAATTTAATTGTTTCACCTCGATAGTTTTAAACAGCAGGTGTCAATCGTCGAATCGATGTTTTTACAAGTAATCCGATTAACATGATTAAGTGGTGCTCCTGGTCAATATACGCAAACAAAAGTGTTGTAGATCGTACTGATGAACAGACTTCCACCTTTTGATTAAATATGTAATGCAAATAAAAATTGCAAAGATTTTGCGTAATTTAACTCATTTTTCGTATGTTTTGCTGGTTTCAAATGGATTACGCGCCATTTGTGTACATCCGAGATACGTCTAATTACCGGTGGCTACCACTTAGAAAACGAAGAGTACAACGGCCCTTAATGAAAAACTTGTAAACGATTGATATACAAACGCTTTTTAAATAAGTTTTAAAATTAAAATTCTTTGAAAATTTATAAACATTTTGTTATAATCATTTTTTTAAACTAATTTATACACTGCAATTGAAAGAATATAGTTTTTATACTATAATATTTCACCAGTACAATGAATGCATGCTTCTGAGCAGATGCTTATACGGCTCATCCGCTAATGTGACTAAAGCCCTCAAAATCCTAAAAAATTCCCTGAGCTTACAGATATAAAACAAAATCTCTCACTTACTGTCTTTGTTTAAGCTTATGCTTATTTTGTAGATTGAAATCAACCATTATTTATTTACATACGTACAGTTATTCAGCATTATTTTCCTTATTTATTCAGCATTGCATAATTCTGTGGGTTTTTTTTTATTTTGTTGGATGATTTTCTTCAGTACATTTTGACCTTGATTTGACTGGAAGTTTTCAAATTTTTTAATATAAAAGACAACCAAAACATAACAGGATGAAAATTATGATTGCGACCAATGGCAATAGTTATCAAACACAAAATTAAAATAGGTATACATACGTACAAGTCCAAACTTTGGTCATTTTGCAACACTCAATAGATTTTTGTTTATTTTATTTGAATGGTGTTTAACACCACTTTCAGCAATTTTCAGCTTTATTATAGCGTCCAGTTTTATTGAGGGATGAAGTCAGAGTACCCAACCCCAATCTTTGGTAGGAAAAATGGCAATCCTCTTCAAGTAAGATTGGAGTCAGGTGTATCCTGCCCGCAGTGAGATTTTCACCCACAATCTCAGTATTGACAGACCATGTAATCAAAAGTAGACGAACTACCTTGACCACTTGGCCATTGAGGCCCCTCAAAACTCCATAGAAAAAGTCAAGAGTGATTTGCATGCTGTAAATAACAAAGGCCTTATTTGAAATATGAGGAATAATTTTTTCTTTTGGATTTTTGTAATAAAGGGTTACAATATGGAATAATTGACCCATTTCCAGTTTAAAATGATTTATCTCCCCTTTTACTTCCTGTTAAAAAGACTATGGCTGTCATAAAAGACTATGATATTGAAATAACTTGACTTGGGGAGTTTTTTACGTCCTACACCGACAAAACTTAATGCCCTTGGTAGGATGGATATTGAAATAAAGAGTTTGGATTGTTTTTATATAGTTTGTCTCTGCCAATAAAATTTTTATCTAATTAACCTTATGAGTACTACTCAGTAGATGTTACTATAGTCATAGGCAACAGGTGAGTTTGAATACAACAGGGATGTAAGCTTGTTTATTCAAGCTATAAAACAGCTGGGGTTTTACCTCCAATTAGCGTCAGGTAAATAGGGTAATGAACATTGGTTGATTAATAAACGATCACGTTTACACAGCAGGTGGTTTAATAACCTTCCTCACTTAGATATTGACACCTGTCATTCAACTGAAGCATGAAAATTTATCAAAGACAATTGCCCATTTCAAAAGGTTTCAACAGGACAAACTGTAGCCGCAGATTTTAGTACCGATAGTGTTTTTTTAAATTGGAAAGTCGTCAATTAAATAATGCAAGCACACAACTGCATCTAGTCGTAGATGCTGTTGATCACAATCACACTCACAGGGGTGCAAGTTAAATCGGCACTAAGTCAGATCGGCACCTTAAAAAAGAGTCAAATCGGCACCGGAAAGTAGTTAATTCGGCACCAATGTATAGTCAAATCGGCTTTGGATTTCGGCACCTGTTAAATGATTTATACTTATTGCAATGAAATTGTTTAAAATGCAAATTTTAATGAATTTTAATACATGACATGTTGAAAATTATAATTTTAAATAAAATAATTACTAATTATGGATGTTGATTGGGTGATTCTTTGAAATTTACAACTGTAATTAAGTTTGATAATGTATATATATTACTGTTATAATAACCTCGATGATTAGACGGTTAAATTCCTTTGAAAAAGTAACAAATTCATTTTTTGTTTGACAAATTATATGGTTTGTTGTTGTTATAAGGACTCTAAAAGTGTTTCATGATTGTTAACTAAATGATTTTCAAATTAAGATTAAAAGGCCCAAGCCCAAGCTGTTTAATAAGTGAGAAAAATGGAAAAAAAATATATAAATGAGATACTATTATTCCCACGATGTCAGACGACAGTTGCATCAAGTGCAGTCAAATAGTTCGTCCAAGACAGGAAGCTCTGCAGTGTGAAAGCTGTTCCAGGCGGATTATATTTAAAGGTACAATGTAAAAGACTGGTGTGTTTTCATGACATCTATTCGAACAAATAATGACGTGGAAGGGTGGCTCAACAGGTTAAATGCACAGAAAGCCACCAGAGGACCAGTTCCATTTTATCACCTGATTTGTGAACTGTTTGCAGAAGCAGAAGATATTCCATTACAGCTACTACTTGTTGCAGAGGGAAAATTAAGACGCCATCAAAGAAAACAGACCCGTCAGGTTCAGCAAATGATTTTCAGTTTGTGGCAGCAATACTAGAACAACACCATCATTTAATATATTACTTTATCATTATGAACTGTTCTTTGATTTTATAGTGCTTGTTGCGTTTGTATGTGCTAGATTTTTAATGAAATAAAATAAACATTGTTATCTTTCAATCGTTTTTGTTTTTAACTTAACATATTATAATAAATTCAGAAAAAACATAGGTGCCAAATTGACTATATCAGGTGCCGAATTAACCATACTGAGTGCCGAATTGACAATACCAAGTGCCGATTTAACCAGGTGCCGTTTTGACCAAGTGCCGATCTGACTTGTATTCACTCACAGTGCTCCCAAGCTCATGCATGTTGGTTTTTTTTACTTACAGCCTCAACTGCTTGATGCAGGATATTAGTGAACTTAGAAAACATTCTTTTCTTCATCTGTTGTTTGCAGAAATCGACATAATACACAAAATTAGGAAGACTGTCTACATTTCTAATTGAAATATAATGCGTAATGAAAACAGGAAATGAACAAAGCACAGATATTCCGAAATTGGTCACGTATCAATCCCCAAAATATTCCGGATATCACAAACGTACTGAAATGGTATTACAGTGATGCCACACTCCGATTTAGTCTAGCTATAGTCGATCTGACATTCTAGTGGGACAACCTGTAACTAGTTGCCACACAAGCTTTTGATGTTTATAATCCCAAACACTTTATAACAAATATAGAGAACTGAACAAAATCAATTGCAGATGAACAATTTCTTAGGGATTATATTTAGGAATTCAATATTTAGGTCAAATATGAACCTAAACTGAAATGAGAAAATTCTAAGTGTCACTTTTTATATTTAGTATATATGTATAAACAACAAAATAAAATGCAAACGAATGCCGGACAACTCAGACCCTGACAATTCGGACCGTATATCAGGACAATTCGGACCGTTTTATAATGAATAAAGATATTAATTTTACAAAGATAATGATAATGTATTCATGCTTTTTGCAGCCGACTTTTGAATGTTTTTGTTTGTTTGTTTGTTTGGTTTTTATTTTTGTTTTTATGTAGAAGGTTTGTATCTACAGCCGACTTTTGTATCTGGCATTATTATTCTACATCAAGCTATTATTGTAAAAAAATGATAAAAGTTGTTGTTGCATATTTTATTTTATTTATGATGATAATGAAATATAACAATTTAACAGTCAAAACATACATAGATTATAAATTTATAGCACAATGTTCAGCACAAACAGCACAAATAGTCTAAAATCCAGGATTGTAGATCTAGATGTTGCCACATTTCTTCAAAAGTCTACTGGCTGTTATCTTGTTGTTCGCGTAGTCATCCCACAGCTGGCAGATAATACCCTAGGTCTCTCTGGTCTCTTTGCGTTGTCGTCGACGGAGTTTACCCTCACTGATGAGCTTAAGCTGGAGTGGGATTTTATCGGCTTCTCTGTAAAGCAGCTGTAGAAGTATGTAGAACTGTAGATCCCCTTTACCAGCATGGGTGTTGACACGGTTGTGCCAGCCCTCAACATCGTTGTTGGTTCGAACTGACTTTCCAAACACGCTCCAAGCTGATACGGGCCATATTGTACTGTGAAACCAAGTGTCCTCGACGTATGTCAGCAAAATCTTCAGTTGATCTGTACTGGATTTTTCTTTCAGGTTGGTAAAGGCCTCGGAGATATGGTCTGCTGGTAGGAAAGGCAGTGCAAATACCTGGCGCTTGTAGATGTCATCTCGACGGGAATAGGCAGTCTGGAAATAAAAAAAAATAACCATAATTATCATTTTACTATATATTTATATGAAGATACGGGGTGTAATTAACTTATTTTAATATTCGTGAAAATTATGTAAATTAATTTGAATAATCAAATAATTTATTAATGTAATTGACATAATTAGAATTTTATTTCTGAAACTTTAAACAGAAAATTTAATAAAAATTGGTTATTTTAACTTAAAAAACCTTCTTGTAGTCTTTCTTTTTCTTGCCAGCCATAACTACGAAAACTAACGGGAGCTGTTTACTGTCGTTGCCACTTTTCTGGAAGGCGTGTATGGTGAGGAGCTGGTAAAATGTTTCTTTTACTATCTTAAAGGTTCTGTCGATAAACCATGACTTCGCTTTTCGAAGAATTTCCAGTTGTCTGTCTGTTGAGAAGATTAGGTGACGACGATTGCTGACACTCACATCTGCTCGAAAGAAGGGCTCTGGAATGTGTTGTCCTAGAAAATCTTCGTCTAGTTCGAACAATATAACAAAGAATGTGAATTAACCCATCTCCAAAGAATCATGATTATTTTATTTATCAATCTTGAATCGAATTTTGGTCCTGACATATATCTTCGTGCAAACTATTTGCATCATTCCGAATTATAATTCAGATTAGTTCTACCATTATGCATAATAATGCTCTGAAAGATGGGGAAGATTTAAGCATAAGTTTGATCAACAAATATCGAGTTGTTTACTTATATGCGTTGACATTATTAAGCCGCGTTAACCTCCGACTTGAAATAAGAACGTCTCAATTATTGATGATCTAAAGGTTTGACCTTATACAAAAGTTTACACTTAATTGTTTTGCAAAAATTCAATCTAAGATCATGCGTAATTTACTATATATTTTTTTTTCAGTTATGTTGTGTGACCTTGACCTTATAAGAAAAAATCTTTATTTTCTAATAAATATTATATGCAGTAAAGCTCATTTATTGCACTCCTCACTTCTTAATGGACTAATTCCCAGGACTCGAACCACAAGGTTTCTCAGTACGTCCCGAGATGCCAAAAAGGAGAATGGGGGTTGTCTGGTGATAACACAGATCATAGTGGATGGTTAACGTATTTGAAGAGTGTCACGCCAATAACAGGATATAGACCACTTTTGTTTTAGACAAAAGTATGTGCCAAAAAAACTCGTCCTGATCGACATACTCGTTTGATTAAATATGTAAACTAGTAAAAGAGTAGTTTAAGGCTCAGTTCAATGCTTTTTAAATATTATACTTGTTATTATTGCTATAGAAACTACGGAAGCCCATTAGTGCCAGGGTGGTGTTTTATTTTTTCTAACTCGTTATTACGACTTAGCTAACTCGTTATAACGACTTAGCTAACTCGTTATAACGACTTAGTAACTCGTTATAACGACATAGCTAACTCGTTATTACCACTTAGCTAACTCGTTATAACAACTTGCTAGCTGTAACTCTTAATAACGACATAGTAACTCGTTATAACGACTTAGCTAACTCGTTATAACGACTTAGCTAACTCGTTATAACGACTTAGCTAACTCGTTATAACGACTTAGTAACTCGTTATAACGACTTAGCTAACTCGTTATAACGACATAGCTAACTCGTTATAACGACTTAGCTAACTCGTTATAACGACTTAGTTAACTCGTTATAACGACTTAGCTAACTCGTTATAACGACTTAGTAACTCGTTATAACGACATAGCTAACTCGTTATAACGACTTTGTTAACTCGTTATAACGACATAGCTAACTCGTTATAACGACATAGCTAACTCGTTATAACGACATAGCTAACTCGTTATAACGACTTAGTAACTCGTTATAACGACATAGCTAACTCGTTATAACGACTTAGTTAACTCGTTATAACGACATAGCTAACTCGTTATAACGACATAGCTAACTCGTTATAACGACAAAGCTAACTCGTTATAACGACTTAGTTAACTCGTTATAACGACATAGCTAACTCGTTATAACGACATAGCTAACTCGTTATAACGACTTAGTTAACTCGTTATAACGACATAGCTAACTCGTTATAACGACATAGCTAACTCGTTATAACGACTTTGTTAACTCGTTATAACGACATAGCTAACTCGTTATAGTTAGCTAAGTCGTTATAACGAGTTAGCTAAGTCGTGATAACGAGTTAGCTAAGTCGTGATAACGAGTGAGCTAAGTCGTGATAACGAGTTAGCTAAGTCGTTATAACGAGTTAGCTATGTCGTTATAACGAGTTACTAAGTCGTTATAACGAGTTAGCTGTCGTTTTAACGAGTTAGCTATGTCGTTATAACGAGTTAGCTATGTCGTTATAACGAGTCAACTAAGTCGTTATAACGAGTTAGCTAAGTCGTTAAAACGAGTTACTAAGTCGTTATAACGAGTTAGCTATGTCGTTATAACGAGTTACTATGTCGTTATTACGAGTTACAGCTAGCAAGTTGTTATAACGAGTTAGCTAAGTGGTAATAACGAGTTAGCTATGTCGTTATAACGAGTTACTAAGTCGTTATAACGAGTTAGCTAAGTCGTTATAACGAGTTAGTTAAGTTGTAATAACGAGTTAGCTAAGTCGTAATAACGAGTTAGAAAAAATAAAACACCACCCTGGCACTAATGGGCTTCCGTAAGAAACAAACAATTTCCTACATTGTCAGAAATCAGAAATCCGTTCTGTCCTCGAAACAATCGATAAATGTCCACTATAGCATTGCATTTCTATATTGTTTCTAATTAAGGCTCGAAAAATCAACTTAATATTTCTGAAACTGTATTAGGACCCCGCTACAAATATATTTATTGTTGATTTGTTTTGTGTAGTTGCATTTTTTGTATTGCGGTGAGACGTTCACTGAATGTCCGCTTTGATGTCAGGGTCAGATTACAATAAAAGAGAGGGTTTGTTATCCTTTAGATAATTTCAACCCAACCTCACACTGTTTCAAGCCAGCATTTTTGGTCCTCGTCTAAGTAGTCCTTTATTTTGTTTATTGTTTCTTAATTTTTTTGCTTTTATGAAGGCTTTCCACTTTCTGAGTTATATCCTGTCTGTTATTTGTTTGTTTCTTATTTTTTTTTTCTATGCCAAGTTTTTCTTTCCCCGTTATGAATTTTGTTATGCGAAATACATTTTGTACTATGTATTGGAAATTGCGTTCTCGCAGTTAACCCTCCACACTTTTTTAAAAGGAGTTATTCCCCCTGTCCACAAAAGTCACAAAAGATTAATGTGCACATTAACTTTGTTTGTTTGATTGAATGGTGTTTAACGTCACTTTCAGCAATTTTTCAGCTATATCGTGGCGTCAAGTTTTTATTGGGGAGGAAGCCGGACAAATTAACTTTGAAAGAGATCGCAATCGGAAAGTTGTTCCAACATGGTCAGTTATGGATCTAAATGCCTAAATACATTTGTGCAAGAATTTTGAGGACTCCCCAGTTATAGAAGTTATTTCCATTCTTTTATTGCAAATAAAATTTGTACCATTTTAACTCATAAACCAGATAACAGAGACTTGGGTTATGACCTTGAACTTTAAAAAAGGTCACAAGTTCAAAATCAAGATCACATTCTAACTTTGACCTGCTGAGATTCTTTTGACCATATCCTAGCTGGTACTAAACCAGTGGCGGATCCAGGGGGGGCGTAAGGGGCGTACGCCCCCCCCCCCTTTCAAAAACAAAGGAAAGGAAAAAAAGAGAACAGGGAGGGTAACAACCAGCGCCAAAGGCAAAAATATATTCCCCGCTCGTCCTCGCCTTAAATTAATGCATTAACGGTATACCCCTGCCGTAAACGCGCCTTTGCGAGGCGCGAGAGGACCACTTCTTGGCCCTCCTTTTCCGATATCCCCTTTTTACGCCCCCCCCCCTTTTCGAAAATCCTGTATCCGCCCCTGTAAACTGGGATTTTAAACAATTTATTCTATCGCAGGGTCTAGCCCTAATTGAACCCTCAATCGGATCACCTCGGTCGGTTATTTCCGTCTATGATCACTTTCCGGACCTCTTGACGGAAATGGCATACAAATTGATTGGAATTGATTCCCCATTTGAGGAATCACGAGACGTTCCGCATGTTTGTTTATGTTGTTACTATCAGTTGTGAAATTTCTTCTATAATCCTTTTTTCTAACAAATAATTTCTTAAAGGAAAGAGGTATAAGGTAGGCACGTTATTTCAAAATAACTAATATTTATTTATAAAGTTTGCCCTATATGGCCTGTATACGCCCTTCACTTCAGAAGTTCAGTTTTAAAACGAAAGTAGACACAAGGTTTCGGTATGCGTATTGACATGATCGCCCTACAAACACTTTTTGTGATCATATTTTTATGCAAAATATACTGCGGATTTGTAACATTAATTATGTTTTTTCCTTTTAGAATAAACAAGTAATGACGAGAATCTACATCTATGCTATAAATTTATTATTATATTGCATGAAAGGTTATGTCTATTCAGGCTCAGCCCAATGGAAAAACAGCCATGCAATAACAAACTACTAGTACAATTAGAACCAATAAGCTCTGCATTTAGTTATGTCAAATTTTGTTTTGATTTCACCATTAAACGATAGAACAAACTTCAAATAATATCAGTTTTTTATTTGATTGGTCAAATATCAGTTGCACTATAATTAGCATTACTCTCCTTATTAACAACAATTAATAATGGGGGATATAGGGCTTATTCATGTTGCAAGTAATTTATAGAACCGCCTCTGGTTATACAAATACACTTTCTTACACTTGGCATTCAATTTGTCTGACTGTGAGGACTGTGCTGTCATAACTTATCATTTATCAGAATGTAGTAGCAATTTTGGCATCCAATATGGCACAATGAGCGCAAAAAGATATTTGTAATAACTGTTCAATTTATGACAAATCATATTACATTAGTCTCCCAATTTATCCACAATGCAGAAGGCCCCAGTCAGTAACATTACCCTGGACTTTTAAATGATAGTATATGGAAGTGTGTCATGACCGTTTGCCCTACATGTATATTATTTTTTCTGTATTTATATTTATGAATTGTTATAGTGTGAAATTACCATAACCAGGGATGTATCCAGAAAATTTGGCTGGGGGGGGGGGGGGGGGTGAAATTCGGGCAAGGGGTCTGGGTATTGGTGGGAGAGTAGGGGGCAAAGCCCCCAGAAGCTGGTGAGATTTAAGCAATTGTGAGGGTGTTGAGGACTATAAATTTTAACATTTTTAACAAACTTGCGTGAGCTTTTTTCTCCTTTTTAGGGGGGTGCAACAGTCCCTCCGCCCCCTCTGGATCTGCCATTTTAACAATTGTTACATTAATTATAAAAGTAATTTTGATCCTTTAGTATATAAATAGTATTTAAAATGTTTTTATTTGTTTAAAGTAATTTACCTTGGATGGATACATTTTTGTGTCAGCAATTAGTTATCAGCAGATACAAATAATTCAATGATTTTAAGAACAACTTATTTTTATTTAATTGACCTTGGGCAGGGAATTTTTTAGGATTTTGAGGGCTTTAGTCACATTAGCGGATGAGCCGTATAAGCATCTGCTCAGAAGGATGCATTCATTGTACTGGTGAAATATTATAGTATAAAAACAATATTCTTTCAATTGCAGTGTATAAATTAGTTTAAAAAAATGATTATAACAAAATGTTTATAAATTTTCAAAGAATTTTAATTTTAAAACTTATTTAAAAAGCGTTTGTATATCAATCGTTTACAAGTTTTTCATTAAGGGCCGTTGTACTCTTCGTTTTCTAAGTGGTAGCCACCGGTAATTAGACGTATCTCGGATGTACACAAATGGCGCGTAATCCATTTGAAACCAGCAAAACATACGAAAAATGAGTTAAATACGCAAAATCTTTGCAATTTTTATTTGCATTACATATTTAATCAAAAGGTGGAAGTCTGTTCATCAGTACGATCTACAACACTTTTGTTTGCGTATATTGACCAGGAGCACCACTTAATCATGTTAATCGGATTACCTGTAAAAACATCGATTCGACGATTGACACCTGCTGTTCAAAACTATCGAGGTGAAACAATTAAATTTCCTGTTTATTGACATTGGGGTCATAAATATGTCGTTTTACAATTGTTAGAATGAATTTGTAACGAAAAATTTTAGTACTTGTTGGAAATCAGATGACGAAATTGATTTAGAAATCTATCGTCAATTTTCAAATGATTTCGTCAATGACGAAAGTGGCGAGCACTAAAAAATTCCCTGCTTGGGTGCAGACTTCGAGTAGGATATATGCCAGCAAAAAAAATATCAGTTCTTTATTCAACATGGATAAAACTAGTGTAATTCTTGCAACACTAAGGTCAAACTTCAGGTTATGACAACCCATTTCTTTTTTCAACTTCAAGACAATTCTGTATCTTAAATTTGATGATTGATATTTATTTTAAATTCAAATATGTAGTGGTGAAAAACTAGTGTTTACCATCTATAATACCAATTATCTTTGGCAATAAAAATGCCTTTGTTGGTTAAATTTCCTATACAATTCAACAGTCATTGCACATTTCTTGAACTAGATATTCAAATACCAATCTAAATGAAATTGTTTCTTGGTACTTCTAGTTAGTAAAAATCCTTTTCTTACTGTTCTTGGCTGTACCATCTTATACATGTTGTGACTTGTAGTCCAGAAAAAAAAGTACATGTAATCGTTTGGCGTTGATCTATCAATTTTATTAAAATTAAATCATTCACTTGCAATGGCAACAAATAAAAAGGAAGGGGAAAGTGAAAGATTTAATTTCAATTTGATGTTGCCCTATTTGGCATAATTATCGGCAAATTACGTAACGTAATAGTGTATTAACTTTAATGCCAAAGGAGGATTGGGCAGCTTTATTTATTTTACATTTTTTTGCAGTTTGCATGCTTTAGCCACATTATGGGTGAACCAATGGAGGTAGATACACCTGCAGACCCTATCACAGAACAGCCGCATAAAACGACCCCTTTACAACGAGTGCTTTCAGAAGAAGAAAAACGATGTTCCATATGTTTAGATGATTTTATTGACAAGAAAATTTTAGATAAATGTACACATCCTTTCTGTACAGAGTGTATAGACTTACATTTTTCATATAAACCTACCTGTCCTGTATGTGGGACAGTGTATGGTAAAGTTACTGGCACACAGCCAGAAGGAACAATGACCATAAAACGATATGCTAATAGGACCTTGCCTGGACATGAACCTCATGGATACATCCAAGTGTCATATTATTTTCCAGATGGTACACAAATGGTAAATACATACTACACTCATTTAAAAAACTTCTAAGAGTACATAGACTTACTTGGGCACAAAAAATAATTGTTCAGTTTGAAAAAGTTTAAGCAACATTTAACTCGACAATCATGTAAACACAAATTTCAGTCTTAATTTATTAATTTTGCCAAACTGGGGATGTAACCTGTGGTATTTCATACTATACACAGGCATTTTACATGTACCTATTATACCTATATTGACATTTGTTTGTGAGTATAAAACTAATTCAGCTTTATCCAATTACCCTATGTTTAAAGCCATTTACCAGTCACACATAAATCATAGATGCCTATGGCTTTAGAAAGTCTAAAACGAACCAGCAGCTATTAACTTTAACTTGACAAATCTATCATCATGACATAATGTACCTGTATGGGACAATCTGATTAAAATCAGCTGTTATGTTCGCTCCGTATACTACGTTACTACGTTAGTGGCGTAGTAACGTAGTATACGGAGCGAACATAACAGCTGATTTTAATCAGATTGCTGTATGGGACCTTTGCCATGTTTTGAAAATATCATTACTGATAACTACATATATACTAGTACTGAAGTTGAGTAATTATACCCTGCCACACAAAGTGGAGAGGTATTAATTGATACCCTCTGTATGGATATGAGTGTTCGTCCGTCCATGCCTCAGTGGTTTCCAGATAATAACTTAAATACCCATCAACAGATGTTATTTAAACTTTGCACATCTATTAAATACTATAAAATGAAGATCAATTTCGATTTTCAGCACAATCCAATTTGTAGTTTTCGACTAAGACCAATTCAGGTGTTTTTTTGGTCAACAATTGGCAGTTTCCAGATGATAACTTAAAACGTGCCAATAGATTTTGTTTAAACTTTGCACAGCTCTAAAGTACTATAAAATGAAGATCGGATTGAATTTTCAGCACAATCCCATTTGTAAGCTTTTGGGTTGTGCCACTTTGAAAAAATTTTTATTCAGAAATTCATTACAGCATCAGGTTTTATTGATCAAATGTGTGCACACAATTATTATTAAAAGAATTTGCATTTGCTAAATTTTGTCATAAAATTCATTACAGGCAACTCATCCTAAACCAGGTCAACCATATTATGGAACTAGTCGAACTGGGTACCTACCAGACTCTCCTAAAGGTCGTATAGTAACAAGGCTTTTAAAAATTGCATTTGACAGACGACTGGTATTTACTGTGGGTAGATCCAGAACAACAGGTGCTGATGATTGTGTAACATGGAACGATATTCACCACAAAACCACACTTTCAGGGGGACCAGAGAAGTAAGCCTTTTCAGATTCATTCTTTTTGAAACTTCCGAAGTTTTTTAACATTTGATAGAAATTAATACATGTAATGAATTTATCACAAGTCTACTGAATAAGATAAAAATGTAAATGTGTGATTATCTTATTATTCAGATAGCATTAAAAAACTGGACTTTGTAGTGACAGTGTAGTTTTTATTTAGTAATTGAATTGGCTTACTCATATTTTTGATATGCTATAAAAAGTTTTAATTGCAATAACAGTATTGAATGAAGTTAGACTTGAACTCACAACCTTTTTGACACACAAGTGATCAGTAGTTGATGACTTACTAGCTAGACAAACTGGCCATTAAAACACTGATTGAATAACGGTATACAGGTGTTAAAGTGTTTTCATCATTCTCATAGAACATTATTATAACATTACCCAAAGAATATTATAATGCACATAAGAATTTTAAAACTCTGGGTCTTATTGAAATAAATCCAAATGTGTAATACTTAAGAGATAACTATATTGTATTGAATTTGCTGGAATCAGTTGTGATTTGATGGTCGGAAATTAAGTTTACTGGGGAGGTAGTAAACGCATATTTCCGACCATTAAATCATCAATTGATGCCAGTTATTCTTCAAATACTTTACGGTTATCTACATTCTAATGCCACAGCAATAAAATAACTAAATTAACTGAGTAATATGTTGTTTTTATATTTACTGGAAATAATGTCTGCACTTGTGTTAACTTCTGACAGCATCAATCATGGAATTTATGCCCTGAAAGTATTGAAGTCCAATCAGAATTGATGTTACAGTAAGAATTACATTAGAATAGTAATTAGTAGGGTTGATAGTTAAACCTTCAATGAATTAATTTGTACAAAAGAAATGTTCAGAGATTAATGATTTGCCCATAGATCTACATTAGTAGATCTATGTAGGATTCTGCTTTTATATAAATGTATGTCTTTTTCAGCTTTGGTTATCCAGACCCTACTTACTTGGACCGAGTTATGGAGGAACTTGCGGCTAAGGGAGTTACAGAAGCTGACCTACATGAGGCTCCAGAAGATGTCATAAAATGACAAAGAAATCCACCTGCTAAACGTCTTTCATTCCCATTTACAATCTTTGAAGTAGAACATTTCTAATAAAAGGATTGTGTGGGGTAGAAATAACTAATGTTGTTAATGACAGCTTTATATTTTAAAATTAATTTAATATTGTTGTATTAATGTGTTAACTAAAGTTGTATAAACATTTTGAAGATATTGATTATAATATTCCTGTATTTATTGTTTTAAGACAGCTAGGATCTTACAATAACAAAAACAACCTTTAGAGAAAAAAACTGGCTTAAAATAATAAATGTGCACACTGCACTGGTGGAAAGGTTGCTTTGCAGGTATTAAATGAGAACCCTGCATCCTGTCTGATTATAATCAATGTAAACATATTTTACAATATGATGCAATAGGAAATACAAAAAATGAAGCAAAATAATTCAGGAAAATTAACATATAAAAAAGCAAACTAGACAAAAGTATGCCCCTGCAGCTGAGAATTTAAGGTTGATATATTAGTGGCAAAGTTGTTTTTTTTTTATAAGTGTGTATGAAGGACACAAATGATTCCCCCGCCTGACCAGCAACATAAGCAGTGTTTTGCAACAGGCAAATCCTACCTCAGCTACTAGCATCTGGACTGCAAACTATTTCAAATTTTATGAAAATAAAATCAAGATCCTTAGGTCCTGAATTCATCATTATGTGTACAAACATAATTTTAAATATAAATGCTATAAAAATGAAGAAGATAGTCGGACTAGACATATACCCTTATCACAGTTATATGTTCTGCAAACTAAGTTCAACTATGTGTCATTTTAAGAATATTTCACGAAAAAACAAATCCTTTGGCCCTGCACACCTCAATTATGTCTTCAAACGTCCTACCAAATATAATGTTTTTGCTATGGAAAACTCCAAATATCACTGTGGTCACAATGAGCCTAATCATGACTTTCTTTATAAAGTACACACCTAATAAACCTTTGAAGTGGGGTATTAAAGGTGGACCTTGGCAGAATTTGACTGGTTGAATGTCATAATGCAAAATTAACAGTGGTAAAAAGGATCGGTCACACCCAAGGTCTTGCAAACAATGTAGTGAAGTCTTATCTTGATGGTTCTAATCTTGTTGATTTGGTCAAGGGTATCATGTTTACATGGACAATTTTTTCTCCAGTCTAGATTTATTTACAGAACTGTATGAGAACTATAATACTCTGAGGTAGAGCCCATCAAAATGAAACATGTCTCCTTAAGGAAGAATAATGTCTACACTACAAAATACATAGTTTTGGTCATTATTTTCGGACACCCCTTAAAGGAGTTATTGCCCTTAATGACAATTTTTTTTAATGAAATTTTCAGTTTTTGTCCTGGAACCTAAAAACTATAACAGCTAGAGTGATACTGTAAAATGTGTAAATGAAAAGCCATGGTCTTGCAAGTACTATTAAGCAATTTTTCTATTTCAAACCACCTCTTCTAGTTTTTAAGTTATATTGTATAAAACAGAAAATTTTGTCAAAAATCGTCATTAGAGGGCAATAACTCCTACAAGAAGCCATTGCACAGCTCCAGAGTAATAGTAACTATTGTTGTCTTTAATGTGCTTATCAATTTGAGGCAAAAACTCTTACTATTTTTAGTAACAGCCGTCGGTTGATCTACACCATGGATTTAAAACTTGAAAACCCAATGATGATTGTGGCCAAGTTTGAAAAAAGTTGGCCAGTGGTTTCAGGACAGGATTTTTGAAAAAATTCAAGACAGATGACAAGTAATGGCAAAAACTAATATGGACCTGTGGTCCAGGTGAGCTAACAATTTTTTATGAATTAGTAGTTTTTGCCCTGTAACTGCAATGCCATAAGAGCTAAAGTGAAACTAAATTGCAAAATGATCAGCAGGACAAGGCCTAGTTCAAAACTGTCAGATGACTCTTAGGAGTTGTTGCCCTTAATTACAAATTCATATGAAATAATCAGTTATTGTGTAATAATGGAGTACAACTAAATCTCAATTAATCTGAAGGACAAGGACTACAAATCATTTGATTTTTCAGAAGTCTTATGGCACTTATAGGAGTTATTGCCCTTAATCAAAATTGTTGAAGACATTTTTAGTTTTTACCCAATAACTTAAAAGCTATAACAGACTTAAAACTGTAAATTGCAAAAATTTAAAGACAGCCGGAAGTTATTTGTGTTCTATGTGAGTGATTACAGGCTCCTTCAAGCCTCTAGTTTAATTTCCAATCTACACATTACTTTGTTTCAAATACCACCAAAAGAAAATTCCTGCTAAATGATGATGAATGCAACATGAAAAAATTCAATATATTGCTTTCATGGTTGTTGTGTTTTTTTTCCATGTTGGTCTTGTTGCAAGTCATTAATTGAATATTTAATATTGTAAAATGTCTTTTTATATCAGACCATTTGCTAATTACACAAAATCATACTGATATTGCCCTTTTAAAAGACATAAGGTTCACCATTTCTGAATGAGAAGATGTCCCATTAAATTATATTTACTGCAAAAAAAGAACTACAGAATAATGGTTTAAATAGTAATGCTAGGGATTCCAGGTGACTGTCTCATATCCTTGGAACACTCAAATGAAGGTCGTGGGACATTATTTTACTTTTCACTTTAATTTAAATATGTTATTCATTAAAGGATATACATATGTCTTCTGATTGAGTTTTTTCAAGCATTTATAATAATATTTTTAAAGTTTAAACATCTTATTATTTAACTGAAAACCGGCATGTTGATCTGAGCATCCAGTTCATTTTACCTACAATGTTGAAACTCATGGCATTCGTTTTTTACGACATTACGCGTTTTTACCTATTTTTGCATCAGTTCTCAGGATTCAATTTTAAATGAATAAAACCAGCATGATGTCTTGTTTCTTAAAATTTATGTTTCATCTCCAGTTCTTAAAGGGAAACTTATATGCTGTTCATTTTACCAAAAAATAACCGAAAACTAAGCAAAAAAATGCAATAAATGACACAGTAAAAAATTTGAAGTTAGTATTTACAGAAGAAACATACATGGTTTCAAAGTTCACTGTTTGTCCATGTTAAAGGTTATAATTTTAAATTTCTCATAAATGCACCTCACTGTTGCAATTTGCAATTTTGTTATTATTTAGACATACTTAAATTGCAGTTGTCAGCCATATTGTGGGAGGCATATTTGTTGGAGGCCTTCTGGTAAATTAACTCTAAGTATACCTACCATACAGAGACAAGACCATATTTGTTACAAAAAAATTTCCATTGTTGTGAAGGAAAGCATTTTCTCGGAAATATGATTCAAACTTGGAGAAAACTGCCGTTTTATTGGTAGTAAATTGCTGTTGTTGGCCATATTGCGGCAGCCATTTTGAATGTGGCATTTCTTTAAAAAACTTTAAGGTATAACCATCTTACTGAGACTTGGAAATATGCATTGAAAATAAATATATTTTTGGTGTAAAGCAAAGCATTTGCTTATAAATTGAACTCAAACTTAGAAAAATTGCCAAAATTGTCATCTTTAAACTTGCATAACTTTTTTATTGGTAGACAGATTTTCAGTCTGTTTTTTGGCTTGTTCTCTAAACACTGTGGAACTTTTAAATGCTATGATTTTTGCTAAGATGGAATATAGCGATATTTTTCTCTTGGAATCCCAAGTAATGCTTTTCAAAGTGGATGCTAGTTATCATCTGACCTGCTTACAAAACTAGGAAAGAAAATGTCACCGACATTTACTTAATTTTATCAGTTGGTATATCCAGATTTCAATAGGTGTAAGAAATCACAAAAGTTTGTTAAAAAAACAACCAATCAAACTGCTGTAATGATTGTGTAACTCTGTATAGTAATAAGCAAACACACAATTTAAAAATAGGGCATCTAATGGGACATTAAATGATATCCCGCCACGATATTCATCAATAGTTAAATATATTTCTATATACTAGTATGCAATACTGTATATACCATACATCCACTATATACTAGTATATAGAGACAGAAAGAAATGAGTTATCTTTCTTAGACCAGAAAATTTCATTATTGTCAAATTTGAAAATTTATAAAGTGGCAAAACTTCAATAATATTTTTCGGATCACCCTGAAAATTAAACTTGACCTGTATTTTATTGTACTGAACAGCTGTGCAAAATATCATTCAAATCCCTTGAGGTGTTTTCAAGTTATCATCTGGAAACCTACGGGGGACGGACAGACACCGAACAAAACTGAGGGTATAATAAATATATCGCCACTTCATGTGGCGGGGTATAAAACGTATCCAATATCAATCATTTCAGGTGTGGCACCTACAAGTTTCAAAATAAATAAACAGCCCAAATGTCTACCTTGTCCGACACAAAAAAAAAATTGATTACAGTAGGTGTTATGTTTAATTGACAGAAATTCTGTATTTTGACACTCAAGAATTTACATCTATATAAAAAATAAAGTCAATTGTTTAGTGTTCAGCTGGTGTGTGAGTCACAGCCATTGCATGTTCACTTGGTGTGTGATTCAAAGCCTTTGCCAAGTCTTTCATTTCCTCTGCAAAACAAAAAAAAGTCTTTACTTTTTAAAGAACATAAATAAGATCTAGTGCAATTGCAATCTCACAAGTTCAAATTTGTATATTTACATCAGTTATTTTAGAAGCATATCAAAACTTTTACACACAAGATCCAGTTGACATTTGCAAAGAGTTGTTAGCGGAGTTAACAGATTTGAAACATCAAATTAACATTCAATTTAATAAAAATTCAGTTATTACCAACATAATTCAAGAAAATTTTGCTGTTTTAAGTATACATCTAGTAATCCCTGTATTTATTACAATGTTACCAAAAAGATGGCTCCATATGTAAATTTTGTTAACTTTTTCCAAACTCTACATGAACACTTTTGTGAATTTGTCAGTATTGAGGTTGGGCTTATAGATTCTTTCTTGTCAATCTTTGCAATTTAATCAATTTATAGTTATCTATTTAACATGTGTGGACACAGAAAAACATCTCGCCTGCATTCCACATCAGTAACAAAAATCAATTTCGTCATAAGCAATAAGTAAATAGCATTAGTTATCAGCAGCAGCCTGTATACCAAATATTGTCATCCTATTATGCATAGTTACAGAGGAACTGTCCTAATACAAAAACTTTAATATAGTCACTGGACCGTGAAATTGAGGTCAAGGTCAGGTGACACCTACCAGACAGTCATGTACTATTCATCAGCAACCTATATACCAAATATTGTCAACCTACCATGCATGGTTACAGAGGAACAGCCATAGCCAAAAAACTTTAACGTAGTCCTATGGGCCCTAAAAGACAGTTGTGTACTATTCATCAGCAACCTATATACCAAATATTGTCATCCTACCAAGCAGTTACCAGTTACAGAGAAACTGCCGTAACCCAAAACTTTAAAATAGTTGCTGGACTGTGAAATTGAGGTCAAGGTCAGGTGACACCTACCAGACAGTCATGTACTAGTCATCAGCAACCTATATACCAAATATTGTCATTATACCATGAATGGTAACAGAGGAACTGTGGTAACCCAAAAACTTAAAACGTAGTCGCGAAATGTCAGTTCTGTTATTTTGATAGACAGCTTTTGAGAATAACATTTAAAAAAATTAAAATTACCTGATAAGTGCTGTCAGACAGTTTTTTCTATGGCAATACATCAAATGAACATGCAACCTATTTTATACCTGAAAGTCACCTTCACAATTTCATAACCATATTTCACATACATGTTTGTTAATTTGATTTGTTTTGTGAAATTTGACTGTAGTTGGATATTAAGGAACTTAGAAACTGTAGAAAGACTATATGACACAAAGATTGACACTTGTAATATAAGTTTAACTTTAAGGGTGTTTGTATATACTTACTATTATAAGCTACCGATTTCCTTTGTGCTAATATTTCTCTATTCTTTTTTCTTATAATGTCTTCTCGTTCAAGAATAACTCTTTCCTTTTCTCTCAAATACTCTATACAGAAAAGTACAACATATTAAAAAAACAAACAAACGGTGTCCCATAAAGCTATAATCATTGAACTGTAAACTTATTTATAAAAATTGCAGCCTATAAGTATATGTAAACGTAATTTCATTAAATTTTATTTTATAACAACCAAAAATGTGTGTGCTGCATGTACTGCATTGGAAATACAATTTACAGAAAACAATCACTCATTATTCCTTCACCGAGCTTCTGTATGTGTTATTTAGTTTAAATCTGGATAATTGGATAAACATGAGAACAATAGAGACAATTTCTAAGACCTTATGACACTGCCATCTGGCCCCTTTAAATCTTATAGTAAATTTGATTGATTAAATAACTGCTTGGACCTCCAGCAAGCTGTATTTCAGCTACTAGTATATGTTCTGGGCAAGAACAAATTTAAACACTAAATCGTATGAGTAAATGGAAAGGACCAGTGGGCAGAAAATTAAACCTCTGTAAATTGTGAGTTAAACAGAGGAATCCATAGTACAAATGGCATTCAAGAACCAATTCATAACACAATCTACAACCCAAATTTCAAACTACATTGAAATTATAAGCCCTTTCATTGAAATATGAATACTTAATATAAATCAATATATGCTTATGAATTCAGAGGGCATATTTTTAAGTTTAAAATGTGCAAAACAATAAAATTTCCTAAATACTAGTACCGGAAAATGAAAATGTAAATAAATTACTTACGAAGTCTCTGATGGCCATAAACAATTCCAGAAATCAAAGCAACCCATCTGGCTCCCTGTAAAAACACAAAAGTAACATGTAAATTGTTTTTTACAACTAAATATTTTGTTTAAATGTATTAAAACTTAAAAGTTGTAACCTGTAGTACATTAGTATGCACATGCTCACCATAACCGGTAGTAAATTCACATGATCATGTCCACCATTTCTTTCTATACAACAAAATTACAAATGTGTCTAGTTTCTTAGTTAAAGTTTTAATGTGACAATTGGCAATATTTTATCTACCTTGACTTTTTGTTTCTTTGTTTTTTAAAATAAAAAAAGGAGAATAATGTACAAATAAACAGACAAGGAACACAAAGTGATATCATGATTACACAAAATATTGGCATTCAACTTACTACTGCAGTTTACTGGTGTCAAAACAAGGGCTTATTGTTATAAAACGTTTTTTGGATGAATCAATGCAGGTTCAAAAAGAACTTGAGTGTTCTACGCAGGCCGTTTTAGCATTTTCGGCACAGAGACATTATTGAAATTGCTGAGATACTACCCGTACTAGTAGCTACAGAGATGCCTTACTTTTTTTTTACTTATTGTTACTTGGCTTTCTACCAGTACCTGTAAATGATATTTTCATTTATAAAATGCTTAATTTCATTAAATTCATCAATAGAGAAAGCACATACATGTTGAGCATTGATAAGTATACAGTTGTTCTTATAATTTATCATAACAATCTAAATCAACTACATGTACAGGAAAATACTGAGGTTTTGTAAACTGTCAACTAGAATGTTGATCGTTTCTTCCTTCTGAAGGTCCAATGCAAGAAGAAGACATCTAACCTGTTATATTTTTTATTTGAAGTACTGTGAAAGTACTTAAATTCGTGGGTATCAATTTTCGTGGTTTGGTGAAATTTTACATGTTCGTGGGTTCTTAAATTCGTGGACTGACGGTTTCCGAAAATGCAAAAAGTGAGGTAGCGATCAAAATATATGATTACAGCAGATCATTTTCGCTGCTGATAATAAACATCAACATATAAAGAAGACGAAACAGTTTCATTACATGATGTTTTTTACGCGCGTAGTAACGAATGTAAAATTAACAACACGGAAATCAATTATAAACACGGTAATGTATTAATTAATTGATTAATTGCAATAAAAACTACTTTGAGTCTATTTAATTCTCTAATTGTTATCTATAGAAGCATTCCTAGCCGAAGGGCATTTGTAACTTCATGTGTTGAGTAGCAATAAATACAAAGGTGTAATTTAATGTCATTTGTGCCACGATCGGTATTATCACATCCATTTGATATAGCGTGCCATTGATATGCACTAATAAAGATAAAGTATAGCTTATCTTTTAAATATTTTATTTGTTATTTTAATTTATGTTCAAAGGAGCAACCAAATTCATAATTCCGATAATAATTTGTTACTTTGTAACATCGAAAATGAACACCTCATATATCCCCACCTTGACCGGAAGTCGATGTTTCTTCGTACGCTTTACAATTAAATAATACCTACATTTAATAAAAACACAATTCGAACATGAAACCTGTAACATAATCATTAAGATGGATTTTGAGCTGAACATTAGTAATGGATCGAACCACAAAATCATATATTACATTTACAAATAAATGTCCGATCTCGGACATTTTCAGATCGTTGTTCCGAAGTTCCCATCTGTTAATGAAGTTTTATTCTTCATTGGATTTTTAATTTCGTGGTCCGAGGCCTCCACGAAAACCACGAAAATTGATACCCCACGAATAAAAAGTATTTCACAGTAATCTATTCCTATTGATAACACAGTCATTAGTGACCTCTCTTTCACCCACATTTAAACACTTTAAGTGATCATATTTTTATTCAAAATATAATGGGGATTTGTAACGTTAATTATGTTTTTTCCTTTTAGAATAAACAAGTAATGACGAGAATGTACATGTGTGCTCTAAACATGCTAAATTTATTATTATATTGCATGAAAGGTTATGTGTGCCTATTCAGCCCAATCAGTGATACTTGTAGGATTTTTTTATGGTGAGTCCTGGACTCATCACTTTTGAGAATGGTGAGTCCCAAAAAATTTTCATGAGTCCCACATATCACAGATGAGTCCAGCTAAGTGAATGCATACACCCGTTTTCTTTGATGACCGACCCATTAAATGTCTTTTTATGAAAAGATTTAATATGGCTTACTACTAGTATGTTTATGTCATGCTATGTTATATAAGTAGTTAATGTAGTGGAGTTTCGCAGTCTTCTGGAGTATGATCGAACTGCATTCATTACTTGAAACATGCTGATGTTTGCCCATTAAAGAGAGACTTGTGTATTACAAGTTACCTGGCTCTTCTTAGAATTGAATGTCAGATGCTGACATTAATATTTCTTCCAAACATCTCATAACCCCCCCCCCCCCTTTTCAGATCATAGTCTATAGCAGATTATCTTCTTGATATATACAAAAATTAAAAGTTTATTAGATAACTAATCTAATGTTCATATTGAAGATATCTTTTACCGGTAAAGAAATCTTACTTTAAAAAAAAGCGTAAGAATTGCAACTGCAAGGTTCCGACCGTGTATTGAAAATTGAAAACACGAGTGTATTATCAACGCTTAAATTTATCTGTAAAAACTGTCCATCAATACCGAACGTTTATTGTTTAATAAACATCTTAATTAAGGCATATTTGCCGCCCGAGTGATTGCTAACTGCTGAGAATCAGACGAAACAGGTAAACATCGATCGCCATTTGTAAGAATATGTAATCACGCATCGGAGACGGAATTGACATGACGGAAATTCGTACGCGTCCGACAACTGACATGGACGCGTTAGATGTTGAAAAGGCGCGTCCAGAACTGAAAAGACGCGTACAATACGCATCTAGACGCGTTGCGAGGATCCCTGAGCCCAATGGAAAAACAGCCATGCAATAAAAAACTACTAGTACAATTAGAACCAATAAGCTCTGCATTTAGTTATGTCAAATTTTGTTTTGATTTCACCAGGAAAGAATAGAACAAGCTTTGAATAATATCAGCTTTTATTTTGATTGGTCAAATATCAGTTGCACCATAATAAGCATTACCCTCCTTATTTATAACAATTAATAATGGGGGATATAAGGCTTATTCATGTTGCAAGTAATTTATAGAACTGCCTCTGGTTATACAAATACACTTTCTTACACTTGGCATTCAATTTGTCTGACTGCGAGGACTGTGCTGTCATAACTTATTATTTATCGGAATGTGGTAGCAATATTGGCATCCAATAATATGGCACAATGAGCCCAAAAAGATATTTGTAACAACTGTCATGACAAATCATATTACATTAGTCTCCCAATTTATCCACAATGCCAAAGGTCCCAGTCAGTAACATTACTGTGGACTTCTAAATGATAGTATACTATATGTAAGTCAGACGGCTTGTAATTAATTTTATTTGTAATTGAACAGTTGAAGAATGAAGGTTGTACAGGCTTGTACCCAAACTCTAAACTCTCGTTTTTTAATCATAGTAACAACAATTTTTCAGACCGCGGTTTAGTTTTTGACAATGCAAGTCTTGTACTTTTGAACTTCACACTGACAGTTGACCAAAATAAGATTGGTCTGGGTGGTTTTGAGAGATCAAATCACACCAGAATGCACATTAAACTTTAAAAAAAAAAACTATTGCTACAACATCCAGGACACTTCCAAACCAGGAACCTATAAATCAACGGGACTGGAATCTAACGATATCGTCTACTTTTCATTGTCGCGCCAATACTTAATTACCGAACAAGTGTCGACACGGATATGATCGTGTTTTCGGCTTCCAAAAGACGCCTCTATAAGCTGTCTGTTTAAGACTCTGGTTACCGGCACTATGTTTATATATTAATAAATTTGCGTATTTAATGAAAGGTAATTAAAAAAGAAAAAAAAATCCTTACAGATTTTATGAATTATAAAATTATATGAACTGGTCCCAGTGAGTTAAAATCGAAACTGTTTTGTATTTTTTTATTTGATGTTAACAGGAACCTATAAATCAACTTATACCAGTTAAACTAGTGCCAGATTTTTATGGCTTTAACCAATTAGACAAATAATTTGATGACATGGGTATTAGCTACCTAGGGATTTACACCTTATGACATCGTTGTTTATTGAACCATTTGTTCATCACACCTGTGATTACATAACGAGTGCAACAGGTGGTCACAACATTAAGAGAATGGGTTGTAATAAATATTAATTAAAATTAGAAAAATTGCGTTTGTAGTATTAATTAATTACAACTTAATTAGGGTAGTTAGAGTACTTACTTAAATAAATTTGCTAAAACAGCCCCTTTTAATCAGAGTTCCCAAGATCAAGAGAAATTAAATTAATTAATAGGTGTATAAAAAGGTAATTTGTAACTGCTGATATTAATCCCCCAATGCTTGTTTGTTTATACAAATTTTTCTATTATGCTTATTACCAATCACAAGCAAAACACAAAATGAATAGAGATGTTTTTAATAATGGACAATCATGAACTGTAATTAAGTTTTTGTAAAACATAAAGTGATTTTTCATGTCCTCAATTATGACCTATCTGTTTACAATCTTAAAACATTTATCTTTCATAATATGAAAGAAATATGAATACTGCTTTCATAATACAAAAGTAGATTGGTTGTATTCAAGGGGACCGTTAAAAATCTGCGTCGACTTTCCATAAACCTGCAAATATTTCATGCTACCTAATCCGAAAATATACGGGAATCACAACAAAAAAAAAACTATATGCTGCAACACGACACAAACAACCTAATTGGTTGGTCTATACCTTTTTAATGTGTAATATTGCATTATGATAATATATGGTCATAAAATATAAAGTTCGCCAAAATGACATACCAAAATGGCGACCGGTAAAAGTGGCTCACGATTTTCGCTTATTTTAACATTTTTTTAATTGATAAAACATGGTCATGGTAATACAATTAGGTAAAAAAGACACACAAAATTCTAAAAAATTACAACATATTTACTGTCACAAAAAATTGGCAACAAATTTAACTAAAATGTTGGTATCGTATTACATTCGTTTATGTCACTTCTGCGTTCTCGCTTAATCTCGTTCAGGTCTCGTCGCGACAAAGAAATCGTACTTCCTTAGCTGAAGACTTAGCGAGTGTCCAATCCCGTTAGTTATACTAGTCCCAGTCCAAACGAAGATAGCAGTCAAATAATTACCCGAATCAATGGGGATATATTTCTGTTTGGAGAAACCGGTGCTATCTGTGCAGAAGGCATGATGAATTTGAGGTGACCTTGAGTGCAAAGACGACAGGGAGTACACAAAAGCAGTATGGCAACCCTTACTTAATACTCAATACTCAATTTACGAACAAGTGTCGACACGGATATGACCGTATATACGGATTTTGTACATACAATCTTTTCGAGACTCAAGCAAGTTACGTGTATATATCAATACATTGATGCATTTAATAACAAAAATTAAGCAAATTAGAAAAAGCCCAACACATACATAAAAAAACAAAGAAAAAAAAAACCAAAACACACACAACAAACAAACCAAAAACAAAAGTTTTGATTAATTCTAAAATTCAATTGTTGTACTAGTCCCAGTGAATTAAAATCAAAACCGCCTTGTATGATTTTATTTGATGTTTATGGTTTTCACCAATTGACCAATTTCAGTTTTACATGATTTATCTCCCTTTTACCTTACAGTTTAAAAAACTACGGCTATCATCACTATGATATTGTAATAAAGATTTTGCATGGTTTTTTGTATTGTTTGTCTATGCCAATTAAATTATTTAATTAACCTCATTAGTAGATGTTAATATAGCCATAGGTAACAGGTGAGTTTGAATATTGGAACATGGATGTCACTGGTAAGCTTGCTGTATCTGTATCTGTAGAGGTACTGGGCTGTACTTCACTACTGAATATAGTGCCCAGGGGGTTGATGCGATCTAGTCGTACTGGTTAAGAGAGGCTCCTTGCCCACGGAGTTCTCTCTTAAAGGATTCAAGAGTAGTAGCAGTTGTGCAATTTTCACTTAGATGGTTCCAGTCTTTGATTGTCCGCGGTATAAATGAGTTCTTGTAAGTGTCTGTGTTGCAGCTCTGTATTTGGAGTTTTTTGGCCGTTGTTGACCGTGTTCTTCCTTTGCACTTGGTTATATTAGGATCAGCAGGGATAGCTATCAGGTCATTGACGATTTTGTACATTAGGATGAGACGTTGTTCTTTTCTACGTTCCGATAATGGTGTCCAGTTTAGTTTGTTCATCATGTCAGTTACACTTGACGTTCTTCCGTAGTCGTTGAATATAAATCGGGCCGCTCTGCGTTGGATGGATTCGAGTCGGTCAATGTCTTTTTGTAAATAGGGATCCCAGACAGTTGCACTATATTCTAGAACGGATCTTACTAATGCTATGTAGGCAGTTTCTTTTAGGGTTGTGGAGCAGTGTTTAAGATTGCTTAATCAACCTATAAAACAGCAGGGGTTCTACCTTAGATTAACATCAGGTAAATAGGGGTTATAAACAAAGGTTAATTAATTAACAATCATGTTAACACGGCAGGGGGTTTTAATAACATCCTCACTCATATTTTCACATCTGTAATCTGTAAAATTTATCAATGTTAATTTTCCATTTCAAAAGTTTTCAACAGGACGAACTGTGGCTGTAGCCGCAGTTTTTAGTACTGGAAGTGGACACTAGGTGGCGTTTTTTAAATTGGAAAGTCGTCAATTAGACAATTTATATGATGACATAGGTATTAGCTACCTAAGGTGTACCCTCAGACAACTTATGACACCGTTGTTTATTCCGTGACTAGTATTTATAGGTTCCTGGTTTATTGAACCATTTGTTCACCACACCTGTGATTACATAACAATTGCAACAGGTATACGCCAAATTAAAAGAGAATGGGTTGTAAAAAAATACTTATTCCAATTCTGATTTTTTTTATCATTTGCATTTAAAATTAAAGAGTTTCTTGTAAAATAAAAGCAGAAAATACGTAACAGGATGGAGATGTCCACGTGGAAAAAAGTGTTCGAAAACAGGTAAAAAAGTATGCTTATTAATCGTGTTATCAATTATGACCTATTTCTGTGCATTCTTAAAACATCATTCTTTCAGAATCTGAAAGAAAAGGGAATACTGCGATCATAATAAAGGCGTGGATTGGTTTGATTTAAGGTGACCGTTTATAAATTTTCGCCGTCTTCCCGAAAACGTGCTAATATTTCATGATACGTAATCCGATAATAACTGGGGATTCTCAACAAACAATTTTTTATGTCTATACCTTTTAAATGTGTAATTTTGCATCACGATGATATATGGTCTGAAAGTATAAAGTTCGTAAAAATGACATACAAAAATGGCGACCGTTGAAAAAGCTCCCGATTTTCGCTGATTTCAATATTTTATTTAATGATAAAACATGGTCACAATAATACAATGAGGCAAATAAAACAATTAAAATTTAAAAATAAATCAATAATATTTACTGGCACAAGATAAATGCACAAATTTGTAACTGAAATATTTAGTATCGTATTGTACTATATAGATGCTGTCATTTCTGCGTTCTCGTTTAATCTTGTTCCGATCTAGCGCGACAAGGAAATCGTACTTTTTAAACTGAAGACTTAGCGAGTGTCCAATCCCGTTAGTTATACTAGTCACAGAATAACTGCACAAATATAGCAAGGAAATAGACTAAACAACAAGAGCTTTTAAGGCTGAATTTAGACATTATTGTAACATGAATCCTTTGTTCTTTTTTACGAATAAACAAGAGAGGACGAGTAGGTATGCTCTAAATTAAAACACTTGTATGATATTGCATGAAAGGTCACGTGTGCCTGTTAAACTCAAGGGAAAATAGCCATGCAATAACCAACTACAATTAGATCCGATAATGCACAGTAAAACTCCGCCTTAATTAAGTCAAATTTTATTAATTTTCAATGCAAAAGAATAGCACGAGCTTCCAATATTAGCTTTTCATTTGATTAGTCGAATATCGGTCGCACCATAATAAACACCACCCTCTTTATTTATAACCAATTATTTATGGGCGCCGCGGGATCTAGGGGCTTATTCATGTTACAAATCATGTATAGCACCGCCTTCCTCGTTAGACAAATACACCTTCTCACGCTAAAGCGTTCGAAGGTGTATCTGTCTAACTCAGAAGACCGTGCTTGAATATAACATATTCCAACCGATTATGTAAGATAATTGAAGCTTATATACGCATTTAATATAAAATTGCATTTATTTGACTTAACATGACCAGAAGCGTTTTTCAACTTTGGTGCTAAAATTTGTTCAACTTGTAAAACCGGTCAAAAGTTGTTAAAAAAAATTCCTCTAGTAAATTTAATATCAAATTAAGTACTATTTATAGTGAGCATCGAAGATGCGAGTTCTATATACAGTTACATGTGTAAAAAAAGTCACGTAATCCATATGAACCAACCAATTTCAGACGGAAGCAGAGCTATTCGAAGAAAATAAAAATATAATTGTAAAAGGAGACAATAATAATTGATATCGATAAAATTGTGTTTATTTTTGAAATTAAAACAAAATGTCAGACATAATTTTGCAATTCTGAAACGCAGTATTTTAAATTGACAGTTTTGTGACGTAATCAACACATCAGAGAATGACGTTACGTCATCAATGGAATCAGAGGCACTGTTAGGTATTCTGGCCTTAGTTTCATAAAACTTCTCAAATTGAAATTTTCCTCAAATCCTTGAGTTTTTCCTCATAGCTGAAATATTGCTGCTCGGCGTTGAACACCATTAATCAATCAATCAATCAAATTGGAATTTTCCAGCAATCTGATTGGTCAATATTTGAGTTGAGGATGAGTCCGGTTTCATAAAACATCTCAATTTTGAGGATTTCCTCAACTCATCCTCAACTCAAATATTGACCAATCAGATTGCTGGAAAATTCAGATCATTACAATTTTCTATTTTTGAAATATCAGATATCGAATCTACACGTATCATAGGGTTAGAACTTAAGAGTCATATAATTGGGTCAATTTTTATTTTTGGATGTTACCTTCCATCTGATGAATCAATTGAAAATTATAAATATGAGCTGAATGTACTTGATTCTTTGTATACATATTATAGTGCATTTGGCAATATTGTTATTGCTGGAGACTTTAATGCCAGTTGCATCCCTACTGATGTAAATATATCTAATAGAAATAAGTCACGTGAACTTGTAGAATTTGTAACACGAAACACATTATCATATGCAGGTGGTAATATTGTATATATAGGTCCAAACTATACATATTTGACAAAGAATTCTATGTTAGATTATATTTTATTTGATAGTCACCTTAGTAGAAACATTAAATCTTATGAAATCCTTGCTGAGGGGACTATAAGTAGTACTTCGGACCACTTACCAGTTTATGCTGACATTTATTTAGACTGTAATCCACACTGTGTTATCAATGTACCGAGTAAATTTCCAGCATGGCATAAAGCGACAGCCGAGCACATTAATAGTTATAAAGACAATTTAGACGAACAGTTGATAAGCTTAAACGACAAAGTGAGAACTTGTGATATAGACTTAGATGATGCTTACGAACAATTTATCTCGATCATGCATCGGACATCTGAAAGTAGTATTCCTAAATGCGGCTTTAACAAACACACCAAACCTTATTGGAATGAAAATGTTAAACTTGCTCACGACAATGAACGATATCTTAGACGCAAGTGGATAGCCGATGGTCGTCCGCGAGGTATGCAGCACGATTCTTATAGAGACTACAAGCGTGCTAAGTATGATTTTAGGCGTATTCAAACTGCTGCAAATGAACAATTTATCCAAAAGTGCTACGATGATCTCAACGAAACCGCAAGTTGTGATGTAAGATTATTTTGGAAATCACTGAAACACTTCAAACCAAGCATCTCAAAAATTTACCCAGAGATAATCCACAATGACAAAGTGCATAATACACCTGAATCGGTTGCGGAATGCTTCGCTGAATATTTCTCTGAGGTGTACAAACAATCGAACGATGACAATTTTGACATAGAAAACAAAACAGAAGTGGATATTTTTTATTCGGATATTCTTTCAGAAGCAGCGAATAACCCAGACGGAAATTTACCTGGTGGAATAATAGAGGAACGAGAAGTGTACAAAGTCATTCACGATCTGAAGTTAAGGAAAGCCGCCGGTTACGATAAGATACAACACGAACATTTGAAATTCGGCGGAGACTCTGTTATTAGTTTCTTAACTTCCTTATTTAATATGATAGTGAAGCACGGACGTACCCCAAGCGTATGGAAACTCGGCCTAATCGTTCCGATATATAAAGGAGGCGACAAACGCAAGTCATCGCCGGACAGCTATAGACCCGTGAGCCTCTTATCCTGTGTGTATAAAATTTTTGAGTCCATAATTCAATCTCGTCTGTCGGACTATGTGCTTTCTGATAAATGCTTTCCATGTCCCCAGCAGCAAGGTTTTCAAAAGAACATCGGTTGCATAACAGCATCCTTTAATTTATATGAAACTGTATTTCACAACCTAGAATTATCTAGTAAGGTTTATGTTGCATTTTTAGATAGTAAAAAGGCGTTTGATACTGTATGGCGAGCTGGCCTGATGTGTAAACTTTATAAATTAGGAATCAAAGGTAAAATTTGGTCCATTTTAAATGATTGTCATGTTGATACAAAAAGTTCTGTAATTGTTAATCAGCAATCATCTATTTTCTTTGATGTAAAACAAGGCGTTCGCCAAGGTGGCGTATTATCTGGCTTATTATACCTTATTTTCATAAATGATCTATTATTAGATATTGAGAATGCTAATGTTCATACTGGTATGTTTAATTTAACTAGCTGTTCACCAACACTTGCGGATGACATCTCATGCATAAGTATAAGTCCTGTCGGATTGCAGCGTATGTTGAATACTTGTTTCGATTACTCTCGTAAATGGCGTTTCTGTTTTAATGTTCAGAAATCAGGTGTTGTGCAGTTTTCTCCGTCTACACGTAGTGCACGATTAGAATACGCATGGTATATTGGAAATGAACTATTACCTTTGTGGGATAGTACCGTACATCTTGGTATTCTGCTTGACTCGAAGTTCAATCAAAACGATCGTATATCTCGTGCATGTAGGAAAGGCCGAAATGTATTCTTTGCAACAAATGTGATTGACTATAAATCAACCCACCCAAATGTACTCTTAAGACTATATAAATCCGTGGTATTACCAACTGTGCTCTACGGGTCAGAACTTTGGTGCGATTTAAAGCAGAGGGATGTTAAAGCTATAAACCAATTCCAACACTTTATCGTTAAGCGGATTTTGAATCTTAAAACAACAACCCGATCAGACATGTGCGAAAGCCTTTTAGGACTACATCCATGCATAACATACGTCGATAAACGGAAACTGTATCTCTTGCAGAAACTCTGCAATTTGGACAATAAATATCTCTCAAAACGCATATTTCTCGTAAGGCTATTTTCATTTCTATACGATACAACCAAGAAACACTTAGGTTTTATCCCCGATGTAATTAAACTTTTGTACTTATATGATCTACATTCGTATCTACTTAACTTTGTTCTTGAAGATCAATTCCCATCTAAGGAGGAATGGAAACGAATTGTAACGGACTCTACCTCAACTGTTCAAACTGAAAAATGGAAAACTAGGGTTACATCTGACAATGACTTTCAAAGATTTCGGGAAATACATAACGATGTGGTTTTTGCAAAATTCTGGAAATCATCCATAACAAACCGGGAAATTACAAACTCTTATTTTATTACAAAATTAATTACAGACATTCCATACAGCACAGGAGACACCTGCTCAGTTTGTGATAGAACATTTGTCGACGTATACGTACATGCGTGTTGCAACTGTACGGGAACATTTAGCTTACTCAATTCATTTGGGATGTAATTATTGAGAACTTTCCTTTGCAACTTTTTACTGAACTTTATACAAAATCTGAAGATGAATTGTACTGTATTATGCTGGGGAGCAGAAAAGGCATGGACAACATAGTAGATCTCATTGACGACTCTAACTTTGGATACCTTTGCCATATCCATGTGATACAATCTATTGCCCATTTTAACAGGCTTAGAACTTGTGCATGAGTTAGTATCGGTGGGTGTTGTCCCATCATATATTTCATAGTTTATATATCAATGGACTTAACGTACCATTTCTTTATGTTCTTTTTCTTTTCCATTTACTTTTTTGTGTGTTGAATTATTTACTACTATATTATATGTTTATTCATTAATCTCTTGTATTAGAGGAAATAAAGACATGAATGAATGAATGCGTTGGATGGATTCGAGTCGGTCAATGTCTTTTTGTAAATAGGGATCCCAGACAGTTGCACTATATTCTAGAACGGATCTTACTAATGCTATGTAGGCAGTTTCTTTTAGGGTTGTGGAGCAGTGTTTAAGATTGCTTAATCAACCTATAAAACAGCAGGGGTTCTACCTTAGATTAACATCAGGTAAATAGGGGTTATAAACAAAGGTTAATTAATTAACAATCATGTTAACACGGCAGGGGGTTTTAATAACATCCTCACTCATATTTTCACATCTGTAATCTGTAAAATTTATCAATGTTAATTTTCCATTTCAAAAGTTTTCAACAGGACGAACTGTGGCTGTAGCCGCAGTTTTTAGTACCGGAAGTGGACACTAGGTGGCGTTTTTTAAATTGGAAAGTCGTCAATTAGACAATTCATATGATGACATAGGTATTAGCTACCTAAGGTGTACCCTCAGACAACTTATGACACCGTTGTTTATTCCGTGACTAGTATTTATAGGTTCCTGGTTTATTGAACCATTTGTTCACCACACCTGTGATTACATAACAATTGCAACAGGTATACGCCAAATTAAAAGAGAATGGGTTGTAAAAAAATACTTATTCCAATTCTGATTTTTTTTATCATTTGCATTTAAAATTAAAGAGTTTCTTGTAAAATAAAAGCAGAAAATACGTAACAGGATGGAGATGTCCACGTGGAAAAAAGTGTTCGAAAACAGGTAAAAAAGTATGCTTATTAATCGTGTTATCAATTATGACCTATTTCTGTGCATTCTTAAAACATCATTCTTTCAGAATCTGAAAGAAAAGGGAATACTGCGATCATAATAAAGGCGTGGATTGGTTTGATTTAAGGTGACCGTTTATAAATTTTCGCCGTCTTCCCGAAAACGTGCTAATATTTCATGATACGTAATCCGATAATAACTGGGGATTCTCAACAAACAATTTTTTATGTCTATACCTTTTAAATGTGTAATTTTGCATCACGATGATATATGGTCTGAAAGTATAAAGTTCGTAAAAATGACATACAAAAATGGCGACCGTTGAAAAAGCTCCCGATTTTCGCTGATTTCAATATTTTATTTAATGATAAAACATGGTCACAATAATACAATGAGGCAAATAAAACAATTAAAATTTAAAAATAAATCAATAATATTTACTGGCACAAGATAAATGCACAAATTTGTAACTGAAATATTTAGTATCGTATTGTACTATATAGATGCTGTCATTTCTGCGTTCTCGTTTAATCTTGTTCCGATCTAGCGCGACAAGGAAATCGTACTTTTTAAACTGAAGACTTAGCGAGTGTCCAATCCCGTTAGTTATACTAGTCACAGAATAACTGCACAAATATAGCAAGGAAATAGACTAAACAACAAGAGCTTTTAAGGCTGAATTTAGACATTATTGTAACATGAATCCTTTGTTCTTTTTTACGAATAAACAAGAGACGACGAGTAGGTATGCTCTAAATTAAAACACTTGTATGATATTGCATGAAAGGTCACGTGTGCCTGTTAAACTCAAGGGAAAATAGCCATGCAATAACCAACTACAATTAGATCCGATAATGCACAGTAAAACTCCGCCTTAATTAAGTCAAATTTTATTAATTTTCAATGCAAAAGAATAGCACGAGCTTCCAATATTAGCTTTTCATTTGATTAGTCGAATATCGGTCGCACCATAATAAACACCACCCTCTTTATTTATAACCAATTATTTATGGGCGCCGCGGGATCTAGGGGCTTATTCATGTTACAAATCATGTATAGCACCGCCTTCCTCGTTAGACAAATACACCTTCTCACGCTAAAGCGTTCGAAGGTGTATCTGTCTAACTCAGAAGACCGTGCTTGAATATAACATATTCCAACCGATTATGTAAGATAATTGAAGCTTATATACGCATTTAATATAAAATTGCATTTATTTGACTTAACATGACCAGAAGCGTTTTTCAACTTTGGTGCTAAAATTTGTTCAACTTGTAAAACCGGTCAAAAGTTGTTAAAAAAAATTCCTCTAGTAAATTTAATAACAAATTAAGTACTATTTATAGTGAGCATCGAAGATGCGAGTTCTATATACAGTTACATGTGTAAAAAAAGTCACGTAATCCATATGAACCAACCAATTTCAGACGGAAGCAGAGCTATTCGAAGAAAATAAAAATATAATTGTAAAAGGAGACAATAATAATTGATATCGATAAAATTGTGTTTATTTTTGAAATTAAAACAAAATGTCAGACATAATTTTGCAATTCTGAAACGCAGTATTTTAAATTGACAGTTTTGTGACGTAATCAACACATCAGAGAATGACGTTACGTCATCAATGGAATCAGAGGCACTGTTAGGTATTCTGGCCTTAGTTTCATAAAACTTCTCAAATTGAAATTTTCCTCAAATCCTTGAGTTTTTCCTCATAGCTGAAATATTGCTGCTCGGCGTTGAACACCATTAATCAATCAATCAATCAAATTGGAATTTTCCAGCAATCTGATTGGTCAATATTTGAGTTGAGGATGAGTCCGGTTTCATAAAACATCTCAATTTTGAGGATTTCCTCAACTCATCCTCAACTCAAATATTGACCAATCAGATTGCTGGAAAATTCAGATCATTACAATTTTCTATTTTTGAAATATCAGATATCGAATCTACACGTATCATAGGGTTAGAACTTAAGAGTCATATAATTGGGTCAATTTTTATTTTTGGATGTTACCTTCCATCTGATGAATCAATTGAAAATTATAAATATGAGCTGAATGTACTTGATTCTTTGTATACATATTATAGTGCATTTGGCAATATTGTTATTGCTGGAGACTTGAATGCCAGTTGCATCCCTACTGATGTAAATATATCTAATAGAAATAAGTCACGTGAACTTGTAGAATTTGTAACACGAAACACATTATCATATGCAGGTGGTAATATTGTATATATAGGTCCAAACTATACATATTTGACAAAGAATTCTATGTTAGATTATATTTTATTTGATAGTCACCTTAGTAGAAACATTAAATCTTATGAAATCCTTGCTGAGGGGACTATAAGTAGTACTTCGGACCACTTACCAGTTTATGCTGACATTTATTTAGACTGTAATCCACACTGTGTTATCAATGTACCGAGTAAATTTCCAGCATGGCATAAAGCGACAGCCGAGCACATTAATAGTTATAAAGACAATTTAGACGAACAGTTGATAAGCTTAAACGACAAAGTGAGAACTTGTGATATAGACTTAGATGATGCTTACGAACAATTTATCTCGATCATGCATCGGACATCTGAAAGTAGTATTCCTAAATGCGGCTTTAACAAACACACCAAACCTTATTGGAATGAAAATGTTAAACTTGCTCACGACAATGAACGATATCTTAGACGCAAGTGGATAGCCGATGGTCGTCCGCGAGGTATGCAGCATGATTCTTATAGAGACTACAAGCGTGCTAAGTATGATTTTAGGCGTATTCAAACTGCTGCAAATGAACAATTTATCCAAAAGTGCTACGATGATCTCAACGAAACCGCAAGTTGTGATGTAAGATTATTTTGGAAATCACTGAAACACTTCAAACCAAGCATCTCAAAAATTTACCCAGAGATAATCCACAATGACAAAGTGCATAATACACCTGAATCGGTTGCGGAATGCTTCGCTGAATATTTCTCTGAGGTGTACAAACAATCGAACGATGACAATTTTGACATAGAAAACAAAACAGAAGTGGATATTTTTTATTCGGATATTCTTTCAGAAGCAGCGAATAACCCAGACGGAAATTTACCTGGTGGAATAATAGAGGAACGAGAAGTGTACAAAGTCATTCACGATCTGAAGTTAAGGAAAGCCGCCGGTTACGATAAGATACAACACGAACATTTGAAATTCGGCGGAGACTCTGTTATTAGTTTCTTAACTTCCTTATTTAATATGATAGTGAAGCACGGACGTACCCCAAGCGTATGGAAACTCGGCCTAATCGTTCCGATATATAAAGGAGGCGACAAACGCAAGTCATCGCCGGACAGCTATAGACCCGTGAGCCTCTTATCCTGTGTGTATAAAATTTTTGAGTCCATAATTCAATCTCGTCTGTCGGACTATGTGCTTTCTGATAAATGCTTTCCATGTCCCCAGCAGCAAGGTTTTCAAAAGAACATCGGTTGCATAACAGCATCCTTTAATTTATATGAAACTGTATTTCACAACCTAGAATTATCTAGTAAGGTTTATGTTGCATTTTTAGATAGTAAAAAGGCGTTTGATACTGTATGGCGAGCTGGCCTGATGTGTAAACTTTATAAATTAGGAATCAAAGGTAAAATTTGGTCCATTTTAAATGATTGTCATGTTGATACAAAAAGTTCTGTAATTGTTAATCAGCAATCATTTATTTTCTTTGATGTAAAACAAGGCGTTCGCCAAGGTGGCGTATTATCTGGCTTATTATACCTTATTTTCATAAATGATCTATTATTAGATATTGAGAATGCTAATGTTCATACTGGTATGTTTAATTTAACTAGCTGTTCACCAACACTTGCGGATGACATCTCATGCATAAGTATAAGTCCTGTCGGATTGCAGCGTATGTTGAATACTTGTTTCGATTACTCTCGTAAATGGCGTTTCTGTTTTAATGTTCAGAAATCAGGTGTTGTGCAGTTTTCTCCGTCTACACGTAGTGCACGATTAGAATACGCATGGTATATTGGAAATGAACTATTACCTTTGTGGGATAGTACCGTACATCTTGGTATTCTGCTTGACTCGAAGTTCAATCAAAACGATCGTATATCTCGTGCATGTAGGAAAGGCCGAAATGTATTCTTTGCAACAAATGTGATTGACTATAAATCAACCCACCCAAATGTACTCTTAAGACTATATAAATCCGTGGTATTACCAACTGTGCTCTACGGGTCAGAACTTTGGTGCGATTTAAAGCAGAGGGATGTTAAAGCTATAAACCAATTCCAACACTTTATCGTTAAGCGGATTTTGAATCTTAAAACAACAACCCGATCAGACATGTGCGAAAGCCTTTTAGGACTACATCCATGCATAACATACGTCGATAAACGGAAACTGTATCTCTTGCAGAAACTCTGCAATTTGGACAATAAATATCTCTCAAAACGCATATTTCTCGTAAGGCTATTTTCATTTCTATACGATACAACCAAGAAACACTTAGGTTTTATCCCCGATGTAATTAAACTTTTGTACTTATATGATCTACATTCGTATCTACTTAACTTTGTTCTTGAAGATCAATTCCCATCTAAGGAGGAATGGAAACGAATTGTAACGGACTCTACCTCAACTGTTCAAACTGAAAAATGGAAAACTAAGGTTACATCTGACAATGACTTTCAAAGATTTCGGGAAATACATAACGATGTGGTTTTTGCAAAATTCTGGAAATCATCCATAACAAACCGGGAAATTACAAACTCTTATTTTATTACAAAATTAATTACAGACATTCCATACAGCACAGGAGACACCTGCTCAGTTTGTGATAGAACATTTGTCGACGTATACGTACATGCGTGTTGCAACTGTACGGGAACATTTAGCTTACTCAATTCATTTTGGGATGTAATTATTGAGAACTTTCCTTTGCAACTTTTTACTGAACTTTATACAAAATCTGAAGATGAATTGTACTGTATTATGCTGGGGAGCAGAAAAGGCATGGACAACATAGTAGATCTCATTGACGACTCTAACTTTGGATACCTTTGCCATATCCATGTGATACAATCTATTGCCCATTTTAACAGGCTTAGAACTTGTGCATGAGTTAGTATCGGTGGGTGTTGTCCCATCATATATTTCATAGTTTATATATCAATGGACTTAACGTACCATTTCTTTATGTTCTTTTTCTTTTCCATTTACTTTTTTGTGTGTTGAATTATTTACTACTATATTATATGTTTATTCATTAATCTCTTGTATTAGAGGAAATAAAGACATGAATGAATGAATGCGTTGGATGGATTCGAGTCGGTCAATGTCTTTTTGTAAATAGGGATCCCAGACAGTTGCACTATATTCTAGAACGGATCTTACTAATGCTATGTAGGCAGTTTCTTTTAGGGTTGTGGAGCAGTGTTTAAGATTGCTTAATCAACCTATAAAACAGCAGGGGTTCTACCTTAGATTAACATCAGGTAAATAGGGGTTATAAACAAAGGTTAATTAATTAACAATCATGTTAACACGGCAGGGGGTTTTAATAACATCCTCACTCATATTTTCACATCTGTAATCTGTAAAATTTATCAATGTTAATTTTCCATTTCAAAAGTTTTCAACAGGACGAACTGTGGCTGTAGCCGCAGTTTTTAGTACCGGAAGTGGACACTAGGTGGCGTTTTTTAAATTGGAAAGTCGTCAATTAGACAATTTATATGATGACATAGGTATTAGCTACCTAAGGTGTACCCTCAGACAACTTATGACACCGTTGTTTATTCCGTGACTAGTATTTATAGGTTCCTGGTTTATTGAACCATTTGTTCACCACACCTGTGATTACATAACAATTGCAACAGGTATACGCCAAATTAAAAGAGAATGGGTTGTAAAAAAATACTTATTCCAATTCTGATTTTTTTTATCATTTGCATTTAAAATTAAAGAGTTTCTTGTAAAATAAAAGCAGAAAATACGTAACAGGATGGAGATGTCCACGTGGAAAAAAGTGTTCGAAAACAGGTAAAAAAGTATGCTTATTAATCGTGTTATCAATTATGACCTATTTCTGTGCATTCTTAAAACATCATTCTTTCAGAATCTGAAAGAAAAGGGAATACTGCGATCATAATAAAGGCGTGGATTGGTTTGATTTAAGGTGACCGTTTATAAATTTTCGCCGTCTTCCCGAAAACGTGCTAATATTTCATGATACGTAATCCGATAATAACTGGGGATTCTCAACAAACAATTTTTTATGTCTATACCTTTTAAATGTGTAATTTTGCATCACGATGATATATGGTCTGAAAGTATAAAGTTCGTAAAAATGACATACAAAAATGGCGACCGTTGAAAAAGCTCCCGATTTTCGCTGATTTCAATATTTTATTTAATGATAAAACATGGTCACAATAATACAATGAGGCAAATAAAACAATTAAAATTTAAAAATAAATCAATAATATTTACTGGCACAAGATAAATGCACAAATTTGTAACTGAAATATTTAGTATCGTATTGTACTATATAGATGCTGTCATTTCTGCGTTCTCGTTTAATCTTGTTCCGATCTAGCGCGACAAGGAAATCGTACTTTTTAAACTGAAGACTTAGCGAGTGTCCAATCCCGTTAGTTATACTAGTCACAGAATAACTGCACAAATATAGCAAGGAAATAGACTAAACAACAAGAGCTTTTAAGGCTGAATTTAGACATTATTGTAACATGAATCCTTTGTTCTTTTTTACGAATAAACAAGAGACGACGAGTAGGTATGCTCTAAATTAAAACACTTGTATGATATTGCATGAAAGGTCACGTGTGCCTGTTAAACTCAAGGGAAAATAGCCATGCAATAACCAACTACAATTAGATCCGATAATGCACAGTAAAACTCCGCCTTAATTAAGTCAAATTTTATTGATTTTCAATGCAAAAGAATAGCACGAGCTTCCAATATTAGCTTTTCATTTGATTAGTCGAATATCGGTCGCACCATAATAAACACCACCCTCTTTATTTATAACCAATTATTTATGGGCGCCGCGGGATCTAGGGGCTTATTCATGTTACAAATCATGTATAGCACCGCCTTCCTCGTTAGACAAATACACCTTCTCACGCTAAAGCGTTCGAAGGTGTATCTGTCTAACTCAGAAGACCGTGCTTGAATATAACATATTCCAACCGATTATGTAAGATAATTGAAGCTTATATACGCATTTAATATAAAATTGCATTTATTTGACTTAACATGACCAGAAGCGTTTTTCAACTTTGGTGCTAAAATTTGTTCAACTTGTAAAACCGGTCAAAAGTTGTTAAAAAAAATTCCTCTAGTAAATTTAATAACAAATTAAGTACTATTTATAGTGAGCATCGAAGATGCGAGTTCTATATACAGTTACATGTGTAAAAAAAGTCACGTAATCCATATGAACCAACCAATTTCAGACGGAAGCAGAGCTATTCGAAGAAAATAAAAATATAATTGTAAAAGGAGACAATAATAATTGATATCGATAAAATTGTGTTTATTTTTGAAATTAAAACAAAATGTCAGACATAATTTTGCAATTCTGAAACGCAGTATTTTAAATTGACAGTTTTGTGACGTAATCAACACATCAGAGAATGACGTTACGTCATCAATGGAATCAGAGGCACTGTTAGGTATTCTGGCCTTAGTTTCATAAAACTTCTCAAATTGAAATTTTCCTCAAATCCTTGAGTTTTTCCTCATAGCTGAAATATTGCTGCTCGGCGTTAAACACCATTAATCAATTAATCAATCAAATTGGAATTTTCCAGCAATCTGATTGGTCAATATTTGAGTTGAGGATGAGTCCGGTTTCATAAAACATCTCAATTTTGAGGATTTCCTCAACTCATCCTCAACTCAAATATTGACCAATCAGATTGCTGGAAAATTCAGATGATGATATCCTCATTAGCCTAAGCGGCCTTCGCAATTAACGTCAGGTCAGGAGCATTGGATTTCAACGGTGACAGCGTTGAAATTTGACGTTCGGGTATTCTCTAGACTAACCATTTTGTATCATAGATAAGTTCAAGTAGACCGAACGTATTATGACGTTTACTACGTTTAATGTTTACATTTCTCAGCTGAGTTTGTATTAAGATTTAATAATTTTAACATAAAGTCAAGTTAATTTATATTTAAATGTTATCAAGAAAAGGTATATGCCAGCTTTAAAAAAATGATTGACATGTGCATATGATATTAAACATGATTAAATGGGGTCATATTATCTAGGTAGATATAAGCATTTTAATTGGTACCAATTAAAATGCTTATATCGGAGGTCCTGACCTGGTGTTATATTTGAAGTGATTAAGCTTGCGTCAATGAAAAATATTGCATCAGGAGACCAGGTAACACTGTTAAGTCGCTGTGAAGTAACGATGTGAACAATGTGCCATTCTCGCGTTTAGGCTGCGCCTATATTCATATTATTATTTTAACAAAGAGAGAATTTTCAAAAGTTTACCGGAAGATTGGTATTTTTCTCTAGTAAATTAAATTACAAATTTATTTAATAAATGACTTTTAGTAATTTAAGAAATAGAAAAATGGTAATCCGCTTTGAAAAAAAAGTCAGACAAATACATGTATATGCTATAAAACAACATTACCGGCTTTTAACCCTCCTCAAATTAGGGTCTCCCAATCAAAACGTTACAATGTTCTCGATCATCTAAGTTGCCTAGAAGCTTAGAAATGGAACAGTTTTTGATAACGACTGTTACAATCTTATTTTTGCCACTTGCATGCGTTTTGGTCCTGGTTGTATTGTTGGCATCTTTCGGAAAGTCTTTAGGCCTTCGCAGAAAATACGTCCAAATACTTCTACAAATTTTTGAGGTATGTCAAATGAATTAAATTTGATATTCACTAAAGATATCGTGCCATATGATGTGACTATGAGGCATGGCGTGATTCAAAGATTTACAGCAATTAGATGTGTCTAGAAATATTTTTAAAAAAAATTCTGCAGCTGTTTTGACTGTAACTGTTTCTAAAGCTCAATCAGTTAGAACTTTGATGGGATTAATCATTATTTTCCATACTAAATTTTGACTTTTAATATGAATGCAGGCGCAGCCTTAAATGTGAGCATCGCACAATGTTCATGTCGTTACTTCAGAGCCCCCTAACAGTGCCTCTACATTCCATTGATGACATGACGTAATAATGTGTTTGTGACGTCACAAAACTCAATTTCAAATACAGCGTTTCAGATTGAAAAAATTTGTCTGGCATTTTTGTTGTAATTTCAAAAATAAGCACTTTAATTTAGCCGTTTGTAAAAAAAAAAGGGGGAAAATACCGAGTCTCGGTATTTTTGTAAATTCCCAATGCATTCCGAGTAGCCCAGGCTTTTTTTTCGATGATCATATTTTGGGTCTCGTGCTATTTGGCAGACTCTGTACATTAGAGAGCTTCGCTTCGCTTGCATATAAGAATGGGAGTGCATCCAAGCCAAGGCACAATCGATTGTCGGGGTACCCCGATTTACCAAAATACCCGTCAATTACCGAAATACCCTTTGGAATTACCGAAATACCCCTAGAAAGTACCAAACTACCCTTGAAATCACATTATTGTGTATAACAAATGATAAATATTACCATATAATAATATGAATGTTATTGTAGGTGCAGCCTAAAATGTGAGAATCGCACATTGTTCATGTTGTTACTTCAGAGCCCCCTAACAGTGCCTCTACATTCCATTGATGACATGACATAATAATGTGTTGGTGACATCACAAAACTCAATTTCAAATACTGCGTTTCAGATTGAAAAAAATTGTCTGGCATTTTTGTGGTAATTTCAAAAATAAACACTTTAATTTTAGCCTTTGTAAAAAAAAAGTGAAAATACCTGGGCCCAGCGCCATAAACATTTTCTTTGCTGAGAACTTTTTTATTCTCAATTTCATCCAATCAAATCTTTCCTTTTCCCTTGTTGTCATGGTAGTTGAGTAAATTCTCATGCTGAGCAAAAATTTTTTACTCAAGTAGGTTTTATGACGCAAGACCCTGTATTTTCGTAAATTCACAATGCATTCCGAGTAGCCCAGGTTTTTTTTTTCAATGATCATATTTTGGGTCTCGTGCAATTTGGCAGACTCTGTACATTAGTTAGCTGAAGTCGCTTTTGCTCGCATATTAATGTAGTAGGGACATAAATACAAAGTGTAGATAACTCCCTATAAGTATGTTTGCGCATGACTGAACTTCTTCACTTCTTGGGTGGTGTTGCTTTACGGCCTTCAGTTGAAAGGAAAACAATAGGAGAGTATCAAATGTAGTTTATGAATATTCATGAGGGATTACATCACATTTACGGTATATCTGCTACAGTTTGTGTCTGTGATTAGGTTGGGAAAACTGGAATTCAAAATTTTGTTGCTCGTTTAAAGTTAGTTATTTGCACAGTAAATTAATGAAACTTCTATAGAACATTATTTTATATATCGTTTTAAAGATTTGCTAATAAAAATAAATTAAAACCACCGTTTTCATATTTTAAAAAAGTTTATAAACGTCCTACCCCATTTTGTCATGACGCAGTTACCTCCCATGTAATACATGATCATACATGGTAAATCACTCTTCAACATGTTCAATGTGAAAACACAAAAAGACTGCTTTTGTATGTGACAATATTGCAGACAGTTCAAGACAATTGTTGTCAAACTACTTACTGTTAAAGCATTTTGAGTTGATATTTATGTAGGTTAAGTTCACTTTAATCAAGCCAAATATTAATTTCAATTTATATTACAATTTTACAATTTTTTTATATATAATTGTTTCATGGAAACAGTTTTGTGTCAAGATCAAATATTTTGAAAAGAATATTATGTAAATTTTTTTTACATACAAAGAGATATTTTTAAAAATTAAACTGTTTTCAAAATGTCACAAATTCCACTTTCAAATGAGGTGTTATAATTAAATGTTGCAAGACTTTTAAAATTTTATTTTGCGTCCCTAAAGGCTTTTCCTAGGACCCACTGGGGACTTTTAGCGGTCCCCATACCCTTTGGCGAAATTATCAGGAATTCTATATAGCTACCAAAAATATGTTGGCAAGTACTAGTATGTTGATCATCTGTGTACAATTCAATTTACATGTATATAAATTAAATCTTTCACTTGCTCCTTCTGTTTTGCTATGGTGGCTGTGAAGATTTAACAAACAAAACTAAACTGATCATTCATAAATATACTAAAAAGTACAGTCCACAACATAAATCTGGGGGGACTTCTTTAGTTAGAAATAATTTACAGTGAATGTCGGTGCCAAAATTTGACACATCGTTGTTTCCTCTCATGATTTTCTTTTTTACATTTGGTCGACATTTGTACATGACATGATTAGTGGCAGTGTAGCTGTAAGTGTATTACACAGGTGATTATCTAAAAAATTGACAAATATTTCAATGTTTATATGTGTTTTATTTTATTTTTTAATCTGATTTAAATGGATCTTTTCGTTTAGATTCTTCGTTGAATGAGCTCTCTGAAGGGTGTTGACTTTCCCTATTATTGAAAATATTCACATTAAAATGGTAAAAAGGGCCAGATTTTCCTTGGCCATGTGGCTAAATACTAGTTTTTTATCTCATTTTGATTACATTTTTTCATTAAAGTCCTTATTTTTATAACCTCTAAAAAGATTTTCCATACATCTTTATGGTTTTAGAAGGTTAAACTATTGAATAAAGTATATTGACCAGATTTTTTTGCCAATTATGTCTTTACTGAATCATTAAACTAATGTGATAAGATTTTAAAAAATGGATTCCTGGTCTTGTGATCTTTTTTAAGTGTTTCAACAAGTGTTTTCCGTTTTAAGCTTACCCGAAGGGTCAGGTGAGCTATTGCCATCACTTGGCGTCCGTCGTCGTCCGTCGTCGTCGTCGTCATTAACTTTTCTTCAAAAATCTTCTCCAAAACCACTGAAGGGATTGCTTTGAAACTTTGCACACATCATCAGTAAAATGTTCTCTACCAAGTTTGCACAAATCATGGCCTCAGACCAACCAACATGGCATCAGCATCAAAAGCTCTACAAAATACTCTATTGGGTCAAAGTTGTATGATGACTCCTTATAGGAGTTATTGCCCTTTAATTGTCAAAATTGATGATTTTTTGCCATTTTTGCCTCAAAATCTTGAAAATTATTAGAACTAGAGAAAAAGTTAGCATTGCTTAATTGTTCTGCTCTATGAGGGCTACAAAAATGACGTAAAGGTCAAGATTGTCTGATTAACTGTTTAAGAGTTATTCCCCTTGAACTGTTTTTTTTAATCGGTTTTAATTTATTTTTTCAAACTTCTTCTCTGAAACAACTGAAAGTACTGCTTTGAAACTTTGTACACATCATCCGTCAAATGTCCTCAACCAAGTTTGCACTAACCATGGCTGCAGATTGACCAACATGGCCACCATGGCTAAAAATAGGACGGAGGGGGGGGGGGGGAGAGTAAAATACAATTTTAGGCTTATATTTAAAAAAGTATAACAGATTCAGGAAAACCGAAGAGACATGCCTTCATCTGCATCAAAAGCTCTACGAAACACTTCATTGGGTTGAAGTTGTATGATGACTCCTTGTAGGAGTTATTGCCCTTTAATTGTCAAAATTGATTATTTTAGACATTTTTGCCTCAAAATCTTGAAAATTATCAGAACTAGGGAAAAAGTTAGCATTGCTTAATTGTTCTGCTCTATGGGGGCTACAAAATGACTTTAGGGTCAAGATTGTCTGATGAACCGTTTCAGGTTCAGGTGTCGGGTGAGCGACACAGGCTCCTGGGAGCCTCTAGTCAATAATTTATCAAGATAGCTGTTGCTACAAAGGGGTTAAATTGTCTTTTCACCATTTTTGAAAATGTTATTTTATTTTATTTTGATGGAATTGTTTTCGTTTAATTTCTCATTTAATGAGATTTTGATAGCATGTCAATATATTTTTCATATCTTTTACAGTTTTTAGACATATGAGTTGAGAAAAGGGCCAGTTATTTAGCTATCTATATATTGTAATCAGAACAACAATCAAACAATCTGGTATTTTAGCCCTTTGACTATAACTAGACCAAAAGTGCAAATACATATATTAAGAGATCAAAATAAAGATATACATGCATGTCCCCTTTAGAATTTTGTATCTCTCGGATATATTTATTTAAATTATACTGCAGTCTAATTTAAAATTTGTTGTAATGTAAAAAAAAGTTAAAATGTGTGCTTTACTCATCTACTAAATACTAGTAATTGGTTAACTTCAACATATACTTATTGAAGTTGAACATTTAACAGCTATTATAATAAATGTAAATATCACAGTTAATTATTTTTTTTTTTTCTCTTCACAGGCAATGTCCAAGGTATAAAGTTAACTTCCTGTTATGTTCATGTACATGTAATCAATCAAATTGTAGAATCTAAACGACCCTGCAGGATAAATATATGAACAATGTCTAAAATATCCATTTTATTTGTACAAGCTAAGCAATAATACAGAAAAGCTTGCCCATGCTGTTTTTATACCCCCGCTTGACAGAGTCGGGGGTATATAGTGGTCCTCATGTCCGTCCGTCCGTCCGTTCGTCCGTCCACATTTGGGTTCCGGATGATTATTCAAAAAGTTTACATCTGATTTGAATGAAACTTTGGGATATTGTTATATATCAGGTTGGTAAGAAGCCTATTGATTTTGGGGGAAATCCATCAAATTTCAAGGTCACAGTCCACGAAAAACGTTGGAAATTTTAACAAAAAAGTTGTTTCCGGACAATAACTCAAAAAGTTTACATCTGATTTGAAGAAACTTTGGGATATTGTCATATATCAGGTTGGTAAGAAGCCTATTGATTTTGGGGGAAATACGTCAAATTTCAAGGTCACAGTCCAAGAAAAACGTTAGAAATTTTTACAAAAAAGTTGTTTCCGGACAATAACTCAAAAAGTTTGCATTCAATTTGAATGAAATCTTGGGATATCTGTTATATATCAGGTTTGTAAAAAGCCTTTTGATTTTGAGGGAAATGGGTTAAATTTCAAGGTCACAGTCCACGAAAAACGTTAGAAATTTTTACAAAAAAGTTGTTTCCGGAATATAACTCAAAAAGTTTGCATCCGATTTTAATGAAACTGTAAAATATTGTTATATATTTTGTTGGTAAGAAGCCTATTAATTTTGGTGGAAATCTATCAAATTTCAAGGTCACAGTCCACCAAAAACGTTAGAAATTTTTACAAAATGCAAGGGTATTAGTGATCGCTAGATCGACTTTGTCTAGTTTTAATAATATTGATGGATGGTTTTCTCTATGTACAGATAAATTGTGTCAAACATTACAATATTCCTGCGAACACATCGGATGGAAACCTGTTGCAGAAAATTGATAATTTTTGATTGCAGGATGATTCCTACAAATTACTTGGTTGCTCTAAAATTGAGGACTCATTACATGTGTTATTGCTCTTTACTGACAATTTAAGACAAAATTACAATTTGCCTTAGAAATTTAAAATTAAAATTCTTAGTACCTGGAGTAAAACTGTATACGGATAAAAATTATCAAAACTGGACAAGGCCTACAAAGTATTTAGTTGTCTGATGACTCCTTTATATGATCGAAATTTTGCCCTGTAACATAAATGCCATACAGCTGGAGTGAAACAGTAAAACTGTTTATTAATTAAATCATCAGAAGGAACTAGCATACAAATAATTAATTGTTAAAAAATGTTCTGAAGACTATTGAAGTATTTGCTATTTAATAATATTTTATAGAAGTTTTTCCTCTGTATTGTTACAAATATAACATCTAGATTAAAGCTGTAAATTGCATAACAACATTTATATTGCATCATTTTAAAATGAGTTACATGTATTGCCTCTTTCAACTTTGTATATTTATTACTTCAAATGCATTGTAGTTGCTATGTACAACTCCAACATTTTGAATTAATTCTACCTATGTTCATTTTATAAAGGTATAGAGAGCTTATATGAAGCAGTAGAAATATGCCCTGGGTTGTTCTGAACTTGCTGTATATATTAATAGATAGGACACCTATGACTAGTTTTGCGGATGTCACTTAGTGACGTAGAACTTTCTAATTGTCAAATCTACATATCGAAATTTAAAAAATTATAACTATCCACTAATATAGGTGATAAATTGTTTATAGTAGTAGTAAGAAAACATGTATATATTTTTAAAATACATTTTTATACTTAAGATACACATGTAAAAAAATGTATGTAAAAGATGTTTCAGACTGTAGTCTAAATACTGATGGTTTCTAGGACACTTTTCTGTTTAGCGCAATCCCAGGTTGCATATTTGAATGGACTCAGTTTTTTGTCTCGCCTGATGAATAGTCAATGACTGTCCAGTAGGTTTCATCTGACCTTGATCTTAATTTTACCGTCCACGACTACATTAAATTTGTTGAATTAGGGCAGTTTCTCTGTAACCATGCAAAGTTGGATATAAATATTTGGTATATACATGTAGGTTGCTGATGAATAGTACATGACTGTCTGGTAGGTGTCACCTGACTACGTATGACCTCAATTTCATGGTCCAGTGAATATGTTCAAGATTTCGGATTAGCTCTGTAACGATGTATTGTATATTTTAAATGAGTGGGGGGAGGGTTATAATACAGAAGCTTGGCTGTGGACCATAGTAGGTAATGTGCTTAGAAACACCATTTAAAAAACCCTTTTTGTAGTTTTGGAATTAAAGTACATGTACATTACGTAGGTGCATTGAAGCTGCAACTAAAGGCTGTATAGACTTTTTCAGTGTGAGACATGATTAAATCCCCTTTGACCCATCTCATTTTTCACTTGATTTATTTTTTTTTTTAACCTGTTCTTGTCCTGAAAATACATGAAAACTGCTTGTTAAACATTAAGCAACCATTTTATCCAACTATGTCATTAGCATATCCCAATAAAGGGGAGGGTTTGAGATAAACCCCACTACATTGATGTTTCAACCAGTATATGGTTTCATGCTGTTAGTTTTTTTGTTGTCCTGTTCTGTATTTGGTGTGATTTTTTGTAATCATTGATGTTTAAGAATGGTCCAGATTTGTAAAAAAATACATGTAGGTATTTTCATCTATGTACATCTTGAAAATAGTTGTTTTTTATGTCAATTTTGCCTTTTGTAGTTTGGTCAACAGAAGATAGAAAAGGCTCAACGAAAGGAGTTGCAGGCCAATGATGAAGATGATGACAGTGATATTGATGATGAGGGTAATGCACTTATTATAGTTAAAATATTCGTTATGAATTTAGCTTAAATTCGACTACTATTGATCACGTGGTCTGTTAACACTGAGATTGTGGGTGCGAGTCTCACTAAAGGCAGGATGTGCTCGACTGGTATCAATTTACAAGGATTGCCAGTTTTCCTAAGGAAGATCTGGTGTTTTCTCTGGGTACACCCATAAAAAACTGAATGACATGTTATTTTTGAAAAATTTCTAATGTGGCATTAAACACCATTCAAACAAACAAGAAGTAATTTTCTGTAGGCATTAAGCAAACATTCATTATACATAGATACTTCTGATATTCAATAAAAAAAACAAATTAAATGCTAGCATATTATATATATTTAATAAACCTCTCCAGAAGTCAGCAGTAGCAACTTGAAATAGGCTTGAATAGTTAAAAGTAGGTACTGGTACATGTATTTAAAGGGCACAATTATATAGATTCCTCTCTCAAAACATTGCATTTATATATTTATTTGTACCTTAATTTTAAAGGAAAACGGGTGATAAGACGAGATATTACTGTGTCACTGGATGGTTTAAAGATTCATTCAGAGAGAACTGACCTCATTTTAGGGGATTTGGAGAAGAGAGATTTTCATATCTCTGATGTTATGTATTTTGCCAAATGTGGAATGGAGGTACATGTACTATATATCTAGTATGCAGATGAAGAACTGAAACATTCTTATTCTGAATTCAGCGCAGTTTTTTACCATAAGGCAAATCATATAAATGTAATAAATATGGGTCTGGTTTACTTTGCTGACAAAGTTAAATGAAAGTTATTGGAATATGTTTCACTTTTTAAATCACATGACACTTCTGCTGTTCAACAGTGTTTGGCAGATTAAAGTGTGTACACGATTATACATGTAATGGCTAATTCTATCCCAGACATTTTTATATTACTTTAAATAAATTTTCTATTACTAGTAAATGACTTTACTGGTAATATTTATAGAATGGATGAGAATGCAATTAAGTTGAATTGACTACTTATTCTTAATTTTGTTTTAATGGTTAAGCATTCTTTACAGTAGTGTCATGTAGCACATATAAAAAGTTGTCATAGTAATTTGTTTTCAGTGGGCTATTAGATTTAGAATTGTGCTGTAAGTGAAATTAAAAAAACAATATGGCCACTATACAAACTATAACCTGAGCGTAAAACAAGCAAATATTGAAGGCACTTAAGGAGTCAGTCTTACTGGGTTACGACCATTTGGTGTCAACACTCTCTGTATTCTTCTAATAATTGACAAGTACATTTGATTGATTGATTGGATGTCTGCTTTACGTCCAGCGAGCAGTATCTCAGCTATATTCAGAACGGGCGACAAGTACAAGTTCAGTATGTATTTTTATAGGTAGCTTTGACCAAACATATCTGATTGCCTGGTCAAGTTGTGCCCTTGTTGAATTTGAAGTTGTTTTTCAGCTCATTCTAAAGTCTTAGCCAATCATTTTCAATAATATTCAAATCAGGGCTTTGAGCTGGCCATACCATGGAATGAATATTGTTCTGAATATTTAATTTTCTTGATAGAAGTGCTATAAAGTGACATGAAATTACTGGCCATTAAAATCTCTATATATTTCTGGGCATTCACATATCCATCTATGACAGTCAATGTTCCAGCAACTTCAAATGTAATGCATCCCCATATCTTAAGACTAAGCATAGGAGGAGGTGATGGAGTTAAGCAACATGGCATCCATGCTTCCCCAATCTTTCTTCTTATGAAAACATAGGTGTCTATCTCAACAACTTCCTTTTACTCTTTGCTGAAATTCACACTTGCAAGTAGTTATTAACAGGTTTATATTTGTGCATCCTCACAAGTCAGGGTTTCTGTGTCCAGGAAACCCTGACAAACTTTGCTAGGAATTCCCTTGCTAGAAGATTTTCATTTGACATCAAACCTTCAAAATATCAACTAATATCAACTAATGACATTGCTTGAAGGAAGCAAGTGTTTGGCAGTAGTCATTCTTACTCATTGTTGAGTGGGAGAAGCGTTATGCAACTAATAAATAACAAAACTATTATCACTACAGTGAAACTTCTCTAAACCGGCCGCCACTGGGACAGAGAAAAATGGCCGGTTTACAGAGGTGGCCGGTTTAGTGAAATCTACCGTGATTTTCAGTTACCGCCCTATTGGGTACATTGTCGAGGTCCTTAATCAATTTTACTTTATTGTTAACAGCATGTTTCATTTGAGAGAAGTTAAAAAAAAATTCATTTGCAGTGCCGCTGAAAAATGTTCACTTCTAACAAAAAAAAACAATAGATCACTCTGGTGATTCCGCTTGTACAGTAAACCAGACCACTTTCAGTAACGTTATTTTCCGTATCTTCCAACTGAACATTACGCGTGGTCTTCGGTGTATTAAAAGACTAAACATTTTTGAATTTCATTGCAAATTTTAGCTAAATATCAAATAATGATTATACAACTAGTATAATTGAAGAAAAATTACGTCCTGTTGTAAGAAATATTCCAAACGAAAGCAGGCACATGTTTCGATTTTTACAATCATCTCATTAATATTCATGAGCCGATTTACCGGATGTAAACACACGTAGGCCACATGCTTCGTTTATTTGAGTGGTGTTTAGCGTTGTTTTTCATTAAAATGAGTTCAAAGGCATACTGATAAAATTATATATATTTATTTAAACCATAATTTATTGGCTTGGACAAAGATCACACTTGAATGTCATAAATTACCATTGAATGATCATCATGTGTACAGGTACACAAAACATGTTAACTGATTGACACGGTTTAGTGCTAGTTCTTTACACTAATTAAGGCCCCCCACAGGTGAACTTGTTGATGTACGACTCTAAATTACGTAATGATTTCCTGTATTTCGGTGATTGATGACAGGTAAGTTTTATAACTGGCCGGTAAAGTGGGGTGAAATTTACTTGGTTAATTAAAGCAAAACTTTAAAAAAGTGGCCGGTATCCGGTTTGAAGAGGTGGCCGGTTTTGTGAAGATAATATGCATTGACTTCAATGGGAAATGGCCGGGACTTTTTAAAACGGCCGGTTTGAAGGGGAAACCGGTTTTGTGAGGGTCCGGTTTAGAGAAGTTTCACTGTACTGTAAAAAAATACACTGATTTTCACATGGTCTATGCTATACATCCGTTTGGTTTATTTACAATTGCCATTGGGATATCTCCTAACCAAGTCGTGAATGAAAGTGAGCTTTTGATTGGCTACATTCAGGTATGGTATAGCCAATCAAATACCATAGTCACTTCTAGCCTGGGAATTTTCTAGCAAAGTAGTCAGGGTTTCTTGGACACATGTGGACACAGAAACCCTGACTTGTGAGGATGATATTTGTAGCCCCTTCACGATGTCCTTTTCCATTTACCTCCCTTTTTTGTATATACGTACCCCTCATCTTTTCTAGCTTTCACTGTACAATTTTCTATAATTACTGGCCTGTCCCTATATATGGTCATTAAAAATTGAGGTAATATCAGCCAGGGTTCTTTTTCGGTTCTCATTTTACAACCCTCAAAACTTTCTCTTACGACACAGTTCTGTACTTTTCTATACATGTATAATCAGACATGTCATTGTTTGTAATTAAGAATTTTGTATTATTATAATTAAAATAACTGCTCCCTTTGATCATTGTTGTTTTTAATGTTCAGATAATAATGTTTAAACTATATTTAGTTATCCAACGATGAATTAATAAAAGTTTTAGTACAAGGGTAAATGATGAGATAGTTTTGATAGCAACAAGAATATGATGAACATTTATTTTCAAATAACAGAACTCTGTTTACTGTATTTGTAGGCTGTCATTGAAGATGATGTAACTAAGTGCTTTTCTGCTGAAGGTATGAAGGTTAAACACATGAAGTCTCTGTTCTGTCTAAAATAATGAGCATGAAACACGTGTGAGAAGTGTATGTGCCCGTCTCCTTTTTATAGACTGCTTCAAATAAATTTAAACGAAATATGTATACCCATAGTTGCACCAAACCATAGCAGTTAGTAAAATTGTGGAATTCATCCAATTATATGGTTGTTAAATCGTTGCATAAAAAAGCAGTTACAGCGGTAAAATCTATTTTTGTTCATTAAGAAAATGCACTTCTATTAAAATTTGCACACAAAATTTTTGATTTAAAAAATGGATGTAAAATAAAAATCTGTTTATTTCAGAACTTAAATCATGGAATTTTTTAACCAGGACTACACAAGGACACCAGTTTATAAGGTATAACATTTTATTGGACTCCCATGTATCAGCAAACAAATACAGTACTTCATAAGTCAAAATTTTATTATGATACAAATAACAGGAATATTATTTAATATTTTTTTTATTTTACTTTGTGTCAGTAATTGTTTTTTTATGGAGTAACTGGCCTTTGTTTCTATGGAAACATTATGAAATTGTGTTTCTTATACTTGGAATAGATATTTTTTATTATTTGTAACCATTTGTATTGCTTCTTATCAGTATGATATGTAAATATAGATTTGTGTTTGTTTTTTTCCAAGATTGAAATTATACATCAAGCTACTTGGGGATGGATAATGAGATCGAGGAAGTAAAACAAACAGTAATCTGTTTATCGTTTTTTACATGGTGACTTCACATAACAACATCCAGAGAAACATACCCTAATTATCCATATCATGCTAAAAGAGTTTAGAAACTGACAATAATTTTCCATATCATGCTAGCAGAGTGAGTTGTGATTTTCTAAGATTGAATGATCCAATGAAGATTGAAAAAAATAGCTATATAAAGAATATTATTAACTTATAATATCATTTTCATAAGCTGTATTTTTAATTATTACCTGATAGCATATAAAAATGTAGTTTGGTAATTTTTACTGTCATCTGAAATTCTGCAAGTGCTGTTAAAATAGTTGTCACTGTGTAGCGGGGACAGTGTTTTGAACAGTTCAAAACACTATCCCCTCCACCTAGGGCCAGTTTGACCGTTTTCAAAATCACATATGAAATAACTGTATACTAATTTTCACAAAGGAATGTAACAGTTAACCGTTGTCCTACTTCTTTGTTTGAACTGTTGATGCGCAGTTCTACCCTCGTCAAGGATACAGCGGATTGAGGTCATTTGTGCAGATGTCAATCATGGCTGATCCTTTGTCTATGAGGAGAATATCGTGCTAGCACAAAAATGTTATTAGGGGGACAGTCAGAATTCTTTTAAATTGCTTTTAAATTTAAAACCACCCAAAATTTTGATTAAGGCTGACAGTTAACACAAGAATAAGTTAATAAAACAGTTATTTCATGCATGTTTCAGGAACAGTTAATACTACTCCATGATACTGTAGACAACGTGTGAACTGTTGCACCAATAGTTTGACTATTCCCTCAACATGCATTGATTATCTCAATACAGTTTATTCCCTAGTCACATTGTACATGTATTATTGGAGCAGCTCAAATGCATATTATTGAGTTACTTACTAGGTCTGTTGTGGTGATAAATGTTTTGTAGCTTATTTTCTTTTCATCTCAAGACTTACTTTCCTTTCTGGAAAAAATAAATTACTAGTAGCTAGTACATGTATGTTAATATGTAATAAATATGATTAATTTCTTTACAAATCTTAGGAATTTAAGGTATAGTTGTTTCTGATCAGTTTGTTGGTTATTTGTTGTATTTGTTATTTTGGTTTTTTTTAAATTTTATGTTACAAAACAATTACATTATTCCTTTTTGTTTTAATTAATTTGGAAAGATGAACCATGCATGCTATCTGTTGTTTTGGGGAGTAGTTTATTTCATTATACTTCATGCAACTGGAAAAATCAAATACTAGTACATATTCAATATGCTTGTTTCAGGAATATAAGGTAAGGAATCTTTGTCAGAATAGTACATTGTATTTGCATTAATAACGTAAATATTAACTGAAATACCCCACATTAGTCAGACCAAAGTATTTTATATTCCATCTCATAAAACTGCCCTGTCACTTTTAGCATGGAATTGAAATTTATTCTTATATTGTCCGCAGTGGCGATGAACCCATATAAAAAATTTGGCCCACAAGATTTCCAAGCTTAGTAAAAATTAAAATAAGTCAACAGTATTTAAAATATACAAGTAAATGGGGAATATAAATATATATATTTTTAAATGTTTAATTGTCAACATAAGCATGATGACAAATTGCTTTATTTTCATCTGAAAACTGGCAATAGTAGACAAGACATTTGTCTGTCAGTAAGGGAAAATGATCAGTTCAGTTTTAAAAGATGCAGGACAACTTCAGAAGAAATAATGGCAGCTTATATTTTAGAAAGTATGGTTGTCAACTTTAACTTCTCCTTAAATATTTTGAGCTTTCCTGTCAGTAAACAAGTACATAGAGAACAATTTTAAATTTTGTGTTATGTATTTATTTTTTTGTTATTACATCAATCTAAAAACATGACAAACAAGCTATAGGATATGTCACAATTATACAAAAATATGAGATTGGATGATCATTAGTCACATCATTTAATGTATTCAGATCTTGAAGCAGCAATAAGACAGAACTAGACTTGCCACAAGTCCCTTTGAATTTTTTGCTATGAGAGAGATACAACTTTATTATCAACATTTCCTATACTATCAGCTTGTGTACAAAGCTTTGTACACAAGCTGATAGTATAGGAAATGTTGATTATAAAGGTGTATCTCTCTCATAGCAAAAAATTCAAAGGGACTTGTGGCAAGTCTAAGACAGAACTAGTTCTAATAGATCTGTGAAAACAGTTCAGATAAGACATGTAACTCCATTGGTTTATTTTTTTTGTCACCTGTAACTTTTTATTTGGCTCATAAAACCAACATATTTTTAAACAAAACTGTATCACTGGTAATGTATTTACATGTAGGTTAAATGATTTTGTCGCTCTTAGTTTTGTGTTGAACTTTCCCATCCTTACAATGTTTAACATCGTTATATTTAGAATAATCAGAATGCAAATAACCAACAAACAAATCAGTCAATTTCAGTAGTTTTTACTTTTTTCATACATAATTCATTATGCTTTTCACTAGAATTTCATATATCCAGAAATAATTCCTTCCAATTTTTTTTATCATGTTAACAGTTTATTTGACATTAATAAGTAACATTTCCTGATATCATATTACAGCTATCCTATAGCTTGAAAAATTGCATGTGCACATGTGTTATGGGATATATGTTGTTTTTACAGTTTTGGTACAATCATTATAAGGTGTGGCATTTTACATTTATTGCATAAAAGAGGAGATGAACATTTATTCACTACACAACATAACACCGAATGAAACCTCAATAAGTAAAAAGAATCGAAGATACCAAGGTGTATTCATAACAATAAAAGACAAATATGAGCGCATAAAATACTGGTATGGAACAGTCCCACAAAAGATTATGTGGCAGGGCAAAAACTATAACTGACCAGTAAAGAATCAACAAAAGGGACCGTTATTTCCATACACAACACATACAAAAATAAGACAAACGATCAAATACAAACACTTAAAGAAAAAAATCAGAATTGTGAACTAATAAAAAATAACCCAGATATATTTACACTGTTTGTTTGAGGTTTAATGCCACTTTCAGCAAATTTTTCAGCTACCCATTTCATGGTGTCAAGTTTTATTGAAAATAAAGCTGGATTACACATAGTAAACCCTGACATTTGGGAAGAAATATTCATGAAAGAGAATTTGAACTGCCATTGAGCAATCCCTATTATACATACAGGTCTGGAGTCAATTTCACAAAAAGTCGTAAGTGTAAAATCTATAGTAAGTTTTCGAAGATCTAATTGAAATGAATTGTGACATCACCACTTGCAATATCTTTTACACTTACGACTTTTTGGGAAAAAAACTTCTGCTGTTCTTGCAAATGTTAGAAGTAATTAGGTTTTCAGGGTATTGATGAGCTTTTTGTTTATAATTGTGTGTTGTTGACAGAACATTTAGCTGTTAATGTACATATAATTATCAAAGCTAAAATAATGCATATTACAGCAGTCAAAAAGGAAACATTAAATACTTGTGCATGTAGTGAGAAAGTAGGAAAAAATCTTACACGATTGTTACCAAAAATTTTTAATGAACAATAAAATGGAATTATTAGTTTTCAGGTAATATCATTGTTGAATAGACATTGTGTTTGCAGTTACAATTATTAAAAAAATGATGCCATTTTTATTTCAGATGAATTATTAAATTAATAATTTAATCAAGATCTTCCATTAACTACATAACACATAGACATTAAAGCTGATCTAGAAAAAAGATTAAAATACATTGCATTGTTCACAAAATTTAAACATTTTCTGTGATTTCAGTGTCCGTTTGACGATTCTCTGGTGTGCTGGATTTGTGTTCAGATACTTTCTCTTGGTGCCCTTAAGGTAAGTACATGTATCCAGGTATGCTTTTTGGTCCAAACTGGAATAAAGGTTTACACTTTATGCCTTATGTTTGGGAAAATGCTGTTTTATTGCTGCTTAACTAAAAGCTACATATGTCAATTGTCTATTATTGAGTAATATATATTTACAGAACATTTCGTAATTGTCATACATGTATCTCACACCTGCAGGGCCAATATGAAATATCATATAAATATTGCTCTTCTTTTTGTATTTTCATAAACAGTGTATTAGAAATAAAAATATTAAATTTTTCTGGCCATCTGCTTCTTTTGCGGTCTGTACTTCATTAATATAACATATAAATGACACCTATATTACATTATGACTAACACACCAGCATTTTGACAAATTGGAATCTTTAAACCTGTCACATTGCTTTTAAATTTAAATCGGAATTACTCGTGTTCAGGAGATTTTAAGTTTCTTTCTGTTGAATAGGACTTTTAAACTGACTAGTATATTTTGGCTACCTGTACCCATGGGGTGCCACTAACCATGAACCTTTATTAAACCATCAACCCTGTACTTTAATGATGGCATCAACCCTGTATCTTATACATGTAGCTGTTGCCAACATTGTATTGTTTGTTGGGATGGGGTTTAATGCCATTTTCAGCAATTGTTTTACTGCTTCTTGGCATTTAGTTTTTATTGGAACAGAAAGCAGGAGTACCTGTTGAAAACTACTGACATTTGACAGGAAAACGGGATATTCTTGTCAGTTTAGATTTGATTCTAGCTCACCCTGCATGCCAACATCATACTTGTATGTTATGGGTGCCACCAAGCCTGTTACCTAGAGTGCCACCATCTTTAACAAGTAGTAAATATTATAGCTTGTGTTAAAACCAAATGAATATGTTTCTTTATCACATGCTAAGGATTATGTGCTGAAATTTCAAAGACTTGATGACAGATGAAATAGTTTCATTATAGTAATGATACTCATGTAGCTCCAAAGAGAGTTTGTGTTGTGTGCAAATTAGAGTTCTAAAATAGTTTGTGCCACAGTAGGCCATAGATCATCTTACGATTATATGGCAGAAACAGTGCTATGGATAGAAATAAATCATTTTATAATTCCTTATGAAATTTGTTTTTTACCGGTTGGAAATCCAAGATGGCCTACACTGAAAATACTTAAATATAGACTGCATTGGAAATTTGTATCATTCCTTAGTAATAAAACTATGATCTAATTAAGGGTACAATATGAAACCCTACAAGACAGTACGTTGTGATGATATTGTTATTTGTACAGGGTTGCAAAGGGGGAAAAAATGGGGAGGGGGTAAACAAGGGCTTACAATCCAATGACTGATTTGCAATCCACTACGCCACTGCTGTAAATATATCTTTAGAGCCTCAATGAAACTTACTATGTAAATACCAGATAAAGTGTAGGCTTTCAATGAAACTTGAGATCTGGAATAAAAAAAGTAATTGATTAGTTTACATTCAATAGGTTATGTTATAGTTTACATAAACAACTTACCACAACTCTGTCCTACATCTTACAGTTAATTAATACAGTGGATTCCTGTAAATTGCATATTTCTGTTAATTGCATAAGACTTGGAGACACCAAACCGATTCTTATACTCTCCATGTTAAACATTTCTGTTAATTGCAGGAATAATATGTAGAAATTCAAAAATTTCTGTTTATTGCATAAAATTATCCAGAAATTTACTTATTACTTTACAAAAACTGACATTTTCCTAACGAGGTTGTCTTGCACTACAATTGTCAAAACATGTTTTGACAACCTTCTTTTGTATTGTAATTGTTGTTACAAGAATTAAGGTATTAGAAAATAGTCTTCTGAATTGTTTTATGTATCAACATAGCGAATAATTCGACAATTAAAGTGAAAATTTATATTTTCTGTTAAAATATTGTCTTTCTGTAAATTGCATTTTCCTGTTAATAGCATATTCTTCTCTGACAAATTGGTTATGCAATTAAGAGGAACCCACTGTATATATCAGTTCCAATTATTCTATATGGAATAAAACTACAATGCCATAATTCAGTATCTAATATTGAAGAATAGAAACCATGTTGCACAGTTATATTAATTCCCCCAAACACAATACACTAAGTTAAACACCAAGAACCTTTTAATGTGGAATGTTAAAGATGCATCCTATAAAAGGTACAAAATTCTTCCGTAAATGGCAGATTTCTGGAACAGATGACCCAGTACAGATGAGCTCACGCGCACACATCTATATTTGCTGCGTTGTCCAATCAAAACGCCAAAAACAAGAACGTTGTTATGGAAGCTTAACAACGTTCTTGTTTGACGTTCTTGTTTCCGGCGTTCTGATTAGACGTCAGAGACAATGGAGTCTAAAACAATGTAGAGTCTATAGGTTATAGCGATGAGAAAGTTGTTGGTTTACGGAAGAAATAGGTACTTTCATGCGTTTTTGGGAAAGTCCGTGTGATCTTTCACTCGTGATAGAAATTTTTATGTCTTTTGGCTCGTTCCGCTGCGCTCCACTCGCGAAAAGACATAAAATTTCTATCACTCGTGAAAGATCAACTGGGTCTTTCCCAAAAACGTATAAAAGAACCTATTATTCTGCATATTACTGCTCAACTTACAGAGACATGATACAGGTAGTTGTATCTACACTTAAATGTATGTAATAAGTTTATCTTAAATTAAGAAGTATTAAAAGGCCCAACAAAACTGAATGTTCAAACTTTAAAATTTAACTTTCAACGAAGCATTTGTTCATAAAATATAGTCCCTAACGTCATACGTATTATGACATCATATCTTATATATAGAATGAAAGTCATTCACTGAATCATTGGTTATAGCAGTCATTGTGATGTAAAGAAGTAGTTCTGACAAAAGTACATCTAGTATTACATATATAGATGATACAAGGTTTTGTATCACACATGTTGTATCAATCCCTAATTTTCCAGATTTGACGAAATACATACTTAATTTTAGATAAATTGCTTTTATGACCTAATTTTTGTCTTATGTAGGAGCCTCTTGTTTAATTATTATGTTTGTTTTTGTTTCAGATTAATAGTACTGTCTATTGGGTTGCTATGGTTAATTATGTCAACAGCATTTATAGGTTATTTACCTAGAAGCAAGTGAGTATTTGTTACCTTTATAATTTTTTAACCCTCGGGCAGTATCATTAAAAAATAAAATAAATTAGTAGTTGAAATTTATTTTCAGAGCTATAGTGCAAACAAAAAATCCTAGAATTCGCCAATTGCAATTTAAGTGGTGTTACTTCCCTTAAAGGGGCGGGTAACTGCGATTTACATGTATGACTCGCACTTGCAGTATATGCTTACCATTACCTTTCTGGGTTGCAAAAATTTCCTTAAACAAAACGAAAAAGGAAATTATCTTAAGCGATTTTATTTTCGATATTTTTCAATAAACCTACGACTGCAATTTGGAAAATGCTTATTCTAAAACATGTGGGTAAAATATTCCTTGGAAGGTCGTATCCGAAACAGGCAACACATTTTCCCATGGTAATTATTACACTTGCATGTGTACCTTTCCCAATTAACACCAGCCACCTTTACAGGAAGCTTCTCAATGGGACATTTTTTTATTATAGGCATATGTAATCACTCAATTATCCGTAATTGATAACTTTCAACTAATTGAAAGCTATGCTCACACACATCAGAGATATATAATTTCATGTACTAGTAATACATTTATGTCATTTACATTGCACGTATATTTGTTGACACCACAATAAAAAATCACCTTTATCTAACCGCCAGCCAGGTTGAATATCTTGCATCGGGTGAACAGGTAATTAATTTCCTTGGGGCACACGGTGGGAAAGAAATTTTTCTTACAATTTATTAAAAACTTATTAACCACAGTTCAATGTTAACACTTATTGTGTATAAATTTTAAAGTTTTTAAATGTACACTTTATTCGACAAAAGTTTGCAAAGTTTGTTTATCTGATACATATTTTAATACCCTGTTTGTTTTAACGGGGGTTTCACCTACGTAGGTGCCAATTAATTGTTTATGGAAGGCATAGTATGACACATTTATGTTATGGCTTGTATACCAACTACAGTCATACATGTAAACTAGAGTTACCGAACATGTTACCGGTAGGTGGAGCGCATATGGAAAGACGTGAATTTCACATGTACTGTTGTTAACAGTTAATTTATATGATGTATAAAATATATATATTCAGATTTTGCAAGGATACAAAAGGCAATGTTTTTGTCAAAATTATAGACACAGTTTGTACAACAAATGGCATTAGTCTGTGTCAGTATTAATAAATGACATAAACAAATCATAAAATATTGATCTTGAATTTTCTCAAAGCTCTAACTGAACTTAAAACTTTTCTATATTGCCTTTACCATGTGCTTCCCGATTGTGAGCTTTCTCCTGGCTTTGTTCAAATATTCCAAAAAAATGTTATCAAAGTTTCCAAGATTACAAATTCATTACCCCTGACACGCTATTCATCTATTCAAGACTAAATGTTAAAATGTACATGTAATTTGGTCTATAAATTTAATGTCACACTTTTTTAAATTAATTTGTTTACATCCCAATTTTATTTCAGAAGACCAATGAGAAAATCATGCAGAAATACAACATAATGAAAAATAAATTAAATAAAGCAATACTGAATAAATAATACAGTTTTGTTTCTTTCTTTCATGTTTGTGAGAATATTCATTCATTTTAATCCATTTTTACCATGAACAATTTTGAAATCTGTTTTTACAATGTTAAAAAATAGCATATTTGCAGTTCTGGTTTCGTAAAATCCATTTGACAAACTGAACCAATGTAAACATGTCAATTCTTTAAATTAGCAGAAACTTTTCAAAAATAGTCCTTTAGTCAGGATTCATGAAAACATTTATGATGTGTCTAGAGACATTTTTACAAAAATAAAACTTCTTTTCATGAAAAACATCAAAAGTTCAATTAGAAATAGAAATATCCCCTATAAGATTTTTTCGTATTTCATATTCACTGTTTTTTTTTCAATTTCAGGTTTAAAAGTAAATTAAATGAGTATATTAGTTTGATGTCTCACAGAATATTAGCTAGAGGTGTTTCTGCCTATGTTGTGTATCATAACAAGTAAGTTCATTGTAAAGTTTGTATCAGGGAGTTAGCTAGAGGTTGTTCTGCCTATGTCATCTATCATAACAAGTAAGTACATTGTAAAGTTTGTATCGGGGAGTTAGCTAGAGGTTGTTCTGCCTATGTCGTGTATCATAACAAGTAAGTACATTGTAAAGTTTGTATCAGGGAGTTAGCTAGAGGTTGTTCTGCCTACATGTATGTCGTGTATCATAACAAGTAAGTACATTGTAAAGTTTGTATCAGTGAGTTAGCTAGAGGTTGTTCTGCCTATGTCGTGTATCATAACAAGTAAGTACATTGTTAAGTTTGTATCAGGGAGTTAGCTAGAGGTTGTTCTGCCTATGTCATCTATCATAACAAGTAAGTACATTGTAAAGTTTGTATCAGGGAGTTAGCTAGAGGTGTTTCTGCCTATGTTGTGTATCATAACAAGTAAGTACATTGTAAAGTTTGTATCAGGGAGTTAGCTAGAGGTTGTTCTGCCTATGTCGTGTATCATAACAAGTAAGTACATTGTAAAGTTTGTATCAGTGAGTTAGCTAGAGGTGTTTCTGCCTATGTTGTGTATCATAACAAGTAAGTACATTGCAAAGTTTGTATCAGGGAGTTAGCTAGAGGTTGTTCTGCCTATGTCATCTATGATAACAAGTAAGTACATTTTAAAGTTTGTATCAGGGAGTTAGCTCCTATAGTATGTTCAATTTTCAGCCATTTTTAATATTCCTTCCCCACAAAGATTTCATTAGTTCTCTTTATATATCACTCATCACCTTAACTTAATTAGTCATCTTCACTTCCTGGTAACCATGTGCAATGTTTTGCATAGTATCATATCATGACAATGTGACATTAAGATTTACCATTGGAATTTAAGGGTATCTAGAGGCTGTATTTTTATAAAAGAAGTCACAAGAGAAGTTTATCACATTCCAAATGGTTATTAATTTATTTCAATTAAAATGGCTTCTACTGGTATTTTTTGAGTACTTGCATGGGTAACTTCATATATTGTTAAAGACTTATCTTTTTTCAATTGTCTTATTCCCTTTTCCAAGCTTTTCAGACTCACTATAAATGTAGGAAATACAGACAATGGTCTCCCACTCAAATGGTTAATGCTCTGAAGTGTATAATATACCTCCCTATTATATAAAGGTTACTTAAACTAGATGAAAAGTATGCCCTTGCAGCTGAGAATAAAATGTTGATATATTAGTGGTAATATTATTTTATAGAAAGTAAAGTTGCCCCCCCCTGGACTTTAAAGCGAAGCAAGGGGTACCCCTTTGTGAGCCTGCTCACAGTCCACACTTGTTATTTAAAGTTTAATGTACATGTTTTAATGTGGGAGGAAGCTTTGAAAACCTCCAAACTTTGGCAGAAACACATGCAATCCTTGTCAGGTAAGGTTGGAGTTGCCAAGCCAGATCTAGTTTTCACGTCCTAAATATAGCTAAAATATTGCTTGCTGGATGTTAAACAACAAACAATCAATCAATCAATCAAAGCCATGCCAGATCAGTAGTAATAACTACAGAAATAACTGCAAATGAATACACATGACACTAATATTCCACATGGTAATATACCCTCAATATATGTACATTTGTAAAGTTTAACTTATTATTCGAAACATTTGTTGACTGATTACACATGTATATTACAGAGAAAACAAAGCCAAACATGGTATATGTGTAGCCAACCATACGTCTCCTATTGATGTAATTCTTCTGTCTTGTGATAACTGCTATGCTATGGTAAGAACAATGTAATTACTATGTATGTTTTGGGTTGCATACACAAAAGTCACCAAAAATTCCCATGGATGGTATTTCATTTAAATCAGTACATTAAAATATGCCTTGAAATAATATTTTGTTGAAATTGACAAAATCAGCATTTTTGGCGAGGGAGGGGTGGAGTGTGGTAAAATGGCCACATGTACAAAATTGCAGCTTTTGCATCAAACAAATTTGCTAGCAAAATGCTCAGGATAGTCAACTGTATCAGTATACCAATTTCCATTGAAATTGCTCTAGCCATTCTAGAGATCTGAGAAATGAGCGTCTATGTCTTGTTTAATGGCCAGCTGCTAATCAGGTGAGCCATATAGGTTCCTTTAAGCTTCTAGTTCTTAGTAAATGGCCATATCTTAACCAGGTGAGCCATAAGGCTGTCTAGAGCCTCTAGATCTTGTAAGATTGTCACCTGCTGACAAGGTGAGCTACACAGACTCTCAGGATCTTCTTAACTCCTGTTTAATGGCTTTGTTAATTAGGTAAGAGATACTGCCCTCTAGCACCTCTTGTTCTTGTTCAGTGGCTATGTATTAACTAGGTGAGCCATTTTGTGCTCTAGAGGCTAAAGTTCTTTTAAGATGGCAACCTGTTACCAGGTGAGGTGCACAGGCTCTCGGTCTCTCAACTCCTGTTTAATTGCAATCGGTTAACCAGGTGAGAGCTACTGTGCCTCTAGCACTACTTGTTCTTGTTTAGTGGCCATCTGTTAACCAGGTGAGAGATACTGTGCCTCTAGCACCATTTGTTCTTGTTTAGTGGCCATCTGTTAACCAGGTGAGAGATACTGTGCTTCTAGCACCACTTGTTCTTGTTTAGTGGCCATCTGTTAACCAGGTGAGAGTTACTGCACCTCTAGCACCACTTGTTCTTGTTTAGTGGCCATCTGTTAACCAGGTAAGAGATACTGTGCCTCTAGCACCACTTGTTCTTGTTTAGTGGCCATCGGTTAACCAGGTGATAGTTACTGCACCTCTAGCACCACTTGTTCTTGTTTAGTGGCCATATGTTAACCAGGTGACAGATACTGTGCCACTAGCACCACTTGATCTTGTTTAGTGGCCATCGGTTAACCAGGTGAGAGTTACTGCACCTCTAGCACCACTTGTTCTTGTTTAGTGGCCATCTGTTAACCAGGTGAGAGTTACTGCACCTCTAGCACCACTTGTTCTTGTTTAGTGGCCATCTGTTAACCAGGTGAGAGATACTGTGCCTCTAGCACCACTTGTTCTTGTTTAGTGGCCATTTGTTAACCAGGTGAGAGATACTGCACCTCTAGCACCACTTGTTCTTGTTTAATTGCCATTTGTTAACCAGGTTAGTCATATAGGTCATATGGAAATGATAATTATCAGTAATGAAAAAGTTATAAATATTATTTCATTTGCTGTTTAGATAATATGGACAATTACTTGAATTTGATATTAAATACATATTTTGTTGCAGGTAGGTCAAGCTCAAGGAGGTTTCTTAGGAATTTTACAGCGAGCATTGTCTAGAGCTACCTCACATATATGGTTTGAAAGGTCAGAGGTCAAAGACCGACATTTAGTAGCAAAAAGGTATAAATTTGTGGGCTTTATTGTTGGTGAAATAAAAAATAATTGAGATTTTTTTTTAAATAAAAGTTTTTCTTAGGGTTGTAGTACTTGACATATTGACATTTCAATTTTATTTCAGTTTCTTATGATTTTGTCTGTGGTGCAATTGGTATTTAATGTTGGTTTGGGCCCAAGATCTTTTTGAGCTATTTTGAGTTTGTTCTGGTCCAGCATATACTATACATTTAAGTCTTGCTTTGAGATGCCACTGGACCAATTAGGAAGAAGGTGGATAGTTAAAGTCAGTTATAATCCAACCAATACCTTTACCTTGTACTGGTAATCACTTTTTAGAATCCACCGATTTGGGAGAATGCTAGTGCAAATCAGTTTATGTCTAGCATTCACTTTTACTTTTTATACCCCTTTTCAGAAGCCACTGGACAGATTTGAGAGAATGGGCTATTTCAAATCAGTTCTTGACCAGCATATACTCTTATATCTTTTGATCTCGACTAATTTGGGAATAGGGAGCTGTTTAGTTATCATTAAGCATATTCTTAACTTTTTAATCTTCTTTTCACTGGACCAATTTGTGCAAAGGTTTATGCAAGTCAATAATTGTTGTCCTGTCTATGAGGTCAATTGTAAAGATTCCCAATTTATGCTAAGTTTGACCGAAATAAAGTAAAATATATTATCCTTTGAATCAATAATTTATGAAGGGTCCCTGCGAATTAGGTTTAATAGCCCTGCCTTTCAACAAAAATGACTGTGATTTTTATACTTTTAACTGCCTTGTTTTCGTCACATGTTCACATGAACATTTCTTGGAACCTCGGTATGTTATTACTTGACAGTTTATTATACTCCCACTTTGAAGAAGACGGGGGTTTACTGGTTTACCTCTGTTTGTCCATCCTTCCTTCTGTCATTCTGTCTGCAAAATAACTTTTGTAACAGTTTTCTTAGCAACTACTTATCACAACCACTTGAAATTTTATATGTAACCTTACCATGATGTCCTTTATTGTGAGTTCTGTTTTAAGGACTGTCTATTTTCTGTTTACTGGCTAAGTCGATTTTCCACATTCGTGGTCAATGGATGAAAATTTTCGTAACAGTTTTCTCAGCAATTACTTATCACAACCACTTGAAATTTTATATGTGACCTTACCATCTGGTCCTATATTGTGAGAACCGATTTCAGGTCTGTCGCATTTCAACTTCCTGTTTACCAACTTAGTCAATTCAATGATGTGAATTGCGGGGTTATACTGAGTGAGCAGTAGCTCATAGGTTCCTTGTTTGGTAATAGTATGTTAGTTTTGTATGCATTGTATTATACAAACACCCAAAATTGAGGACAATAGAAAAACATTGCATCATATTTATCGTGTATGAGCCTTTCATTTAAAATAGTTATCCAAAATTAAACATATTTTAGTATTTTTTTATTTTTCAGATTAAAAGATCATGTAGCTGATAAAAACAAATTACCTATTTTAATATTTCCTGAAGGTAATTATGTATATAAAGATACCCTTGAAATATTCAACTTTAATTTTTGATTACATTAATACAAGAAATAGAAAAAATTTAATTTAATATCGTTGTGTTAAAAAATATAAGAAATATTAATAATTGTTTGTTTATTCTGTGAGAATTGTCCATGTTCCTTGCAGAAACCAAAAAAATTGTATAGAAAAAAATTTAAAAATATTCATTTTTTTTATCCCACCAGATTTTTGGTCTGTTTGTTTATCCATCCATTCTACCTCATATTTTCCTTTGCATTGAAGCTTTATTAAAAAAGACGACTTCACATCTTTATTAAACTTGATATTAAGTTCCAACTGATGAGACCTCTTTGCTGGCAAAATTCTGTCGGGTTGTGCTTAATGTTTTACCCTTGAGTGAAAAATGTGTTATTGTGTTATGCATAAAATATAATGTTGTTGTATTATTGAAAAATTATATACATAATTAGTGTGATAACTGAATTATGTATGAAGTGAACACACCTGAAAGTCCAATAAAGAAAATTCAAGTATATTTTACAAAAACTAATAAATTTTAATTTCCTTATTAGTCAATAAAGACACCAGTCGTAATTTACTGGCCAAATACAAAACAAAAAACTATATACATATAATTTTTCACAATGTTAGGTGCAGAATCGAGAACAAGTGGGACAATTATATATATATATAGATATAGGCAAAGATTTTATTGTTACTTGTTCACTTTCTCTACTTATAGGTACTTGTATAAACAATACATCAGTCATGATGTTTAAAAAGGGCAGTTTTGAAAATAGTGACAGAATTTATCCCATAGCTATCAAAGTAAGTACAGCAAGGCCCTGGAAATTTTCCTGAGTCATGCCGGACATTTTACCGGTCATCATATAAAAGTACAAAGTAATTTAAAAAAAGGCAGGCAAAGTAAGGTTTAGCATTAATACTTACTTTTTATTGTGTTTCACTTTGCTTAAGCTGCGATGTGTATGTGCTTTTCCTTAAAGTTCAGAATTAAGGTCTTTTTAATTTTTTTCAAGACCGTGGTAGATATTAGTTGTTGTTTTGTGATGGCATCGGGCAACAAAGGAAATATACGTAGGAAAACATTCTGCTTGCTAAAATTTCTTTATTATAAGATGACATGTTGTCTATTCAACAAAGTATTGGCAAACAACGTTTTTTTAAGAACATTCGTGAGACATTTTCATTAACCGGAAGTAGGAAGTTGTTACAAAATTACAACAAGTTCGGAACAGAATTGATGCTCTGCGATGGACCACGTTTTTTACAAGTTATTATTTATAGAATTAAATATTCATTTTTGTTCTCATCATTTCAATAGAATTCAATTTGAATTGATTTTCCCAACATTTATGTACATCAGGTACATTGGCGCATGCGTGATGTACAATTTTGACCACACGTGTTTTTCCATCAAGTTGTCATTTTCTAAGCAATATAACATACAACCAATTCATTCCTATTGTTTCAAAATACTGTTACAATAACATATTCTAAGAAATGGATGAAACAGATCTGTACTCATAATTAGTTTATAACCTGTTATGAGTTAATCAATAACAATATTTCTATACAAATTATTAAAGGTTTTTTCGAATGCTACAGCGAACCTAAACTTGCATTTTTTACACCGGAAGCGATATATGAGTTTGCACATGCGCGCTTGCATTTTTTACGGAACTTGCATTTTTACGCTACAACGTAATTAACACTTGACTGGGGTGAATGATTCTCAATAAACACATGTGTCAGTGACGGAAATAGCCTTAGGGTTGATGTTTTACTAAAATATTTTTATCTAGCGGAAATTAAAGGTATTAAAACCAACTAAAAGATATTTATATTATTGACCAAGTTAAATATCACTTTTTTGGATGTCCGATTTGACTAAACCTTAGTCGGACATTTTAATGTAAATGTCGGACATGTCCGGCAAATATGACCGTTTCCAGACCCTTGAAGTACAGCTGTTATTTAAAACTTTAAATATATGGTCATGATTTACATATAGAATATCAACTGTATACCCCGTGATGTCAAAATAACTCTGATATGTTATTTGAACCTTTTGATATTAAAAACTACCATATTATAAAATAACAACTTTACTTTGGCAACATTTCGATGACCTCTGCAGTCTTTATTGAAGGTCATTTACCTGGACAACAATGCATGTATGTACATTATGAATGCCTATAAAGTGCCACCTATTATTTGTGTGGTTGTCGTTTTAGACAATGTTGTTCTTGTTCTTTAAGTACTATAAATTAAAAACTTTATTTTGCTGACATTTTTTCCACAACTGCAGTCTTTATTCAAGGCATGTTCACAAATGACAAGAAGTTGTACTGATCACTTTTTAGCTCACCTAACCCGAAGGGTCATGTGAGCTATTGCCATTACTTGGGGTCCGTCGTCGTCGTTAACTTTTCTTTAAAAATCTTCTCCTCCAGAACCACTGAAGGGATTGCTTTGAAACTTTGCACACATCATCAGTAAAATGTCCTCTGCCAAGTTTGCACAAGTCATGGCCTCAGACCAACCAACATGGCCACCATGGCTAAAAATAGAACAGGGGGGTCAAAATACAGTTTTTGGCTTATAGTTCAAAAAGTATAACAGATACAGGAAAACCAAAGAGACCCTCCTTCTTCAGCATCAAAAGCTCTACAAAACACTCCATTGGGTCAAAGTTGTATGACGACTCCTTGTAGGAGTTATTGTCCTTTAATTGTCGAAATTGATGATTTTTGCCATTTTTGCCTCAAAATCTTGAAAATTATTAGAACTAGAGAAAAGGTCAGCATTGCTTAATTGTTCTGCTCTATGAGGGCTACAAAATTGGCTTTAGAGTCAAGGTCCGATTAACCGTTTAAGAGTTATTACCCTTGAACTGTTTATTTTAATCGGTTTTAATTGATTTTTAAAAATTTTCTCCTCTGAAACCACTAAAAGTACTGCTTTGAAACTTTGTACACACCATCCGTCAAATGTCCTCAACCAAATTTGCACCAACCATGGCCGCAGGGGGGGGGGGGGGGGGTAAAATACAGTTTTTGGCTTCTATTTAAAAAAGTGTAACGGATACAGGAAAACCGAAGAGACATTCCTTCATCTGCATCAAAAGCTCTACGAAACACTCCATTGGGTTGAAGTTGTATGAGTTATTGCCCTTTAATTGTCAAAATTGATTATTTTTGACATTTTGACCTCAAAATCTTGAAAAATATTATAACTAGAGAAAAAGTTAGCATTGCTTAATTGTTCTGCTCTATGAGGGCTACAAAAATGACTTAGGGTCAAGATTGTCTGATGAACCGTTTAGGAATTATTCTCCTTGAACATTTTTAAAATCAATTTTACTTGATTTTAAAAAAATCTTCTCTTTAACCCATTAAAGGATTGCTTTGAAACATTGCACACATCATCTTTAGGATGTCCTCTACCAATATTGTGCAAATCATGACACCTGACTACCTACATAGCTACGTTGGCTTAAAATAGAAAATGGGGGGGGGGGGGGGGGAGTCAAGAGAGTTTTCGACTGATAGTTAAAAAAGTATAACAGGTACAGCAAATTTGAAGTGAACCTCCCTTCTCCCTCTAAGCATCAAAAGCTCATCCTTATAGGAATTATTTCCCGTAAAAGTTCAAAATTAATGACTTTTGCAGAAGTGTTGGGCAATCCCTTATAGCAAAGAAAAGCTGGATAAAAAAGGGTTGTTTGGTTTCAGGTTCAGGTGAGTGATACAGGGTCCTGGGAGCCTCTAGTTGAACCTTTAGTGATATCAGATGTTGGGGTTACGTCGTTTAAGGTATCCGACCCATAATTGACCACGTGATCATATTTGGTGTCCCGGATGTCCATTGTTTGTCAATGGAGCAGACCTCTGTAATGTTCGGCAAACATCGGAACTACTATTTGAGCAACTAAATTTTTTTCTCAAAACTGTTAACATTGACTCAATAGTAAAACAATATATTTACTTGGTATTATTAATTAGTAATATATTGAGTAAATAAATTTTCATTTCTTGGTCTAAAAATAAAATTAAACGGTGACTTCAATTATGGGTCGGATACCTTAATATACTTAGAATGTTTTTATCCACAAGTGTGTTAATTGCAATATATTTCTTTTGTGATCCACTAAACTATAGGCTTTCTTCTGGATGATTTTGAGCCAAAATACATTTTTAAAATTTTAAATTTGCACCAACATACAGCTTTTTAACTCACCTGGACCAAAGGTCCATGTGAGCTTTTGCCATCACTTGGCTTCCGTTGTCCGTCGTCTGTAGTCCTTCGTAAACTTTTTCAAAAATCTTCTCCTCTGAAACCACTGGGCCAATTTTTTTTCAAACTTGGCCACAATCATCCTTAGGATTCCTTGTTTCAAGGTTGTACCCAGGGTGTTGATCAACAGACAAACAAGGCCGCTGTAGAACATGGGTGTCAGCACAGGTTTTTGATCATTATCTCAAAAATTATAATAGCTATCTCAAAAATTATAATAGCTATAGAGAAAACCGTTACTTCAAATTGATGAGCACATTAAGGTCTACAATAGTTGCTATTAGTGTGAAGTTGTGTATTGGCTTCTTGTAGGAGTTATTGCCCTTTATTGACGATTTTTGACAAAAAATTTTGGTATTTACAATATAACTTGAAAACTATAAGAGGTATAACTTAAAAACTGTAACAGCTAGAGTGAAACTGTTATAGCAAAAATGATCAGCAATAAAAGCCCTACATTTCACTTGATTGGTCTGAAATTGTCAGATGACTCCTTATAGGAGTTATTGCCCTTAAATGGTAATTTTTTATGAAATTTTCAGTTTTCGTCCTGTAACTTGAAAACTATAGCAGCTAGATTGAAACTGTAAATTGCATAAATGATCAGCATTAATGGCCCTACAATTCACTTGATTGGTCTGAAATTGTAACAACTCCTTATATTAGTTATTGCCCATAAATGGGAATTTTTTTTTGAAATTTTCCGTTTTTGTCCTGTAACTTAAAAACTGTAACAGCTAAAGTGAAACTGTTAATAGCAAAAATGATCAGCAATACAAGCCCTACAATTCACCATATAAGTCTGAAATTGTCAGATGACTCCTTATAGGAGTTATTGCCCTTACATTGCAATTTTGTATGAAATTTTCCGTTTTTGTCCTGTAACTTAAACACCATAACAGCTAGAGTGAAATTATACATAGCAAAAATGATCAGCAATAAAAGCCCTACAATTCATTAATTGGTCTGATATTTTCAGATGACTCCTTATAGGGATTATTGCCCTTAAATGGCAATTTTTTATGAAATTTTCCATATTTATCCTGTAACTTGCAAACTATAACAGCTAGATTGAAACTGTAAATTGCACAAATGATCAGCAATAGAAACCCTACAAATGATTGCTTAGTCCAAAATTGCCCTTTAATTATGAATTTGGACAAATGAACAGTTTTTGTATTATAAATTAGTCTATAACACACCTAGAGTAAAACTGTAAATTTCTAAATTACCCTAAAGGACAAGGTCTACAAACCATTTAATTTTCAGAATTGTCTGATGGCACCTTATACGAGTTATTGTACTTAACTAAAATTTATGAAGAAATGTTTAGTTTTGCACAGTAACTATAACAACTATACTGAAACTGTTAATATCAAAAATTTAAATATAGTTGAAGTCATTTGGGTTCCAGGTGAGCGATTACAGGCTCCTGGGAGCCTCTAGTTACAAGTATAATTTTGTCATGTTTTTAAATTATAAGGTGTTTTTTTAATGTTTATTTGGTATTTTTAGCCCTAATCAACATAGTTGTAATTGTTCATTAATTGTTTCTTGAATTAACAATCATGACCAAACTTGGTATAGACTGTTGTGTAGAGGTGTATTGGGAAATAAAACATTTATTTAATGTATAACCTGCTAATAGGCATAATATTTTTCACTTGGTACTAAGATCAGCTCAGTGTTCTATTGCCCTCAGCCATTGGCCATTGGCCTTGGGCTATAGAACATTGACCAAATCTTAGTACTTCAGCGAATATTCTGATCTATTGCCTGGTTTGGCATGAAATAATTGTATAATATATATATATTTTTTTATTTCATAATAAAGTAATACTAAAAAATTAGCTAGACTTGTTTTAAAGTAAATCATACATTTTTTATTTTCTTTCGATTTATTTGCAGTTTTGTCCATACCGAGTACTTTACAGTTGATGTTTGCAATTTGGCTATTCATTAAAAATCCTAATTCCTGCTCCTTCCCTTCCTAAAGGTTCATTCTATCATAAGGGATTTATATGTATTGTATGTGTCTTTGCAGTATGATTTAAGATTCGGTGATGCATTTTGGAATAGTAGTAAGATGGGAATGGTACAACATATTTGGGAGATTTTAACAAGTTGGGCATTAGTGGCAGATGTGTGGTACTTACCTTACATGGATAAAAAGGTCAGTATCCTGTGTTTGGTGCAATCATCTTACCCAAGTTTACCTCGACTTATCTAATGCCTACTTTTACGTATATACTGCACTGAGTCCATGTTTTGTTTGTAAATTTATTATTTGTTTGTTTGAATAATTGCCACTTTCAGCTATTATTGTTTTGGTTGCACGAAGTGAAACAGGGTTATAGTATGGTGAAGTGGGTGGGTGACCAGGCAGGGAAAATAGGGTATATATTTTGTGTAACCCCTCCTACAGTTTTCAACCAAGATCTCTGAAGGTTGCACATGTATTGAAGATGGACACCTGCAAGTAAGCTTTATTCATCAGCAAGACGTATGAAGCATGAAGCTTTGTCAGTAGGACAATTATGTTTCAGAAACATGGCGGTTCGCACAGTACTAATGTCAACAAACTAATGTTGTTTATCTGGTGCAATTTGGAAAAAAACACTCACAATAGTTTAACAGTTGTAGATTTTGTTGCTTATAGATGTTCTTTAAAATAAAATTGTGACCACCGAAAAAGTGTGTCTAACACATAAAAGACGTGAAAGTATTATTTTATTTTAAGTAGGAATTTCATTAGGATTTGTATTATGAAAGTTGAACAACAATTATGGGCCTTTGATGTTCTTGTATTTTAAGAATATCTCTATTGAACATCATCTCTAAGCTTTGATTTACAGGAAGGTGAAGATGCCATACAGTTTGCTAGTAGAGTTAAGAAAGAAATAGTGAAACAAGGAGGATTTGCAGACTTAGATTGGTAAGTAGAAAAATCTCTTCAAAAAACAAGCAAAATATTTGAAACATTGCATCCTACTAAATGATTGTAATTTTATTTGTTTTAGTTTGAGCTTTGTGAGAAATATTGTTCTTAATATTTGTATTGGTCACTTGGCTAAATACATTGTGAGAATATGTGATTTAGATTTTCATTCTTTCTTTGATTTACTTTCATCCTCTAAAATAATTAACTTTCATTTTGTAAGGTATGACTTTAAGCAAATTCTTACTCAGTACTAGCTCTCCTGGACCCATGTTCCATGTGAGCTTTTGTCATCACAATATTCAATTTTTGACCTGTAACAAAAGCTATAACAGCTATAGTGAAACTGATATTGCAAAAATGGTCAGCAATATAAGTTCTACAAATCACTTGATTGGTCCAAAATTGTCCGAGAACTCCTTATCTTCTTATAGGAGTTGTTGCTCTTTAATGACTCTATACAAATTATCATTTTTATGCCCACGCGACGACATTAAGTCCGTCCGTCCGTCTGTCTGTACGTCCGAACGAATTTTTGTCAAGCTTTTCTAAGAAACTGTACATGAGAACAATTTGAAATTTGGCAGGGTGGTTCACTATCACAAGTTGTATGTCCTAAGCGACTTTCAGACCTGTCGGACAACTACTTCCTGTTTGGGACTTCATTTGTACGTAAATACGTTCGTCTGTATGTATGAATTTCCGTCAAGCTTTTCTCAGAAACCGTACATGAGAACAATTTGAAATTTGGCAGGGTGGTTCAGTATCACAAGTTGTATGTCCTAAGCAACTTTCAGACCTGTTGGACAACTACTTCCTGTTTGGGACTTCATTTAGCGGGGGCATCTGTATCTATATCGCGACGACATGTCGGGTGGCATTAAGTTTTACTCATGTCCAGCCGTCCGTTTGTCCGTACGTATGTATGAATGAATTTCCATCAAGCTTTCCTCAGAAACCGTACATTAGAACAATTTGAAATTTGGCAGGGTGGTTCAGTATCACAAGTTGTACGTCCTAAGCGACTTTCAGACTTCATTTAGCGGGGGCATCTGTGTACCATGGACACATTCTTCGATTTTTTGCCTTAGAAATAAAAAACAAAAAACTAACAGCTATAGAAAAACTATAAATAGCAAACATGATGAGAAGGACGAGGCTTACAAATAACTAATTATCTGAAAATTGTAAGATGACTTCATATAAGAGTTATTGTCCTTTAATGACAATATTTAATGAATTTTAAGTTTTTGTCCTGTATCTTTAAAGCTTTAGCTGTAAATTGCGAAATGATCAGCAAGACAATGCCTTCAAATAACTCATTTGGTGCAAAATTGTCAGGTGACTCCTTATAGGAGTGATTGCCCTATAATGATTGTTTGAATGGTGTTTGAACCCCACTTTCAGCAATTTTCCAGGTATATCATGGTGTACAGTTTTTATTTGGGGGAGGAAGCCAGAGTACCTGGAGAAAACCCCCGACCTTCAGTAGGAAAACTGGCATTCCTTGTCAATTAAGATTGGAGTTGAGTACATCCTGTCGCATTGAGACTCGAACCCACAACCTCAGTGTTGACAGACCTCATGATCAATAGTAGACGAACTACCTTAACCCCTCGGCTACTGAGGCCCCACACCCTTTAATGATGATTTGATACAAAATTATTACCGTTTGTGTTTTTAATTTAAAGCTATACCCATTAGAGTGAAAGTGTAAATAGCAAAAATAATTAGAAGTACAAGACCTACAAATCATTTAAGTTGTCTGATGATTCTTCGTGGTAGTTATTGCCTTTTAATGATAATTTTTTATTTGTTTGTTTGCTTTTTTTTGCCCTGCAATTATAAAGCTATAACAGCTAGAATGAAAATATAAGTTGCAAAATTATCAGTAAGACAAGTCCTACAAATAATTCTTTGGTCCAAAATTGTCAGATGACTCCTTTTAAGAGTAATTGCCTTCTAATGACAATTTTCTATACAATTATTATCAGTTTTTGGTTTATAATTGTAAATAGCAAAAATAATCAGAAGGACACAGCTTATAAATCATTTGTGGTCCCTTACTGAGAGATAAAAACAAAATTTTTAGTTTTTGGCCTTCTAACTTGAAATTAAAATTAGAGTGTAACTTTAAACTGGCAAAATAAGACCCCCTAAAACTCTGTTTTTATCTGAAATACTATACATTTTAGCCATTGTTCTTGGTTGTTATTCATGTTTATAGTCTAGCTAGGTTTAAATTGTTAATTATCAAGATTTGTTTCATCTACTTTCACTGAGTTAGTGACCATTAATGACTATTAATGTTTATGGCTGTTACCTTGCAGACTTGAATAGATAAACAGAAACTGTAAACAGCAAAATAAGCCTGACATATTAGTCAAGCAATTATTTATCTGACAACCTTATGCTGTTGAAATAGCTTGAAGTCAGTTGTTTTCCAGATGATTATAGGCTCCTGGGAAATTCTAGTTTTTTAAAACTAATATCAAATAGAGTACTAATCCCTGGTATCCAGGTTTATGGAGAATGCCAGAATGGAAGGATGCTATGAAACATTGACACTAATACTATTGATGTGATATTTACATGATATTTTCACGGATTTTATTAGCAAACCATAGATTTAAGTACTCGGTGAAATAAAATTTATGATAGGAGCAAATGAACACACCACAAAATTATGTATCTTTGAAACAACTGTTGATACAGAAAAAACAGTCATTCTGAAAATTTCTACCAAGACACTGTAGAACATTTGTAACTGTTGATAAAATAACCACCATATATTTTACAGGGATGGAATGTTGAAAAGAAACAAGGTAAAGTCAGAATGGATTTCAAAACCGCAAGAAGAATACAGCAAAATTCTTAAAATTGACTGAGAACATTGTGATCGAGCATTGCCGTCTACAAAGTACGCATGTGTTTGAGACCACCTGTATGACTGTAACTGACTATGACTTTTTTTACCTATTCGTGTATTTTGTACTGCATGGTGTATGATTTGTGTATTCACCAACAATTGATTGATTATGATACATATACACTTTCAGGACAAGAAATGACTTTTTCTTGGAAACTGCAATCCTGATTGAAGCTATAGTGTATATATAATATGTATTGGATTGACCTTAACAAAGTTTATATTTTGGTTTCGTATCAGAAATCTGTGATGGCTGCCTCTGCAAGATTTTGTTTAAAATACATGTATAAACCTGTTGGGAAAATGTTTAATAAAAAAAAATTTCACCGAATTGAAAAAGGACTTAATAGCAATATTCATTTGATGGTCCGTAAAACATTGATTTTTGTTAAGTCTAATAGATGGTCAAAACCATAGCATTTATTTAACATACCTAAAGAATCTTGGAATTAGCTCATTATTAACACATATGAGTTTTAACTATCCAATATTTATTATGTGATAAATATATTATCTACATTTTGTATATGTATATGTATTCGTACTACAGAGGTCCTTAGTGTTCTGTATAATAAGAGACTATGTCTGATATTTTTTTAATTAAAACTGGCAACCTCTAGAAAAGTTTAAAACTAGATTTTGTAATGTCACAATTCTGTTGTCAACAACAAGTAAATACACTTTGATTAATTCGTTTTATTACAATATCTATTGGGTGGCCTGTAAAGTTGACGGCATGACATATTTGCTGGGTTTTTTAATTGTTTTTTTTTTTATATCACAGATACATACCAACTGTTTTTTTTATTTCTAAGTTATTAAAAAATAAAATCAAATACAATATTAAAATGTAGGTATTAATGTTTGGTACTTTGTGTATAACATCTAGTGAACATATATAGCATGTATGGGAGAATTTGCCAAAAACAGTCAAAACCTTAATTTTAATGCAAATACCAATCAGCTGTTAATACACATTATAAAAAATTCAACCAGTTATTGACCCAATCAAAATATTAAATTTTTATATGTGCAGTAATTATATGCATTTATATTGAAAATGTGTCATAAACTTGATTGAGGAGTACGATCATCAGTATGTATTATTGAAGTTAACCCATTGTTGTATAATCACCTGAGGTATATGTGGCATTGGTGGCCGAGTGGTCTAGGTAGATAGCCATCTACTTGTGATCACCATTGTGTCAACACTAGGGTTCAGGTTCGAGCCTTTTTTCGAGCAGTTTTCAAGCTGAAGGTAAGTTTTTTATGAGGTATTACTGCCTCGTTCCCAAATAAAACACCATGGTATAGCTAAAAAAATTGCTGTATGTGGCATTACAAAAACAAAACAAAACCTATGATATGATTATTATATGTTTTGAATTTAATCTGTTGTATATTCCAAGGTATGATTTTTTATATTGTATAATTATATTAATAATCCAATTGTGTAATTGTGTAAGTTATGATGATATTCAGTATAGTGTGCCTTTAGTTCTTGTTATATTGATGTATTTGTTAAAGGGAAACTTCGCGAAAAAATTTAAATTTGATATGTTATTCTTCAAATTAAAAGAAACACTTTTGCCTCTTGAATTATTATTATATTTTCAATGGTTAAGATTCTACATTAAATTTACGGTCTAAAAAATGCCTTTATGGAGGTCGGCCATATGGTCACTATCTCATCACTAGAAGGCGATACTAGAGATCCATTGACAACCAAGTACCTAAAAGTCGCCGTATGATAATAATGCAAAACGGTCAATAGCAGAAGGTTGTACTATAAGACAAGGTTCTGGCAAGATTACATTTCGTATTCCTGATCTGTGCAAAAAACCCGACTTGTGTAACAAGTAGTTCACCAGTTTAAGGGGATGCAGGACACTTTCACTGAAAATAAATTGTCAATGAATTTTCTTTAAATTCGCCAAGTAGTTAGTATTTTATACAAGTTATCATAATTCAAAATAAAAAATAGGGGTTTCAGAGCTTATTTTCGAGTGGTTGAGCACTGAAATTTTTTATTTTCATATAGATTATACAGAGAAGAGAATAAAAAAGCACTAAAATAAAAGATTACAAAAATTCTGTCCAATGAAATTTTCTAAATTTTTGATATAATGTCAAGCAATTGGTATACATTTTTGTGATGGAAAGAAAAAGTGGGGTCTCTAAAGATATTCAAAATCTTATATACTAGTACATCCTGTGCTCTGACACTTGGGTGTATTCAAATCATATCTGTCTTTGGCAAGAGAGGGGCATGCCATTCTAATTTCGAATTACATGATTAGCCTAAATCTGGTTAGCTTTTAAAAATGTCCGAATATTCATACTTCAAAGTCCACGTCAAATGATCTCGTAATTGCAATAAACATCCTGTTTGTTTACCTGCTAATTCTGTTAATTAACCTCCATAAACGCGAAATGATTTACCCCTAAAATTTTCACGTGCAGGTACAACTGCCATTTCAAGATGTGCAAAATTATCTATGGTATTTTAATTTATGTTTAAAAATAATTATATTAAAATATCTTTTGTTTACTATTATGTTTTTAGATAAATTCTATTTGATATAAGTTAATAAATACAGACAGGTTAAAATTTAAAAAAAAAATACTTTTATTATAAAAGATCATTACAACATTAAGACGCATTTTGGAAATCTTATGTTGTCAGCTTGTCATTCATTAGTCATCGCCCCAGTTTTTATATTCTTCAAAGAGCAAGGCTGAAAAACATATTTTTAAACTGGAGTTTTTATCATATTTACTGGAATTTAAGGTTATTGTGTCACAACCTGTAATCTCGTGGTAAATACTGTCAATATGGCAGCCCCCATATTCAAAATTTTACCACCTATAATCCAATCTAGAAGAGTAACGGTAAAGAATACCATAAAACATCAAAAGGCAATTATATTTCATTTTATTTGAAGAATAACATATTAAATTTTCCTTTTTTTGGGAAGTTTCCTTTTAACAAATTTGCTGTAGTGGTATTGTTCTATTTTATTTCATTTGTTTTTTTGACTGAACCATTGAAATATTTAGTTCGAGTCAATTTTTTCCACATTGGTTTTGAGATACCATTTTACTTTAGCTATTATACACAGCATTTAATGACGAAAAATTGCATGTTGCATTATCAGTGACTGTATCATTGCTGACTTGATATACTTATATTGCATTTTGATTATCAGAATTTGAAGCTCTAAGCATTTATTTCACTATGTTTTCCAAATTAGGAAACTGGCATGTACAATGTAACAATTTTTAAGCTCAAACTATTATTAATTTGCTTTGTAAAGTGTTTTTTCATTGATGAATGAATCATATGTTTTGTGTATTTGTGTCTGTACATTTTGTTAAAGTTATCAAAATGTATCTTAAGGTAACAGTGGTTATTGTGTAATGTCAGCTGACATTTCTGTAAAAAAATGCAAACAATTGGGCATTTGAAATATATAACAGCTAATAGAAATTAATTAGCCAGGTTGTCCTTATCGCCAATCACTTTTAAATATCAGGCAGATGGAGTAAGTAGAGTACCTTGTATAGTTTTCAACTCAAATTCTTGAAACGTGGTGGAATAAATATACAGTGAACCCTCCTTCAGACAGGATTTCAGTGCTAACAAACCTGTGGTGTATGCTCAATACAACGACATATTTGGCGACTCCGACTGCTTATGATTGTAACAAATATACAAATATATAAAGCAAACATAAAATAATTTGTTAAAACGACAAATTATCAAGATTTACCTGCAAAAGATTATCTTTGTCTAGAGAATTTATTTTTCTAACAGTTGATTGCACATGTGAACACGTTGTTGATGTGAAATTTTCGTTACGAAACAAATTAATGACAGGGATATAGCTTCAATAAAAAGATGTCAAAGGCTATTTAGTATTTAAATCTTCAAATATTTCATAAATTATTGGCTTAATTACAAGTGTGTTAAGATTTTTAAAGGGGCACATCAGAAATATGAAGTAGCATTATTACCGAAAATCGGTCTAATGAAGTTACTGTAAATAATCGTAATATACAATTTATTTTTTGTGCTAAAAAAATAAAAAATATAAATTTCAAATAAATATCACAAAGAAAACAATCATTTTATTATTTTGTGTTATTAAGTTTGGGTATTGAAGGATTTCAATTGAGACAAATAAAAAAGGGAGATAAAGTACAAAAATATAAATTCATTATAGCAGCAAATTCAGTTTAAAGTCAATGCTGGTTGGAAACTAACATGGTCGTTGTAAAGAGGATTGACTGTATATAGTCCGATATAACTGGAATGTCTGTATTCTGTAATTTACTAGTACTTTCAGTTTCATGTCTTTAGGTGAAAAAATATCTATATTTATATTTATATATAGATATTTATTAACTGAAGATTGCCAGAAGGCATGAAAGTACTAGTGAATTAAGGAATTCAGAAATAACAGTTATAATGGACTTTTATTTGAAAAATATATATACTATATACACCAAAAAAGCCTGATTATTATATATATTAAAATATAATTCTAACAATGTTGAGCTTAATTTGTAGACGTATATTAATATTTGGTATTAAACCTGTATTTCTGATGCTTCAGAAATCTGCTGGATAGATATAGCCATTGGTTGTCCCAGTACTAGACATCTAGAAGTACATATGTACCCTATATACAGAGTTAATACCAAATATTTATATACATCTACAAATTGAACCAACACTTTTTGAATTAATACTGTCATTTTTGCCAAATCCACTATATTGGAAAATATAGCTTTATTAACCAAGGGAAATTTAGAGATTGACATAGTACATGTGTACTGGCATGTGATGATAGAATTTCCATATTAATCAGTAATTTAACTCACTTTTTGTGTTATTATACTTTTAAATTTTTTTTTTTAGAATTTCTGGTAGTCAAACATTCTTAAATGTATAAATATTCATTGGACACACGAAACTCCTACTCTGGGAACATTTCAGGCATTTGTGGAAAATGTACAGTTAACAACAATTTTTTCACTTTCTGGTTCTTTGTTATTAATATAAGCCTTTTGATTCATTTGTCATTTTACACATATTTGTTTTAGCTCACATGGACCATGTGAGCATTCTCATCACTTGGCAATAGTTGTCCATCGTAAACTTTTTCAAAAATCTTCTCCCCTGAAACCACTTGGCCAATTTTTTTTCAAACTTGGCCATCCTTAGGGTAACTTGTTTAAAATTTTTATCCAGAGTATTATGAGGTCTCCCACTGTATACTATATTTAATAAAAGGTCTAAGTCCAATTATCTCCCCTGAATAATATCTGACAGCTACGAAAATTCTTCATGCACATCTACATATGATGTACTTCATTCATGTAAAGTTTCATAAAAAAATCTGTGAAGCAGTTTAGGAGGAGAAGTGCTTTCAAGGGATGTGGACAGACAGACAGACAGACAGACAGGGTGATTCCTATATACCCCCAAAAAAGTTCGTGGGGTTATAATTATAGACCTTTAATGATGATTTTTTATTAAATTTTCTTTTTTTTACCTGTAACCTAAAAACTTGAACAGCTAGAGTAAAACTGTAAATTGCAAAAATGATCAGCAATACAGTTCCTACAATTCACTTTATTGATCTAAAATTTTCAGATCACTCTTTATGGGAGTTGTTGCCCTTTAATGATGTTTTATGAAATATTTCATTTTTGTCCTGTAAGCCAAATTCTAGAACAGCCATAGTGAAACTTTTTATTGCAAAAAATTATCAACAATAATAGTTTAACAATTCTCTTAATTTGTCTGAAATTGTCAGATGAGAATACAGGAGTTATTGTCTTTTTAATGATGAAGTTAGACAAAATTACTAATACCTAGATTAAAACTGTAAATAGCAAATAAATATATACAGAAGGACAAGGCCTACAAATCATTATATTGTCTGAAAATTATCTAAGGACTCCTTATAGGAATTATTGCCCTTTAATAACACTTTTTTGTGAAATTTGTAGTTTTTGCCCTTTAATGTTATAACAGCTAGAGTGAAACTGAAAATTGCACAAGGCATGGCCTACAAATCATTACTTAGTCCAAAATTGTTAGCGGACTCTTTATAGGAGTTATTGCCTTTTAATGACAAATTGGGACAAAATAATGTTTTTATGTTTTTATGTTATATATATTAAAGTCTATAACACATAGAGTAAAACTGTAAATTACTTAAATAACCAGAAATACAAGGCCTACAAATACTTAAATTTTTTCAGAAATTGTCTAATAGTACCTTATAGGAGTTTTTAATGTATTTAATCACAATTTTAGAAGAAATGTTTAGGTTTTGCCAAGTAATGTAAAAGCTATAACAACTAGACTGAAACTGTGAGTCGCAAAAATATAAAGATATCTTAAAATCATTTGTGTTCCAGTTGAGCGATTACAGGCTCCTGAGAGCCTCTAGTTTCAATTTTAGAATACTCTCTTGAAAATGTTGTTTAATGATTTCAGTTATTATCCATTATATTTTGTACTGTATGTATTCATGTAATGAAAAATTGAAGGAAAATATGCAACCTACAATTTTGTTCCTTCAAAACACATCAAGGGAGATAACCTTCCAGAAAAAGAGAAACTATGTGTTATTTATAGTGGGATATTGTGGTTACATTGTGAATGCTAGGTAAGCTGTTAAGTTTGTAATAAAATATTTTTTTTATTAAAACTTTTCTTTTTATTTATTCAAATTATATACTACAAATAAAACTCAAATGTCTGACTATAAATTTTGAGAAATGTCACAGTTCTGCTTATCATCGGGTATTTGAACTTGCACCATTGAACCACTGTCACCAATTCACCGGCGCGTTACCAATGAATAATGTTCTTCATATTTACATATACTTGTTGTTTTAGTAAACAGCAGTAAGTCTAAAGCTACAAATACATTTTAATAGCAATGTTCAAAATCGATACATATTACCCAGTAATCTGACTGTAATTTTGTTTAAAATGTTTAATTACTTATGTATATACAATCAAACTTGCTTGTGTTAAACACTGATAATTCTAATGCCTCGTATGTGTCAAAATATATCTTTGTCCCAACTTTTTCATATATAACAACACCTTTTTTGTGTCTTAGTATTCTAAAATAATCATCGAAATATACCAAGATTTAAATTGTTTTATTTTAGTAATATAGGGTTATTGCATGAATATTGTGAAATATTGTCCCGAGCAAGATGCTATGTTTCATGAGCTTGCGAGAGCAATATAGCATGTTGCTAGGGACAATATTTCCTAATATTCATGCAATAACCCTTTTATTATATAGTAATAATTTTTTGGGTGCTTTTAAGTGATTATTAATTATCTTTGCTATTTTTTAATATTTTATTAGGTTCAATATAATCATATTTTTACTTGGTCAATACTTCGTTTCATACAGTTTACAGTCTATTTTTACTTTTGTTGGTCTATGAATTCTTTAACTTTACTTTTATTGACAATCGAATTCACTTCCATTTATTCAGTTTCAAGCAGTTCTGCTGATTCTCCCTTCGATAGCAGATCGTGTAGGTCATTTTCGGCCATGTGTGTTACCAAACGTCAGTAAAAATATAAAGCCGATATTCGGAACACATCTGTACTTTCCCTGAAATTACATTAAAAGACTGAGATGCAGTGTAAAATATGAAAAAATATTGCATTTTATTCCAACATGAAATCAAATGGGAAAAATTATTACTATAATATAATCAAGTAAAATTATTTTCTTCTATGCTTATACTTATAATTGCTAATTCAGTTTGATAAGTTATAACTAACAGATTACTTAAACCGTAGGTTGAGCCAGTTTTCAATAGTACTTAGATTTCACCACATCCGTGTTTTGACTTTGACCCATTCACATGTCACAGTATTTTGTTCAGATTTCTGTGTCCTATTGGTGAATTGTTAAGTTTTCAAACTGCCTTTCTATACTCATGGGTAGATTTTTTAGTTATCTAACTGTCTGAATGTTGAACTGTTCTGTTTAGTTTCTAAGTGTTGCATTGGTTAGGGTGTTCATCTTGAAACAGGTTTTCTGGTATTATAGTTATATTGTTTTATTTTCAGACTGCCTCTGTGTCTTAATGGTTGAATTTATCAGATTTTTTAACTGCTTTGTGTCTTCATAGTTAAATTATTCAGTTGTCTAACTGCTACTGTCTTTAATTGTTTAGATTGCTTTCCTACCATAGAGAGAAATGTCTGCTTACAAAGAAGGAACATGTCTCTTGTCATAGAGAGGGCATGTCTTCTACCATACATTGGAAATGTGTGCTTACATAGAAGGAACATGTCTCTACTACTACTGTCTTTAATTGCTTAGATTGCTTTCCTACCATAGAGAGGAAATGTCTGCTTACAAAGAAGGAACATGTCTCTTGTCATAGAGAGGGCATGTCTCCTACCATACATTGGAAATGTGTGCTTACATAGAAGGAACATGTCTCTTGCCATAGAGAGTACATGTCTCCTACCACAGAAAAGACTTGACCAGACATGTCTTTTACCATATAGAGAACATGTCTTCTTCCATGGCACGTATCCTTCCATAGAGTAGACATGTCTCCTACCATAGAGGGGCCCTGTCTTCTATCATAGAGGGGACATGTATCCTACCATAGAGGACATGTTTCTTACGACAGAAAGAATATGTCTCCTTACGTAGGACGGACATGTTTTACAATGAGAAGATATGTATCCTACTATAATCAACAATAACATAGGTAGAGTTATGGTTCTTGTTCATGTTACTAGTGTAGGACTAAGACAAAGACTGCCATTGTTCTCTCCCCCTTCGCTATATTACATTTGCTGCTTTTCTCTTTTCCTAGACGGGGCCTCGGTGGCTGAGTGGTCAAGGTAGTTCGTCTACTATTGATCACGTGGTCTGTCAACACTGAGATTGCGGGTTCGATTCTCACTGCAGGCAGGGTGTACTCGACTCCAATCTTAATTGACAAGGATTGCCAGTTTTCCTACCGCAGGTCGGGGGTTTTCTCCGGGTACTCTGGCTTCCTCCTCTAATAAAAACTGGACGCCATGATATAGCTGAAAAATGGCTGAAATTGGTGTTAAACACCATCAAACAAACAAACAAACAAACTTTTCCTAGACCATTTACCTTCATTTCAAATAAAGTGACACTTCTGTTCTATAACGATATACACCAATCAACATTTCTCCCCAAATTTCATTGCATATAAGAAAGAACACTAGACCAGAGACTTATATGGTCTGAAAATCTACCTTCACTTTCAAAACAGTCCAAAAATAGTCCTTCATTTATTCCCAACAGCTGTATGTTAAATTATAATTAGTAAAATTCTCAAGTTTACTCAAATGTTCCTCTTTCCAAAAATATCAAATTTATTCCAGTAGCATGTATGGTTCAATTCTATAGCAGGCAACAATAAACTAATCTGTAGAATAGTGCTAATTTACATACAACCTCTGGACTGGTTCATGGTATGTTAAACGATTTTAGACATTTGCTCAGGATAAACCTATGATCGACAGACACAGCCTTGACTATACGCCTCCCCTTTCAAAAAGCAATACAAATTTTAATGAACAATAAAATGGATGTCAAGATCTTGTGATGTGTTTGTTTGGTGTTAAATCCATGTTCAGCTATATCGAGGAAGTTTCAGTACCAAGAGAAATCACCCAAACATCAATGGAAAACTCCCAATTCTTGTCAATTAAGCTGAGAGTGAGTACGCATTGCCCACAGTGAGATTAGAACACATGATCTTGGTGTTGACAGAATGGAAACAACAATTAAGATAATTTAATGCCTTAGTTAAGGTCAGGTGACATCTACCAAACTGTTATTTTTAGCTGATGGGCAACATTTAGATCAATCATCATTATCCTTATGTACCATGCAATGCAGATGCCACCTACCAGACTGTCATGCAATCTATATACTGGTACCAAGTATTGACACCGTACTATGCAGTTACTGAGGAACCAACCAAATCCTTAAAACTTGGAACCTGGTCAAAAAATCATTAATTAGAGGTTAATGAAGATAAGTACTTGGGACAAACTACCATTAAACCAAAATTGATACACATATGGCCAACATATATATGAAAGTGTTGAGTACTAACAGCATACTACAATTAGACCAAAATTGGTAGACATGTGACTAACATATAAGCAAAGTAATATATAGACATGTTAGGGATTGAGACAAATAGTAGGCTGAACTTGTTCACAGCAATCACCAATATTTCACTGAATCTTGTACAATCCAATCATTTTTCAAATAAACCTACTACAGATATGAAAATCATAATTTTAAACTTACTAATTATTTATTGCTTGCAAAACAAGTATAAAAATTGAAGAATGTGTCCATGGGACACGGATGCGCCCGCTAAAGGAAGTCCCAAACAGGAAGTAGTTGTCCAAGAGGTCTGAAAGTCACTTAGGACGTACAACTTGTGATACTTAACCACCCTGCCAAATTTCAAATTGTTCTGAGTAAAGCTTGACGGAAATTTTTATACTCGTTTTGACACATTTTCATATTGGCCCAGTTGAAAACAGGAAGTAGTTGTCCGACAGGTCTGAAAGTCGCTTAGGACGTACAACTTGTGATACTGAACTACCCTGCCGAATTTCAAATTGTTCTTGTGTACGGTTTCTGAGAAAAGCTTGACGGAAATTTTCATACTCATATTAACACATTTTCATATCGGCCCAGTCGCAAACAGGAAGTAGTTGTCCGACAGGTCTGAAAGTCGCTTAGGACGTACAACTTGTGATACTGAACTACCCTGCCAAATTTCAAATTGTTCTTGTGTACGGTTTCTGAGAAAAGCTTGACGGAAATTTTCATACTCGTTTTGACACATTTTCATATCGGCCCAGTTGAAAACAGGAAGTAGTTGTCCGACAGGTCTGAAAGTCGCTTAGGACGTACAACTTGTGATACTGAACTACCCTGCCGAATTTCAAATTGTTCTTGTGTACGGTTTCTGAGAAAAGCTTGACGGAAATTTTCATACTCATGTTAACACATTTTCATAGGCCCAGTCCCAAACAGGAAGTTGTCCGACAGGTCTGAAAGTCGCTTAGGACGTACAACTTGTGATACTGAACCACCCTGCCAAATTTCAAATTGTTCTCATGTACGGTTTCTGAGAAAAGCTTGACAGAAATTTTCATACTCATGTTAACACATTTTCATATCGGCCCAGTCGCAAACAGGAAGTAGTTGTCCGACAGGTCTGAAAGTCGCTTAGGACGTATAACTTGTGATACTTAACCATCCTGCTAAATTTCAAATTGTTCTTTTGTACGGTTTCTGAGAAAAGCTTGACGGAAATTTTCATACTCGTGTTAACACATTTTCATAAGCCCAGTCACAAACAGGAAGTAGTTATCCGACAGGTCTGAAAGTCGCTTAGGACGTACAACTTTTGATACTGAACCACCCTGCCAAATTTCAAAATGTTCTCATGTATGGTTTCTGAGAAAAGCTTGACAGAAATTTTCATACTCATGTTAACACATTTTCATATCGGCCCAGTCGCAAAGAGGAAGTAGTTGTCCGACAGGTCTGAAAGTCGCTTAGGACGTACAACTTGTGATACTAAAGCATCCTGCCAAATTTCAAATTGTTCTGATGTACGGTTTCTGAGAAAAGCTCGACGGAAATTTTCATACTCGTGTTAACACATTTTCATAGGCCCAGTCCCAAACAGGAAGTAGTTGTCCGACAGGTCTGAAAGTCGCTTAGGACGTACAACTTGTGATACTGAACCCCCCTGCTAAATTTCACATTGTTCTTGTGTACGGTTTCTGAGAAAAGCTTGACGGAAATTTTCATACTCGTTTTGAGACATTTTCATATCGGCCCAGTTGAAAACAGGAAGTAGTTGTCCGACAGGTCTGAAAGTCGCTTAGGACGTACAACTTGTGATACTGAACTACCCTGCCGAATTTCAAATTGTTCTTGTGTACGGTTTCTGAGAAAAGCTTGATGGAAATTTTCATTTACTCATGTTAACACATTTTCATATCGGCCCAGTCGCAAACAGGAAGTAGTTGTCCGACAGGTCTGAAAGTCGCTTAGGACGTACAACTTGTGATACTGAACCACCCTGCCAAATTTCAAATTGTTCTTATGTACGGTTTCTGAGAAAAGCTTGACGGAAATTTTCATACTCCTGTTAACACATTTTCATAGGCCCAGTCACAAACAGGAAGTAGTTATCCGACAGGTCTGAAAGTCGCTTAGGACGTACAACTTTTGATACTGAACCACCCTGCCAAATTTCAAAATGTTCTCATGTACGGTTTCTGAGAAAAGCTTGACAGAAATTTTCATACTCATGTTAACACATTTTCATATCGGCCCAGTCGCAAACAGGAAGTAGTTGTCCGACAAGTCTGAAAGTCGCTTAGGACGTACAACTTGTGATACTAAAGCATCCTGCCAAATTTCAAATTGTTCTGATGTACGGTTTCTGAGAAAAGCTTGACGGAAATTTTCATACTCGTGTTAACACATTTTCATAGGCCCAGTCCCAAACAGGAAGTAGTTGTCCGACAGGTCTAAAAGTCGCTTAGGACGTACAACTTGTGATACTGAACCCCCCTGCCAAATTTCAAATTGTTCTGATTTACGGTTTATGAGAAAAGCTTGATGGAAATTTTCATACTCATGTTAACACATTTTCATATTGGCCCAGTCGCAAACAGGAAGTAGTTGCCCAGACAATTTTGAAGCGTCGCTTTTATATCACAGCGTAACTTAAATGCCGCTTATTATCTGCATAGAATCCGCTGTTGTAAAAAGCAGTATTTAAGCGACATGCATAATTACCGCTTAATTTTAACCTACATAATTAGCAATGCTTTAACTCCACTTTTATCCAACTTAAACTATACTGATTTTCTAAGTAGAAAAAAAGTGAGACTACAGGTAATTGATTATTCCTGCTTAAATCCAACTGATAAATATTTGTCATTTTTAATTTTATTACAAACCTACTTAATCCCTGCTGATTTATCTTAGTAAATTAAACTGAACGTTTTTTTCCAACTGAAAAAACTTAAAGGTGCTACAGCAAATACTTTTTCCCTACTGATTTAACTCTGCTCAATAAAATATTAATTGAACTCCGCTTAAAAACAACTGAAAAAACTCAATAAAATATTTATTTTATTTGTTGTCTGTTTTCCAATTATTTAGTGACTATCTAATCAAAAAATAATTAGTTATATTATTTTTATATCAACCAAATTGCTTTTTAACTTCACATATGAACAATTTACTATTGAAGAGCAGAAATATTACACATGACAAAATTTAGCATGACCATGGCCTAATAACACCAATATTCTCAAAACATAAATAAAAAGACATTAAATTTTCTTCTATGCTGTATGTTCTGCCAATTTATGGTACAATTGCAATGATGAATATTATAGCTTAAATATCAAATATTTTCATGCAATATAAAAAAAAAATCAACCAGAAATCATAAAAACACATTCACAATATAAAACAATGCTTGATACATTATACTACAAACTTATGTAGTAAACAGAAAACTGTTTACTAAGAAAAAGTATAACCATAGGGGAGATAACTCTAAAGGGGAGCCAACTCTACAATCTTTTGTCCACATTCAAAAATACCACAATGGAAGCTTTACTCTCTAATAAATTTAATGTAACCATTTTTTTTATTATTAACAAGCAATAAAAACAGTTAAGAACTATCTTCATATGAACAATAGAATAAATGGAACTTTTTACAACAGCATGTTTTAGTTTATGTAGAAGTGCTATATAACTAATATCACCATTTTCCTCTACAACTGTTAAAAAGCAACATTTATAAACCAATGCATAATCAACACAATGAATATGATGATTATGAAGATTATGAAGAAAGAACTATAAAATATATGTAAAAAGATATAACTTTACTGATAAATTCTCCACAACATTTAATTTGTAAGTGGACAATTTGGCTTCAACTACTAAAAATATTAAATGTCCAATTCTTTTTCCATTTTTTGGCAAACTGCTTTTCACAGAAAAAAGAAACAGTGTTTCTGCCTCTGATTTACAGTACATATATTTCTTCAGGGCCCCCGGTTGTTGTTTGCTTCTGAATGTTGACAGCAAGTAGAAAATGGTGCTGAATGTTATTTGTTTCTTTCAAATCTTCATAGAAACTAAAATCAATCCAAAACCAGACTTGTCAAAATGTTCTTTGTAAAGTTTTTCCGTCAAAACATCTTGATGTTATTATTCTTATTTTTCATTCCTTCTTGTCTTTGATGTACATTTTTTCCTGTAAAAATACAAAAAATAATATTGCAGAAAAAACTGCAAAGAAAGAACATTCATAGCTAAAGTTTGCAAATTCCACACAAAAATAGAATGTTGACATAGCAAAAACCTTTTATTTTATTATTGGGAAATTTCTGTTACATGAGGTTTACAAATGCATGTACCAATGAGCTACAATGCTTACTCGCTTACTCAAGCCACACTAGTGACCGGAGCAGAATCGTTAGAATTATGCGCAACCTTAACTGCAGAGTATGTGTAATTAGGACATTATTTGTTAACAATTTCTTTGAATTATGTCCATTTGAAGAAGTTGAACACACTTTTATTTAGTACACTTAACTTAATACCCTAAAAATTATCTCCCCTTTGATATGTTAACAGATTTTACACCCATATGTTTCCCCCTTTTTTCAATTGTGTGGCCATTCATTTTGTAGCCTGAATTCCCTTGACCTAATAATAATTTGTGTCATATTAAATTGAAATAGGCCTAGTATTGGCTATTTACCTTACTATTTTAATTACTATTGGTCTTTATACTGCATTTCAAAATTACTGACACCACTTCCCATATTTGTTGCACAATCTACAATGGAGACAAACATGTATAATAAAAAACGACACTGTTCTCTACATTGATAGTGTATTCTGCTAAATTATGCCAACAATTTTAATGTTTCAGAGAAAACAAAATTATATAAGACATTTTGAAAAAATGTCAAATTACACGAAATGATTCTTGTGGCGACTAATATGAATGTGCATATTTCCGTACTTCTATGGTAGCAGTATACGGTTTTGTAGTTTAGTTTCGTATGTCCCCCTGTGAAATTCCTTAATATAGTAGTATGGTCCAGTTGCAGTTTACTCACATCTATGATAAATGAAGTGCAATAAATTTTTGAAGTGTCAGTAGAAAGTGTCATGTTTATAGAAAAGAAATATATATAATATTTGGTTGTCATCCTTGTTATAGTAGTAAAACCCCGAGACTGCCTATAAGACCATTTGACTCCTAGCTTTAGCTCTCTCTGATGCATTAAAATAGCATGTTCCTTGTCAACAAAATTGTGTGAAATCGAGGTGGATGACAAGTATTTTGCCAGTGTTTTTCTGCTTTGAAATTGATCTTAATACACAAATATATATGTCATATTGCTCTTCTGTTAGGCGTTACCGTGTCAGAATTTTTCAAATGAAGGTAAATGCTAATGATTTGTCCGATTTTCTCACATGAAACAGATGACTTTTATCGATGACTTTATAAAAATCTTATCAAATTACCATGAAACTGAAAATGCAGGACACAAATTAAATATATGTACAACATTTCCAGTACAATTGGATCTATGCAAAAATGTCACACATGTTTTTATTTGACAAAACAAGACCACGACCTCTGTTGATAATATTTTAATGCAAAGAACCGTATATTGCATCCTTTAAGAAGAGCATATTTTTATAATCTCACAATATCTTCATTTTAAGATGTCCTTGTATTTTATGACACCTGTACTTGTGTTTAAGACTGTTTGTAGTAAGATATTTGCCATGAAAAAGTATTAAAATGGACTTTATCTGACAACACTTATATCAAGAAAGATAACTCTGTTTCAGCCTTGTTTTAAAAACTATTTTATATCAACAGTGACACATTTAATATTTGACTAAAGGTTTATTTCTGTTGAGTAGAAGCAGAGTAGGAATAGCAACCTGATAATACTCAGTCATTTTAAAATGAATTGACTTCATCGACAATGAAAATTTAACTTGAAAGATTGATTTTTGGCACTTTGTGCTAGTTTTTTATTGTTGATCACCCCAAACAGTTAGTTTAAGCACTGTAACTGTCAGGTACTTAGTTAAGTTTCTCTACTCATGTTTGTAACAACTACACCTATGTGTTTGTATGTGCAGGCAACTTAAAACATGTGGGAAAAAAACAAAACAGAAAATTGTTCACCCTTTTATGTCACTGAAACGAGTAAAAAGTTATTATTTTTCCCCGCCTTTAGTACAATAGTATTGTGTGTTTATTTCAAGTAGACAGAAAGTATTCAATTAAAATTAGCCTATTGTGCACTTGATATCAACTTTTGCACACTATTCTCATCTGTTCACTTTAAAACTTAAGTTGCGATATTTCTACTTGTATGCGGATGAATGCATGCCTTGATTCTGACATAATTCACAAATATGTTTTCTTCAAACTCTTTATAGAAGTGGTCAGCTAATGTGATGTTCAGATCACTATCTTTTTCAGGTCACTACTGAGTAGGAAGAACTTTAGTATTGTGATTTGACAAAGATTTTGACTGCATTTTTACACCATCTTGTCTTCTTGTGATTTTGACCGTGTTAAGCCCAGACACAGAAAGGAAGAATCATCACTCGAACTGTAAGATTTATGACCAAATGGAATTTGATTGAATTTGATTCTAATTTGGTATACATTTTGTGATCATTTCATGCAATTTCTTTTTTTGGCTTTTACCACCCTATTTTTTTTTTTCTCTTAAACTCTATTTTTTATATTTTCATATAAAAAGCCTAATATGATTAAGTTTTTTTGCCGTGTAATGACTAGTAACCTTAATTTTGCATTTCTCTCAACTCTTTCGACTTTGTAAACAAAGCTTGGTTGTAAGCGCACAAATATATAATTTTATTTTTGCCATATTGTTCATTAGAAAAAAGTTTTATGTTTTTTTATGTCAATGAAATCTTGCATGAATTTAAATCCGAAAACTTGCAGTAAGGTACATGTTCTAAAAACATTATATCTTTTCAACCAAAGCAAATACAAGGTTCAGATTAAGTAATTTTTAGTCAGAATTTAATAATGTATTTGCAGAAGAAACAAAGTTGCAAATAAAAATTACATTTTTAGGCTTAAAGGTAGCAGTATACGGTTTTGTAGTTTAGTTTCGTATGTCCCCCTGTGAAATTCCTTAATATAGTAGTATGGTCCAGTTGCAGTTTACTCACATCTATGATAAATGAAGTGCAATAAATTTTTGAAGTGTCAGTAGAAAGTGTCATGTTTATAGAAAAGAAATATATATAATATTTGGTTGTCATCCTTGTTATAGTAGTAAAACCCCGAGACTGCCTATAAGACCATTTGACTCCTAGCTTTAGCTCTCTCTGATGCATTAAAATAGCATGTTCCTTGTCAACAAAATTGTGTGAAATCGAGGTGGATGACAAGTATTTTGCCAGTGTTTTTCTGCTTTGAAATTGATCTTAATACACAAATATATATGTCATATTGCTCTTCTGTTAGGCGTTACCGTGTCAGAATTTTTCAAATGAAGGTAAATGCTAATGATTTGTCCGATTTTCTCACATGAAACAGATGACTTTTATCGATGACTTTATAAAAATCTTATCAAATTACCATGAAACTGAAAATGCAGGACACAAATTAAATATATGTACAACATTTCCAGTACAATTGGATCTATGCAAAAATGTCACACATGTTTTTATTTGACAAAACAAGACCACGACCTCTGTTGATAATATTTTAATGCAAAGAACCGTATATTGCATCCTATGCGGTCCTATCAAATACGCCTGCATACCCTGTCGTAATAAATGTACGCCTGCAGTTAAAAAGTGTACGCCTGCCACTATTTGTGACTTATATTTCACCAAGAAATAACTTTAAATAGTAAAACAAATCAGTTTGAACCTTAAAAAAGGTATTTTATTTATTTATTATCCTTTTTCAGCGATTACCTAATGTTGGTGTCGGGTCGTTTCGCCCCGAATACCTGTTCGCCCTGAGTCGATTCGCTCGGGTCGTTTCGCACCTATACAGTGAGTCGTTTCGCCCTGGGTCTTTTCGCTCCTCTAAATAAAAACAATGTGTATCTGTAAACAATAAAGCGTATTTTGCTGATGAACTTTAATTAACAAATTATGTTCGAACTTTGTGTATAAAAACAGCAATTATAATTTCAGTTGTTAATTACTTCATAAAAAAATTCAGTTAATTTGTTAATCAGTGTCAAATACCAATTATCAATTTTTAATGTGATGATTAAAAGAAATTAATTATATTATGATTAAATAAAATTCAATCAAATTAAGAAACACCTTTGATCTAGAGCTTTACAGCTTGTGCCATCTTGTCGGCTAATTAAAAGTTCAAAAGTCACAACTACCCAGTTTCTAAAGAATGTTGGTTCAATCTACACAATTGATGATCAGGAGTGACAATAACTTTGTGCTGTATCAGTGTGCTTTTTATGCTTTGTATGCTTTGTTGCTGTTTTTGTTAAACTGACTTAATAAAATAAATATATATATTTAAAATTACTTTTTTATGTACATCTCTTATAATTTAGATCCATGATATGTCTAAGATCGAAAGACTAAAAACATGCACTTCAACAAAAAAAAAAAGTAAATTATTACATTACACAAGCACACGTAATAGACTGATCTATCATTATATATCCAATACAAAGTACGGGCGAAACGACCCAGGGCGAACGGGAATCGGGGCGAAACGACTCAGTGCGAACGGGATTCGGGGCGAAACGACCCAGGGGCGAACGGGATTCGGGGCGAAACGACCCGGATTCCCTAATGTTAAGTCATGTCCGTATTGACGCGCGTCTATACCGCGTATGTGCACTGAACAAAATATCTTATATCAAATAAAATCTTAAAATATATTTACCTCAAGTTGCAGGCGGCAACGCCGTGTATCCATGGTCACTACTTTTTGGAGTTCAGAAAATCGCGATTTTTAAATAAATGTGCATAAATTTGCTTACATTTTGATGTGAAGATTTGTTATTGCAATTTACAAGATGATTCACACAATCGGTTTTGTATAATTATCTTCCTTTGTATGCCATGTGACGGTTTTTTTACGTGTCTACGGAGAATTAACATTGAGCGGTCAGCCATTGTTTACGGCGGAAACTCGTCAAGGAGCCGCTGTTTACGTCACCAAAGTTCACGCGGTCAATGATGTATTGCAATAACGGGAAGTAACTCGTACAACAAAAAGACGCTAGAAACAGCTGTTGAAGAAATGGAGGTATACGTATTGAAGTGGTAAGTATATACTTAATTAATAAAAAATAATTACTTCTTTTAAAATTGATTACGATTTCATTGTTTAATACATAGAAAAAATTAGAATTGCAGTTATTTATAAACGAGACTAAAAGCAATTACCAGATCTAATCCTTTTATAGCTTTAACCCATATTTTCCCCGTTGTTACAAAAAAAAAACATTACATGACAGTTTGCGTTAAATTCCTTTTTTGTCAAACAGAATTTACATAAACATAATGTGTGTAAATACTATTATGGTGGGACAATTTACCATCTATATATAGAGTACTACATACAGAATTTCTGCAATGAACATGTCCTTTAACTGCCGGTAATTTAGCTGAAACACCTGTTTATTTATTATTAAGAAATAATTTGTTTATAGAAATAAATGCAAGATATTTTAACAGTACAATTCGTTTACACCTCTGAATAAAGGGAAATTTCCTAAATTCGAGTATGTGCCCATAGTACAGATTGGTAAGCATGCACGTTTTTATAAATTAATAAATACAGACCGGTGGGAGGGGAGCATGGGTCATCATCCCGAATTCCCGATCCAAAAATTAGAACATCCCGAATTCCTGGTCATAAAATGTCATTTTCCCAAATTCCAGAGAAATTCATAATGTTAAGAAAAAACTTGCCGACATGTTAATATTGAAAAGTATATCAACCATAAGCGGCTATATACTAATTTGACATAATTTTCACATAATTGTATTATTAAAAACGAACAAGTTCAGCATTGTATTTGGGTAAGATAAAATGACACTAAGGCCATACTTATAAATATGTCTGTTTGCTGTTCCCCTACCAGTGAGCTGGGAACATGAATAAAATTTAATTTTGTGCTCAAATAAGGTTCGACATTTATTAAACAATAAAAAATTCTATGAAGGATTTTTTTTAATTTATTATTCTCGGAGAATGTTATGTTGTTAGTCACAAAAACACTTGAAATTGCAACTAGTTAGTAATTTGATAGCTTTAAATAGGGTTTTTTTAATTACACTTCCACATTTTCGGCTTTATCATGGCATTTTACCCTAAATCTAAACTGCGGATGCAGAATTGTTTTTTGGCATGTTATTTTAGTAAACTGGTTTACAAAAAAATCGATACATTTTACCCCACGAGCGATTTTAAAAACTTGCACCTATTTGTATGCACGCCTTATTGTTTGGTAGAATTAAAAAATTGAGTAAGCTCGAATCAAATATAGTGATAAAACAATTGCTGGGACGATTCCCAATGGTCAACCTATAACTGTCCATAGTTTCTAGGGGGAGGTCTGGCTATACAATGTAAAACGAAAGCCTGCACGCAGACCGTAGCGGGCATACGAACCTCGGGTGGAAAAACCTTTTTTTACAGTCCATCAGAAAGAAATGTTCAAACATATAGCCATGGGATTTGAACCACACTTTTATAGAAATTAAAACCCTTTCTCGATTAGTTGTACGATTGATTTTAAGTACCTCAATACTCCGAGATCCTGCTCCCTCCTTTACTGAATTGCAATAAATTTGAAAGAGACGGTATTTTGAGCTGTATGTGCAAACTTTAAATGTTGTTTGTTTAAATGGTGCTTAAAGCCACTTTCAGATATATCATAGCGTCCAGTTTTTATTGGGGGAGGATGCCAGAGTACCCAGAGAAAACCCCGACCAGCGGTAGGAAAACGGGCACGCCTTGTCAATTAAAACTTAAAAGTCGAGTGCACACTGCCTTCAGTGAGAATCGAACTCTCAATCTCGGTGTTGACAGACCACGTAATCAATAGTAAATTAACTACCTTTTACCACTCGGCCTCAGAGGCCCAAATGTACACAATATTTTTTTATTCTTTTTATCGTGCACATTATTTTCGGTAAACACATTCTTTTTTATAGACCATATTTCTGTCCTGAATATAGCTGAACAATAAGCAAATCATCAATAGACCACATCTCTTTTGCCATAAATTATCAACACAGAAAAACCTATATGCTTGTGAAATGTAGAGTAAAAAACTAACATGTACAAAAACATCCTCCCAAATCAAGGGTTCGGAGTCCACGTTCGCTTCATGTTGATGGGAAGGGGGACGATTCGTTCTATATACCGGTCAATTTTTTATAACCATTCTTTGCAACAAATAAGAAATAATTCCATTATAATAAGATGCACAAGTTCAATAAATGTCTAATTGTTTGTTACCATGAAGAGATCTGGACTGAACACTTTAGGAGGAGTTGATTACTTAAAATAAGTACTAAACCAAAGTCAAAATCCATGTTTTCTATCGAAAACCCCAAATATCATTTCAATAAAAATGTTAACTACTGGCGCTACGATTCATCATATTCCATTCAGTGTTGATAGTGGATTTGTGGATAAGAGATGGGTACCCTGAAGAGTAACTGACAGATACACACACACATATAATGGCATCATGGATTGTCAGTTTTCATACCTTAGGTGTTGGGTTTTCACCAGCTGCCTAAATAACACAATTTAACGCCACAGTACATGAATAGCCGAAAAATTAATAAAAGGCACTATACAATTTAAAGTCTCTTGAAATACATGTTTAATAGAATGTTTGCATATTAACCATACAGAAGTGTTAGGTCTGTCATACATGTAGTAAATAAATATTATCTGTTGCTCTCTTAAAACAAAACTAGTAAAATCAATTTAATAAAAATAACTCGTGTACAAGATAAATGCTTTTTTCAACACAAGAATGTCCTCCCATTGACAGATCAAGCCATGAAATAGACCAGTCACAAAAAAATAATTTTCAGTTATTCAGTATTTCACACTTTTTCTCTTAGGAATTCCCAAGACATCACTGATGGGGCACATACAGCGGCCATCTCCAGTGGAACAAGTAGTTGATTCACTCTGTAGTAGTTGTACCCAATGCAACAGTAGCCAGCAGAAAATGCACCAGTGACCAGCAGTTATCAGAAAAATCATGAATGATCATCCATCATGTCCATCCAGAAACTCCAATAATGTACATGTATATCTGCAATCATATAAAAACATTCTGTTAATTATAACTTATACATACTACAATAATGTTTTTTTTTTCTGACTTAACTTTAATTTCACATGGACTGCGATACAAAATGTTTTATTTTTATTTTGCAATTTATGTTTACATATTTATATAATATTACATGACTGATTTAAATGCATCATGCTTTATTTTGATTATACAATTTTACATGGTTATTCATTGTTTTATTACTTTAAATTTATACAAAATCTTACTGTATATGCCAGAAATTTCCAAGTTGACTGATGAAACACAACTTGATAATTCAGGTATTGAGGTAACTCTTTCTGAGCTATGATTAAAGGTGTATTTTTAATTTCAATATCATGTGCATGTCTAGACAAAACCTGAGATTGTTACTTATAGTAAAGTAAAAGTGTGAGCAGTAAACTTGGGCCTTCATAGGTTACTGAATACTTTAGCAGTCCACAAGTTTAAATGGCAAATTGATTTCAGTTCATGAAATTTACTACCAGTTAAGGTGACTAAGTTGTTGCATTGTAAAGTAGTAATACTATTGATCACGTGCCTGTCAGCACTGAAGGTTGCTGATTCTAGCCTAGGCACAGACACGCACATCCATATGGAGTGTATAACATAGTACCTCACCACTTTGTGTGGTGGGGTATAAAAAATGAAATGAAGCTTAAATCTAAAAAAAATTAACAATTCGCTAAACTTTCAAGAAAATTGGTGAAAATGTTTAAAAACAAAAACTCGATACTTTTTTGAGAACAAACTCTCATTATCCTTAGTGGAAATTCACATATTTACTAAAAAGTACTAGTATACAAACCCAGAGGCTAACAATTAACAACTGTGTGTAATTTGAAGAAAATCTGTAAGGGAATTCTCAAGATACAGTGTTTGTTTGAATGGTGTTTAACACCACTTTCAGCAATTTGTCTGCTATTTCATGGCGTCCAGTTTTTATTAGGGGAGGAAACCCAGACCTTCAGTAAGAAAACTGTACATCCTGGTCAATTAAGATTGCAAGTCAAGTACACCCTGCCCGCAGTGACATGATACAGTGTGACATGTGGATGACATATAGATGGGCATATAAAAATGAACAGTATTTATTGAGTTTCAGGGTCCCAATCTGCTAGAAAAACTTATTTTCAGGTTTAAGAAAGGCACACCCCTTTTACCAAAGTACTGTTTATACCTGCTCATAGGGTTTCATTAATTAAATAATAAATTTGTCTACATTTAAATATTTGCTCAAGTAATGTACATGCTTGTATGTATTTTATACAAATAACATTCATTTCATAATTGACCTCTATCCCAAATAAATAAATAAAATAATGCAAAGAAACCAAGCAATGAACAAAAAAGGTAACACAAATTTTGCTCAGATCAGTAGTTTTAATAATATGCTGAATGGTTTGTTGAATGTTTTGCATGAAAAAAAAAATTTATATAAAAAGGACAGCAATGGAGGAAACTAGAACTTTTAAACAGTATAACATGCATGTTTCTGGAGCTTCTTCCTAGTGCAGGAAAAGTAAGGCTAATACTGGGTTAATACTGCCACCCCCACTCAGACTGGGGCCCAGTAATGGGTCAGTTCGACCTGCCCCTTCAGTTTCCCCAAATTATAGTTATAAGGTTTCATGATAACAATTAGAGTATGTGGATTTATTTAATTAAAAAGTTAGATATGTATTGTTGGCATAAAGGCTCTACAGAGATATGTTTTTAATTTTATATATCCGACTTAACATAAAGTTCTGTCTCTGTCTGTGCTGATTAGCAATTTTAACATTAATTATACAATCACTTACTAACTTGTATTTCTGATCGTTAAAATGATTAGTTTGGACTGATAAATTCATAAAAGCAATTAGTCTTAAGTGTACTAGTAATAATAAATTTATGAACATTAAAAAAAATGAAAATTATTAGCTTAGAAAAAATACAAAACATTAGTCAAATATCATTTTTACAGTACATTTATGTCACATATTAAATTTATTTCAAACATAGGATGAATGGCCTATTTAAAAATATTTATATAAATAAACAAAACAAAACAATGGTTAAAATTATATAACGGAAAGATAGCGAACGAACCCAGGCAAACAGGTAAGGTACTATTTCATTGTAAGAAGTAAATAATTTAACAGGGGCGCATTTATTTTACCCAAATCTGAAACATGATTCTGAATCATTTTCAAGTTTCACTGTTTCTTTTACTTGTAACAGAAACATGATATCGAAACATTTGAAACATAAGTGATTGATGTTTCAAACTGAAACAGATCGCGCGACAAGCCATTTTTTTTTACTGTTTTGATAGAAACTGAAACGTGTTACAGTTTCTTAACATGTTTCTGTTTTTTGAAACATTGTACTGAAACATTTTTCATATTCAGGTAAAAGAAATGCGCCCCAGGTGACGTTTTGACTCTTCCGAGGTGCCGAATTGACTAGTAATATGGGTGCCGAATTGTCTTTTTTGTATGTGCCGATTTGATTTGCACCGCTATCATGGCTATTGAGAACGACCCGGATTCCCGACCCCCCCCCCCCCTTTTCAAACCACTTTTACCGAACTGTTTCCAAATAGTCACACAGTCAACATTGAGCCTTGCTGCGGCGCTGAATATAAACAATGAAATTACTCTGTATTTTCTTAATTTATCAACTAAAAGTCATACTCAGATTGTAAACAAAAAAATAATAACCACGTGGGTCTGGTTCTTAGACAACTGCCGTGGCTGTGGTTTACGACTAACTACTTTGTTTATTGATATTTAAAGACAGTTGACAACTGTTCTGCAATAGGGAAAATTTAATAATTAACATAAAATTACATACTCACGTCAGAACTGGCAAGAATGTGCATAATTTCCTCGAATATTTTCCTCAATCATTTGGAAAGAAGGTGTGTCATCAATATGGCGCGAAATTGCGTAATCGGCAAATGGAACTCAAATCTGATTGGTTGACAAATGACTGCCGACAATTTGTAAACAACAAGTTTCTCCCACTGTTGCTTGGAGGCAAAACATGGCGTAATTGACAATGGGAAATCTCCGTTGAGGTCAGAAAAATCCGATTTAAGTAGTAATGAGCATAACATTTACTAAAAGAAAGATTGGATTAGCTTGTAAATTCATTTTTACGCTTTTTGGTAACAAAATATAAAGCCATGAATACAATAGAAGGCAAACTATATGCATTCTCCCGGAAGGACCGACACTGACTTTGACTATAAGTGCATTTCTCTTAGTGTCGAAATGGCGTGTGGTGACTATCTTTACTTCTTTTCGACTTTTGTACTACTTTGTCTTCGAGACACGTTGAAACCATAATTGTACGGGCCTTTTATTGCTTTACTTTTGAACATATTTTGACCGTCGTTTGCCATTTTTGTTTTACTCCGGGTACTACACTTTGGATTGTACGGAAGTTCAACTGGTTACAAAGAAAGTATTTTGAATGGTACCAGAGCAGGTATGTTTAATGTATTTATTTTCATAACTCAAATCATTGCATTGACTGACTGACTTGGGGAGTTTTTTACGTCCTACACCGACAACTTAATGCCCTTGGTCGGACGGTCCTTACGGACATGGATTTTTGGGGGGTTTAATAATGTGACTATTTTAGTATTATTTAATAATTTGAGTTTTGAGAGAAAGGAAAAAAAAACATCATTTAATATGATTCACTTTTATAGGTAAAGGTGGTAGGTGTCCTTACCGGTATTTATTTTACCTTGTACGGAGCCTAATTTTTGTTTGATAATTTCTATTATTTATTTTCCTATCTATTATTATTATTTTTTAATTATTATTATTTTTGTTATATTTCAATTATTTAATTTTTTATGTAATTTTTGTTTTTATTTTTTATTATATATATATATATATATTTTTTTTTTTCATTTTATTTTATTTATTTGGTTTTATTTTATTTTTTATTTATTTATTTATTTATTTTATTTTATTTTTTATTTTTTGTTTTTTGTTTTTTTTTTTTTTATTTTTTTTTTTTTTTTTTTTTTTTTTATATTTAGATATATACATATATACATACATAAGCTTATCTTTGTACCATTTTTAAGAATACGCGCATTCATCAGTAGGCGCCCGAGACGAGCTCTTGGCTTACCTTACTGTAGAATATATTAGTTCTGTTTGTTTACTATAGAGTGTTAGAATAATACGCGTGTTCCTCAGTAGGCGCCCGAGACGAGCTCTTGGCTTACCTTACTGGGGAATATATTAGTTATGTTAGTTTACTAGAGGGTGTTTGAATAGTACGCGTGTTCCTCAGTAGGCGCCCGAGACGAGCTCTTGGCTGACCTTACTGAGGATTATGTTAGTTACATAGTTTAGTAGTTAGGGGTAGTTAAATATTGCGCGTTCTCCTAATAAGGTGCCCGAGACGAAGCTCTTGGCTTACCTTACTTAGGAATAGTTTTATATTAGAGGGTATTTGAATTATACGCGTTCCTAAGTATGTGCCCGAGACGAAGCTCTTGGCTAACTTCTCTTTTGAAGTCCATGTTTGTAAGGCGCGACCGTCGCAGACGACATCTGCTTTAGTTTATATATGATGGATCCAAAGTGTAGTATGAGAGAAATTATTTGATTCGTCAAAAAATACGCAGTGCAGAATTAAGTATTAGATTAGTTTATGGTAATCTATTTCCGTTATGAAATTGATCAAATATTTATATACAGATTCTCTGATGTTCAAAGGGGGTGCTAGTAGTTGTTGGGTATCTAACTGATCTATGTTCATTTTCGCCAGTTTTTCTTTAAGTTTTTGCCTAGCTGTTTGATGTTTATCACAGTTAATTAACATGTGAGTTATATCTTCCGGAACATTGCAGTGCTGGCAAAGTGGAGATATATTTCTTACATATTGGCCTATTTGTCCTGCCAAAAGTGTTTTTCCTAATCTTAATCTTGTGATAGATTTGCAATGAAAGCGACTGCCTTGAAAGAAATAAGGTTTTTGTCCTATTGTTGGGTTTAAATTAAAATACCATGAACCGGCGTGTTCGTTCCAAATATTTTGCCATTTTATTTTAAATATTTGTTTAATTATGGAATGAAATTCGTTAGGACTCATCGGCAATTTAAAGTCAATTTCGTCTTTTTGTAGGGCTGCTTTGGCTAATCGGTCTGTGGTTTCATTACCGATTAAACCTACGTGCGCGGGAATCCATTCAATTGTTAAATCTATATTTTTGGAACGTATATCTGCTGCCAAACAATAAATAGAATCTAGGATATCGGGTCTGCTAGATTTATCGGTTTCTATTGATTGAATTGAGCTCAGAGAATCTGTTAGTATTACAGCTTTTTCAATTTTTGTATGATTAGTTATGATTATTGACATTGCTTGGTGGATAGCAAGCATTTCGGTTGTGTAAACAGAGAGATTGTCACTACTGCGGAATGATCTGGAATAGTTATATCTAGGGATAAATATACCGTACCCCGTTTTTCCAGACACCGGTTCTTTAGACCCGTCCGTATATATTTTGATATGATTTTGGTATTTTTGATCAATATATTCTAATGTTAGATTTTTAATTTTATTAGGATCGTCGGTTTTATTGAAAGTTGAAGAAAGATGGCGAGAAGTTTTTGCTGATTTTTGGTCCCACGGGGGAATTGAACTGGCTTTTTTTTCAAGAATTTCGGTTTTCAATAAATTGTTTTCAATTAATATTTTTCGCACCCGGTACCCAAACGGGTATTTATTGGGTTCCCATTTATGAGCTTTCACCCTATATTCCTTACAGTCAGTTGTAACTTCGTTTGCTGGGTTTTTAGAATTTTGTTTACAGCGCGACCAGTATTTAAGAGAAAGTTCATCGCGGCGAATTTGAAGTGGTTTTTCTCCGGCTTCTACCAATAGATTTTGCACCGGAGTTGCTTTCAAAGCCCCGAGGGCTATTCGCAGACCTTGATATTGAATCCTATCTAATTTTTCTTTCGCGACGGCACCTGCTGAGTTGTAAACTTGGGACCCGTAGTCAATTACCGATCTAAGTAATGAGCGATATAGCATGAGTAAGGTCTCTGTGTTCATGCCATAGTTATTAGCCTTAACATATCTCATTAGATTTAGAATGGGTTTACACCTATCTTGGATATATTGAATGTGTTTGTTCCATGATAGTTTTTTGTCGAAGATAAGGCCTAAAAATTTAATATGATTTTGGAATTGTATTGGCACATTATTGAGTTTTAATTTGATGGTGTTAAATAATTTTTTGTTACCAAAGACTACGCCTATTGTTTTTGTTTCCGAGATTTTGAATCCCCATTTTCTAGACCAGTCGGTAATGTTATCAAGGGTCCATTGCATTTTTTTTTTAAGTAGTGATATTTCATGTCCTCTATACCATATCGCACTGTCATCGGCGAACTGGGACAGTTGACCTTTGTCGTGTATTTGATTACACAGGTCGTCTATCATGATATTAAAAAGGGTAGGGCTGATGACGCTGCCCTGGGGGACCCCATTTTGTATGTCAAATATGTCGGATTTATCATCATTAACCTTAACTTGAATTTTACGATCTTTTAAAAAGTCTTGTATGAAATTAAAAATCCTTCCCTGAATTCCGTAATTTGTAATCTTATGAAGAAGGCCTACCCGCCAAACGAGGTCGAAAGCCTTTTCAATATCTAGGAAAACGGCAAGTAAAAATTGATTATTAGCTTTAGCTTTTTGGATTTCACTTTCTAGTCTTACGAGGTGATCTATTGTAGACCTTCCTTTCCTAAAACCGCTTTGATTGTTTTTAAGTATATTTTTGCTCTCTAGATGATATATTTAGTCTAACGTTTACCATACTTTCCATGAGTTTGCAGAAACTTGATGTTAAAGATATCGGCCTGTATGATTTAGGATCAGATTTATCTTTGTTTGGTTTCGGAATTGGGATAATATTGGCGTGTTTCCAACTTAGTGGTAATATGCCTTTTTCCCAGACGGAATTTATAAGATTTAAAACTATTTTAAGCGTGTTTTCGGGCATATGTTTGAACATTTCATATGAAATTTTATCGTCGCCCGGTGCTGTGGCTTTTTTACCTTTTAAAACTTTAATAAACTCTTCCATAGTAAAAGGTTTATTTATTTCCTTATTGTTTTGATCATTGTCAAGTTGTTTATCTATGATATCGCTGTTCGCGAGTTCGAATGCATCTTTGTGAGTTTTGAAAATGGGGTCTAAATTTGTGTCATTACTGGCATCGGCAAAAGTTTGTCCTAACAAGTTAGCTTTATCTTTGTTATTGACGGATGGGATAGCTTTTCCTAGTGTTGGGATGTTAGAGAATTTAGCGCCTTTCATGCCTCTTATTGTATTCCAAACTGTTTTTAAATTCGACCTATGATTTAAAGTTGAGCAGAAATTTTGCCAGTATTCCTTGCGAGCTTTGTCGGTGGTGGTTTTGAATGCTTTGACGGCGGCTTTATGGGCTTCTAAGTCTGACGAATTTTTTGATCTATCAAATTTTTGTTGGGTTTGTCGTTTTATTCGTTTGGATCGCGTGCATTCTTCGTTCCACCAGGGGCAATTTTTACGTTCGTGTATTTTTCCCGACGTTTTGGGGATAGTTACTTCTGCTATTTTAGTTATGACTTCACATAGATTTTGGTTGAAGATATTAATATCGTCGTTTTCGACGTCTGTTTCGTCTATGTTATCGCATAGGGTTTTTTATCTAAAATTAAGTATGTATTTAGTCAAAATCTGAAAAAATATCGATTGATACACCCTGTGTGATAAAAAACCTTGTATCATCTATATATGTGATACAAGATGTACTTTTGTCGGAACTACTTTTTGACGTCACAATGAATGGTATAACCAATGATTCGTTGAATGACTTTCATTCTATGAATGAAATGTGACGTCATAATGCGTGCGACGTAAGGAGCTATATTTTATAAACAAATGCTTCGTTGAATGTTAAATTTTAAATTGTAAACATTCATTTTTGTTCTGCTCTTTGTATACTTCTTAATTTTAGATAAACTTATTACATACATTTAAGTGTAGGTACAACTACTTGTATCACGTCTCGACAGTTGCATACATTCCGCATCACAACTCGACGCTGCGCGTCTCGTAGGGATACGAATGTAAACAACTGTCTCGACGTGATACAGGTAGTTGTACCTACACATAGTGTATGTAATGTATATGTATTTGAGCCAATCTGCTTTGCATTGTATCACACGTGGCGTTATAACTAATTTCAGGTACGGTTTACTGAGCTTTGCGCGATAATATAGTTCGATGTTTGCATTTACCGAAGTAAGTAATTTCTATCTGTAATATTGTTTTGACTATTTTTCAGGTGAAAAACAGTATGTTTTGTAGTGCGAAATGTAATAATTTTGTTCTTTGCATTTGAATAAAAATAAAATTCTGTTCATATATTCGTACGCGATCAAGCTGGCTAGTGTTGTATTCATTACATTATGTGCACGTGATTATGTGTCATAACCATTTATTGTAAATCACGTGTTGTAAATGTGTTGAACAAATAAACATTTCGTACTATTATCATAAATGCACATTAAATCTGCTCTCATCTGAATTTAATTATATACCAAGAAAAGGTATGCGTTAAACCCATATCCAGAGATGTTCGATTTATATGTTATAGGTGTATCCCATTTGGTTTAATAGTTTTTTTCAATTTGTTTTATTTAAAATTTTATCATATGCTGTAAAGGCAGGGGCGTTGTCGCGTGAGATCTGCAAGTCCCGTGAAAATTGCAAGTTCCGCTTCCGGTATCCGGTAAAACTTGCAACTCTCACGTTGGGCATCGTGAGAGTTACAAGGTTGTGAGAAACGCAAGTCTGCTATAAAATGCAACTGTGCACATTTTAGTAAAAATAAAACAAGTCATTATTTCATTACATAAATAAAAGAACATTTGTATGTAAAGGAATAAATAGTTAAACGTAGTTTTAGGAATTACTTTGGCGTAACAAAATTTGATGTTGTGTAAAGTAAAAGTAGAAATAGCAATATAATAATGTCTATATAAATTACGCTTTTCGTTTCTGTAAGTAGTTAATTGTATAATGCATAGTAAAATATTGATATACTTATAATGTAAACACTATATATCAACCATCTTGCATTTACGAGATTTGACGCACTGTTGTGATATATCGCACAAAGATTTTTCCTCCTTATATGAATTCTCTAACCCTTTTTATTGCAAGTTGATTTTGTACCATGTTAACTTTTGAACCAGCTGTGATAGAGACGTAAAGTTGTAATGGTGATCATTGACATTTACCTTTGAAAAAGGTCACAAGGTAAAGGTCAAAGTAAATGTTGAAATAATTATTTAGGTTTATCTAAATTTAAATAAAGTACTTTTACATCCATGCGAATTTTAAGTCTGGTAAACCGAGGCAGTGATTGCCTATAGTGAACTGCTGAAATATTGTAAGTTGACCCAAGTGTTTAAATAAGTAGTTTTACAGCCACGAGATACGTAAGTCGGGTCAAACCGAGGCCATGACTGACTAAGTAGTAGGCAACTGAAATATTATAGGTTGACTATAAATGTTTAAAAAAAGTACTTTTATACAGCCATGATAATGACAAGTCATGTCAAACCAAAGCACTGATTGCCTATAACGGTCTACTGAATTACAAGTAAGTGTGCATGCATGAGAATTGCACTTGATTAAAGTCAAATCGAGGCATATATGGATTAAAGATGCTGGTCATTTACATTTCATGTTGTTTAAAATATTCATTTTAGTTGAAATACAATGTTTTCTCAAGTTTAATATCATATAATATAACCATTTTATCCTTTGATTAAATAATATGATCACATAAATTACATTTATGATCATATAATATCCACGGGATGTTAATAGTTTACAATTAATAACTTTACTTAAAAATTATCTTTTTGAAATAAAAAGTATAAATTGGCCATATAATAAACATATTCAATTTTCTTATCATTATTCTGTGTTGACAGAACCTAGACCATGTATTTACCCCCTTCTCTAATATACCTATAAAACCGGAAATTTTGAATAGAAAGGAGTCAAACTTGCGTTTCTCACGGCGGAAGTGACTTTTAAAGAAAATATATTTTGCACATGCGTGCTTGCAATTTTCACGGGACTTGCATATCTCACGCGACAGCGTAGCTAGACTAGTTACAATGTGGATTCACAAAGAAGTAGTGGGGTCCGGGTATGCACCCCAGAATATTTTTGAAAACAATGGTGCAATTTGGAGAATTCTAAAGTGGTTTATTTAGAACTGAAATGGACAGTTTATTGATTACAGGGATATATTGCAATTTTGTTCTTAAAATAATGTGGATTCAGCCGCGTACTCGCGTATAGGCAGCTACGCCCCTGAAAGGGATGCAAATATAGACGATTGTGAAAGGCAAGAAATAATCATCTTGATTATAATATCTCAACTTTGAGAAGAGTACTGTAATAAAAAAAGCAAAGTTTTCGAAGAACATATATATATTGTTTACCAATAAAAATACATTGACCATAGTCAAGTGGTTCTGTGGGGGAAAATGTGAATGTAAGATCGGCAGTTATCGCGTCCTCGGAAAATCAAAGAAAACATACCGACAAGTTACAATTTTTATTGATTTAATTTTACTGTAATTACAATTGTTTCAAAAGATTTGCAATTAAATGTATTTTAAACGTCAAACTAGCATTCATGTGCATAAACCGATTGCTAAGAACTTTATAAAATTTTCAGAATCTAAAATAAAAAAAAACAATTAGAAGAAGAGTCTTATTTTGCAAAACAATTGATGAGATTATTAACTTCTACAATTATTTTCAACAATATAAACTGTTGATGACCTTTATCAAACAATCAATCTATTTTCTCTATAAAGCATGACCAATACACGTTTATTGACGTTTATTGACGTTCTTTTATTGGTTTTAGATCAAGTTGAATCCAATTATCATCATAACAAATGCTTATCTATGTTTCATTTAAATTGTTGTCAGCAACGAATAAAACAGCGAAATTTATTGCGTCACGTTTAATAAATTAAGGTCCGTAACACCGTTTGTGAGCGCTAAAACACTTAAAGACATTTAATTAATGTGTCATAACTGCTAAAATACATTGAAAAGCACTTCAGAACATCATTAATATATTACTTATATTTAGCACCTAAAGGCAAAATAATTTAAAATGCAGTGCCTTTATTGTACGTAACCGAATGTACGTAATGTTAATGTATGTAACGGTAATTTACGTTACATTACATGTGATGTTATATATTATTTTCCATTACACTATTTATTGTAGATGAGTTTGAGCCAATAAAATTATTTATATTTGTATTTGTATTTGTATTTTAATAATCTCTCATATTACAATACAAAATGGGTTCCTGTTTTAATCCTCCATTTACTTTAATTGAGTTTCCCCGATATGGTTCAACCATATCTTCTCTTGTTAATTTCTTTTTATGCCCCCGCGACGACATGTCGGGGGGCATTAAGTTTTACTCATGTCCGTCCGTCCGTCCGTCCGTACGTACGTACGTCCGAACAAATTTCCGTCAAGCTTTTCTCAGAAACCGTACATGAGAACAATTTTAAATTTGGCAGAGTGGTTCAGTAACACAAGTTGTACGTCCTAAGCGAATTTCAGACCTGTCGGACAACTACTTCCTGTTTGGGACTTCATTTGTACGTAAATACGTCCGTCTGTATGTACAAATTTCCGTCAAGCTTTTCTCAGAAACCGTACATCAGAACAATTTGAAATTTGGCAGGGTGGTTCAGTATCACAAGTTGTACGTCCTAAGCGACTTTCAGACCTGTCGGACAACTACTTCCTGTTTGCGACTGGGCCGATATGAAAATGTGTTAACATGAGTATGAAAATTTCCGTCAAGCTTTTCTCAGAAACCATACATCAGAACAATTTGAAATTTGGCAGGGTGGTTCAGTATCACAAGTTGTACGTCCTAAGCGACTTTCAGACCTGTCGGACAACTACTTCCTGTTTGCTACTGGGCCGATATGAAAATGTGTTAACATGAGTATGAAAATTTCCGTCAAGCTTTTCTCAGAAACCGTACATCAGAACAATTTGAAATTTGGCAGGGTGGTTCAGTATCACAAGTTGTACGTCCTAAGCGACTTTCAGACCTGTCGGACAACTACTTCCTGTTTGCGACTGGGCCGATATGAAAATGTGTTAACAGGAGTATGAAAATTTCCGTCAAGCTTTTCTCAGAAACCATACATCAGAACAATTTGAAATTTGGCAGGGTGGTTCAGTATCACAAGTTGTACGTCCTAAGCGACTTTCAGACCTGTCGGACAACTACTTCCTGTTTGCGACTGGGCCGATATGAAAATGTGTTAACATGAGTATGAAAATTTCCGTCAAGCTTTTCTCAGAAACCGTACATCAGAACAATTTGAAATTTGGCAGGGTGGTTCAGTATCACAAGTTGTACGTCCTAAGCGACTTTCAGACCTGTCGGACAACTACTTCCTGTTTGCGACTGGGCCGATATGAAAATGTGTTAACATGAGTATGAAAATTTCCGTCAAGCTTTTCTCAGAAACCGTACATCAGAACAATTTGAAATTTGGCAGGGTGGTTCAGTATCACAAGTTGTACGTCCTAAGCGACTTTCAGACCTGTCGGACAACTACTTCCTGTTTGCGACTGGGCCGATATGAAAATGTGTTAACATGAGTATGAAAATTTCCGTCAAGCTTTTCTCAGAAACCGTACATCAGCACAATTTGAAATTTGGCAGGGTGGTTCAGTATCACAAGTTGTACGTCCTAAGCGACTTTCAGACCTTTCAGACAACTACTTCCTGTTTGCGACTGGGCCGATATGAAAATGTGTTAACATGAGTATGAAAATTTCCGTCAAGCTTTTCTCAGAAACCGTACATCAGCACAATTTGAAATTTGGCAGTGTGGTTCAGTATCACAAGTTGTACGTCCTAAGCGACTTTCAGACCTGTCGGACAACTACTTCCTGTTTGGGACTTCATTTAGCGGGGGCATCCGTGTCCCATGGACACACTCTTCAATTTTTTTACATGATATTCTATGACAAATTGTTTGGACACATAATTGTTTTGTTTATCGGGTATTTTTTTTTGTATATTTTTCGGCTGATGAAAATCTGTGTAAACTTGTGACGTCGATTTTCCAAAGCCCGCGCATAATTTGAATTATTCAAAACATGGTCACATAGCTGGGCAAGTTTTTCGCTTTGGTTCAGTAAATTAAGTAAGTAGGATTGTTGTTTACAGTCGTCATATTTATACATAACGAAGAAAACTACATACTGATGAAAGCACATGACTTTTGTCATGATGATCTGGCATTATCGTTCATACGCACCGGTCATATAACTTTCAATGGACATAGAATAAAATCTATGCATTAAGTGAAAACACACAAAAAGCACGACAAACAAAAAAGGATAAAATACTATAGTGTTACTGAGCATTAAATCCAAGCATTATAGGCAGAAACATAATTAAGAACACATACACAAAAACCATGGCATTTTTATTAAGGAAGTATAGGGTATAAATTAAAACACTATTATTTAGCAGCAATATATATAAGCATAGCAATAAGCATATTATCTTAGTGCGTGATGCTGGGAGTCATTAAGGTACAAATAAATCGGGGACATATAAGTTATCAGATAACATGTACCGAAAGATATTTATTATAGAGGGATTGTTTAGACATATGTTTGAGGGTATATTAGTTGTAAGTGCATGCATTTAATTGTGACATATATTCCTACATATTCAAATTCTCAGTATGAGATTTTGAATATTTGGGAATTTAACTGAGAAATCTAAATTACACTATATTCAATTTGTATTGTGCTGAGAATTTTGTAGCTGATTGGTCATATATTGCATATATGTCTTCATTTATTTTGTAGACTAAGAATTCCGAAGGCCACCCTAACTATTGCTGTGAAACAACCAATACAAGGAACAGCTACCAAACCTGCTCACCCATTCAGTCAAAACAACATAACCACGGTAACAGAAATTCTACTTGTGTCCATGTGCAATAATGTTAATAAAAGAATAGCTAGTCCATTCATGTTTTACAACCTGTAAATGACTGGCGTTATTGATAAAATATCGTAAATTTTTTAGAAATATTTAAACACAAAGATTACTTTAATTGTCAACACCGAGGTTGCCAGTTCAAGTCTCACTGCTGAAGGGTGTGCTTGATTCCAATTTTAATTGACGAGGATGGCCAGTTTTCCTACCGAAGGTCGAGTTTTACCCTGTTAGTCTGGCTTCCTTCCCCAATATTTACAACATAAATATGTCTTTTTAATTGACATTGACTGTTCTATTTTTTTTTTATTTTGTAAATGTTGGATTATGTTCAGTGTTTGCTTGTGAGATGAAACAATTTATATACATTTTTATTTGTAGTTTGTAAGCTGCTTTGATCTGGAAACAATAATTAAGTTTTTAGAGAGTAAGCTTAAAGAAAGCACTTTAGATGACTGGTAAGTTCATGAAGTAATTATAATTATAGAACATCATTTTCATTGAACTATATTTTTATTTAATGTAACTAATACTGAAATCAGGGGCAATTTTTTACTTTTATTCTTAAAGGAGCACACAAAATATCAAATAACAGTTGTTTACACATATAACATACTCATTTATTAGGTTTTAAACTTATATGCTTCTAAGAAGGGGAAGCAACTCATATTAGGAGAAGATAACTCAAATGAGTTTTTCTTAGACAAAACTATCAAACAAGTTTACAACTGCACGCTCATTGTGTTACAAATGTGTAAATTATATATATGTCTCTTTTATTATATTTGTATAAATATCTTTAAATATTTAATACACGATTGTTTATTTTAGTATCAGGAGCAAAATTTTTTAGCTATCTTTGGAAATGTTACATAACTCTTGGAAATATTTGTACATTAAATGAAAGTCATTGTTTTTTCAGAGTTATGTGCTGCATATGATAGTTCATCAATCGAGAAATAAGGGAAGCAATGCGAGTGGAAAAGATGAGAAAAACTAAAACAGAAACTGAGAAGGTCAATTTAAACTTGTATTTATGTTGTAAATATTTTGTAAATAGTTATTTTCATAATTATATTATGTTATGTTTTAAAGGTTACATTATGCAACTATCAATATGAATGCTCAAATAAACTTATATGATTGTATTTTTTTTATCATTATTTAATCCTTTTAAACAGAATGAAGCAAGAGGTACACAAAAACAAGTACAAAAAAGACAGGTTTAGAAAATGGCCAAATTTCAGATTTAACTCGTGGAGCACAGTAATGCTGCTTTTAGCTCTAAAACAGCTTGACCTACACCAAATTTGCAATTTTTGATATCATGTATGCTTCAACTCCACATAGACAATTACAATTGTATTTACACATGAGACGCTAACACTTAAAACAGACTTTTTAAATTTCCAGCTTAAAACAGGCTGACATCTCCAACTTAAAACATGCTGACATCTCCAACTTAAAACACGCTGACATCTCCAACTTAAAACACGCTGACATCTCCAACTTAAAGTACGCTGAGATTATACACTTAAAACACGCTTGTATAACCACCTAAAATCTGCTTTTGTACATTTGCTATATTCCGCTTATTTACCGCTGACAACTAATTTGCATATTCCACTTCAAATCCGCTGATTTGTACCGCTTAATCCCAACTTCACCTAATTTACATAATTTAGACGCTTCAGCCCAACTTATTTCACACTTCTTTACCGCTTATTGTCCTAATCACTGAACCAAATATGCAAATTAGTTTTAAAAAGCGGTATTTCAGCAGTTCATTAGGTAAATATAAGTTGATTAAAAGTAACGCTGATATACTACTTTTATTCAACTTTAAATCAGCTATTATCAAGCTTTTTGATAAAAAATAATACCGCTACAATCATACTTAAAGATAGCTTTTTCTCAACTTAAAATTGTCCTGGGTGTCCAACAGGTCTGAACGTCGCTTAGGACGTACAACTTGTGATACTGAACCACCCTGCCAAATTTCAAATTGTTCTGATGTACGGTTTCTGAGAAAAGCTTGACGGAAATTTTCATACTCATGTTAACACATTTTCATATCAGCCCAGTCGCAAACAGGAAGTAGTTGTCCGACAGGTCTGAAAGTCGCTTAGGACGTACAACTTGTGATACTGAACCACCCTGCCAAATTTCAAATTGTTCTGATGTACGGTTTCTGAGAAAAGCTTGACGGAAATTTTCATACTCATGTTAACACATTTTCATATCGGCCCAGTCGCAAACAGGAAGTAGTTGTCCGACAGGTCTGAAAGTCGCTTAGGACGTACAACTTGTGATACTGAACCACCCTGCCAAATTTCAAATTGTTCTGATGTACGGTTTCTGAGAAAAGCTTGACGGAAATTTTCATACTCCTGTTAACACATTTTCATAGGCCCAGTCACAAACAGGAAGTAGTTATCCGACAGGTCTGAAAGTCGCTTAGGACGTACAACTTTTGATACTGAACCACCCTGCCAAATTTCAAAATGTTCTCATGTACGGTTTCTGAGAAAAGCTTGACAGAAATTTTCATACTCATGTTAACACATTTTCATATCGGCCCAGTCGCAAACAGGAAGTAGTTGTCCGACAGGTCTGAAAGTCGCTTAGGACGTACAACTTGTGATACTAAAGCATCCTGCCAAATTTCAAATTGTTCTGATGTACGGTTTCTGAGAAAAGCTTGACGGAAATTTTCATACTCGTGTTAACACATTTTCATAGGCCCAGTCCCAAACAGGAAGTAGTTGTCCGACAGGTCTAAAAGTCGCTTAGGACGTACAACTTGTGATACTGAACCCCCCTGCCAAATTTCAAATTGTTCTGATTTACGGTTTATGAGAAAAGCTTGATGGAAATTTTCATACTCATGTTAACACATTTTCATATTGGCCCAGTCGCAAACAGGAAGTAGTTGTCCAACAGGTCTGAAAGTCGCTTAGGACGTACAACTTGTGATACTGAACCACCCTGCCAAATTTCAAATTGTTCTGATGTACGGTTTCTGAGAAAAGCTTGACGGAAATTTTCATACTCATGTTAACACATTTTCATATCGGCCCAGTCGCAAACAGGAAGTAGTTGTCCGACAGGTCTGAAAGTCGCTTAGGACGTACAACTTGTGATACTGAACCACCCTGCCAAATTTCAAATTGTTCTGATGTATGGTTTCTGAGAAAAGCTTGACGGTTATTTGTACGGACTGACATGAGTAAAACTTAATGCCCCCCGACATGTCGTCGTGGGGGCATAAAAATGGAAAACAGCATTAACGATGAAAATAATCACAAATCTACTTCTATTTAGTTTCCTACATCTAAATACCAGTAAAAGGTATATTGATGATACATTGGATTTCAATTCTATATAACGCTTGTCTTTATGCTTTCAATACAATGAAAGGAGGATATTGCTCAGTAATATTAAGCATGTGAATCCTGTGTGTCATTCAAAGTCTGCATACATTCAACGTGACACGAAAACAAACAAAAATTTTGTAATCCTTGGGCAGGTGCCATCTTCTATTACAGAAGGTATAGATGTTTCTGGTTTAAACAAATCATTTGGCAGTTTTGTCATGTGATTTGTTTTGTTTAATCCATTTTCTGCTATATCGTGGCATCCAGTTTTTTTTTTGGAAGAGGAAGCTCTAGTACCTAGAGAAAACCACTCACCGTTAATTCTTGTCAATTATTGAGTACACTTTGCCAACAGTGAGATTCAAACCCGCTACCTCAGTGTTGACAGACCATGTAATCAACTTTAGATAATTCACTACCTTAATCAAGGTCAAGGTGACATCTACCAAACTGGTATGTATAGCTGTTGGGCAACATATATATTAATCATAATCATTCTTATGTACCTCATGGTTAAAACAATACAAACTTAAATAAAAACATAGCAACTAGACCATGAAATTGTATCCAAGGTCAGATGCCACCTACCAGACTGCCATGCAACCTATATACCAAGTATTGTCATCATACTATGCATGGTTACTGAGGAACTAACCATATCATAAAAACTCCTAATCATTAAATCATTATTTAGAGGTTAATGAAGAAAAGTACTTAGGACAAACTACCATTGAACCAAAATTGATACCTATATTGCTAAGATATATATCAAAGTGTTGAGTACTTAGGACAAACTACCATTGAACCAAAATTGATACCTATATTGCTAAGATATATATCAAAGTGTTGAGTACTTAGGCAAACTAAAATAGGACCTAAATTGATACCTATATTGCTAAGATATATATCAAAGTGTTGAGTACTTAGGCAAACTATAATAGGACCTAAATTGATACCTATATTGCTAAGATATATATCAAAGTGTTGAGTACTTAGGACAAACTACCATTGAACCAAAATTGATACCTATATTGCTAAGATATATATCAAAGTGTTGAGTACTTAGGCAAACTAAAATAGGACCTAAATTGATACCTATATTGCTAAGATATATATCAAAGTGTTGAGTACTTAGGCAAACTACAATAGGACCTAAATTGATACCTATATTGCTAAGATATATATCAAAGTGTTGAGTACTTAGGCAAAACTACCATTGAACCAAAATTGATACCTATATTGCTAAGATATATATCAAAGTGTTGAGTACTTAGGCAAAACTACAATAGGACCTAAATTGATACCTATATTGCTAAGATATATATCAAAGTGTTGAGTACTTACGCAAACTAAAATAGGACCTAAATTGATACCTATATTGCTAAGATATATATCAAAGTGTTGAGTACTTAGGCAAAACTACAATAGGACCTAAATTGATACCTATATTGCTAAGATATATATCAAAGTGTTGAGTACTTAGGCAAACTACAATAGGACCTAAATTGATACCTATATTGCTAAGATATATATCAAAGTGTTGAGTACTTAGGCAAAACTACAATAGGACCTAAATTGATACCTATATTGCTAAGATATATATCAAAGTGTTGAGTACTTAGGCAAAACTACAATAGGACCTAAATTGATACCTATATTGCTAAGATATATATCAAAGTGTTGAGTACTTAGGCAAAACTACAATAGGACCTAAATTGATACCTATATTGCTAAGATATATATCAAAGTGTTGAGTACTTAGGCAAACTACAATAGGACCTAAATTGATACCTATATTGCTAAGATATATATCAAAGTGTTGAGTACTTAGGCAAACTACAATAGGACCTAAATTGATACCTATATTGCTAAGATATATATCAAAGTGTTGAGTACTTAGGCAAAACTACAATAGGACCTAAATTGATACCTATATTGCTAAGATATATATCAAAGTGTTGAGTACTTAGGCAAAACTACAATAGGACCTAAATTGATACCTATATTGCTAAGATATATATCAAAGTGTTGAGTACTTAGGCAAAACTACAATAGGACCTAAATTGATACCTATATTGCTAAGATATATATCAAAGTGTTGAGTACTTAGGCAAAACTACAATAGGACCTAAATTGACACCTATATTGCTAAGATATATATCAAAGTGTTGAGTACTTAGGCAAACTACAATAGGACCTAAATTGATACCTATATTGCTAAGATATATATCAAAGTGTTGAGTACTTAGGCAAACTACAATAGGACCTAAATTGATACCTATATTGCTAAGATATATATCAAAGTGTTGAGTACTTAGGCAAAACTACAATAGGACCTAAATTGATACCTATATTGCTAAGATATATATCAAAGTGTTGAGTACTTAGGCAAAACTACAATAGGACCTAAATTGATACCTATATTGCTAAGATATATATCAAAGTGTTGAGTACTTAGGCAAAACTACAATAGGACCTAAATTGATACCTATATTGCTAAGATATATATCAAAGTGTTGAGTACTTAGGCAAAACTACAATAGGACCTAAATTGATACCTATATTGCTAAGATATATATCAAAGTGTTGAGTACTTAGGCAAAACTACAATAGGACCTAAATTGATACCTATATTGCTAAGATATATATCAAAGTGTTGAGTACTTAGGCAAAACTACAATAGGACCTAAATTGATACCTATATTGCTAAGATATATATCAAAGTGTTGAGTACTTAGGCAAACTACAATAGGACCTAAATTGACACCTATATTGCTAAGATATATATCAAAGTGTTGAGTACTTAGGCAAACTACAATAGGACCTAAATTGATACATATATTGCTAAGATATATATCAAAGTGTTGAGTACTTAGGCAAACTACAATAGGACCTAAATTGACACCTATATTGCTAAGATATATATCAAAGTGTTGAGTACTTAGGCAAACTACAATAGGACCTAAATTGACACCTATATTGCTAAGATATATATCAAAGTGTTGAGTACTTAGGCAAACTACAATAGGACCTAAATTGACACCTATATTGCTAAGATATATATCAAAGTGTTGAGTACTTAGGCAAACTACAATAGGACCTAAATTGACACCTATATTGCTAAGATATATATCAAAGTGTTGAGTACTTAGGCAAACTACAATAGGACCTAAATTGATACCTATATTGCTAAGATATATATCAAAGTGTTGAGTACTTAGGCAAACTACAATAGGACCTAAATTGATACCTATATTGCTAAGATATATATCAAAGTGTTGAGTACTTAGGCAAACTACAATAGGACCTAAATTGACACCTATATTGCTAAGATATATATCAAAGTGTTGAGTACTTAGGCAAACTACAATAGGACCTAAATTGACACCTATATTGCTAAGATATATATCAAAGTGTTGAGTACTTAGGCAAACTACAATAGGACCTAAATTGACACCTATATTGCTAAGATATATATCAAAGTGTTGAGTACTTAGGCAAACTACAATAGGACCTAAATTGACACCTATATTGCTAAGATATATATCAAAGTGTTGAGTACTTAGGCAAACTACAATAGGACCTAAATTGACACCTATATTGCTAAGATATATATCAAAGTGTTGAGTACTTAGGCAAACTACAATAGGACCTAAATTGATACCTATATTGCTAAGATATATATCAAAGTGTTGAGAACTTAGGCAAAACTACAATAGGACCTAAATTGATACCTATATTGCTAAGATATATATCAAAGTGTTGAGTACTTAGGCAAACTACAATAGGACCTAAATTGATACCTATATTGCTAAGATATATATCAAAGTGTTGAGTACTTAGGCAAACTACAATAGGACCTAAATTGATACCTATATTGCTAAGATATATATCAAAGTGTTGAGTACTTAGGCAAACTACAATAGGACCTAAATTGATACCTATATTGCTAAGATATATATCAAAGTGTTGAGTACTTAGGCAAACTACAATAGGACCTAAATTGATACCTATATTGCTAAGATATATATCAAAGTGTTGAGTACTTAGGCAAAACTACAATAGGACCTAAATTGATACCTATATTGCTAAGATATATATCAAAGTGTTGAGTACTTAGGCAAACTACAATAGGACCTAAATTGACACCTATATTGCTAAGATATATATCAAAGTGTTGAGTACTTAGGCAAACTACAATAGGACCTAAATTGATACCTATATTGCTAAGATATATATCAAAGTGTTGAGTACTTAGGCAAACTACAATAGGACCTAAATTGATACCTATATTGCTAAGATATATATCAAAGTGTTGAGTACTTAGGCAAACTACAATAGGACCTAAATTGATACCTATATTGCTAAGATATATATCAAAGTGTTGAGTACTTAGGCAAACTACAATAGGACCTAAATTGATACCTATATTGCTAAGATATATATCAAAGTGTTGAGTACTTAGGCTAAATTGATAGACCTAAAACTAAGATATAAACAAAGTACTAAGTAGACATGTTTGCGATTGAGACAAATAGTAGGCTGAACTTGTTCACAGCAAACACCAATACTTCACTGATTCTTGTACAATCCAATCATTTTCCAAATAAACCTATGTGAGAATTATACATGCATACTCCATCTATGAAAATCATAACAATTTTAAACTTGACAATTATTTATTGCTTGCAAAACAAGTATAAAAATGGAAAACAGCATTAACAATGAAAATAATCACAAATCTACTTCTATTTACAGTTTCCTACATGAAAATACCAGTAAAAGGTATATTAATGGTACATTGGATTTCAATTCATATAAAACTTGTCTTGATGCTTTCAATACAATGAAAGGAAGATATTGCTCAGTAATATTAAGCATGTGAATTGTATGTGTCATTCAAAGTCTGCATACATTCAATGTGACACGAAAACAAAAAAAATTAGTAATACTTGGGTTACAATCCTTTATGCAGGTGCCATCTTCTATTATAGAAGGTACAGTTGTTTCTGGTTAAAACAAAACATTTGGCATTTTTGTTACAATAATGCTGTGTTTCTGTTATACCTAAAATTTAACATTAGCTACAAATTTATTTCTCTTACTAATATTTCAATTAAGACTCGATAAGTGATAGAAAAAGAAGAGAATGCTTGTACAAAATTGTGTGTCCCATTGAACCCCAAATTTTTTTTGTAGTTTCATTACATTTCCAAAAGCAAAACTAATTAAATTAGCTGTATGGTAAATCACAAGAGACATGCATCCCACTTGTAGCTGCAACACAAGAGCATTTACAATTAATTATTTTTTTTGATGGCCTTGTTAACTAACAGCGAAGTTAATAAAGAAATGCTTGTGAACTTACACAAGTTCTTACCAATTAAACATTTATCAAAATATCAGGCCTCTGCATCCTATAGTTGCTTAGAAAATTGTGATACAGATTTTTGTTACAAGGACAAGGGCACAACCGTATACCCCCATCTTCTTCGAAGCAGGGGTATAACCAGAAAATAAAGTATATTCTGTTTCCAATAGTAACCACAATGTGTCTAGAACCCTAACACAACATCACAGCAATCACAGAGTAACTTCTAAACTAGATATTTAACATTGAAAGTGCATTATACATGAATATACAGGCATCTTTATATATGCAAAATAATTGCTTCAAGCATTAAATTTTGAGGTGTTTATGATTATTCAGAACAAAATTATACCAAAATGCTATGATTTAATTACAAACAAAACATATGACAATTTTTTTGTCATTTGTTTGGGAATGTAAAATTCATGTAAAAATCTACCAGCAAATTATAACACATTAAACTGTTTGATAGTTGTTACTCATGTACAGCTACATGTACAGGAAATCGTAACTTCCAAACTACAGGCCCAGTTGTGACTACCCAGATATTCCAATCTTTACATCTTTCATGCTTATTGCTTACATGGAACATTTACAGATATTAGTCGCAGAATACATGACAAAAATACATTCTAAATGGTCAAAGATTAACATTTACACAGGATGATAACTATGTGTGCCATTTCTAGAAGTTACAAGTATACATTGAATAAATTTTAAATAAAAATTAACTCCAAAATTAGCATGAAAACCAAAACAAAAAAGAAACAAAACATATTTGACTGCTCATATCTTCAGAACATAACATCTAATTAAACATTCATTAAACAAACAATTAATTCAGTGAAACAGGTAAACTGGCTGTTAGTTTAGCAAAACATGTCAACTGACTGTTAGTTCAGTGGAACATGTAAATCGACTGTTACATGTAGTTCACTCAAACAAAGTAAACTAACTGTTAGTTGAGTGGAAAAAATGTAAAATGACTGTTAGTTCAGTGAAAAAAATAAAAAAGTATGTAAGGGTACAAAACTAAAACATTTTGATTGTCTTTTAAAAGAAGACTATAGAAATATATAAAAACATGGAAATCATAAATCTTTTATAATATTGACAAAAACTATTTGGAAACGGTAAAATATTACAGGGTATGAATGGGATTGTTTATAAATTCAATACATTAATATAAACTAGAGGCTCCGTCTATGTGTTTTGTATGCATTCTCTTGCTGATAAATTAGGCAATTTACAATGTCAATTTAGCTCTTATAGTTTTAAAGTTTGTATTGTAAAACATTACAATTTTGTAAAAAAGACATATTTTAAGGGCAAAAAAAAAAATACAGGAAATAGTTACACAACTTCAGACTTATAGGAGCAAAATAATTTTCTTCAAACGATAGAAAACATTTTAATGATATTAATAAACACTGATGAAATTTTGTTACCATTCACAAACGACTAAATGTGTTTAAGGCATGTAAAAAGTTTTGAATGTTAATTAAATATTCTCTAATTTTTGGCGTTATTTTCAAACCGCTTGACCGGTGTGGAAAAAATAGTTCTCGTCACTAGTGAAAATGCTGTTCTCTCAACAGTTTATTGGTTTAAAATAATAATGTCATAATAAGAACTAATGACGTCATAAACAAAACACCTTCCATTTACCACATATTCAAGTCATGAACCTAATGTGGTTGGGAGAATTTGTACTTCATTTCACAAATTTACTAATTCTCTAAAATTAGAGAAACAGAACCTTACAAAAGTACTATTGAATTATTAAATTTCTCCAATCTTGATAGTTAAATTATGTAAATTTAATTCCATAGTTTAACTATCTCACTTGGAGAAATCTGATAAACTCATACTTATGTACGGTAAGATCCTATATAGACCAATATATTTACTGCGCAATCAGCATTATTATTATACTCTATAAATTAATGCTTTACTTAAAATTGTCAATTTGGTTGTAATACATATGTAGTAGCAATCAGTTGTAGAATTTTCTCTCTTGAATCAACAAAAGTATAAAATATTCATAAACATTATAAACAAAACGTAATCTAGCACTACAATACAATCATGAATCTAAAATCTCTAAATTACAGTGTCCATGCACCAAATTTGAGCAATTTATAACAAAAATGTTTTTCTTTGAAATGACTTGTGTTTTTTTTTTGGACAGTTTTAGTCAATCAAGCTTGACCCAACTTTTAACCTAGAGTTCTCTGCCAGTCTACCACACACAACATCATTGATATATAGTGTTCTGAGGCAGGTGTCAACTCTGGAGTCAACATGAGCACATGTCCTCGTAGTTCTTCAATGTTTCTGAGGACATTATCCTTTTCCTGTTCTGATAACTGATAGGTAAAATCCTCTCGCTTCATGTAGGCCCTTCTTCGTAACATTGCAGGGGATTTGTCTGTAATTATCAAATAAAACATTATATAAATCATGTATATTGCAAATAATTGAGAATATTTGCTTACAGAATAATAATTGAGAATATTTGCTTACAGAATAATATCGTAATATCTATGTTAATCTGTATACATGTATGTAAAAGAAAACCAATTGAATACAAATACATGTATCTGTACAATACCCTAGATTGTGTAACCTTAAAATATTAAGTCTACTCCTACATACCATGTGTACTAGTATATAATTTTATACAAAATTTTCTAACGTATCTGTTAAAAAATTATTGCTGTGTGACTCAAGTTTACCATGTTTACATGTCAGTTTCAGAATTTCAGATTATTATTTATATGAAGTGGATGCAGGGATACCAGGTGAAAACTTCAGTAAAAATTCTTGTCCAATGCAAGGATGCAGTGTAAAAAATAGTGAATACTGTACATGTTTACATTTATCAAACACATCTTGTCTATCTACTGTACATGTACATATATATACATACAAATGTTTTCATTTAATAGTAGTGTCAATAAATTAAGCGTGGTGGTCCTCCACGCTAAAACAATTTATAATTTACCTTTGCCAATGCAACCATATTTAAGTCTTATTTATTTAAGCATTATTCTTTAAACTAGGATAATAATCTGACTTTATCTGAAGCTAATAACATTAAGATTCGGTCTTGTTGCTAAAACTCACCTTGATCGCATTGCATGTAGCATTCTAACACTTCAAACAACAGCATTAATAGTTCCTCAACATAAATTGCAGGGTAGCCTGTACTACTGACCGTAGAATCACCAACTGACTCATCATCTGATTGTGGGGTTGTAGGAGGGGTAGATACATTCGTAGGGGGTGATGCCTTGAAAAAGCAACTGAATATGTCCTGAAGTTTAGTTGGGAATTCATCACAAGGAATGGTAAACTCACACTGTCGTTCCAGCACCAATGTTACAAGTTTATAACGTAACAAATTAGATTCCATAGTTTGTACCAAGAGTTTCTTATGGTCAATACTTGGCAAATATATATAATACTTAATTAATTCCATAGCAACAGCTTTAGCTGCTGCACTAGTGTTTGACGATACCTCAATACTGATAAAAAGTAGTTTCTGTAACAATGGTAATATTTCCGGAATTTCATTATTAAACGTTTGTTCATTAGTTAAACAATACACAACATAGTTGACCAGTTCTTTGACATTATTAAATGAACAATCATAAGACAATGCTTTGTATCCACCAGTCTGTCGCATAACTTTCGGTTCGCTTATATTCTTTGTAACCATTTCATCTTCAAACTGCATGATAATGAGATGCAAGATATAGATAGTTTTACGCACCAATAACGAATTCTGATTACAAAAACTCTGGCCAAAATTCAGACACTCAAGTGTATCTTGTACAATTTTAAAGTCAATTTTTAAAATATCTGGAAATTTTTTATATAAACACATCAAACAATTATAAGACTGAATCATAAGTTCTTCACTTTTACATGTCAAAATTCCTTCATTAACAATTCGTTCAATAAGGTCTTGTGGAGGCCTACACGTATTTGAAAAGTCTACCAAAAATTTTAAGCCATGATGCATAAATCCAGTATTTTGTTCATCTTCCCAACACCCTTCTATAGTATTTATGTGAACCTGTGAAAATGCTCCAAGTAAGCCATCTATCTCATTGTCCAACTGTACAGCTGAGAGATTAGACTTATGACGTTGCCAAAAGCATTTTTTATGGCTGTCCTTTTTAACAGGGAAGATTGAAGTGATTTGTCCTGCAGAAAGCGCCTCTTCAGAGCGCCTCACAACTCTTCTCATTTTATTTTTCTTCCGAAATTTCTTAGGTTTCGGGGGTTCTACATCTGAGTTCTCATCTGAATCGACTACTAACGAGTCCATAAAATGTCTGTTATTTGAACTACTTGGTTCATTTCTTACTGACTTAGAATCACTTATAATTTGTTCAGAACTTTCCAGTTTTCTACTCTTCAAAACTATGTTTCTGAAATCAACATTTGATTTCAACTTATTAATAAAACTGTCCACTTTGTCTTTATTGAATTCTAATGATAGTTTGGGTTCATTTCTCCCACCGACTTGTTCAGACTCATTACTTAAGTCAGTGCTGTCATGTAAACTCTCTTCCAAATTGCTCAAGACCTCTGGTAATGGTGAACCAGAAATTTTTCTCCTTTTACATTTTGGGGATGATTGTTCCGTTTCATCTGCATCCTCCATAGATGAATCGTTTTCAACAATCTCAACTCGGATAATTGTTACCTCATCGTCGTCAGTGCTTGTTGAGTAATTCCTTGATCTTATACCTTTTACAATTTCATCATCAGAATCAGAAGATTTGTTATCAGATGAAACACTTTTTCCTTTTACTAATGATTCTTCATCGGATATGCAAATGACATCTGAATAATCATCTAGGTCAGGCAAATCTTCTTCATTATCCGACTCGCTACTACTATCTATTACACATACTGGTTCCTTGTTTAATCTGGGCATTTTAGGAGAGCCCATTTTCTCTTTTTCCCGTTCTGATTTGACAACTGACCAAGACTTCTGTTTCAATTTTAATGGCTTGATAGGTTTAACTGTATAGCTGCCCATACTTTTCTTCTGCTGTTAAAAAAAAAGATGTATATATTATTTTTAATGAACACACATTTAGTTATACAAAATGTGCCATGTAAAATTCAGTTCTGAAAATACATGACTTTATAAAGATAATACTAACAAATTTAAAAAATATTGTTCCACTGTTCCCCATAACAAGGGCAATCGATAGTTTCTAACTGACACTGTTTGAAGCTTCACAAACTGAAGGACAACATAACTCTCCTGGTGCAGTTCATTTATATTTTTTGGATATTGCATACATAAAATTGCAGAAAATCTTCCAGGATATGTGGGCATGAGAAAGCTTATATCAAAATTTTCCATATGCTTTACATTTCAAGGGAAATTAATCCCATAAAAATACTTCAAAGACAGAATTCTCCAATTTTCGTCAAGCAGGAAGTAGGTGAGTGACAGACCTAAAATCAATTCCGAGGTTATGGGAGGCCATGCTGATGCTGCATACAAAAAATATCAAAATAATGTGATTAGTAGTTGCTGAGAAAACTGTTATGAAAATATTTTCCCCGCCCGCCTGCCTGCCATTCACCATATTATAATCAAATTTTCATAAAATCTCATAAAAATCTGACTGGTACATTTTCAATATACATTTACATCTACAAGGACCAAACTCCCAGAAAATGTTCTTTCAATTATAACTGATAATTCTGAACTTGTCCAAGATATGTTTTATATCAATTATTGTATAAATTTCAGAAAAATCTGACCAGAAATGTAGCTGTCAGTGCTCTTACAAGCTTATAGGAGAAGAGGCAGATTGACATTAGGCTTTTATATGCCTTATCCCTGATTTGGGGAGGGACAAATATATTTGTAATACTGTAAAAGATTTCATAAATTTCTATATTGACAGATACTGTTATTTAAATGTGTTCTGGACATGCCATGCTTACAAACATATAAATGTCCTCCACAAAATGTAAAGCTTGCAATTGTTTTGAATACATACTCTTTACACCAGAAAGGTTCTATAAAAATAAAAGTAAATGTCATTCTTAAAAGAAACTGTTCATGTACAAACATTTCAGTTCAGGTCTATTTATATGGAAGAAATCTAAAGTTGGTGAGCAGCATCAAAAACAATTCTAAAAATCTAAATGCATATGAAGAAGAGATTCCAGCTGAACATACTGTCTCTAACATGTACATGTACATACTGTATGTACTAGTATAACTTGGACACAGTTCATGCACTTAAATTTTAACTAAACAATTACTGACAAATTTGTTTACCTACCATTCAATTAACTGCAACACTTTCAATTAATTCAACAATAAAATATTTTTTTACATTATGTGAATAAAGTGTCCTATTTCCAGGTTTCTGTACCTGTTATCTATGTACATGTATAACCATTCCAAAGATACAAGTTTGACAATGACTAGTAATCTATTTATGTGTCACAGAATTTACCTATTTTAAATATTGCTAATTAGATTATACATGTATATAGTTCTTACTTTTAATGAATCTATACAATTAAATGTACTTAAAAAATCAATTAAATATGCTTATACTGACATCCAATTAAAAGTACTGTAATTAGTTTGTAAACACATATCACAATAAAGCTTTATCCAAAAAATTTTGAATAAAACTGACATTTCTTGGCATTTTTAGCAAACTGAATTTCGGACACATATTTCAATACAAAAATAAATCGTGGAAGTTTTTCAAATCAAGCTTCATAATCTAGAGAAACTATGGAGGTAAAAGATATAAAAGAACTGATTCAGTTTAAAAGTTATACACTTCATGGCAACTAACATAACTGGCCAACATACATTCCATACACCTGTACAACATGCTGGGATATTTACATTCAATTTATAGTGTAGGGACACAACCAGGTTTCCCCAGTCTATTTTCTGTCCTTACAATTCTTGCACTAATCTAACTACTTAGATTCTCAGACCCTTATTTTTTTGTCCAGTCCCCAAAAGGTTAGAGTGGCATTGGATAATCCTTATGTCTGCAGTTACATATGTACAGTCAGTTTGTTTGTTTGTATTTTAACTTCAAATAAATGTAGGTACACTGACTTGTATGTCTGTTGAATCCAGCTTTTTACTCATTTTTAACTATTTTACAAAACATCCATAAGACATGAGCTTTTGGGCCGTCTTGTACCCTGTGTTACTAACAGCCTCTCATGTGATCCATGACATGAACAATAAATATATGTATACCATGATAATTTAAGACAAAATTTCTGTGTCTTATCACTGATAAACAGTCAACATTTTGATTTGGAACTTTTTATCTCAAATGTTGTACAACAGTAAAAAGTGCCCCAAATAAAGGGAGTATATTAGTATGAGTATTTTACTCCAATATTTTACTATCATTTTCTCTTAAAACTGTCTACCCCCCCCCCCCCCCCCATCCCCACCCCACACATACACCCCAATATTTATTGGAGACAAAAATTTCTAAATACATGTACATGTAGTTGATTGGTCAATTCTCGAGAGTTTTTCTTGTGTTGTAAAATTTACATAAACAAATCTAAGTTTAAGTGTGTAGTTCTACCTGACAAATATAAAACCCCTACTGCTGTAAATTAGAGGTATATGTACCACTAACTAAAAAATTATCTGTAACTTTGATTTGTCAGATCTATATCAGTACATGTACATTTCCTTTTGTTTTCAAATTAAATGTTCTCATTAAAAACATACAATACATGCATTAAAAATATTTTTTGTTAAGAAGATATTAAACTTCTATATATATCAAGTAAGTGTGGGAAAACAGTACTTAAATAAATAGATGAACACCTATTCAATATACTGAAACGTGCCTTAAAATACTTCAAACTTTTTTATTATTCAGAAATTATTTTTTTAAAAATTAACATTAAAAATGACAGAACAAATTTTTGTAAAATTTTCTAGTTTCTCCATGTAGGCATGAACAAAGTATCCTCAAAACGATTTCCCGAATTATATGTAAATTTAGAAAAGTTATGATGAACATATACCAGAAATGTTTTGCATTTCATTCTGCTGCAATTTAAATTTTCCCAGTAAAGTATTTTTCCCATAGTTTTCTGTTAGAATCAACTTATGACTGCCTCAGGGAAGATTAAGTTTTCAACTAACTGAGTTACCCTCTTTAAATAAAGCATTTATTATTATTATTATTATTATTACTTATATTATTTTGAAGGCTTCATGGCATGTAGAAGACAAAATATGCCACAAACTATTTTAAAAAGACCTAAGTTTCGAGCATAATGTGGAATATGGAAAGACCTTTTCGCCATTTTTGTTTTGGACTTTGAATTCACAAAATCACAGATCGCAAAAAGTTGACCTGTGATAATAAAACTATGTTTTCACAGAAGATAGGATACTTTACTCTCCAAAAAGAAGAAATATAAAAATATGATCGCCGAATTGGGGGACAAAATATTTGTGAAAACTGTGAAAAGGCCAGAAATGGAGAGAAGGAAAGGACACATTTTTCCTCGTACAAACTGGAATATTTTTTCTAGATTTGTAAGAAGTAGAGAAGTATAATAGTTCTTTTTGGGTATGTTTGCTATTGCAAAGGATTAATTAGTGGTTTATTTTTACCTATTCTTAGTCTTTTTTACTTATATAATAACCTTTTAGCAGATCCATAAAGCCTGAATAGAAATTTCGTGGAATTTCCACGCAACAACGTCATATACAAATTACGAAACAATAATGTTTAAATCAAAACGTGCAAAATCAACAGTAGGATTTGTTTTTAACACTTTTGACTTGCTGTGGTGACAATTTCAGGCCATAAATTTTTTTGTAAAATGTGAACATCTTCTAACCCTTATTATAACCTATGTATCTTGAAGAATTCCTTGAATTCATTTATCGTCATAATGATGAGTTTGTACATGTAAACTGGGATTCATTGGTGCCAATGACACTATTTTGTAACCAGTTGAATAGCAAATCACAGATGGTGACATTGGTAAATCCAATGGTAACCCAAGGTTGTATGGGATTTTGTTGTTTTTTTATTTTAATGGTGTTGAATGCCAATCAGCAATTAGTCTTCTATATTGTGGTGTTCAGTTGTTATTTGGCAGTTTAACTAGCTCCAAGAAAAATATTGATAGGCAAAAAAAGTCGGTGACAAAAACAAAAAAATATTTTCAAAAGAATTATAACGTTTGTACCATGTATTTACTTTAAAGAAAGATTTATGTTAATATATTCAAGGCTAGATAGACAAAACATATGCTGAATGAAACACCTTATTGCTTATATTGACATGTGTGATGACAAAAATTCAATCATAAAGAACATAAAAATATTTGATGTTCTGTTTAATTGGATTTATCAATCATGGAGAGAAAAAAATAGAAAAAAAACGATAATTTGTTGTTTCCCTCTACAGGATCCTACAGACTTAATCACTGAAAATGATGATGACCTACCAGTGTTCTAAGATTTCCATTTCCCGTCACCCGTGGAAAGTGATTTCTCAGCACCGGAAAGCCAATTTTTTGTCCTGGTAACCTGTGAGCAAGTACATATTGATTGATTGATTAATGGTGTTTAACGCCCGAGCAGCAATATTTCAGCTATATTCAGGCGAGAAGTACATATTAAAAGTTGGGATTATTGAAAAAAAACTCATACTTGCCCTGTCATGATACAATCATGAAACAAAAGTACATTAATTTTGTTCAAGAGTTTAATTTTGTAAAATCAAGATAAAAAATTAAGTGTGGATGATTGTTTTCGTTTTTATTTGATCAATGTTATACAGGTCAGGTGCATGTAATTTGCAAATGGGCTGTTTCAAAAATAATGACCCCAAGATGTGAAAAAAATGTCAAATTAAAACATGAGCATATCAAGTTTTTGTTCTTAATTTCTAAATGTGCATACGTTGAAGTTAATAAATCAAAAAAGAAATTAATGAAAAGGTAAGAAATAAAGTTTTTATAATATTTTATTGAACAAATTTTGAAATATAAAAAAACTTTAACATTCATACATTTTACTTCAGTTTAACAATGTTATGCTTCATATAACTTGTTGCTGTTTTCTTAAACAATGTAACAAATACTAATGACTTCCTGTGCAAGATTTTGAACAATACAGAATTGTACTTTTTCAAAAAATAATTTTTTTCAAGAATTTTTGAAACATTCTTTTGTTATCTACCTCTTAAAATTTTTATTAAGTCAAAAGTAGTATGTATTTTTGCATATAGCAACAAAATTATTAAATTATAATTACAAGTCATCCCTGGAGAAAAAAAAAATTCATGATAAAGTTAAACCATTTGAAAATGATAGGTTGTAGAAAAAGTACTATGTTTAGCCCAATTTTGTTGCACTCCTGACACTTCAGGTTAAAACAAATAAAAGAAGGAAATACATTCTTTAAAAAGTACTGAGGTAACTTTGTGATATTGCTTAGAACAAATTTCATATATCTTAACATTTTCAATAGGATATTTGAGAAAGAACAAAATTAATATATGAGCTGTTTAAAAAAATGATCCCAACAGGTTATGGTCCTCAAATTTTGTCAAATTAATAGATATATTATTACTAAATAGTTGTAAATGTATGTCTAGTTGTTGGGAACATGTCTGCAAAAAGTCTTGAAGCTATATCAGAAAACAAAAAAGTTATGCCAAAAAAACCATGCCAAAATTGTCAGGAGTGCAACGCTTTTCTGTGACACCTAAATATGTCATTTTTTAAAAGGTCACAATTCTTTTTTATTACACAGTTTCATGTGTTAACTTATTGAGAGATATCAAAAGAAAGTATGTTACATTTTAAAAAGTATGAAAACATTGTTTTGAAAAAAACTACCCTGTCATGAGTGCAACACAAATTTATGCAATGTTGCATTAAGTTCTTTTTAGAAATTTTTTCCTTTTGTTTTCAATGATTAAACCAAAATAAAATCTTAAATATACCTTTGCTGCATCAAAGCAGTCACTGCAAGATACCCTAAAACTGGTAATCTGATCAGGTACACCAAATAAAACAGAGCACCCTCAACTGTCAGGAGTGCAACAAATGACATGTTCTTAGATATGTTTTCTTTATAAGTAGACTTATTTTGTGTTTTCTCTTTATTTTTCAACAGAAGCTACACAGAAGCATTGAATAAATATTTCAGATGGATGATAATACCTTTAACATTCTTTTTTTAATGTCAGGAGTGTAGCAGTTTTTTTAAAATTGAGCTTCAGATTTTATAAAAATTAATATATTGTGTACAATTTAGTTGGCTATCATATTGATACCAACTGTTTTTATAATCTAGAGACACCATTCCCAATTGTAGTCTTTGTTCCATCCATATGAAGAACCATAATTTTGCAGTATAATTGCAATAATCTGTTCATTTAAATATTGTGTCAGGAGTGCAACATTTACATGGATGACATTTAAAACAGGACATCTTAGATAAATGAACTGAAATATTTTTCAACAATATGTTTTTTTAATGCCAATTGAAAAGTGAACATATAAAAGAATTAGCTGTTGGAATATGTCTCGAGATTATAAAAAACAGTTGGTATCAATATGAGAGACAACTAAATTGTGCACAAAATATGAATTTTTATCAAATTTTAAGCTCATAAAATGCTATTGTAACACTTAATTTCTAAGAAAAGCTTCCTTAACTTAAATTAAAATGATTATAATAAATAAATCTTCTTAAAATATTTCAAATTATGATACAATTGAAGATCAATAAAAAAACTGTTGCACTCCTGGCATTAAAAAAATTAATCTAAAAGGTATTTATCATCCATCTGAAATATTTATTCAACGATTCTGTGTAGCTTCTGCTAAAAAGTAAAGAAAAACACAAAATAAGTCACATTACAAAGAAAATATATCTAAAAACATGTCAATTGTTGCACTCCTGACAGTTGAGGGTGCTCTGTTTTATTTGGGGTCCCTGATCAGATTACCAGTTTTAGGGTATCTTGCAGTGACTGCTTTGATGCAGCAAAGGTATATTTATGATTTTGTTTTGGTTTAATAATTGAAAACAAAAAGGAAAAAATTTCTACCAAGAACTTAATGCAAAATGGCTTAAATTTGTGTTGCACTCCTGACAGGGTAGTTCTTTTTTTCAAAACAATATTTTCATACTTTTTAAAATGCAACATACTTTCTTTTTATATCTCTCAATAAGTTAACACATGAAACTGTGTAACAAAAAAAGAATTATGCACATATTGCTAGATTTGACAATTTGGTGACCTTTTAAAAAATGACATTTTTTTAAAGTGTCACAAAAAAGTGTTGCACTCCTGACAATTTTGACATGTTTTTTTGGCATAACTTTTTTGTTTTCTGGGATATCTTCAAGATTTTTTGCAGACATGTTCCCCACAACTAGACATACATTTTCAACTATTTAGAAATAATATGTCTATTAATTTGACATAATTAGAGGACCATAACATGTTGGGGTAATTTTTTTTGAAACCGCCCAAATCATTTTCGAGATCAAATATGAATGCAATAAGTACCAAATAAAACTCGGTAAAATCCGGTTTTTTGGAAGAAACGATTTTCTGGGTTTTTTGTTTTTGTTTTTTTTTTTAAATTTGAATTGAATGAATTAATGAATTAAATAATATAATATTGAATTTTTTCTTTTTTACCCACACTGACATGTACAAAAATATATGAGGACAAAACTTTATGTAATTTTGTTATGTACAAATATGTGTACAATATATTTTGAGATTATGGCGGTTTTGTACTTATTTGTTTGGTAAAAATACATATCTACAACAAGAATCATAAGCCAGCTTAGACAGAATTGCACAATAGTTGTTTTCAAATTATAAATGTACTGAATTACAAGAAAAGAAAATTCATCAATTTGTACCTGTATATTTTTAAATAATAATTCAAAAATTAACACGTCATTAAAACTTTGTGGGAAAGTTTACTTGAGATGTGCAAAAGCCAGTTTATAGAGGACACTTTCACGTGTAAAGTTCAGTTAGCAAAAAAATCCTAGAACACTGCCTACCACTTGGTCAGCTGATTCGTATAAGAGGTAAGACTCAAAAGAACTGTTAACTTTTGAGGAAATGTTAAAATTGAGGAATCTGTTCCAACAGAAGAATGTTACAACAAAGAAAATGAACCAGAAATCAGTGAAATTGAAAGTGACAGGACGTAGAAATAGAAATAGACAACACAGGATTCAAATTTTTACATGCATTTAACTACAACTTATAACACACAATAACTTTTTCAATAGTAAGGCTAAAGATGATTTGTAGTTTCTTTTGCCTATGCAATCACTGACTTATGAAACTATCCTGCGAAGAAAAGGAAAAAAAAATACAAGGAATCTTTGACGTGTTTTACACTATTGAGAAATTATTACTCTCATATATATTTAAATAAAACATCATTGTGTTTTATAACTGTTATTGAATATAATACATTATATCAGGGATCCTTGCGCATCTAGATGTGTACTGTACGAGTCTTCTGGACATGCCCATACAGCATCTAACACGTCCCAGTAAGTGTCGGTTTCAGTTATCATCACGTAGGAATTTCCGTCGTGTTCATTCCATCACCGATGTGTGATTACATATTCTTACAAATGGCAATCGATATTTACCTGTTTCGTCCGATTCTCAGCAGGAAAAATCACTCAAGCTGCAAATATGCTTTACTTAGGATGTTTATTAAACAATAATGCAAGTGTTATATAGTTATAATGAAGCATTGCTATTATACTTGTGGTTTCAAAATTCAACACACAGTCGGAAATTGCAGATGCACTCTTAAAACATTAGACGATTTTTTTAAAGTAAGAATTCTGGATCGGTACAAGATATATTCAGTATGAACATTAGATTAGTTTTCCAAATTATTTAAATTTTTGTACATATCAATTAGCTAATCTGCTAAACACTGGGATCTGAAAAGGCATCAATGTGCACTGTGTAATTGTCAGTTTAACATTTCCATTTAATTTCATAACTGATTGTATCATTCTAAATTAGGAATAATTCATAATAATTATTTGAGATACTTGCTTGGGTATACAATGAGAAAAAAATAATTATTTTCTAAAATTCTGTAGAAAACAATATTATCTCTAGGGGTGGGGAAGTCAATATTATTTAATGTCAAAATCGATCTTGGACATTTAGTTCCAGGATGAACCAGGCAAGACCAAAGTCAATGGACAAACTTCAACATGTTTCAAGAAATGATTTACTCCAGAAGACTGACAAACCCAACAACTATTATTATAGAGGTAGCATGGCGTAAAACCTACAATAAGCAATGTTTTATCTTTTTATAAAAGAAATTGAATGGTCTGTCATCAAAGAAAATTATTATATGACTGTAAATAACTTAGATTTTCATTGGTTCAAAAGGTATTTTACGTATTATTCAGGGGTCACCACACTCTAAAAAAATTGGAACTGGCAACCAAACAGGGAGAAGTCAGGCCCTGATAGGGAGACTTCAGGGGCATCGTACAAATAATAATTTTTCGCAGTACTTACATAAATTTTCATTATTTACTTTATTTTTTTTTTTATAATTGTGGATTTCCAGGATTATTTATTGTGTTTTTAAACCATAACACACTTAGATTCATTTTTTTTCTTTTTTTTTCATAATTATTCATGGTATGCAATATCATATAGCACATAACCTTCATCATTATAAAATCAATGAAAAAAAGCACCAGATATACAGTGTGGGAAACGGCCACTAGCCAACTCCCCAAAAATCTAGTGAATCTAGTGGAGAAGAATTTTGGCGAGTTAAGTTCATCTGCTACTGAAATTCTGAGGCGAATTCAAGAAAAAAATGTACAAGTCATGCTTTCCAAATGATAAATGTATCTTAAAAGAGTGTGTTCAGTGTATTTTCAACGTTAATTCAAGAATCTTTTAATTTTTAGATCTTTATTTACCCTGTGTAATGTTAAATGGTGTTGGCTGTTGTTGACAAACTTTGAAAACCGACTTCCTAACTATGGCTAGTACATTATTAATTCGGCAAGTACTGTTATTTTTGTACTAGCCAGAATGGCGAGCTGAACAAAAATTTTATTTCCTACACTGGATATAGAGACTATTTTTCTTTTTGTTTCCTACACTGGATATAGCGATTATTTGTTTATCTACTTCAGTACTTGTAGCCATACAAGGCATTCACAAATAAAAAAAGATCAACTAAAAATATTTGTATAGGTGTAGATATAAACATCATTCATGAAGTTCTTGTATACTTCATAACATTTCTAACAGTTTGTTATGAACATGCCATGTTTATCTGAGCAAAATTTGCAAAGAAGATAGATAGAATAACATAACATTAAACCCAGAAATAATTCTTCTGTTCAGCACACTTCCACTTGGACAAAGGTGTGCTGATCAAAATTGCTTCATGGGACACCCATCCATTATTCTACACCCATCTACAGATCTTATCATGATGTCAATAATAACTATACATCTTCATTCTTTTAAGTGCAGCTCATATATTTATCGAAGAAAATTGTTAAAATACAATACACTTTGAAAGAACTGAAGTTTGAAACCAAATGAAAGTGTATGTTTATCAAAAAAATAAAGATTTCATTATGGGCCTTTGAACTTTACTTTTTTTCGTTGTTCACTTCCAGTAAATAAACAAATGGTGCGTAATCCAGTTGAAAGACGTAAATCCTTTGAAAAGATGTTGTTAAATATGCATATTGTCTGTCGATTTTTATCGGAATTACACATTTACTGATAAATTGGAAGTCTAGGTGAATTATTTGGACAAGATCATATACAAGTATCTTCTGTGAACCTTCGGATGACTTGAGGGAAATAACCAGGCTACTTCAACTTTGCTTTTGAGGCGCCGTAGGGCGACTTCAGGTCCCAGTAGGGTGACTTTGTCACCCACCTCGCCCAGTGTGGTGAGCCCTGATTATTGCAAAATATGATGTTCACCGTGCAATTATGCATGCAAGGTGATCATCACTTGTGTAAGCTTCAACCTGTACCTAAATATAGTATCAGGGAAAATCCATACATTTTTTGTAAATATGTCCAAGCTTCAATTGTAAAAAAATGCATAAGAAAATAATGGTACTAGTGAAAATTTTTTGGGACAAACCATAAAAAAAAAATCCTACAAGTATCACTGTTATATTAAACCTCTTTCATGTATTCAGTACATAAAATATGCATCACAGGTATCTGCTCCGCAGCTAGAAATTGTGCTCATGTACTAATAAAAGTGATGAAAAGAAAATTGTGAGAGTGATTTTCAGTTATGCAAGAGAAGGATAAAAAAGTGTAGTTTTGACACAACAATTTAAGAATTTTGTTATATTCACAATATAATTATTTTATAGACAAATTGACAATGTGATTCTGTGGCCTATTCATATTAGTGTATTTCCATGCTTTATTATGAAACATTTAGTCATAGTTTTCTTTTAAACAATTTGTGCCACGGACATATGAAGGAAATAATTATCGATTTATTGTTCTTCTCATTATTTTAATGGCAATGGACCAATGTCGGTAGATGTGGCTTTATAAATGAATTACAGTCATTTCGTACCATAACCAAATCGTACCATTGCCATTTCGTACCCAAAATTACCAAATCGTACCATATTAAAATAATATCGTACCATTTGTAAACAATTTTGTAGAATGCGAAAAATTGAAATACTTTAATGTATTACTTACAAATATTCGTAAAAAAATCTTTTAAATTAATCTAAAGAAGATATTTTCAATATTATTAATTAAAAAAGGGTTATTTGAAATATTTTGTTGTGTAAACAAATATGGCTTTATTATTCATTAATAAGATATGAAAGCAATAATGACTTTCCGTAAAAAGTTTCTTTCCCAGTGCTGTTATGAAAGACGATTGATTGTAACAATATTGAAAATAGTAGGTAGTTCATGTTAAAATAGTTGCTAAGCTTTAAAACATATTTTTTATCTGTCATTACGTTGTTATCTGATATTTTATGTTATGACGGAATGATGATGTTAATAAATTAAAAAATTAAAAATTAAAATAGTTTTTATTTCTATTTACCACTTTGATCGAAAGAGCAATATTATGCTGAAATGCATACAGGTTTTCATTAATACACTTCCCCATATGGTACGAAATGGCTATGGTACGAAATGGTTATGGTACGAAATTGTTTTAATTATGGTACGATTTGGATGGTACGATTTGGTTATGGTACGAAATGACTGGTAACGTTATAAATTGCCAACTCCGACACAAATTAAGCAGAGCAAAATTTGTATCTGCTTTCGCAGATGCACCAAGATAAATGTTGTGCATGAGGGTGCAGATACCATTTATCATGGTTGAAGCCAGAGAGTATTTGTCATACTTTTCATGGAGTAAGCTATGGGAAAATGAAAAACGTGATTGTATATTATGTTTGTATAATTTTATAGCCTATATGTTGTATTTTTTTGTAATATCAAAAATGTTATCAAACATGCTTTTTGATTATCAGCAGTTGTGTAGTGACCATTAAAGGCAATATAATTTGTAAGACTTAAGAGTACAAAAAAGTCCTTGATTACAGTTGTTCACCGAGGTTAGGCCTTAGGGGCGTCAAAATAAAAGTGACAAGGAAGAACATACTTAAATTAGCCAAGACGAACAGTAGAATCTTAATAGATCAAAAATAACTTATAATGTTCACCTCAGACAAACTCTTTTTAAGTGCAACCTTTAAATCTTCTTCATATTTTGCATCTGAATTTTGACTTTGGGGACATTTCGGTTCTACTTCATTCGACGATTCAGCACTTATTTCTTCTTTACTTGAATTTGAATTAAGAGCGACTTGTTCCAACGATTTACACGCATGACCTTCTTCGTCACTAATGCAAATAACATCGTCTGACGAGCTGCTGAGGTCAATTATATCGCTCTTCCACATTTTCTTACTTATGTTATCGCCATGTTTTTTCTGAACCAGGGGATTTCCCGGGGAAGTCTGTTTTCTGTGACCAATCACAAATTAGAGGAGGGTATAGCATTTTGTTAACACGGATAAAATTAAAAACGTTAAAAAAATGTTCATGAAAAAATTGTACGGAAAGCGCGCCTAGCTCATGAATCTCTGTGATGCTCAAAACAAAAATATTTAAAAGAGAATAAGTAAAATACTTACAACAACAAACTTTTTTTTTCAATATTGAGTCAGCAACTATCTCTTGTGATGAAGTTGTAAAATTATTAGTTGTTGATATTGATTATGAACTTATGACTGTCACATATTTAAATATATTTGTCGTAATAGCATCTCAGCAACTTGGTGTAAAGCGCATTGGCTGTTATTTGTCCAAACTAAATAAACTTACAATTTTTCATACCTTTATTTAATCAAATTTTAATTTGTGTTCACCATCTGTAGTAAAAAGAACAATGACAAGTTAGAAAAGATTCAAGAGAGGTCTCTACGTTTTATATAGGACGACTACAATGTGAGTCTTATGATGACCTGTTAATAAGAGCAGGGACAGTATAATAGGTTCTTTCATACGTTTTTGGGAAAGACCGGTTGATCTTTCACTCGTGATAGAAATTTTATGTCTTTTCGCGAGTGGAGCGCAGCGAAACGAGCCAAAAGACATAAAAATTTCTATCACGAGTGAAAGTTCAGACGGACTTTCCCAAAAACGTATGAAAGTACCTATTTCTTCCGTAAACCAACAACTTTCACATCGCTATAACATATAGACTCTCCATTGTTGTAGACTCCATTGTCTCTGACGTCCAATCAGAACGGCGGAAACAAGAACGTCATAGCAGAACGTTGTTATGCTTCCATAACAACGTTCTTGTTTCTGGCGTTTTGATTGGATGACGCAGCAAGTACAGATGTGTGCGCGTGAGCTCATCTGTACTGGGTCATCTGTACCAGAAATCGGCCATTTACGGAAGAATAGTATATACTGTCCCTGATTAGAGCCAGGGTACCACCACTTACATGACTTAAGACTAGGCCGGTGCAAAATAAGGAATTGGAATGTTTTAAAATATTGTACAAGCTATTACCACCATTCTTACATGATCTGGTAGTTTTTTTAAAAGCGGTAGATAAAATTTTAAATATTCAAATATTGGAGACTCCTCGAGTCAATACTTCTTCATATTGTAAGAACAGTTTTAGATACTCAGCAGCTGTATTGTGGAATGAATTACCTGAGCATTTTAGACAAATTGGAAATTTTAATCAGTTTAAAAATATTTTGAAATCCTGGCATGGGAAAAATTGCCAAAGTCGAATTTGTGAGCAATAATAATAATAATAATAATCATTAAAATGATCTCAGGCATTTCTGCTATAATAATCGCTTACTCATATTTCAAATTAATGTGTGTTCTTTTAGTGTTAGTTTTAAACCCTAGTGCTTTCAAATTAATTTGTGCTGTGTGCTTTTTAATATTGTGCTTATTTGTTGTTTGCTTGTTTCTTATTTTATGTGTCTATGCTCGGCTTGTCTTTCAACTATGCTTTTACATGTTTTGATTGCATTTTTTAACTTATAACTTATACAACTATACATTGCTGGTCTCTTAACTAAATGCTTAAATATACACTTTCCGAATTTCATATTGATATTCTGAGTTTTCCTCGAGCGTTTTTTTGTATTTCAAATGCGACACAGAAAAATTGCATTTTTCGGGACATTTCCAGCCCCAGTAAGAAAAAATGCAAATACAAAAACAACAGGTCCTTTATTATTTTTCTTCTTAGGTCTACAGTTCAAACAATGAACACATAAAAACAATGTATTTAAGTGTTGTAATTGCGCAAACAGCAAGCGACAATTCGACGAATTTGAATGCAAAAAGGAGGCCCATTTTTTTGGAATGACTGTTATATACACTTAAGCCTTGTTTCTTTAATTGAGCTGCCTTAAATTGCTACGTATGTCTCTTTAAATTGTGTGCTTACATATGCTATGCATGTTACTTTTGATATTGTGTTTGTGTCAACTTTGTATGTTTTCTGTATGTATTATGTAATTAGTCTGTCAAAAGCTCATTCGAGTTTGTGTTGCTATGTTGTCTTTTTCAACTCTTCATATATTCAAAGACCGGAATTCCTCATAAGCTTAAATGAATATATCTATCTTTATTTTAATTTATTGTTAGTTTATGTGAAATGTTACCTTAAAAAGGGAAGGAGCTATATACTCAATACATGCGAAAATATAAATACAAATATGTTTATTATGCAAATAGTATGGACTACAGTACAACAATTATTACTGATATATATACAAATAATTAAAAACAAGTACAAGACATGACTAAGACTGATATGTCATGCTTACAAACATATCAATTCAAAGCTCAAACAATAATTGTTAGACAATACCTTACTATGTTAAATGTCTTGTTAACATCCAAACAATTTGCATCACTCAAAAGCTCCATATTTCAGAGAAACGAAAAGCTGCCATTGCCTGGTTTATTCGTCATGTTTACATACATGTTCGTTATTTCTTGATATTCAGAGCAAATAGCCCATACAACAATTTTAGTTTTAGTTAACATCTATATACCAACATCTAAAATAAATGTAACGTGACTAAATTTATAACTTCAAACTTACGTCTCTGCGTCAATGCTCATGAACAGCCCATGATGTCACTTATCATAGAAAGGAGATATAAATTTATCACTACTGTGTTAATCAATATAAGATGTCTCATCGCCATCATTTAAAATTTAGTTCTCGTAAACGATACAAATAAAATCAAATCGCAAATGTACACGTGTACATTAACGAGTATTGGAAAAATGTTATTGCACGTGACCGACTGATGAAATAAGTCCAAGCTTATATATCAATACTGGTATTTGGTATAGAAATAATAATTAACAAAAATTTGAATTAAGTTATAATATGTTTGTTTTTAATTGAAATAACATATAATTCTTGTTTTTCTTCAGTTTTTTTCGGGACAAAACTGTTGATCTTTATAAGCTGTTCTTCCGTTTTATTTTTTGGCCGGGGGAGGGGTTTGCCGTCGTACCCTTTATTGATTGTGATTGAATTTATACTCGCTTTAGGCTTGTTCTATATCAAAGATTTGTGCATTTAGACGATACGGATTTGTATATGTGTACCACGGGGTGGAGGGGGGGGGGGCGGGGGTAATTTGGTATATCTAGGGTAATACGGATGTGCGGCCCGAATGGGTCACTTTTTTACCTCTCCAAAATATATTGAAAAGGTAGCTTTCATTGAAAACTATTTCATTGGGTAGTTGTAAATTATATAAATATATCCATGCCTAAATTGTCATCTTAAGCTCATGTAAACCATTTTGATTTTACAAACAAAGTGTTCCATTAACATCACTTGATCATTTTGGAGGTGAATGGACTATTTTGTCAATGGGGATGTGCAGTAATAAAATATATGAACAGTTCTGATTTAATAATTCAATATATGAATTGGGTGGGTTTTCAAACCTCCGTCCGCAGACCTGTACCTAAAATTACCCCAAGTAAACCCCCATATCCCCTCCTGAATTTTTACGTGCACTGCATACTTCGTATACGTTCCGACTAGTGTGTATTGTAAAGTATCTACGGAATAACTTCCAGACAACTCCAATTCAATGGTATAACATGAGACTTTATTGGTGCATGCACCAAATATTCGGGCCGACCGTAAATAATAAAGTGTTTACTGCATAAAAGGGTTCCTTCCATGGTGTAGTAACAAACAGGCATACAAACTGCTAATCAGATTTCTTTATTATAGATGTTAGTATTTTGTCTGTTATGTTTTCATTGTGAGTGGACTTCTTGGTAAATTGTTTTCTATTGTGATCTATTGTTCATTACTGGTATATGTCGCCTGAATATAGCTGAAATATTGCTGCTCGGGCGTTAAACACCATTCATCAATCAATCATTACTGGTATACGAATTTATTAATTCAATGAGGCATGAAATGTAGGACAAGGTTATTTCATTGTGAAATAGAGAAATATTTTCAAGAAACATCCACACAAAAAACTGCATAATGGTATGTAATATCTTACCCTACAAAGTACTTGCATTTTAGAAAATCAACTAAAACTTAACTAGTATTTAAGATGATGGGAAAATTATATTTTGTTCCAGATGGGTTTAGTTTTCAACAAAGTAAAATTGTGTGTTTAAACTTAAAATTTGGTGTAAAGTAGTTTTTTAATGACTCAAAACCATAAATAAATGAAAACCATAACTAACCAAACATAAAAAAAAGTTTTAGAGCTTTATAATCAACATAAATTTGTAATTTTACATTTCACATACTTTGTGATATTTTACATTTAACATTTATACCGTTATTTTATACATGTATCTACAAACTTCGAAAGGTAATTAAACCGCATCGTTACTGTCAGTTACGTTAGAGGCTTGATATACAGGCTGTCTCTGTTTAAAATTATTATTGTTTAAGAATTAAAATAAAATACATGTAAATTTATGTAAACTGTATCGTTGTCACGGTGGTACGAACATGGTACATTATTTACATTCAAATCTAAAAATATCATTGCAATAATGTAACCGACTTGAAAATCCCGTTTTTTTACTAAACTAAACGTTGTATTTCTGATATTTCAGTATTCTCAAAATACATTATCAATAGATCTAAATGTATTGTCAGTATAATATATATCAACAAATGCTAGACAACATTTTCTAAAAATAATATCGTAAAAAAATGTGACCGAATTTGTTGACTCATAATTAACTTAAAATTGAATTGCAAAATACCACATTAATCTCAAAATATCTGCTATATTGTGCTTTATAACACCGGTATAACTCAAATGTTTGTTTGTTTATTTTAATTATTGTTTTAAGTATAATTTAACAGCAGTAAATTAATCCAACATCCGCAGCAAATCATGACACGTTTTTTTTCCAAACTCATATCATATGACGGAAAGGCTTTGTACCGGCCCGTAATAAGCCATAAAGGGTTAACGGCTTAAGTGACTGCAGGAGTTAACCGAAAATAAATATGCGTTAAGGGTGAAGTGCAATCTAATAAGAATTAAATCTTTCACTTGCTTTCCCTTTTGATATTGTTGCTCTCCACCCTTTTTGTCATTTGTTTTAATTAGATTAGGGTGAAGTGTTATGTTTGAATCTTTCTCAACATCAACACAAAGTTGACTCCCCGTGTTTAATGAGCAATACATAATTTAATGTTAGATTGTTGGTTTCAGCAGACACTATTTATAATTTGATTGATTGGACGTTTGCTTAATGTCCTTGCAGAGAGCAACATTCCAGCTATATTCAGTACAAACAGTACGTCAATGGAGAAAAGGACGGACCAACGGCCGGGAACACATTTTTGACTCCAAACGGAAAAGAAAGAATTTAGCCTTTTATAGCAGGTACAATGAGCCTATTGTTTTTTTCCAAGTCTATGAAAGAGCTCTTTATCGTGCACTTTCCAAACACGTTACGTCAAGCTTTCTGTATTAACACCCCCCCCCAAAAAAAAAAAAAAAAAGAAGAAAGAAAACAGAAAAGAGAAGGTCTCGCCTTTCCGCCACATGGAGATGCACTGGGGATAAAACACTAGGAACCCTCCCAAACAGAGTCACATTTATATACTTTTGTAAACATAAATCAAATTTGCATCTATATTAGTTTAACAATATATCAGTCACGCTGGCGTAATTATTTGTGGGCCTTGTCAAACTACCATTTTTGCGGTTCACAGCTTCTACTATAATTTCCAGGATAATCAGATATGGTCCAAATAGCAAAATGGGATTAAATAATTATAGCAGGGACAACCGAAGGGGTATACCGACACTTTTGGTGTGTAAAGTGACATACTATTACATATATTTTGTTAGATCTTGCTGTTAACAGTTTTTTCAGAGAGGTTCTCCCATAACAAACGTCGACCATAGCTCTTTTGGGGGGGATAACTAAAACCTAGGTACAACAAACCATTGTTTGAATACATTAAAAATCATCAAAAGTTACCGTTCTAGAAAATTTGAATATCGATCGCATGATCTAGCACACCGTATGTACATAACATGACACTATATATTGCGATGAACAAGGAGTTGACTTTGTCGTGGAGTATAGTTTTAAATTTTCCTAAGTCTAGCTCTAGAAGTAGAAGTAGGTCTAAGTAAGAGTCCGACCTAAGTATATTTGGTGGCGTCTTTGATTTCAAGCTCGGTGTGTGTGTGTGTGGGGGGGGGGGGGTAGATTAAAATGTAAACAGCCATGGAATATAGGATTGTTATGGGACAAACACGACATATATGTTGTCAACACGTGTACTTATTATCAGACTTAGATTCATTGATCTGCATGTCATGGCCTATTTTTAGATATGTGTCGTCTCGCTCCGTTCTACTTAAAATAAAGCGTTTATTCCTCGCGTACATTTTGCGGAAGGCTGTTACAATGAGAAAGTGACCATAAAGGGCATGGTTTATTTTATAGAGTGGAGTGTTGGAGTGACGTCATGGAGTGCAGTCATGGAGTATTGGAATTTTAGAGTGAAGCAATGTAGTTCCTTTTTTTTGTGTTTAAATTTCATTGATTGGGCAATGTAGTGGGGAAAATTTATTGTTCATAACATGCACACAGTGTGTCATAGACAGAGTAAAACTATAAACAACCTAAATGTAAAATACTACTGAAGCATGTTGTATTTATTTATTTGTGTTTAGGCAATAGAACTGAGTACAGGGTTCATGTCCAATCAGTGTGTATAGTAGAATGATACTTGTCAAACAAACTTAAAATTGTTAGATATGAATTGGAACAGACTAAAAACGCTTCAAATGAACATAATTTAAGAAAGGTTTCAGGTCTCTCGGGCCGTGTATTACACTTGCAATGACATAGCTGTCTTTACTTTTGACGCAATGCTCCTTGAAATGAAAAAAAGCATTGGTAATTGGACTGTTGAGTGATGTTAAATATTGGAAATGTCTAAATGCTGGCTTTCTTGACCTTTTATGACTTTTCTAAAGTTTTATGGGCTAAATGTCAGCTATTTGAAATATTTTCTAGCAGAATTAAAAATAAGTCTGGACATTTGATAAACAAATTATAGTGCTGGTCAAAGTATCAACGGTTCATCTTATTTTGAGGTATGGTGATTAATAAATTGCCGAAAAAATTGAATTTAACATAATTGAAAACTAAAGTTGTGTATGTTACGAAACATCATTTATCTCCACTATATTGCGCAATCGATAAAAAAATTCAAAATAAAAAACTCCATACTCGACTCCATGACTACATCCAACACTCCATGACTCCACTCCATGGCTCCGCACCATGCACGACTCCACTCCATTCCATAAAATAAACATGCTGTCCTAAAGTTCTCAACCGGGTCTTCTTAATTTGTTAGTGTCCACATTGCATTCATACATCAATTCGAGGATTTCATCACTCTCGTTTTATTGATATGATGCGTAGTTTCCGGATATAACAGTAAAACAGTCGATGAGAGATGGAATGTTAGGAAGATTGCAAGATATAATATATCTCAAAGGAAAGATCTATAGTAACCATCTGTATAATCTACTCGTAGATCTGAAACATTCGTATTCTCTCTCCTTTCAAAAGAAACACACCCCAAGACTAATTCCAGCAAACTTTGGTTTCAATTGACCCAATGGTTTTAAATGTGACAATTTTTTAAATAGTCTGCTAAGACGAAACTACTATCGTCTCCAAGTTAAGCAACAGCACTGAAGGAACGCATTTTGCATAGAAATTGCTCAAATTAACTACATAAAATGTACAGGTGCAGAAATGCTGATCCATCACGAATCGAGTGGCCCACTGTATTGTGAACTGAATTACATTGTATTATTGCCTCAGTGTCACAAGCTTTTATTATTACATAATTAATTACTGCAGACTAAGTTGATACCGTGCATGTTCAAATTTATTCTATTCTAGTACCAAACATATACATCAATATATACACCATAATCAACATCTCTCTCTCTCTCTCTCTTTAATCCACGTCTTTAATGTTCCAAAGCCTAATTAGTCTCCCTTCCCACATTTAAAAGTAAAAGTCGAAACATTATTTGGGTAATTAATTCCTTAACATGTGGTCACATAAAGTTTATTACTGGGTAGTCAAAACAAAAAAATCCGTAATCACTTCTAGAGATAACGTGTATTCCCTGCGGATACATTAATACTTACAACTGTCCAGCTTCAAAAGATTATCCTAAGATTATAGACTAACTAATGAGATAATAAATTTATACCTACAAATAGCAGTGAAGTTTCCTCTTGGTGACAGTCAGTCATTACATAAATTTGGTGCTCTGTTGAAGTAAATTAAGGACCTCTAAAAATATTATTTGAATTCGAGATTACGAGAACATAAATTTTTTTTTTATTTATCTTTTATACAGATTATGAGACAAATATTTTCAGGAATAAATCCGTGATTTCTCTTTCAATTTCTTAATCTCGAAATCAAATTATATTTCTGAACTTCTCAAACGGTACATACGAACCATGAACACATGGATATACATGTATATTTCTAAACAAGTGATAAAAAAGTTTTACGTATTGTAAAACATTGTTAACTTATAATGGGACTGAACACAAACATTTCCTTGTGTATGTTTGTCTGAAGTGTTAGTACTTGAAATTAACAGATGAAAACATCCGATTAAACTCGTTTCCGTTGTAAACAATAATCAGCTATTATACCAAAAACTTACTGTCCCCCAAAAGAAAGGGCAACATTGAACTTTTTTAAATATGAATTTCCTGAAGTGAAACAAATTGAACACTGTTGCAGAAATGTATACTTTTCGAATTCTTGCTTACCGTACAAGCAACTGGCGTAGCAATCAGCAAAAAACTCTCTTATGCTCCACGATCAGGCTTCTTCTCCCACTCCGTTATCCCTTGTCGACACATATGACGAACAAGTCAATATTGACAATCATTATAACCCTACTAAATTTGTGTACATTAATATATTTACAAAATGTTTACTTATTATCACCAGTAAGTTTAATTGTTAAATTATCTTACCGTCGATTGAGTAAAAGTAAAAGAATCCATATACTATCCTTGGAAAACTATCAATCCGCTAAATGGATAGGATTATGGGCCATCTAGAGGTCAATAAAACAGATTTAGACACTTAATCAAATTGTGTCCGTTTGAAACTGTCATTTTGCAAATGCGTTACGACTAATTAATCACGCTGTATACATACTTAACGTCCTAATTAAGTGGATCTCGCGCGTGTCTGTCAACACCGAGGTTGTGGGATGGGGTATCCGTGCGGGCATGCAGGGTGTACTCGACTCCAGTCTTAACTGAAACGAATTGCCAGTTTTCCTACCGAAGGTCGTGGTTTTCTCCGGGTACTGCGGCTTCCCCCTTAAAAACTAGACGCCATTATGTACTGAAAAATGATGATGATTGATGGTTTTTAACGTCCTACACTGGTAAATTAATACCCTCGGTCGGACGGTTGTTAGGGTTAGTAATCCATGGACTCCATCATGGTGGTTTTGTCGAAGCCCGGCCTTCGGGATACCTGGTTCAAGGACTCGGCAGCATATGTCCTACTAGCGGCCGGGCTGCTCCGATGTAACGTTGGCCTACTCCGGTACCCCATATGGGTAACGGAGCGTTTCCCCACTCTGACCGTCTTGGAGGTCTTACATCTGCAGAGTGCACTGAAAAATTGCTGAAAGCGATCTTAAATACCACTCAAACAAACAAACCAAGTTGATCTCTAAACACGGTCGTAATGTACATGTCACAATCATTTAATGTACACACTTGAGGTCATTATATTGAATTGTGTCCAGGCACCGCAGTTAGAGTAAAATTAAACAGTTTTGTTGTGTCGCACCTTTCTGTCTGACATTAAACCTCTTTGGGTGTTTTTCATCTCCAAAATGAATTTCAGTTGCGGATCTAGGAATTGCTAGTGAAAGATGAAAAAAAATTGCTTTAACAAAGCTTGACACATCACTCTATACCTTTAAAAAATCCTTGATCGCACACATGAATTTAACAAATTAACAAATTATGCAAATTACATGCTGTAATTGTTTTATGAGCTATGAAAGTTTACGAAAAGGGAAGGTCTTGTAATAACAAATTTAACACGCAGAGTGATTTGAAATGACTTAGATACACAGACACTTGTCTCATAATTTATTTTTTACCAATATACCAATATATAACATATGTTATATAGGTATATGATGATACAAAATAAAGTATGAGACAAGCGCCTGTGCTTACACGACTTAGATACACAGACACTTGTCTCATAATTTATTTTTTACCAATATACCAATATATAACATATGTTATATAGGTATATGATGATACAAAATAAAGTATGAGACAAGCGCCTGTGCTTACACGACTTAGATACACAGACACTTGTCTCATAATTTATTTTTTACCAATATACCAATATATAACATATGTTATATAGGTATGATGATACAAAATAAAGTATGAGACAAGCGCCTGTGCTTACACAGTAGAGGTCACAGTACGTCGTGCGTACTTTGTTTTCGGATTGTTATTTGAGGGGGAAGAGGGGGTTAAAAAATGACAGGTTAAAAAATATTTTGCCAAAAACAGATAACAGTTTTAAAATAATGATACAACACAAAAATTGTACTTTTTACATGAGAAAACCGTGAATTCAAAAGTCTAAAATAAACGACAACAGCAGAATGGAGAAATTTAGAGGAATATAACAAGACAATCTGTGAAAAAGTTAACAGTGTTCCGACTATTAACAGCAAACATTATTAAAACAGTTAACAACAATGTCAATTTTTAAGAAAACAGATAATTTTCTTTAAAAAAAAACAGTTAACAGACGTGTTAAAATGCCCAAAAACACACTAACAGAAAAGATATGCAAGCCCATGCAGACTCTGAAGGCCTTTAAGAACGCCTTACAGAAGCACCGCCAATAATACAGGCGCTCGCAATCCGTTGTATAAAAAACCAGTTGTGGGTTCTACAACGTAACAGATACATTTACACTTACAGGTCTTGCCCTCATCCCCCCACCCCTTATTTTCCAGTATGATTGAATAATGATATCCTTTAATATTCTTTAAAATCTGTCACTAAGGTAAAAAAAATTGCCTTAACCTAAAACAACATAAAAAGTTTGAAACATAAAGAATAGTTCAATGAATATGTTTTATCTCTTTCAAATCAAATAAAATCAGCTTTGTTTATAGTCGATTGTGCAAAACATTTTAAAAGCAGATATTAGCCGAGTCCACTTTCATTTTCGGCCAATATGGGAAAGGGGGGAACGGAAGTTCCGTTTGCGTCTGCTCGGACGAAAATGAAAATAAGATGGCGGAAACAACACCCAAGAAACCTCCTGATTGGAAACAGTTGACAGAAACTGTTCACGATGCAGATACATTAAAACAAGAATCTATAAATGCGCAGCATGATCATCTTATAACTGAAATTGAAACTTCAGATGGTCCACTAGGAACAACGTTGAGGTCAGGTCAACATTTGTATTTTCTTTTTTACTTCGTCTTCTGTTTTGCCTTTCTTTGATCAGCAGTACATGTATGATGTTCTATATCATATGACGCTTTTGTTTCAGAACCAACCTTCACACTCATTTATGAAATATAAAGAAAGAAATCAGTTAATTGAAACAAGAAATTTATTCAAAAGTATATATTCATTAAAAGGACTTAACCGGTCAGTTAGTTCTGTAAGTGTAATTGAAAAGATAAATGCAGCCTCAATCGGTTGGGATAGGGAAGTACTTTCTTATGCTCAATCAGTTAGAGTGCTGACTTCAGACCATGAGGTTGAGGTTCGAATCCAGCGGGTACCATTGATGATTACCTTCACAATATGGCACTGTGAAAAGTCGGTGTGTTGACCATTTGAAGGACTTTTTTTAGGACACATATGCCATTTAATTATGGTGCATAATGGCGATGCACATATAAGTACAGCCATTGGCACTGGTATGGTGCAAGAATATGTCCAAAGAGGTTCAGATTGACAGTTGTTCCGCAGCAGTTATGATACAGTAGTGGACCTGTGTGGTGCTCAGGATTTTCCGAGCAGTCCCAGAAAAGAAAAGAGGAAGAGCTTAGTGTAATTAAAGAAATAAATGCAGCCTTAATCCGTTGTATTAGGGAAGTACTTCTTTATCTCATTCTGTTAGAGCTCTGACTTCAGATCCTGAGGTTGAGGGTTGATGATTTTCACAACAATTCTCTCAGGAACTTATAAATCAAATGGACTAGAATCTAATGAGATCACATCAGTTTTGCTGTTGTGCAACTACTCATATTAGCTAAACTAGTGTGGACACAGAAATGATTGAATTTACAGCTTTGGTAAGACACAAATCAACAATACGCTGTTCAAGGCTCTGAGAACTAGCACTTTATTTATATGTTAATATATTGATCTATTTAATTGAAAATCAATAGATATGTTTGAATTAATTCTAAAATGGTTATATAATTAGTTGTACTTATCCAAGCGAGTTTGAAAACAAAGATGTCTTGTTTGGTTTTTTGTTTGATGTTTATCACCATTTACCAATTACACAAATTATATGATGACACAGGTATTAGCTCAGGGATGTACCCCTGACACTTATGACATTGTCGCTATCTGGCCATCATCAACTCAAAGGCATTGATTGCCGTTTTTGTGGCGTTGTCCGCACATTGTTGTACAGTTTTTGTCAAAGCCTGTTGCTCCTCAAACTCAGGTTTTCCTTTACAGTTCATGAAAGTCAATACATTTTACATGAAACATGTTTGCAAGTTCTGCTTCTTTTAATGTTCTGTCAACTTTAAACGACTCAGATTTTTGGTCTATTATCGTTGAGCAAAAAATGTCAACTTCATACTGCTTTTCATCAAACCCGCCGGCAGAAGAGGTGTCATGATGTTCTTTAAAAACGCTTATCATGTCTGAGTGATCGTGAAGCAATGTCATGAAACTCTTAGGTTCCTGTACGTAGTTGCATTTTTCAATCCGAATTGCAATAACATTACATGGCTGTCGGCAGGCCATGCTTTAAAATCTGTGTTTTAAAGGCACTTGAATCACTTCTAGTTAGTACAAACATTTTTAAGACGCAAGTTAAAAAATTAAAATCGTACACAGAAATGAATTGAAAAAAATCCAGATTTTTAAAAAGTTGATAAAATGTTGTAGGGTCGGTGTCCAAACGGGAGGTAGGGTCGGAAAACTAGAAACACACATTTAATTTATTTTGGCCTTTTCATGATTTGATAAATTTAAAAATCATGACAGTTATATATGTTATTCTGTATTATCTAGTAAAAATTCTTGCTTTTGATAACTGATTTTTAAAATTAAAGAGGAATTTTGTTTGTTAAATAAAAAATGTTATATATGTTATTCTGTATTATCAACTAACAAAATCTTGCTTTCGATTACTGATTTTTAAAATTAAAGAGGAATTTTGCTTGTAAAAAAACTGTAAATACATATCAGAATGAAGATGTCATAATGTAAACTAGCAAAAAAATGTGCTCAAAAGACTTATACAAAAGTATGCTTATTCATAGTACACATGTATTCTCAATTCTTTTAATTTTGACCTATTTCTTCATTTTTGAAACATTATTCCTTCAGAATATGACAGAAAAAGGAATATTGCATTGATAATACAGCCATATAGGCACCATGACCAATTCTTGTTTCTTTAATTAAAAAAAAATCTTATCTGAAAATAAAGTTTCCAATGTTTTGGCTATATTCTATGTCCAAAGTTTAAAAAATCCTTTGAAAAAAAGTATTCTTTCCATTTGTCACCTGTATTAGGCTGTAATATCCTTAAATTCTGCATTATTAATCATGAAGTTGTTAAAAAAATCCTGTAATGTAACAATAATACATAATTTTGTGGTTGAATTACAAATGGGAAATGACCCATAAGATGATTAAACTTATGAAAATACATCTAAAAATTAAATAGGTTAAACTTGCAACAATCCTCTAGATTTTACCTTACTACAAAGCAATTTCTTTTTCATTCTCTATTAATTGATACATTGCTTTATATGTTATTTTTATCAATATTGGCATCTTAATATATTAAAGGTAGGACTTCCAATTGAACCCCCAATAAAAAAATATGCAATGCATAGACTATCACAAGATACATGGAGTTCACATGGCTAGCACTTGCCCAATTGGCAATGCATGACTGTGTCCACTGTGGGGTTCCCCAGTGGCTGCCACCCAGTCCAAATTCTTTTATTTACGTTCGAAATAATGCATTTTTAGTGAGGGGTTCAAATGGAAGTCTTTCCATATTAAAAACAAATGTCTTAAAAATATATTTTGTTTGGAAAGAAGTGTTAAAGAGATTTCCAAGAACACAGTTCTGATATACTAGTACTAATCTAATCCCATAAGGGGTCATCCATAATTGTCAACATATTTCACAAGTTTGCAAAGAGCACTCTTTTTGAAAACCCCTTCCCTACCTCCAAAAGAGTACGTCAACATTTTTTGCAAGTCTGCACATCCACATTACCGGAAGTTTAAAGAGCGTACAGAAAAAATGTTGAAATTGAAACCCCCTCTCCCCCTATAGTGCTGTTTGCAAACTCGTGAAAAATGTTGACAATTATGGATGACCCCTAAATAAATTTTTTAGTCAGAAAATATGTGTATCAGAAGAAATAAAAGTCTGGTTGCTTATATCAGCATTATAAATTTCAGTCTATTTCCTGGGTGAATTAAATTACCAAATTTTGAAACAACTTAACAGGTTCAAGCAAAAAGCTAAAATAAAAGGGAGAAATCATAGGAAAGCACTACAGAAAGCTAAAGGAACTATGAAGAAAACATGGAAACCTGCTGAAAAAATTTGTTTAAATCAATCAAAAATATTTTCAGTCTGGCCATATGTCTGCAAGAATTTGGGTAATATTTGCAATTTTGTTTACCTATTTAGAGGTTAGACATAGTAAGTATTATACAAGCTTATCATAGTACTATTAAATATTTTCTAGAAATTAATCAACACAATATCTTGATTTATTTCAGAGCTGTATATGAGGGTGATGAATTGAGTAAATTTAGGATTAGACTTGATGACAAGATCAGGAACCATGATCGTGAAATTGAACGTATGTGTAATTTTCACTACCAGGGTTTTATTGATTCTATTAGAGAATTGCTGACTGTTCGACAAGATGCTGCTAAACTGAAGGTAAGTCAAACGCAACTAAATTATTTCAAATTGTGTATACCTGATTTAAATTATAAAATTGATTATGTCGGTTAGTATTTTAACCTTTAATTGTGTACAGTAAACCAGTAAAAAATTGTCAACTGTATAAACATATATAAAAGTAAAATTACATTGACTTAAATGACAATATTATTTATGGTTCTAGTCTTCAAATGTAGAATTTGAGCTAAAATTCTTTGTGAATGTTTAAAGATGATTGATTGATTGATTGATTTTTGGTGTTTAACGCCCGAGCAGCATTATTTCAGCTATATTCAGGCGATGAACATGAAATGGATGATAAAATGAACATGAAATGATGATGAATGAAAATGGGATGGGACACAAGGAAAAATAGGGGTAACTGATTTTAGATTGCCACTGGCAAATGGGAGGATGGATAGGGTCGGGCAATTCAGCCTCCTGTAGCGGGATCGAATACTACAGCAGCGTTCTTTAACGTGCGAGGAACGTGGCATTTTTCCCAACATGGTGCACTAATATGGTTTGCGGTCAGGTTTTCCGTATTATGGCCTGACAACCCCAGCTTGCCAGGGGTACCCCATTCAACCACCTGGGGCACACATCCCAGGTTTAAAGATGAAATAATCTTCATACCATTACTGGGATATGAATTGGGGATAAAAGGATGACAAACACACTATTTTTTAACTTTGTTTGCTACATACTCAGTATTGAGTTTACAGGATCATGCACTTATTATTTTATATATAAAATAATGCTAGAGAATTAAACTGCCACTCTGGCTTTACGAATGGCTTGCAGCATAAAAAGGTTTAAACAAGTGCTGTATATCTTTCTGTGTTAGAATGATGCAGCCCATTGTGTCAGCTTCATTAATGATTTGTTTAAAAAGGAACTAGAAGCAATTATTTCTGGTGGATAAGAAAAGGTATCACACCCTTTCAAGAACTACACACACTTAATATCAAATTCAGTTCATAATGCATGGTTATAACTTGTGTATGTACTATATTATTATAGGATGAAATTCAAAACATAGATAACCAGCTTCAGGCATCATGTGAACCTTTGATGGTTAAAGGGGAAGAGTTGGTGAAATGTAGACGTATCCAAGGCAACATTGCTACAGCCATTGAAAGTCTTAATTTATGTCTTCCTGGTAAAAATGATTTACTATCATACAAAATTTAGAGAGACATATTTAATCAACATATTAAAAAATATTGAATTCATATACAAGTTACAAATATTTTATGATGTATAAAAAAATTTAAAACATATTTAAAAATTTATAATAATAAATAAAAACTGCACATTTTGAAGACCACTGCCATCTTTATTTAAGGCATATTATACACTAATGACAAATAGATGTAAACATCAAAAACAAGAACAATGTTACAATACGGTGATGTCATAAAGGGCAATGCAAAGTATTAAAAGCTGAAATTTGGCAGTAATATTAATAGTAGATATGGACATGGAGTACTAGTAATTGGTTCTGGCTGTGTAGTGTTACAACAACTATTGAATCTACATATAAATAACTTATGTTTTTTTTTAAATTAAATTAAACAAAACAATATCAGCAATTCTCAGCTGAAAAACGGATGCATGCAGTACAGAGAACTGTAATCAAATTTTAACTTATCAGTTACACCTATTACAGATCCCATTCATTTTTGGGAAGTAAAAGTGCCATCTATTATAGATCCCATTCATTTTTGGGAAAAAGAAGTGTGACTGGTGTGAACAAAAAACTTGTATGACCACCGACTTCAGATCTTTTTTTTTTTGCTGAATTGTTATAAGAAGAAACATTATTTAGTTTTATAAATGTAACCAAGTATGTGTTTAATCAATAATGTAAAGTATTTTGGATCTTTGCATGGAGAAAATTACAGTGTTGGTTTCTTTTGTTTTAGTACTTGAAATGTATTGCAAGCTACAAGAACAAATGACAAGCAGAAGGTAATTGATTTAGCACCGTATAATGGTCTATAATTACTACACACAGTTTTTCTTGATAGAGTTCACATATATAGCAGATATTTTGATTATCTCAGAGTGGTAAAAACATTCCTTGAAATGATAGGTCTGAGTGAATAGATAAAAACAACATCATGCAAGTATATACTATCATTAATTCACATAAAGCACACCCTCAGAAACAGTCCTGAATCTCGTGTATGGGTTTGTGTTACACAAAGTTTGTTGGATTTTACTTGTTGCAAGAAGAAATTGCTAGACCAAAAAAAATCTAAAATTTTCACAGAGTTCTATAAAATAAACAACAATTCAATTTTTGTAATAAAAACAAGACAGAACATTTTAATATTTAGTCTTTAAAAGGCTTGTTGTGTTTTGCAATTTCATTATTTAAAAATAAAAATCAAACAAAAATTTATCCAATAATCTTTGTGATTTTGATAAAAATATGAAATTAACACTGTCAAGCACTTACTGGTTGACAGTTCATATCTTTTTATGGCCTGTTTGGGAAATGCAATTTCAGCTGAATTCAGAAATTTTATTGATGTTTTATTTTCTATGAATAACAACAAAAAACCTTTTTGAACCTCTATTTAAGACCAAAAAGGTAATGTTATTACTGATATGATTATCTGAACAAAACAAGTTAGCAATTAGAGACACAAAAACATATTTCATGAGTTGAAATAACAAGATTTTGTTCGAGTGTCTCACTGACAATATAGTATAGTAGTTTTAGATTTAGACTTCAGGGGCTTGACCTTAGGTTTCAGTGCTTCTTTTAGCAGGAGTAAGAGTAAGACTATTAGAGGAAGCATTACAATTTGAATTTCCAATAGGGATTAAACTATATAAATGGGAATGACAACCATTCTTATAGGGGATATTCTGTATAATTCCGGGCAATTATTAGTCTCTTAGATGAACTTGGAATACTGCCATCAGAATCATGTACATTGTTTACAACTTTGTCAGTATCCTTCGCTAGTTTCATTCTTTAGCAAATTAAAAATTGGCATCAGTTTTATTATGATGCTTTAAATGAACTCTTAACAATTTCGGATAATATTTCCCATTATAAGACGCCATTGTACAAATAAAACTAAAATTCATAGATCTAATTCCTGAGTCAATAAAGACACATTTGAGATCAAATCACATGTGTATTTATATTTACATAAACCGTGGAACAAGAAGTGAAATTATTCTGGATTTTACAGATCTTAAAAACTCTCATTGATTGGGAATTTTCTTGCAGATTTGGGAAAAAAAGGGATTTTCTTCTCATTGGGAATATGGGGCCATTATAGAACCCCATGAAAAGACCCTGCAATCCCGGTAAACAGTCAGGTATAGGGATTTGTAAATATTATTAAAGTAAGTTAAAAAAATTCTAAATTCAAACAAATGCAAATGCACGAGATGGTCCCAGGGCAGCATTGGATTAATAGCTACTCAAGGAAATTGTACAAGCCCATCAAATTTCTTTAATCCTCCAATGTTCTGGTCCCAGACAAATTTACTTGCAGCTGTCTTCGTCCAGTGGTCAATTTCACAGAGTGAATATGTTTGTTTTACAGGTTTTATCCTGCCCTTAAAACATTAGAGCAGTTAGAACACACATACTTGCCTAGAGTTAATTCCCATTGGTTCTCACAGACAATGGCAGATGATATACCTAAACAAAGAGAGAGTATAAAGGAGGCTTCTATGTCAGATCTTAAAGATTTCCTGGAAAATATTCGCAAACATTCAGGGAAAATTGGAGAGGTAGCCATGTTGCATGTAAGTAGTAGAGGATACAAATACTACAGTTTGTAAGGTAAACAACAGGAATGCTTGAAGTTAAAGACTTCCAGTGATTTTTTTTCAAATGAAGGGAATAAGCGATACACTACGTATTTGTAGTCACCAACTGAAGAAAGCACTGTCTCCCAGGCAAGTTTTTCACCCAGTTTTGTGTAATACTAAAATATTTGGCCAATAGTCATATCAAGAAGTAACTTGTAAATTTTGAGTTTTATTTCAATGAATCCTTAATTTCTGCAGAAGGTAATTTAATTTAGTTAATTTAAAGGCTATAATTGTATATTACAACGCTCTGTACTGCAAATTATTGAGTTATATCCCTTTAAACAGGTATTTGTAATGTATTCTATAATATAGTATTGCAAAAATGGATGATTCATATAAAAATCATTAAAAAAATTTGGTATTTTAAGCTTAATATCACTCTCCCATCCATGTATCATACTGCAAGATGCTTGATTGGCTATTAAGTTATATAGCCAGTTCTTGATTTATAGCTGTTACCTATGAAAGCTGGACTTATACTGGAGAATATATTACACCATAGTTTCATTTTTTGTAGAGCTGTGTAATTACCATTCATCTACAAATTAAATACACAATGATAAAATTGAGTTATTAAAAATTTTGTAAAAAGCATGCAAAAAACTACTGTGAAATAATTTTTATTCGTGGGGTATCAATTTTCTTGAGTTCTTTGAACATAAATTAAAAATTATAACAAATAAAATATTTAAAAGATAAGCTATACTTTATCTTTATTAGTGCATATCAATGACACGCTGTATCAAATGGATGTTGTGATAATACCGATCATGGAACAAATGAATTACACCTTTGTATTTATTGCTACTCAACACATGAAGTGGCAAATGCCCTTCGGCTAGGAATGCTTCTATAGATAACAATTAGAGAATTAAATAGACTCAAAGTAGTTTTTATTGTCTCGCCTGCGACCAAAGTCGCTGGAGACGAGACATGTATGGGAATCCGACGGCGGCGTAAACACTTGACATCTTGCTTCATATCTTTGTAAGCCTAAGCCCTAGGTCCATCAAATTTGGTCCATTGGTAGCTTATGATGAGTACTTGCCAGTCAGTCACCTGTCACCTGACCTTGACCTCAATTTCACGGTCCAGCAACTACGTTAAAGTTTTTGGGTTACGACAGTTCCTCTGTAACTACGCATGGTAGGATGACAATATTTGGTGTATAGGTTGCTGATGACTAGTACATGACTGTCTGGTAGGTGTCACCTGACCTTGACCTCAATTTCACGGTCCAGCGACTACGTTAAAGTTTTTGGGTTACGACAGTTCCTCTGTAACTACGCATGATAGGATGACAATATTTGGTGTATAGGTTGCTGATGACTAGTACATGACTGTCTGGTAGGTGTCACCTGACCTTGACCTCAGTTTCACGGTCCAGCGACTACGTTAAAGTTTTTGGGTTACGACAGTTCCTCTGTAACTACGCATGGTAGGATGACAATATTTGGTGTATAGGTTGCTGATGACTAGTACATGACTGTCTGGTAGGTGTCACCTGACCTTGACCTCAATTTCACGGTCCAGCGACTACGTTAAAGTTTTTGGGTTACGACAGTTCCTCTGTAACTACGCATGGTAGGATGACAATATTTGGTGTATAGGTTGCTGATGACTAGTACATGACTGTCTGGTAGGTGTCACCTGACCTTGACCTCAATTTCACGGTCCAGCGACTACGTTAAAGTTTTTGGGTTACGACAGTTCCTCTGTAACTACGCATGGTAGGATGACAATATTTGGTGTATAGGTTGCTGATGACTAGTACATGACTGTCTGATAGGTGTCACCTGACCTTGACCTCAATTTCACGGTCCAGCGACTACGTTAAAGTTTTTGGGTTACGATAGTTCCTCTGTAACTACGCATGGTAGGATGACAATATTTGGTATATAGGTTGCTGATGACTAGTACATGACTGTCTGGTAGGTTCCACCTGACCTTGACCTCAATTTCACGGTCCAGCGACTACGTTAAAGTTTTTGGGTTACGGCTGTTCCCCTGTAACTATGCAGGGTATGGTGACAATATTTTGTATACAGGCCGCTGCTGATATTTAATGCTATTTACGTAATGCTTATGACGAAATTTATTTTTGTTACTGATGGGGAATGCAGGCGAGACGTTTTTCTGTGTCCACACTTGTTGCAATTAATAAATTAATACATTACCGTGTTTATAATTAGCTATTGATTTCCGTGTTGTTAATTTTACATTCGTTACCACGCGCATAAGCAACATCATGTAATGAAACTGTTTTGTCTTCTTTATATGTTGATGTTTATTATCAACAGTGAAAATAATTCTGCTGTAATCATTTATTTTGATCGCTACCTCACTTTTTGCATTTTCGGAAACGGTCAGTCCACGAATTTAAGAACCCACGAACATGTAAAATTTCACCAAACCACGAAAATTGATACCCACTAATTTAAGTACTTTCACAGTATGTTGGGTGAGGTGGCATATAAATTATTCTGCAAAACAAAACAACACTGTGAAACAAAACTTGGCGAAAAGTATAAAAATACCAAATGAAAAAGCTTTGTGACTGACCAGTCAATTGTACAAAATGTCTTTTAAAACACAAACATGGTTATTACTATAAAAAAACATAACTGATTTAGTTACACTAACTTGCTGGTGATGTAAAAAACTTTCATTTAGTTATTGATGAATTGATTAATTTGTAGGCAGCTGAACAAAATAACATGGATCCAGCAATAGTAAAGGCTCCTCGGAAAAAAATTAAGAAAAGACGAGCACCTGCTCCTCCCAATCCGTTTACTGGGGAGGTGGATCATCCACCTTTACCTGTCCCTCAGGATGACGAAGAAGAGATTGAAGATAGTGCTGTAAATATTAATCATTTAGTTATACAGTACACCCACTTTATTTTAATTTGTAAATTAAAAGGAATATATACATGTGTAATTTTTCTTCTCTTATTTTTCTATGAACACTTACTAGAATGTGGTCACTTATTCTCCTGTAAGTAGAATCCCATTTTGTTGTTCGCTACTTTACAGACAACAAACTTCATATCCATACTATATGTTTTATCCAGGTTTATGATGATGATACGGTAAGTAAATTTATGTACGTTAACTCTTAAAATCTCATGGTTAGATGAAGAATAATAAAGATATTAAATGTTTAACAGTTTGAACACATCTGATTCATCTTATAAGTATCAGGTATATAAAGGGAACCTGAAACAGTGAATAGACGATGACCTTAAAATTAATTTGTGTTCTTACTAGTATATTTCAAAGTTCAGTAAATAAACATCATAAAAAAATATGCAGTTCTCAGAAATATGTCGGGTTCCACAAACATGTACTAATTATAATTATAACCATCCACAATGTCATAAATGAAAGTCACAAATGTAACTTTGTAATGTCATAACTTTTTTGTAACGTTCATATTTGAAGATGACTGAGACTATACCGCTTTCATATGCCTTGTCTAACACTGTAGGCTGTTTTAAATGTTCTGTCTTGCACCAAAGACTTAGTCATAAGTCCTGTTTATCTGTTTCAAACATCCTGTCTAGTGCTGTAGTCTGTGTTAAACGTCCTGTCTTGTGCTGTAGGCTGTGTCATATGTCCTTTCTAGCACCATAGGCTGTATAAAATGCCCTGTCTAGTGTTGTAGGCTGTGTTATATGTCTTCTTTAGCAGTGTAGGCTCTGTCAGATGGTCAAATGCCCTGTCCTGTTAAGCTTTGTAAATTATGTTAATGTCCTGTCTAGTGCTGTAGCATGTGCTATACTTTATGTCAAGTGCTATATGCTGTTTTAAACGTCCTGTATAAGGCAATAATGTGTCGTACATACTGTGTAGCACATTAGTCAGTGTCTATGTTGGGTTTTGAATAAGTTCCATGTTAGTTTATATAAATCTATGTTAAAAATTCTTTCTAGCAACTCGGATTTAATAGAACTTTAACCCCTTAGACCATATATCATTAGGCTGTGTCATTTGTCTTATCTAGCACTGTAAGGTGTGATATTCTTTCTATCTAGCACCATGGGCTATGCTAAATGTCCTATCTAGCATAGGCTGTGTTGGACATCTTATACAGCAGTGTTGGCTGTGTTAAACATTCCACCTAACCTTGGACTGTTTCAAATGTGCCTCCCATCATGTGAGCATGTCAAATGTCACGTCAGGACTTGTAGGATGTGTAAGGTGCAAAATATTTAAAATCTGACATGCTTCTGAAGAATGAGCTGATTTGCCTTGACTGGTGTCACTATCAAATCAGACTTGTGGAATTGGACACGTATATATGGAACCTGACACATAGTGATTCTTGCATATATATCAAAACAGAATGTTTATTTTAAGAAAAAAAACTATTTTAATTAATTTGAGTTGTAATTGGTTCTTTTTTACCACATTAGCAAATTTACACGCGGGGGATTTTTTGTGCCTTGAAAATACTATGAGATTTCATCCACTTAAATAATATTACAGGTGTTTTATCAACCTATGCTTCCACACATCCTCAACCACAGGAACACCTTCCTTCATTCACCACTATCTTTAAGGGGCAGCAACCTTTGTTAATCCAGTGCAGGCAGCCTAGACAGCTGACACACCACTTCCTAGTATAAAACCTCAATTTAGGCTGCATCAATGACCAGAACTCAGCTACTCCCCTCCACATAGAATATCACAACCAAATGATATAGATGCACAATTTAATGTTTAACCATTCAGTAGACTGTAATGTGTCAAAATCCCAACTGAATGGCCATTTAATACCAACAGGTTATCCCAAAACTTCTCATACACATCCAGATTCAGTATTTCAGAAATAAGTCACTACATAGTTTGGAGTATATACTGCAGATCTTATCGCACCATCAATTCCATGTACACAAAATTTTTTTTGACAGAGGGGACACTAAGTGAATTATGTCCAACACCAACAATAAGGCATTCCTGTTATCAGTATTAGAGAAAAACCAGATTAAAAATATCCAAGCCTAAATTAAGTCCATGCTAAACAACATTATAAAATGCTCTTACACCAACCAACCAATTAAACAAACAGTTACTTGTAATCAACTGACAAGATCCACTCAGTCACAGATGATGGTGCATATCATTTTCCAGAACCATACAGAATAAGCTTGGCAAATCTGGACTTTATATGCAGCATAATACAACAAATGTGGGGCCGTTTGTTGTAGAAATAGTTTGAAAATTGTTTTCTCTAATTTTGACGTAATATTTCAACGGCTTGACCGATGTGGAAAATATAGTTCTTGTCACAAGTGAATTTGTTGTTCTCAGCATTTTGATTGGTTAAAAATAATAACGTCACAATAAGAACTCATGACGTCATAAACAAACCACCTGCCATTTACCGCGTATTCAAGTCATGAACGTAAAATTGGGGTAGGGAGAATTTGTACTTCGTTTCGCAAATTTACTACTTTTTAAAATTAGAGAAACAGAATCTTACATTAGTATTCTTGGATTATCAGATTTCTTCAATCTCGACAGTTAAATTATGGAAATTTAAGTCCTTAAAATTCCATAATTTAACTATCTCGATTGGAGAAATCCGATAATCCACTCGTACCAATGTAAGATTCTATTTCCAAAGCATTTGGGACATCTGCTGCATCACAAAATTATTCATAGTATGGTTATGGCAAAATGGAGAAAACAGAGCTGACCCAAATAAAAAGAACATTGTTATTTACTATAGTACTACCCTTCATTAGTATCTGTGTTGTTCAAATGAAATTCCTAAGCCTAAAATCCACTCACAAATAAGTTACTTAAAATTTTGGAACCATGATTTGGTGAAATTAAAGCACATAACTGGTACATTTACCTACACACTGTTACACTTGTCTACTAATTGCAGTAAAAATATTGTGTTGGACACAGGTGCATTCACACATATGTAGGGTTGAAACGGAAATTGATTAAAAAATGCAAGCTATTTATTTGTTTAAAAACTACAAGAAATCAAACAAAAATGATATAATATGTCCATTATTATTATTTGTATCTTATATTGCCCAATACAGTTTTGTATGATATATACGTGCAATTCAAGGTAACTCTGTGAATTTCAGGTTTCTTTAAAAAAAATAGTTAAAAATATTTTATCTCTAACATTATATTAAATCTCTGTTAAGTATAAATAACTAAACTACAAATTAAACATGCACATAAATCATACATAATGATAAACATGTCAGTCACTGAATATTTGTTTAAAAATAAAAGTGTCACATAGTCCAAATACACTTATATTAAAGGTAAAAATTAATATACAAATTAAAAATTAAAATAAACATGATTAGATTTAAATATAAAGTAATATATAAAAAAAATTACAAAATCAAAATGCAATTTTTAAGATAAAATACTATTATAGGTTTTATTATGATATACATGTATAACAAAGATCATTTCACAAGTGAGAATTTAAATCCCTAATATTCCAAGTAGCATGGTGTTATTGGTATCATTTTGCAGCACATCAAAGGGGTTACATTTTGAGTGTAGAGTTGTCAATACGCTTTGACAATTTCTGATTGTCCCAAAAATGTACAGTGTAATACAGTGTAATACTGAGAAATTACCCTTATTGGAGTGTTCAAGTGACCATCCTCTCTGGGCGAACTGTATTACTCACTATACAATGACTGGAACAAGCTGCATCTTTGTTCTAATGGCTAGCATGCTTGCATTATGTACTTGGTAATGTGGCATGCTCATTTCTAGATCACATCAGATCAGAGAAATGAAAAATCAGTTCATAGATATGTATCTGAATGCATTAAACTGTTTATATATATACATCAGTTACTTCCAACTGGTAGTACTAGTAGTATAAAGCTTGACTCTCTTGTTATTTACAGACTTGACAGCATGCCAGTTAAATAAACTTCGAATTCAAAAAATGTAATGGCTTAACAGTGTTAATATATATACGCCTACGTAATATTTAGAGCTTTGAGAAAAAAGTAGACTTCATGAGGCAGAAATCTGAACTAAAACATTTGTTTCACTCATGAACAATTAATGAAATCTTTTATTTTGTGGATATGTAGATTGCCCTGAATTTGATTTGTTATAAAATTTTACTCTTAATGGTTGGGGGTTCTTACTGGGTACTCTTATCTTCCTTCTTAAAAGCCATGATATACATTTAGCTGACATATTGCTGAAAATAGGGTAAAAAATAATTCAAACAAATAAAAACTGTTTGCCACAATGTCTTAAACAGCAAAATATCTTATTGTGCACATTTAGAACAATAAATAAAAATGGGAACCATTAAAAACTAGAGGAATGTATTCACACGAATACGACTTACCCGCCTGCCCAAGTTGTTTTCGAGCACAAATGTTGAACAATATAGTACCCAATGCACAGTCAAGATCATGGGTATACACGAACGATTCAAGCGCTTTTTATTTTTTTCAATCTGTCAATATTTTGCCACTTGCAGCAAAAGACTTCAACATTTTGTTATTATTTCTGACTGAAAATTTTCACCATTCAGTTTGCCATTTGTTCCCAATGACACTAAATTAATATGTTGAAAAGTAACCCGACGTTGTTACAACCTGATTCAGCACGGAAACTATCAACACACGGTGTAGAATGGTAACGGACTTATCGTGTTTTTTCTGTTTAACGGACTAATCGGGTTAAGCAAATGACTGTTCGTGCCAATAAACATGAAGTAACTCAGAAAAATGAGTTCAAATGATAACCAGAAGAGGTAAGTTTTATTAAAAACCATACTCACGAAATACTTAATTGATCTATGATAACTCCTAGAAAGTGTTACGTCGATGTACCTCGTGGTTATTAGTGGTTACTAATCGGGTTAAGCAAATGACTGTTCGTGCCAATAAACATGAAGTAACTCAGAAAAATTAGTTCAAATGATAACCAGAAGAGGTAAGTTTTATTAAAAACCATACTCACGAAATACTTAATTGATCTATGATAACTCCTAGAAAGTGTTACGTCGATGTACCTCGTGGTTATTAGTGGTTACTAATCGGGTTAAGCAAATGACTGTTCGTGCCAATAAACATGAAGTAACTCAGAAAAATTAGTTCAAATGATAACCAGAAGAGGTAAGTTTTATTAAAAACCATACTCACGAAATACTTAATTGATCTATGATAACTCCTAGAAAGTGTTACGTCGATGTACCTCGTGGTTATTTCACAAATTTTTCGTGGTAAAAAAACAGATAGAAAAATCGAGAAAAGCAAACATGAATTTCTATCATTCATCGTCAAATTGATATTTTTAATGTTTCGAGATGTCCTGTTTTGAGTTAAAAATACATTCAACAAAGCAATTGAACAATAATCATTTGCTAACCCGATTAGTCCGTTTAACAGAAAAAAAAACTCGACAAGTCCGTTACCATTCTACACCGTGCAACAATGAGAAAAATAATTAGATTAAAAAAAAATAAACAAAAGTGAAATAGATAGATAAAATCTGAGATTTTTTTTATTAAATAACCCCCCCCCCCCCCCCTTTTTCCTCAATATAAAAAATTCAAAACCACGTGGGTATATTTAAATCCGCTTTAATATCTACTGCAGCTGACTTGACTTGGGGAGTTTTTTACGTCCTACACCGACAACTTAATGCCCTTGGTCGGACTACTGCAGCTGTAGCTGTGTAGGCTATTTATAGAACAGTGTGCACAGCAGTGAACAAAGCACATTAATTAGGGAATATCTCACTAATAATTTAATTAATAAAAAAGTGAAGATTTATATTAATTTTAAAAAAGTAATACAATCGATAATTTATAATCTACACCTTTAACTATCTTTTAAAATTATTCCACGTGACTATATTTCTAAATTATGTCACGTGACTTTTTTCACAAATGCACAACCACGTGATATATTTAAATACCTGTGTTATCGATCGACAACGTTGGTTATTTATAGAACAGTGCACACAGCATTGAACAAAGAAACCTTAATTAGTGAATATCTCATTAATAATTTAATAAATCAAAAAAAGAGCGCCGTTCATCTATTGTACTAAATGAGTCCGATAATCCCTGCAAGTTTCAGCTCTTAATATTGTGTAGTTTTCGGATAAAAACGGTTTCACACAAAATCTGTGACGGACAAAATTTTGCCAAAGTGAATACATTACTTACCCGCCTCCTACAGGAGGGCGGGTAAGTAATAATATATATATTCTTATTTTTCAGGAATTAAGTGCCCAAGATCTGATAGATTTTTCCCCTGTTTATAGGTGTTTACACATATACAGTGTATTGGTGAGTATTTGTGTTAATGTGTATACCCTTCCATGTTTTATATGGGGGAATTATAATGGTTTGTAGTATTATGTATGGAGATTAGATAAAGTTATAATTATATTGGGGTATCTACTGACAATGTTATTACTGCCAAATAATTAAAATAAAACATGTTGATCTTCAAATAAGAAACATGACATGCCTATAAAAGTTATTGGGACAGTTTAGTTTGTCGTTTTTGTCTGCCTGTGAAGGTAGTCACTGGAGGCAAGACATATATATGGGGATCTGGTAGCATAATTACTTGACATTTTGCTTTTTATCTTTGTAAGCCTAAACACTATGTCCATTAAATTTGGTTCAGTGATAGCTAATGATGAGTTCTTGACTGTCAGTCCCCTGTCACCTGACTTTGACCTCAATTTCACAGTCTAGTAACTATGTTAAAGTTTTTTGGGTAGTTGAATGGTATTATGACAATATTTGGTATAAAGGTGTGTCATCTGACCTTGACCTCAATTTCATAGTTTTTTTATAAGGTCAGTTCCTCTGCAACCATGCTTTGTATATTTTAATTTATGACAATTTAATGCTATTTACATGTTGATCATGAAGTAATTTTTGTCATTATTCATGCAGAATGCAGGGCGAGACATTTTTTCTGTGTCCTCACTTGTTTTTGTTTCTTTAAATTGTTTAAGGGGCCTGGGTGGCTTAGTGGTTAAGGTAGTAAGTTTATTATTGACCACATGGTCTGTTAACACTGAGGGTGAGGTCTCACTGCGGGCAGGATGCACTCGACTCCAATCTTAACTTACAAGGATAGCCAGTTTTCTAACTTCTCCTTGTACTCCGGCTTCCTCCCTAAATAAAAACTGCATGACACGATATGGCGGAAAAATTGCTGAAATTGGCTGTGAAACACCAAACAAAAACAGTCATTTTGTTTGAAGACAAATAGGCCTAAACAGAATAGCATATGTCAGCTAAGGTCAGTCAAAGATGGGCCTAAACATATTAGCATAAGTCAGATAATGTAAGTCAAAAACGAGTCTTAACAGAATAGCCAAAGTCATCTAGGGTCAGCTGTGCATGAGGGAGTTCAAACCTTATTTACAACAGCAATTTTTAACAAATGTATCTCAAAGTCAGGTTGCTGTCCAATCACTTCTTACTGTGTAGATGATGCCACTGGTATGCAGAAATTCATAAACAATGTTGGGTTCTGTTTAATTTCAACTACCATTCAATATTCAATTATTTGTATGCCCTTAAGCTTAATATTGCTAATTTGGCAGGCAAGTTGATTGGTTGATTGCTTAATATCCACCCGAGCGGCATTTAAGTGACATTCATGACAAGTATGTTTATATAAAATATAAGGAATAAACAAATACTGTTTAGAAAGTGAGGAATTGGATAGGCTTGTTTATTGTTCAGCTTTTTTTTGACAAATGCCATATTTTATGTTTCAGGGTGATCGGGAAAAATTTGAAACATATTACAGAAAACAGAGATGGAAACAAGCTCGACTCTCACTGCAGCCCCCACCAAATATGGTAAGATAAAAAACCTCTAATTTACAGGAAACAATATCTCATAAAAACACCAAAACAGTGACTTTGTACTAAATTTAGAAATGGGTAATTAGATTAAAGTTAACCATTGTATTGAAGGTTCAGTATAATATTCCATGGTCCATATATTGTCTTGGAGGTACTTGGCACAAAATATAGGCAAAGGGTATAAGTAAAGTGTGTTAAGTGAGTGGTTTTGTTAGCTTGAAATTGCCTCTGAAATTCGACTGTTTCCCCTGGAGCAAATTTCCCAAATTTTGTATAAATATTTCCCAAAAATGACAAAATTCCCAACAGAAAACCATAATAACAGGCGATCATCGTCTATATTATTCGTGGCTTCCATTGGAGGGCGACTGGCCGTTCAATTTTGTTCCCCTTTTTATCAGAAATCTGCGTATTTTTGTCAATCATGTTTATGCACCATAACAAAACAGTGTAAGCTGATTCCTGTATTACTTTACCTTGTACAAACTGGGAAGTGGCAAACTCTGACCGGAAAACTAGTTCAAAGCAATGTAGTTTTGAAAAATTCCGGAGCGGATATGAACTATGTGCTGGAAATTGCACAATATGATGCTGCCGGTGTTAAACGAGTATTGCAATGATTTAAACAAAAAAATAAGTAGTATTTTGGCAGTCATTTTCAATTTTTTTATTTAAAATATGTTTATATACTTGTTAAAGTGCATGTTACATAAAATACATACTATTTTTATAGGATTCACAGTGTGGAAATTTTTAACTAGTTTTACATGTACTTAATTTATAATTCTAGCACTTATTTAAAAAAAAAAATGTTATTTTATTGTAATGTATTTTTTTTCTAGTTTTTCATTGATACTTTATCTTTAATAATTTTAACTGCTCAAAATAATCCATAAAATTCCAAGTACTTGATAATATAAAATCAAACAAACTGGAAGTTTCTGGAGTCGTCTGATGTTTGAACATCTCACATAAGTCAAATAATATATCTAACAAAAGATCAATTTAGTTATTTAATTGACTGCTTACTGTTGTTTTCCTTTTTTTATAAGTGTAAAACCATTACCTTTTTTTCCCAATTTCAAGAAAAACATCTATAAATTTTCCCTATTGAAAAGATTGGGTCAGTTTTAAAAAAGCCAACAAAATCGCTAAGTTGTCATGAAATGACCTTTTCAGAACCATAAAAATAGGAGGTGCCTCATTTTCATGAAATATACAAAGTTTATATTTGATAATAGTGAAATTTCTTCTGATTTATGTTATTTTATTTTTTGTATTTTTCAGCATGAATCCTTAGATAGTTTTAAAAGATATTTCCATGATATTGTTGGGTATGTAAAATTAACTGTATATTACTGTATGTATGCCTGTATTGTAGTCTGTTAAGTCAATACTTTTGATGTTCACTATAAGCTATTATTCTTTAGGGTAGTAAAAAGTTAATGGCAGGGATGTTCATAAATTATACCCATAACCTAGAAACATCTTTTAGTGATTTGCTGTATCTTTTGGGCTTAAGGACAGTTAATGACCTGCAACCCATGTCCCAAAATAAAAATATCCATACTTGCCAACTATTCCTTTTTTGGCAGAATTTTTACCTTATAGTTCCGCATTTCTGATTTGTGTTCGATTGTTTCACTTTTGACTTTTCTTATTATAATTTTCCAAAACTTGCTTGTAATTATATTTATAATTTTTTGTGTAAAGCACAGGCAGTGTCGCTGTGTCCGCATGTTTAAAAATGGTGAATACAAGATTCATCAGTTTCATCCCCCCACCCAAAAAAAATATGAAATGAAAACAAATAATGGCTTGTTTTTATCATCCAGGTTATGTTGTTGTTGATACAGTTCAAGAGTTTTATAGACAACTATTCATTGTGTGTTCACTGACTCCCAGAAAGGTCATTTTGCATAAAGAAAATTCAGCAGCAGTGGGGTCTTCTTGTCCCTAGACCCCTTGCTTGTTCCTCTTGGATACTCAGATATGTTGCCATGTATGAATATCTTCCTAATAAACTGACTGTAGACCTTTTAATTAAACTTTTATTTGTGCATATATATATGTATATGAAATTTAAATGTTTTATTAAACATGTTTATCAAATGTGACTAATTGAAATCAATAGTGTTTCTGTTTCTCATAAAGCCATAATACTATTATATATATGAAAACAGTAAAGTTTTTTTGGTTTTATTTCAGTTTTTTTGTTGTTGAAGACCATATTTTAAATACAACACAAGGACTTGTTAACCGTGCATATATTGATGAATTATGGGAAATGGCAGTGTCAAAGCTAGCTTCATCCTTACGAACTAATACAGTAAGTACCATAAAAGCTGCATATAGTCTACTTTTATGTGTTGTCCACACCCCTTTCTTGTACCAGAAAATAGCAGAAAAATGCTTATATGCATGTACAAGTTTTCACAAAAAAGTACAGAGATGAAGACATTTGAATCCAACTTTGCAGTGGTTTTTTAAATGTTTTAATCAGAATATGTCATTTATTTATTTTTAGAATACAAATTATGTTTATAGTTTTATTATAACCCTGCTTAGAAGAAGAGGGTTGTATACTGGTTTACTTCTGTCCTTTGTCCTTTAGTCTGTCCGTCCTTCTGTCCACAACATATTGTTCATAACGTTTTTCTTTAATAGCAATTGCTTATCACAACCACTTGAAATTTTATATGTGACTTTACCATTTGGGACGATATTTCAAGTACCGATTTTAGGTCTGTCACATATCTAATTTCTGTTTACTGACTTAGTCAATTCAATGACACGAATAGCGGGGGTATACTGAGTGAGCAGTATCTCACAGGTTACTAGTTTATTTCTTGTTTTGGTATTGTTTATTCTTATCGCTGTTAAAATGAAAACTCAACATATTTCCAAACAAATCAAATCAATTTGTCAACTTTTATAAATCAACAAAAGCAAAGAAAACAAAAAAGATTGCACTTTTTTTATTGTCCTTTGTGCAACCCGGGTTAAAGTATGGTGAAGTCTGATGGGCGGGTGGTTGGCTGGGCCTACGAGGAAAATAGGGTATCTATTTTGTGTAATCAACTCCTCCCACAGTTTTTAAACCAGACCTCTGAAACTTGACAGAAAGATTGCACATGCATTGAAGTTATGAACATGAAATTATGGAACTGTTGAAGTTTTTTTTCTTATTTTCGAGACTTCGGAACTTAGTCATTTTTCAGAACATTTGCAGAAGGAATACCTATTTTGTGTAATTAACTCCTCTTACAGTTTTCAACCCAGATCTCTGAAACTTCACAGAAAGATTGAACATGTATTGAAGTTGTATACCTGCTTTTATGGAATTGTCTGAGAATTTTTTTCCTAATTGTCCAGACTTGGGAACTTGGTCATTTTTCAGAACATTTGCAGAAGACTGTGCCTAATTTGTGTAATCACCTACAGTTTTTTAAAGCAAATCTCTGAAACTTTACAGTAAGATTGCGCATGTACTGAAGTTGTGCACAAGTTATTATGGAAATGTTCTTGGAGTTTTTTCTTAATTTTCCAGACTTGGGAACTTAGTCATTTTTCAGAATATTTGCAGAAGATAGTACCTGTTTTGTGTAATCAACTCCTCCTACATTTTTTACATAGATCCAAAACCTTCTTCCAACAAATTGTAAACCATTCCCTATTTATTAAGGCACTGAATTGCAACCCAGCCATTTCAGACTTTTGCGATTTTTGCTAAGGTCCATGTGAGCTTTTGCCATCACGTGGTGTCCGTCGTCGGTCGTCCATCGTAAATTTTTTCAAAAATCTTCTCTGAAAACACTGTGCCAATTTTTTTCAAACATGGCCACAATCATCCTTAGGGTTCCTAGTTTCAAATTTATACCCAGGGTGTTGATCAACAGACAAAGATGGCCACTGTTACTAAAAATAGAACATGGGTGTCAATACACGTTTTTGATCATTATCTCAAAAATTATAATAGCTATAGAGAAAACCGTTACTTCAAGGTCAACTATTAGTTGTGTATTGGCTTTTATTAGGAGTTATTGCCCTTTAATGACGATTTTTGACAGAATTTTTGGTATTTACAATATAACTTCAAAACTATAAGAGGTAGAGTGAAACTGTAATAGCAAAAATGATCAGCAATAAAAGCCCTACAATTCACTGAAATTGTCTGATGACTCCTTATATGAGTTATTGCCCTTAAATGACAATCTTTTATGAAATGTTCCATATTTGTCCCATAACTTAAAAACTATAACAGCTAGAGTAAAACTGTAAATAGCAAAAATGATCAGCAATTAAAGCCCTACAATTCACTGAAATTGTCTGATGACTCCTTATATGAGTTATTGCCCTTAAATGACAATCTTTTTTATGAAATGTTCCATATTTGTCCCATAACTTAAAAACTATAATAGCTAGAGTAAAACTGTAAATAGCAAAAATGATCAGCAATACAAGCCCTACAATTCACTTAATAGGTCTGAAATTGTCAGATGACTCCTTGTATTAGTTATTGCCCATAAATGGCAATTTTTGGCCAGATTTCAGTGAAAATCCGGGTTATAGTATGGTGAATGTTTGGCTTGCGGGTGGGGAAATTTTTCGTAACAGTTTTCTCAACTTCTACTAAAGAGATTGATTTCAAATTTGGTGGACAGCTTTAGCATGATGAGTTGTACCCTGCATCCCCTTTCCAGGTCAGTCAGTTATCTACTTCCTGTTTTCCGAGCCGACTTAGACTGTTGCAAGGGTCAAAATAGGAAAACTTTTCGTAACAGTTTTCTCAGCAACTACTTATTACATTCTCTTGAAATTTGGTATGCAGCATCAGCATGGCCTCCCATATGTCGGATTTGATTTCAGGTCTGTCGCTCACCTACTTCCTGTTTAACAAAATCCATCCATTTCTGTCTTTGATAGATTTTTTATGAAATTTTCTAATTTTGTCCTGTAACTTAAAAACTGTAACAGCTAGAGTGAAACTATTAAAAGCAAAAATGATAAGCAATACAAGCCCTACAATTCACCGTATAAGTCTGAAGTTCTGTTTTTGTCCTGTAACTCAAAAACCATAACAGCTAGAGTGAAATTATCAATAGCAAAAATGATCAGCAATACATGCACTACAATTCACTTAATTGGTCTGAAATTGTCAAATGACTGAAGTCATTGCCCTTAAAATGACAATTTTTGTCTCGCCTGCGACGAAAGTCGCTGGAGGCGAGACATATGTATGGGAATCCGGCGGCGGCGGTGTAAACACTTGACATCTTGCTTCATATCTTTGTATGCTCAAGCCCTAGGTCCATCAAATTTGGTCCAGAGGTAGCTTATGATGAGTACTTGCCAGTCAGTCACCTGTCACCTGACCTTGACCTCAATTTCACGGTCCAGCAACTACGTTAAAATTTTTGGGTTACGACAGTTCCTCTGTAACCACGCATGGTAGGATGACAATATTTGGTATATAGGTTGCTGATGACCAGTACATGACTGTCTGGTAGGTGTCACCTGACCTTGACCTCAATTTCACGGTCCAGCGACTACGTTAAAGTTTTTAAGTTACGACAGTTCCTCTGTAACTACGCATGGTAGGATGACAATATTTGGTGTATAGGTTGCTGATGACTAGTACATGACTGTCTGGTAGGTGTCACCTGACCTTGACCTCAATTTCATGGTCCAGCGACTACGTTAAAGGTTTTGGGTTACGACAGTTCCTCTGTAACTACGCATGGTAGGATGACAATATTTGGTGTATAGGTTGCTGATGACTAGTACATGACTGTCTGGTAGGTGTCACCTGACCTTGACCTCAATTTCACAGTCCAGCGACTACATTAAAGTTTTTGGGTTACGACAGTTCCTCTGTAACTACACATGGTAGGATGACAATATTTGGTATATAGGTTGCTGATGAATAGTACATGACTGTCTGGTAGGTGCCATTTGACCTTGACCTCAATTTCACGGTCCAGTGACTACGTTAAAGTTTTTAGGTTACTGCTGTTCCCCTGTAACCAAGCATGGTAGGATGACAATATTTGGTATATAGGTTGCTGATGAATAGTAAATGATTGTCTGGTAGGTGTCACCTGACCTTGACCTCAATTTAACGGTTCAGCGACTACGTTAAAGTTTTTGTATTAGGACAGTTCCTCTGTAACTATGCATAGTATGGTGACAATAATTGGTATACAGGCCGCTGCTCATAATTAATGCTATTTACGTAATGCTTATGACGAAATTTATTTTCGTTACTGATGCGGAATTCAGGCGAGACGTTTTTCTGTGTCCACACTTGTTTAATGAAATTTTCCATTTTTGTCCTGTAACTTGAAAACTATAGCAGCTAGATTAAAAGTGTAAATTGCACAAATGATCAGCAAAGCAAGGCCTACAAATGATTGCTTAGTCCAAAATTGCAAGGTACTCTTTAAAGGAGTTATTGCCCTTTAATTATGAATTTGGACAAATGATAAGCTTTTGTATTATAAATTAGTCTATAACACACCTAGAGTTAAACTGTAAATTTCTAAATTACTGTAAAGGACATGGCCTACAAACCATTTGATTTTCAGAAATCATATAGGAGTTATTGTACTTAACTAAAAATGTTTGAAGAAATGTAATTGAAGTCATTTGGGTTCAAGGTTAGTGATTACAGGCTCCTGGAGCCTCTAGTTATTTATAGTCTGCCTATATAATTAATATCATATTAGTAAAAACATTTTAAATAAAAATTAATATCCATTCAAAGTATATTTATGAAAGTTTATTATAAACGAATCATGTTATGATGGTATGAAAAGAAGCACACATAAAACAACAAACCACCAGTGACAACAACGATCGGGTTAAAAAAACTCTACCGAGAATGTATTTACATATAATCTCACCCCTACTTTCCCTGTAAGGATAAAGGATAAAATTTGTTTTTATGTTTGTTTAAAGTGACTGAAAAGGTGTAGTATCATTAAGTGACAAATCTGTACTGCGAAAAAAGGTTGATGTTTTGACGTTTGTTTGTTTGAATGGTGTTTAACGCTCCTTTCAGCAATTTTTCAGCTAGATCATAGTGTCCAGTGTTTATTTTGGTTGGAAGATGGAGAAAACCAGGCCTTTGGTAGGAAAACTGGTGTTTTAATGTTGTCTAAATTTCATTGATATGCAAATTGACTTTGACGTATGTATGCTGATATTTTATAGGTCCAATGTAAAGACACAGGAATGTTATTAGATGTCAAGAATTTAATTATATTGTTTTGTCATACGTTAAGGGTAAGTTTTTTCATGTATTTAAGTTTTGTCATTCATTTAGGGTTTTTTTTGTAATTTATTAAGGGTACTTTTTGTCATACATTGAGGTTTTGTCATAAGTTGAGGGTAAGTTTGTCATACATTAACAGTAAGTATTGGGGTATATTTAAGGGGAACCTTTATATTTAAAATATATAAAATTTTTAAAAAGGGAGTAAACACCATTGTATTTAGGCAGTATAAGGAGAGAGCGTAGTATTTCCTTGTTTGTTTGTTTTGTTTTTGGGTAAGGTATTGTATCTTTTAATTGCCGTGCTTCAGTCGAGTTTCAGTAAAGCACACAGTAAATAGAGCAGTGGCGGATCCGGGGAGGGGAACAGGGATGGTAACAACCAGTGCCAAAGGCAAAAATGTAATCCTCACTCGTCCTCGCCATATATTTGCTATACCAAATAAAGGTTACTGAACATTATAAAAACCTTGTGTTAAATAAATTCATTTTGATGCTTGGAAAATGCGGGAATGCATGATTTTGCACCATTTTTTCGATACCCCCTGCTGTAAATGCTCATATGCAAGGAACGGGAGGACCACTTTGTGGCCCTCCTTTTCCAATATCCCCTTTTTACACCCCCCCCCCCCTTTTTTCGAAAGCCCTGTATCTGCCCCTGTAGCTAGTCAAATTAATGAATGTATGTAGTTACTAAGAGTAAAATGAAGCACAGGTTGTGTTATAATTTTACAAAAAGAATTGTGGCAACTTTGAATATTTTTTAATTTAAGTAATATAAGATATTATTCATCAGGAAATTGTTTGTTGTAAACTTGATACACTGATAAATACCTTGCAGGGCTATGGATTCAGTGTTGGGCATGTGCTGGAATTATTGCTTGAAATGAGGTACATGTATTCAAAGTATTTATTTACTAATTATTTATAGCTGAGTTTCCTTTAGAATTAGGTTGTTGATAACTCATTATGAAACAGTCAGCTGTCATATATTTACTTTAAAAAAAAATTATTTGTGCAATGTCAGTGTAATCTTACAGAATATGTTTATTTTTTTAAAAACTAACTTGTGAATAATAAAAAGTCTTGATAACCAGTTATGAATAATTGAAAGTAACGATTGAAGATTTCTTGTGTTTTGCCTACAAGAGCATAGACTTTTAACAAATACAAAGAGACATGTTAAAGTTAAGGGTTTTTGTCCTGCAGAATAAAACTGAAGATAATGCCCAAAACAAATCCTTACAATAACTTTATTTAATTGTATCCATTATATATTTTACAGATTGCTTTTATAACATATCTGTTAAGTTTAAATACTGCAGTATATTTTATAACTTTTTGGTCGGATTGCAGGAAGTGCAACTCTGGGTTATAGTATGGTGAAGTAGGGAGGATGGGGTCTATTGTTGTTGTGGAAGTTTTTTTTTCTAATTTTCCAGACTTTTACAGAACATTTGCAGAAGACCTTACCTACTTTGTGTAATCAACTCCTAGTACAGCTTTCAACCCAAATTCCTGAAACTTTACAGAAAAATTGCACACATATTGAAGTTGTGCACCTTATGAAATTATTCAAGAAATGGTTTCCCATTTTCTATCACATTTGTCACATGATGGTTCTGTTTTTGTGTATCAGTTCCTCTTACATTTTTTTACCCTTAACCTTCCAACAAATTGTAAACCATTCCCCATTTATTTATTAAGGCACTTTCCTTGCAGCCCGGCCATTTATATTTTTGTACCATAATAATAATAGTCTAACATAAAATAACATGCTTTATTAACAGGAGCACTCATTGAAATGATGTTTTTCTGCTTTAGGGACCAGTATAATGATGTATTGACACGACAGTGGGTAGACATTTTTAACGAGATATTCAGTGAGGACAACTACACTCCTATATATGTAGCTAATATAGGAGAATATACTGCAACTGTCACACAGTTTCCAATCCAAGACGAAAACTTGGAAAAAGTAGGTGACGTTATTGTTATAAATAGAGACTGTACATTTGGTCTGATTAAAATTCTGTGTATTCGTTATAACAGTCACCATTAAAACATTATCCCTTTAGTATTGTAACAGACTACATTATGTGTTCTTTAACTCAGTGTATCCTCTGACGTAGTACTAGACTTTTTTTTCTAAAAATGAATTATATACCACTATTAGCATGTTGTTTTACTTAAATACTAATTAAATGTAGTGTCCACAGAGACTTACAGGACAAAAAATATGATAAACAGTCCTTGATGTTAAACATCAGTCAATCAGTCAAATCTTTCAATGATATAGTTGATGATATCCACATGAAACCCAATTGCTTATGATTTTGGTATTTCTGAGGTCCCACCAAGATTTACAAAAATGTGTTTTTATAAAAGAATATTAATAAATATACAGGTAGTTTTTTTACAATATAATGTAGGTTGCAGCCATTGTAAGTAAAACTAAAATGTTTCTTTCAGTCACAAAATGTGTCATTTTTGCACATCCATAGCTATAAATAGTAAAATCCCCACCAATATGCTAGTGAAATATTATTATGACATACAATGTGTGTGAATTTGAATTTTAAAATAGATCTTAAAACAGCAGGTATGTATTTTGAAAACATTAGTGAGTTATCTCCCATCACAATTTGGGAAACATTGCAGAAGGTAGACGAAAGGTCAGATTATCTGCATTAGCTAAATTTGTTATTGCTCCACCTGTTTAAAGAATACTGCTCTTTTCTTGTATATTCTAAACTTTTAACTGCTGGTGGACAGGGCATTAATTTTATCCCCCCGTCCTTCATTGTCATGAAGAAAGAACCATAGAGCAGCATTTGGGATATCAAGTTTTTTATTTGTTAACATACAATATAACATGGAATTGATTAGAATTAAGAAAACTCTAGGGTTAAATATGATGACTGCTGCAAATTAAGTGTTCATATCATGGTGATGATGTGAGTTTATCAGTCCTCAATGTGAATATGGTCAGATGGGCAATATTTTCACTTAGATGTTTGTTCATTGTATTTCTTTATTTTTATCTGGTATCAGTTATTTATTGAAAGAGAACTGGTGTACCTTATCAGGGATATTATATTCGAACAGAACATGTCACTTCTAGTTAAATCTATATTATAGCCGGATATATCTGTCCCATGGCTGAAATTTATCATATCCATTCTGATCCGTTTCCAAAATTCACATATATTCTGTACAGTTGACTGCTTTAAAGTAGAGTTTTAGCCGAGTTGCAATAAAGTTGAATTCGGCTATTGTTATGATGATGGCGGGCGGGTGGCGTCAACAATTGGTTTCCAGATCATAGAAAGTTGTGAACCGATTTTAATGAAACTTTAGGATATTGTTACATACCATAAGAGGAGGAACCCTATTGATTTTGGGGTAAATCCGTTCAAGGTCAATGTCACAGCGACAGAAAAACGTTAGAAAATTTCTTGAATTAGTGGTTTCCGGACCATAACTCGAAAAGTTCTTAACCAATTTTATTGAAACTTTGGGATATTGTTACATACCATAAAAAGAGGAACTCTATTGATTTTGGGGTAAATCCGTTCAAGGTCAAGGTCACAGCGACAGAAAAATTTCTTGAATTAGTGGTTTCCGGACCATAACTAAAAAAGTTAGATTTTAATAAAACTTTGCAATATTGTTACATACTATAAGAGGAGGAACCTTATTGATTTTGGGATAAATCCGCTCAAGGTCAAAGTGACAGAAAAACGTTAGAAAGTTTCTTGAATTAGTGGTTTCCGGACCATAACTCAAAAAGTTCTTAACCGATTTTAATGAAAGTTTTGGTTAATAAAATATGGCAACTCGGCTTTTGAACCCCTGTGCATATCGATTTTTAGAATTTGAAGTTCAAATGGTCCAATCATACTGTACCAAACAAGATTGGATTTTAAAAAAATATGAAATTAATAATAGCCTCCTAAGATTAAATTTATATTCTTACTTTATATGTTCTTTCTATTTTATTGTATCATTGTTATAATTGATAATGCAGCTCTTTTGGGCACTCTGAATGTCAAATTTAGTGATTTGTTAAATTAGAAAATTGCTGACTGCCAGCTTTATGTTAGTGTCCTAGTTGTTTGTTAGAGGAGGTCAGCGACATGTTCCGTTGGTATACATGTATAATGTCCCTTACATAATTAGGTGATTGGATATGACTCACTAATATATCTAATTTGGAAACAGTTATTTCAGAGTTACCTTAGATTGTTGAAAGGCTCATTACCTACCTTTATGTATTTTTTGATTTTGCATGAATATTTTAGTATTAAACTGTATGAAGAGACAGATTTGTTTTCTTGTAACAGTTTTTTTTAATCGCCAAAAAGATTATGATATCCATTCAAAGCATGGATTGGCAAAGTTATTGTCTCTCCTATCCTTTTCCCATCTGTATCAGTAAACAAAATGTACTCTGTACACTCCCAGTTTAAGGAATAAATCTTTTGACTACTTTTGATGCACTTTTATTAAATTTTGATCTATTCCAAACAATTCGTACCTGCATTATCACCCATGTAATCGTAACCACGACAATGAATTGTATGCATCATTCCAATATCTAGCTTCATTCCCCACCAACTGTAATATTGCAGGCTAAGCAGAGCTTATGGTTTTCAATAATGACTAACAATTTGACCATCTCTTAATGTTGTTTGTTATATCCAGGGTTAAAAAAGGGGCATTACTTATATTAAATATATGTATTGTCCCTTATCATCCATAAGATTAAATACTTTCTTAATTATGCCTGTAAGTTTTATGTTTACTTTATATAGCCTTTTTGGTATTGTGCTTTATCCAGTATTTGTAACATGAATCCTTTGTCCTTTTTTACGAATAAACAAGAGACGACAAGTAGGTATGCTCTAAATTAAAACACTTGTATAATATTGCATGAAAGGTCACGTGTGCCTGTTAAACTCAAGGGAAAATAGCCATGCAATAACCAACTACAATTAGATCCGTTAATGCACAGTAAAACTCCGCCTTAATTAAGTCAAATTTTATTGATTTTAACTGCAAAAGGATAGCACGAGCTTCCAATATTAGATTTTCATTTGATTAGTCGAATATAGGTCACACCATAATAAACACCGCCCTCTTTATTTATAACCAATTATTAATGGGCGGGATCTAGGGGCTTATTCATGTTACAAATCATTTATAGCACCGCCTTCCTCGTTAGACAAATACACCTTCTCACGCTAAAGCGTTCGAAGGTGTATCTGTCTAACTCAGAAGACTGTGCTATAAATATAACAAAATATGTCTCTATCTTATCACTAATTATTCCCTTAACTTATATTTATTATTTTAAAAAATTGTTATTAAAAATGTTTTCAAGATAAAAAGCATGTATTGATTATACAGACAGAAGACAGACATTTGTGTGCTGTCAAGTTTTTGTTTTGTCTTGAGGGCACATTGCTTATTTTCCAAGCTAAAAATAGCCCATGTGAGCTATTTCCATCATCGACATTGTCGTAAACGTTTTAATATTACTTCTTCTGAAACTGCGGAGCCTGTTTAAACTAAAAATTGGTCTGAATCATTCTTAGGGTGTCTTACATAGAGCATGTGTTTTACATTGTCATCATCTAACCAAAATGGCCACCACGGCTTAAAATAGATCATAGCAATTAAATTTCTTATGTCTTGAAAACCATCATGGAAAAAATCTTACAGGTTAAAAATGATTAGAATGTCAAGATCTAACTAGTATTCTTTTTTTCGTGGACCATTTGTTTTGATATTTTAAAATTTTTGGCTTTTTTCTTGAAACCTGTATTAGATAGAGATAAACTGCAAACTGAAACAATGTTTAGCAAACCAATCTCTACATATAAGTTGAGCAATGTTTTATCTGAAGGGGCCTTGGTGGTCCAGTGATTAAGGCAGCCCGTCTTCTATTAATCATGTGCCTGTCAGCACTGAGGTTGAGGGTTTGAGTCTAACAGCAGGCAGGGTGTACTCAACTCCAATCTAAATTGACAAGGATTGGCAATTTCCTACCAATGGTCAGGTTTTTTCAGGGTACTACAGCTTCCTTCCCTATATAAACTGGATGCCATTATATTGTAGAAAATTTATTGAATATGGCATTAAACATCATTTAATCAAACAAATACATCAATCCTTATAATAAACAGCCATGATCGTTATTATTTTGTTATTTATCAATAAATCAATTTTTCGAGAATACTGACTTTTGATTGGCTGGAAAATATTTTCTATCAGAGGAAGGAAAACAAATTTTATCGTCATGGAGACACGCGCCGTTTGACATCATATATTACTCCATGGGAAACTAACAGTTTTTTGAGTTGATGTCTTTTTTCAAAAATGTCCAGTTACAAAAATAAAATTGTTGAGTTTATTCTATTGTTTGAATTTATTTATAAGTATTAACTACAAGAAATATTTTCTCCATCGAGGGATAAAAAAATTTCCGTTGTGCATATTTAATATAATCCGCTATATTATACATTATAAAATGTGCAAAACGGAAATTTTGTTATCCCTCGATGGAGAAAATATTTTTTGTAGTTAATCCTTAATTGTTAAATGTGCAACAACAAGAAAAAACTTTTCTGTTTCTCCATTAACACTGCATACATAAACTAAATCATTAAACTAAGTATAAAGTAACAATAATTTTGGGGGTTTTTTTTTGTCTTTTTTACATCCATTTACATTGATATACTCTAGATACTTGTTCATCTGGCCCCTGTCACACAAACAGTCTTATGACTTACAACTGGTCGAAATACCATACAATATATGACTGATTAGATGATCACAAGTCATACAAATTTGTGTAGAATGAGGTGCTGTAATTTCTGAACTGATAACAGAAAAACATGAAACCAATTTAAATTGTTCTATTACTTACTTGTATGTTATGAAGTCTGGAAAAAAAATTGATGGAATTGGTAATAATTTTAAAAAATGATTCGATTATTAAGTTAAAAATTTGATTGTCTTGTGGGAGGTGAACTGCCATAATTACATTTAATTAAAATAAATTGTCACATTTTTGCTATTACCTTTTTTACCTATATGAATTAAATATATTTTACAGGAAGCTTTTCCCAAGAGGTTTCCATTCTCCGAGTTTGTCCCCAATGTGTACAATCAGGTCAAGGCATATATCAATGCTTGTTTAAAATACTCTGCAGATCTGCATTTAAGGTGAGACAACTATTTTCTTTCTTTTTGGTTTTACAGTATACATAGGTTACAACTCTGGAGCATAATATGTATAGAAATAGAATTTTTTTTTTACTTTCAGTTGCCAAAAATATTTCTACCATATTTATTCTAATGGACAATGATTTTAATAAAATTGAATTAAACATTAAAAGATCGTCTTAATGTTCTTACAAAAGTAGTTATTGTTTTTATGTGTATTAATTTTGATAATACTTACAAAAGAAGTTATTGTTTTTTATGTGTATTAATTTTGATAATACAAAAGAAGTTATTGTTTTTATGTTTATTAATTTTGATAATACTTACAAAAGAAGTTATTGTTTTTATGTGTATTAATTTTGATAATACTTACAAAAGAAGTTATTGTTTTTTATGTGTATTAATTTTGATAATACAAAAGAAGTTATTGTTTTTATGTTTATTAATTTTGATAATACTTACAAAAGAAGTTATTGTTTTTATGTGTATTAATTTTGATAATACTTACAAAAGAAGTTATTGTTTTTTATGTGTATTAATTTTGATAATACTTACAAAAGAAGTTATTGTTTTTTATGTGTATTAATTTTGATAATACTTACAAAAGAAGTTATTGTTTTTTATGTGTATTAATTTTGATAATACTTACAAAAGAAGTTATTGTTTTTTATGTGTATTAATTTTGATAATACTTACAAAAGAAGTTATTGTTTTTATGTGTATTAATTTTGATAATACTTACAAAAGAAGTTATTGTTTTTATGTGTATTAATTTTGATAATACTTACAAAAGAAGCTATATAACTAATGGCTTTGCAGCAGTTAGTAATAGGGACAAAGAATGAATTATTCCATTATTTTGTTGCACTGTATAAGTTGTCCGTATTGACCTGCAGTATTTTGCAGTATATCTGTCTAGCTGCAGCAGTAGCAGCCTAATGTATAATGTTAATACCATAGAACCATAGAATATAATCTTTCTAGTGTTGATACCTAGCTTGGCTTTAAATGTCATTCAGCAATTGTCCTCTTAGTTTCTAAAAATGTATGTGAGAGAAGTTTTAAGGACAACACAATCCTTTTTTGAACTAGACTACTCTCCCATATACATTTTTAGCTCACCTGGACCGAAGGTCCATGTGAGCTATTGCTATCACTTGGCGTCCGTCGTCCGTCGTCCGTCGTCTGTCGTCCGTCGTCCGTCGTCCGTCGTCCGTCGTCTGTCGTCCGTCGTCCGTCGTAAACTTTTTCAAAAATCTTCTCCTCTGAAACCACTGGGCCAATTTTTTTCAAACTTGGCCACAATCATCCTTAGGGTTCCTAGTTTCAAGTTTGTACCCAGGGTGTTGATCAACAGACAAATATGGCCGCTGTTACTAAAAATAGAACATGGGGGTCAACACAGGTTTTTGATCATTATCTAAAAAACTATAATAGCTATAGAGAAAACCGTTACTTCAAATTGATCAGCACATTAAGGTCTACAATAGTTGCTATTAGTGCGAAGTTGTGTATTGGCTTTTTGTAGGAGTTATTGCCCTTTTTTGACGATTTTTGACAAAATTTTTGGTATTTACAATATAACCTGAAAAATATACGAGGTAGAGTGAAAGTGTAAATGGCAAAAATGATCAGCAATAAAAGCCCTACAATTCACTTGATTGGTCTGAAATTGTCAGATGACTCTTTATATGAGTTATTGCCCTTAAATGGTAATTTTTTATGAAATTTTCCGTTTTTGTCTTGTAACTTTAAAACTATAACAGCTAGAGTAAAACTGTAAATAGCAAAAATGATCAACAATACAAGCCCTACAATTCACTGTATTAGTCTGAAATTGTCAGATGACTCCTTATAGGAGTTATTGCCCTTAAATGGCAATTTTTTATGAAATTTTCCGTTTTTGTCCTGTAACTTGAAAACTATAGCAGCTAGATTGAAACTGTAAATTGCACAAATGATCAGCAATAAAGACCCTACAATTCACTTGATTGGTCTGAAATTGTCAGATGACTCCTTATATGAGTTATTGCCCTTAAATGGTAATTTTTTATGAAATTTTCCGTTTTTGTCTTGTAACTTTAAAACTATAACAGCTAGAGTAAAACTGTAAATAGCAAAAATGATCAACAATACAAGCCCTACAATTCACTGTATTAGTCTGAAATTGTCAGATGACTCCTTATAGGAGTTATTGCCCTTAAATGGCAATTTTTTATGAAATTTTCCGTTTTTGTCCTGTAACTTGAAAACTATAGCAGCTAGATTGAAACTGTAAATTGCACAAATGATCAGCAATAAAGACCCTACAATTCACTTGATTGGTCTGAAATTGTCAGATGACTCCTTATATGAGTTATTGCCCTTAAATGGTAATTTTTTATGAAATTTTCCGTTTTTGTCCTGTAACTTTAAAACTATAACAGCTAGAGTAAAACTGTAAATAGCAAAAATGATCAACAATACAAGCCCTACAATTCACTGTATTTGTCTGAAATTGTCAGATGACTCCTTATAGGAGTTATTGCCCTTAAATGGCAATTTTTTATGAAATTTTCCGTTTTTGTCCTGTAACTTGAAAACTATAGCAGCTAGATTGAAACTGTAAATTGCACAAATGATCAGCAATAAAGACCCTACAATTCACTTGATTGGTCTGAAATTGTCAGATGACTCCTTATAGAAGTTATTGCCCTTAAATTGCAATTTTTTATGAAATTTTCCGTTTTTGTCCTGTAACTTAAAAACCATAGCAGCTAGAGTGAAATAATAAATTGCAAAAATGATCAGCAAAAAAGCCCTACAATTCATTTAATTGGTCTGAAATTGTCAGATGACTCCTTATAGGGGTTATTGCCCTTAAATGACAATTTTGTTAAGAAATTTTCCATTTTTGTCCTGTAACTTGAAAACTATAGTAGCTAGATTAAAACTGTAAATTGCACAAATGATCAGCAATAGAAGCCCTACAAATGATTGCTTAGTCCAAAAATTGCAAGATGACTCTTTATAGGAGTTATTGCCCTTTCATTATGAATTTGGACATATGAACAGTTTTTTAATTATAAATTAGTCTATAACACACCTATTAGTAGAGTAAAACTGTAAATTTCTAAAGTACCCTAAAGGACAATGCCTAAAAACCATTTAATTTTCAGAAATTGTGGATGGCACCTTATAGGAGTTATTGTATTTAACAAATTTTTTGAAGAAATGTTTAGTTTTTGCACAGTAACTTAAAAGCTATAACAACTAGACTGAAACTGTTAATTTCAAAAATTTTAATATAGTTTAAGTCATTTGGATTCCAGGTGAGCGATTACAGGCTCCTGGGAGCCTCTAGTTATAGAATAGCTCCAATTATAAATGTTATACAACTTAGAAAGTATTAATAAACAACTGATGGATTTAAATCTAAATAAAAGACTAATTTACATTTTCTATTTAGTCATACTGAAATTGATGACATGATTAGGAAATCTACAAATTTATTGTTGACAAGAACTCTGGGAAGTTGTTTATCAAACCTAATCAAGAAACCTAGTCTTACACTTCTACAGGTATACTATAGTAATACTGTATAGTGTACAATGATGTTTGATATGCTTTGTTTTCTTACACTTTTACTATTTTTGTCCGGTTTATTCATAATGTCTAAATTTACTTTATTGTAAACATAAATTTGTAGTGAAATTTTAATTGCAAAAATTACTTCCAATATGACAATATGTACCAGTATTAATTTGTTAATGCTGTTTTGTTCATGATATTTACAAGTGAAACAAATTTTATTGTACATAGATCTAATGAATATTTTATTTCACAGTTAATACAGATATCAATTAATATGAATTATTTAGAGAAGTCTTGTCTGTACTTGGAAGAATACATTTCCAGTATAACTGGGTGAGTGCCTTGTGACTGGATATGAGAGGAAGTTACCACTGTAATATTTTGTAATTACCAGGGTAATATTATGTGTTCAGGGGACAGTATACCACTTTGTAACTTCTGATGATTACTTTTTTCTGTAATAAAATCTAGTCAACTTTAAATCTGAAGAAAATTATATATGTTACCATGTAAAGTTTAATCAAGCCTAACCACAAATCCACATAAGCCACACTTTTTTTCAAAGAGCCACTTATTCTTAATATAAATAGACCAAACTTAACAAAAAATCAACACAGTACACAAAGGTCACACTTAAAATTCATTAGCAAACAACCTTACATCACTGACTTGCTTTATTCCAGTGCTCAGAATGACAGTGTTCACATGGCCAGATTACATGGCACTACCATGTTTAAGGTCAGTATTTAGTACTATAGTGTATGAAATCGTCAAGGTTTCCTTAAGTGAAATTATATAAATATTATTTCATATCAATAAAATTATGTTTGCTTTAATTGGATAAAACAATGTCAGCTGGTATTAATTAATCTGCAGTAATTTGACATGAGGGCATTATTATTATTGCCCTCTCCAGTAACAAACAAAATAAAACTGTTATTTTTAATTTATATAAATAAATATATGTACATGTACAACCTAAATGAAGAAATAAATTTCACATAAAGTTTAGAAAACTAACTGCATATTGCCTGAAAATTTCAAACAATGATATATCATGAGGCCTACATTCAAATCATACAGCAAGCAGCTACAAATAAAATAATACAGTCTAAAACACATGGTTTCTTAATTCTTTAATGAAATAAATATAATAGTTGCTTATATAGCTTGCATTGTCATGATACTTGACAGCACTCGGGAGAGTGGTTTGCCTCCAACATTGATAATGCTCTCCCCCTTGGCTCGGGCATTATCAATGTTTCAGGCAATACCACTCTCCCTTGTGCAGTCAAGATATCATGACAATGCCCTCTATATAAGCAACTATTGTATAATTATATAATAAAGTATACTTTAGTTTGATGGAAATAATTCCTACCACTATGTTATACACGCTAGCTGGTTGTTTAGAGATAAAAAATTATTTTTGTGTTTTGTTTATTTTATGGGGACAAAATTCTGATAATGGATTATTTTAGGGTCCAAAATTTACACCATAGTCATACCAATAAATTATGATATTAATGATACCATTTGTATTTACAGGATGCAAAAAGTGATGCAGAGGATCATATATACAAACAACTTAATCTAAAAATAGATGAATTTCTGGAACTCGGTAGGTAACTTGAATGTGTTAAAACTTCTGTCATGCATCAGGCCAATGCTGTAATTTTTTCTAATTTTTATACCCCCCGCTTGAAAAGTGGGGGGTATATAGTGATCGTGGTGTCCATCTGTCCGTTACTACTTTGTCTTATTTGCAACTCCTCCTACACCACTGAATGTAATTTGATGAAACTTACACAGAATCCTTGGCACATAGTGCCATTGTGCAGGAGATATTTAACATTTTGATCAGAATGATATTTAGGGTTTCCCATAGAAAAACATGGACTTTGTCATTGACCTAAGGGGATACCCATCTCTTATGTGCAACTCCTCCTACACCACTGAATGGAATTTGATGAAACTTACATAGAATCCTTGTCACACAGTGCCATTGTGCAGGAGATATTTAGCATTTTGATCAGAATAATATTTGGGGTTTCCCATAGAAAAACATGGACTTTGTCATTGACCTAAGGGGATACCCATCTCTTATGTGCAACTCCTCCTACACCACTGAATGGAATTTGATGAAACTTACATAGAATCCTTGTCACACAGTGCCATTGTGCAGGAGATATTTAGCATTTTGATCAGAATAATATTTGGGGTTTCCCATAGAATAACATGGACATTGTCATTGACAAAAGGGGATACCCATCTCTTATGTGCCACTCCTCCTACACCACTGAATGGAATTTGATGAAACTTACACAGAATCTTTGTCACATTGTGCACCTGATATTTAACATTTTGATCGGAATGATATTTGGGTTTTCCCACAGAAAACAATGGACATTGCTATTCTTTGAGGTGGAGGGGGTTCCCATGTTTTATCTGCAACTTTTCCTACACTAGATTAAGTTTCAAGTTCATAAGTAAGAACACTAGCATTTTTGAAGAAATCATGAAGCGGGGGGTATCAATGGCGAGCATTGCTCACAGTTTTTTTTACTCTAGTTTTGGTCAGTGCTCAATGTGAATGAGTAAAACCAAGGATTAAATTCCTTAATGAGTCAAAACAAGGTTATATAGGATCTAACACTGGTGGGAGGGCAAGATGAAAAATCTCAGACACCCAAGTGAAAAGATTTCTTGTCTCCAATGAGGCTCTGTCGATTTGGAAACCAAAAAAAATCTTTCGTGCTGGTGTCTGAGATTTTTCTGTCTTGCCCTACCACCTGTGTTTGATTCTATTCCTCACTAAGTCGTTAAAAAAACCTGGTTCTGTTCTGTTGAAAGATGTCGACAAATAGAGTTATCTACCCTCTTAATCTCGTGTACATTTGATGTGTCACATTATTTGTTTTGATGTTTACAGTATCATAATGAGGCATACATTGATAATTGGAAGCTCAGATATTTTGTTTTCCTGTTAATATTTAAAGAGGCATAGTAAACCAACACAATTAGAGCAAATGTTTTATGATTTTTATTGCTGAACAGACAGTTGACGTCACAATACATTTTTACAGGAAAAGGAGTGTGAAATTCTTATCTCACCCACGGGTTGAGACAAGGATATCAAAGTAAAGATATCAAAATAGTTACTGGGTGCTTTTGCCTATTACATAAATAAACATGTACAATACAGTCTTGTTATTGTCTTGATATAGCTGAAAAATTGTTTATTTTGTACTGAAAATATTCAATTACTTTATTTTTTAGTAAACTATACATAAGATTAAATGCCCTTTTATTTATAATGCCAGTGTTTTCTTATCACACATAGTTTACTTAAAAGTATAATTGATACAGGAAATCTGAAGTGAACCTCCTTCCTCAGCATCAAAGGCTCTACAAGACTCTCCATTAAGTTGAAGTTGTGCGATGACGCCTTATAGGAGTTTTTGTCTACAATCATCAGAATTGTAGATTTTTGTCTCTTTTTTTTCAAAATCTTGAAAACCAAATGCTCTACAAGACTTTCCATTAAGTTGGAGTTGTACGATGACGCCTTATAGGAGTTTTTGTCTGCAATCATTAGAATTGTAGATTTTTTTCTCAACATCTTGAAAACCATAAGAGCTGTAGAAAACCTTTTCAATGCAAAATTATTCAGATCATCAAGATCTTTAGGTGCTTTTGTGTTTGACAATTCCTTATACTTAACTAATTTCCCTTAAAACCTCAGAATAAATAATTTGTGTAGAAATGTTGGAAAATTCGTTATAGGAAAGAAAAGCTTGTCAAAAAAGAATTGCATAGTATTTCAGTTAGTTTCAGGTTCAGGTGAGCAACCCAGGCTCCTAGGAGCCTCTAGTTTCTGGTTTGTTCATTACATTATTTCACATGTGCCAATCATTACTTGTTTTCCCAAATTGTTAAGACTTAATCCTGAAAATTATAGTATTACATACTGTAGTCCATTCCTTACATTAAGTCTGAAAAAATCCCAATTCAATGGCAATCATTTTGTGGCATTGAATGGTGTAAATTTCATGATACATTAAGCACTTCAGGTGATGCAGACTTACAGATGCTTTTTGAATGATGTAAATTTCATGATACATTAAGCACTTTAGGTGATGTAGATGCAGACGTACAGAAATACAAGTCTGATTGTACTTAACTGCTAAAGAACAAATTTACTGAAATGTCAAAAAAAAAAAAAATGATGGCATCAAAAAAGGGTTGGCCTATAATTTCTAATGATGATATTTCATAATTTTGACAAAACCAATGACAAGTATCTATTGTGAAATATAATGCTAATATTTTAAAATAATAATACCTCTATACTCTGATTTATAGCTAGTTATGATTGGTTGTTACCAGAGCCAAAAGGTCACGCCAATGGTTACGTCACAGATCTTGTAGCATTCCTCCAAAGTACCTTCATGTCTTTCACTAATCTTCCTGTAAGTAAGGTCCTCAGATTATGTATACATGTTCTATGTTTGTACACAGTAGTTGTTAATTTAGTTTTAACTTTCAACTATAAGACACCTACTATTGATCTCCGGAATGTCAACATTAAGCTTGCGAGTTTGAGTTTAACTGCAGGCTGGGTGTGCTTGACTCCTGCCATAATTAACAAGAATTGCCGGTTTCAGAGTTGAAAATAGGGGTAAAGCTGATACCATAGCTAGTAAAAGTGGAATCGGGTTATATTTTTTTTGGCTGTAACATAACTACTATTGGGTGTTATGAATTAAAATTGCAAATTTTTTCCCATATTTATGATTGTTTTCATGCAAATATTTAACATGATGCTTTTAAAACTTAAGTATAAAGCTGTAATTTCCATTTAAAGAATATAATAAGACTCTAACTGGTGAATGATATTTTGTTATGATTACTAACGCAGTTAACAGTAAGGATCATCTTGTCATGTATTTATAATATATGACATTTAATAATCTATCCACAGATGGCTTAGTCCTATGATTCAGTTCATGCACTGAATTATGCCATTAAAGAAAATCATGCAATTACCATTGAATTTTATCAAGGGGTATCAAAACAGCCTCACATACTCTGGAGCACTCAAATATTCTGTCCAAAAATTGCAACAAGCATCAATAAAACTTGTATCTAATAATGTAGACCCCTTGGTTAAAGTCTGCATATTGTACTGCTAAGTAGTAACATGTCTACTTCTGTTAGGTATTTCACCTAAAATAGCAGTTTTGTTAAATGCAAAAATCAGTTCACTCTGTAACCATATTTGGTAGTAAAGGATTGATCTATTTTAATGTCCAGCCTTTAATAGGATTAATTAAAAATTAAATGTGAAATAATTATATCTATCATGACATTTTGGCTAATTTTGTGTAATAGTGATTACATGTTTGTTTGACTCTAAAATTTCTGTGTATTTTTGGCTTGAATTAAATCTGGTACAAAACATATTTTGGGACTGATATATAGCAAACATAGGTTTTCATCAAAGTAAATGAATACCAAAATATTTTATCCATGTTTTATTGCAATGTATACCGTAAAAATATCTGTCCTTGAATGTTTCAAACAATTCTATTATTAACCATGTATATACATATGTAACTTTCAGGATATATTCTTACATCTATCGGTAAAGCATTCATTTTGTTTAGCATCTTGTTAAGTTATGTATTTCATGTTATTTTACGGAATGATTCTTTTCATAAGTTTTGCTCCACATCTGAGCTGTCTTAAAATAGTATTAGATTCAAAAAAAAAAATTTAATTCAGTTTTAATATATATTGAACAACAACACTGTCTTTTTATTTGAAAGGATTAATTTTAATAAGAAATGATATGTGGAAAATGCATTTCATTCAGTAAATATTTCTACTTTTTCTATCTATGCACTCATCAGCTTCAGAGATCAAGCTAAGCTTGTATCATTTCTTTAGTACAGCAGAATTCTTCCACTTTAAATTATTGATAAATTTTGTTGTTAAAGTTCCCCTCTTTTAAGTTGTCATTACAAATAATAATAAATATTAAAAAACATTTGTTAAAAAATTGTAAATAGTACAATATGAATTTTAAAAGGACTTATGAGTGAAACATTAAGAATATGTAAAAACTAATACCTTTGTCAAAATTCTGGTGTGTTAATTTAGGCAAAACACAATACATGAAATTTACTTCTGTTGCTTGTATATTGTCTTTTCTTTTTAGAAAAAAATTAACATGTATTGACATTTTAGTGGGTTTTTTTTGTTAAAGTTGATCTATTATCTTTCATGTTTCAAATTAACAAAATATAGTTTGATTAGTTATTCAATTGTAAACTTCATATGCAAGTTTTCCTGCTCAAAGTCAAAGTTATCACTCGGTACTCAGTCATATTTGAAAAAGTTATTCCCCCTTTCCAACATGGAGATAAAAAAAATTCAAAATGACTTTAAAAAAAGACTGCTGATTTATTCTTTTTTTTAATCTCACCTGACCCAAAGGGTCAGTGTGAGATAATCTCATCACTTGGGGTCTGTTGTCGTCATTGTCGGTGTAGTCGTGGGCCGTAAACTTTTTACATTTCAATCTTCTTCTCCACAACCAATTGGCCAATTGGAACCTAAACTTGGCAGGAATGTTTATTGGGTAGTTCTTAACAAAGTTTGAGTTTTTGGTGCTGATCAAATATGAAACATGGCTGCCAGGGCCATTAATGCATTCTGATTGGCTGAAATTCAAAAATCTTCTTCTCATAAACTGCTTGGCAGATTGATTTGGCAAATGAAGGTTGGATAATTATCTTATTATTTTGGTTTTTTTTTAGCCAATTGCAAATTCAACATGGCTTCCTAGGCCATTTAAATGTGTTCTGATTGGCTGAATTTTAGAACTCTTCTGCTCATAAACCGCATGGCAGATTGATTTGAAATATTGCATAAATGTAACTTAGATGATCCTCTGCAAAGTTTAATTTTATAATACCCTATGGGAAAAACATACAACAACTTCTTCACGGAAACTGTTCCACAAAATGAAGCCAAATAATGAAGAAATGATGGATGGATATTTATCTCATTATTTTGAGTTTTTCGAGCCAATTGCCAATTGAACATGTCTTCCAGGGCCACTAATGGGTTCTGATTGGCTGAAATATTGTACAAATGTACCTTAGATTGTCCTCGACAAAATTTTTTGTGGTGATCTAAAATCCAAGATGGCCCCCAACATGGAACACAGCTTAACATAGGACCCTATGGGAAGACCATAGCTTCTTCTCTGAAACTCTTCCACACTAATGCAGAAGTGAATCTTAGGTAGTAGTCCCATTATTTTAATTTTTTCAAGCCGATGGGAAATTCAACATTGCTGCCAGAGCTGCAAATGTGTTCTGATTGGCTGAAATTTCAAAATTCATTTTATCACAAACCGCTTTTCAGAAGGATATGTGATATTGTATGGTCTCTACCAATTCTGAGTTTTTTGTTTCGATCCAAAATACATGATTGCTGCCACCATGAAACATCACTTAACATGAAAAAACATAAAAACTGCTTCTCAGAAACTGTCCTACAAATTGCTGCTGATTGAAAATTCAACATGGCAACATTCATAGCAACAGCATCTTTACATAAACTCGTTAGCATTTAATATCAAAATTTGCAAGAAAAGTCTTGTCTCTTTTTTGTAAGTCAGGTGAGCAATTTATGTCCCTTTAACGTATATATGCCAAAAAGAACTTGTCAGACCTGATTTTGTTCCCTTTAGGGTTGAATGAAATTGGTAAATGAGCTTAATCTCAGTAATATTTCAGACAATTTTGCATTAGTAAGTTTTACAAGAGTTATGTTATCTTATAACTTAGCAGGAAAACTGAATTTGGTTGGGGGTTTTTTTGTTTATTTAGAATAACACAGGAAAGCTAGGAAAAGTGACTAAATTTCTTGCAATTTTAAAAATAGTAACCTTGAACTAAAAATAGAAGTCTCCCCCCTCCTGCAATTATAAGTTTTAATTTTGTTGTAGATTTTTTTTTACCACTCTCATTGTTTTTTTGGGGTGGGATAAAAAAAATAACCAGTCAATTGATTTTAAAACCTATAACTAGTGTTTGAGATTTAAATGTATCAACATAATTTTGAAAAGTGTCCTTGAATAGAAAATTTATTTAAATTTTGTTTCATTTTAAACATTATTTTTCATGCATGAATATCTATAATATGAACTCCAGAGAACATGTCAAAGTAGTTTGACCCCAACCTCAGCATGTATTTGTATTGTTAATGACTTCATATGATTTTCTTGTATGAATGGTTCCACGACATATTACATAATCTAGTAAAGTATTTTTTGTGTTGATTTTGCAGAAACCAAACAAAAATAACACCCTATTTAAACTGTCTATAGATTATTTTGTAGTAAAATCTTACTTTGACTTTTAAAATGCTTTGAAAAATTTAATGACTTTCTCTCCTGCAAAGTGCTTTTCATCTGCTTAAATCAGGTTCATTTTATATATTCTTCACATGTATAAATGCTTCATAACATAATTTCAAAAAAAAATTGAAAGCAATCACAATTAAATTGTTTACAAAGTTTAATATTTTGTTTCCAAAATACTATGTCTTCCCCCTAGCCCCTAGCCTCTAGGAAGGCATATTTTCCTAACCCTCATCACCCATGTAAATTTATTTGTATTAGTCTATACCTCATTAAATACAAAATTGTGTACTTTACCCTACCACCCACATTTATGTCTAAAAATTGCCTTCTTGGTTGGGACGGGGCAAGGGGGCATAGTATTTTGAAACAGACAGACCTGAAAAGGGAAGCATTGTTTTATCAGACAATTAGTGGTTTTAGGTTACTCTGTTAATCAAATTGGTTTAATTATTTAGTTTGAAAAATATACTTGTGTCGAGATAAGCAGAATATCTGATGATTTCTCAAACTTTTGATAAATAATTTAAATATCTGTTTGGTACTAGAAATTGAGTATATTTTTCTTAACAGTACTGCAGATCTCAGTTAATTGGGTTTTTTTTTGGAGAGGTAAACTGTATCAAATATAGTTAAAACTAACAGGACTTTTTTAACAAGATGTTGCTTGTTGATGTCATTGAATATTTGTTGGACCATATCAGTTGTTTACTTATTTGATATATTACAATTAGCATATTATCATTGAAATTTGTTACACCTGTCCTAAATTCAGCTGAATATCTGTTGGTTATTGGTCACCATAAAGGCGATGTGTTTAGATTGGAACACATTTTTTTGCAGATGAAATTGTGTTAAATGCTTTCTAAACCTAGTAATTTCTGTGACATGAAAAACAAAATAAAATATTCCTACAGTATACATTAAGTACTAAATGTCTTCTCTTCTGTGCTATACAATATGTTTCATTTTTAAGGAAAAAGTGGCCAAAACTGCATGCATGTCTGCTTGTAAGCATATATCAAATAACCTGAAGGAGTTCCTGTTAGACAATGAGATCCGACAGATAACTATGGGATCATTGCAGCAGTTCAATCTGGATTTAATACAGTGTGAACGTATGTACAAGTTTATCCCAATTGCTGTTTGAAAATTTCGGGTTTTTCTTTTGGATTTTTTGTCTCGCCTGCGACGAAAGTCGCTGGAGGCGAGACATATGTATGGGAATCCGGCGGCGGCGGCGGCGTAAACACTTGACATCTTGCTTCATATCTTTGTAAGCCCAAGCCCTAGGTCCATCAAATTTGGTCCAGAGGTAGCTTATGATGAGTACTTGCCAGTCAGTCACCTGTCACCTGACCTTGACCTCAATTTCACGGTCCAGCGATAACGTTAAAGTTTTTGGGTTACGACAGTTCCTCTGTAACTATGCATGGTAGGATGACAATATTTGGTGTATAGGTTGCTGATGACTAGTACATGACTGTCTGGTAGGTGTCACCTGACCTTGACCTCAATTTCACGGTCCAGCGACTACGTTAAAGTTTTTGGGTTACGACAGTTCCTCGGTAACTACGCATGGTAGGATGACAATATTTGGTGTATAGGTTGCTGATGACTAGTACATGACTGTCTGGTAGGTGTCACCTGACCTTGACCTCAATTTCACAGTCCAGCGACTAAGTTAAAGTTTTTGGGTTACGACAGTTCCTCTGTAACTACGCATGGTAGGATGACAATATTTGGTGTACAGGTTGCTGATGACTAGTACATGACTGTCTGGTAGGTGTCACCTGACCTTGACCTCAATTTCACGGTCCAGCGACTACGTTAAAGTTTTGGGGTTACGACAGTTACTTTGTAACTATGCATGGTAGGATGACAATATTAGGTGTATAGGTTGCTGATGACTAGTACATGACTGTCTGGTAGGTGTCACCTGACTTTGACCTCAATTTCACAGTCCAGCGACTATGTTAAAGTTTTGGGGTTACGACAGTTCCTCTGTAACTACGCATGGTAGGATGACAATATTTGGTGTATAGGTTGCTGATTAATAGTACATGACTGTCTGGTAGGTTCCACCTGACCTTGACCTCAATTTCACGGTCCAGTGACTACGTTAAAGTTTTTGGGTTACGGCTGTTCCCCTGTAACTATGCAGGGTATGGTGACAATATTTTGTATACAGGCCGCTGCTGATATTTAATGCTATTTACGTTATGCTTAAGACGAAATTTATTTTCGTTACTGATGCGGAATGCAGGCGAGACGTTTTTCTGTGTCCACACTTGTTTTAGTGTGTTTGTCACATTCTTAAATGATTTGGATTGGAAGGATATATTTTCGGTTAATCTGATGTCAAACTTTCATATTTTATTGGCCTAAACTTTACTGGTATTTTCTTTTTTTTAAAAGAGATTGCTTATGCTATAGTCCATCATTTTTTCAGGAGAATATTGTAATTCTAATACCTGCATAACTAAATGTATTCGTTAATTTTTAACATGTCATGATATGCATTTTTTTTACATGTTGACCACAATATATAAAATGTTGATGTTGTGAAATAATAATGATTAACATAGCCAGTAATGATTTCTATTTCACATCTTAACATCCTGTATTGTATTAACAGAGTTTGCAGCATCAGAGCCAATACCTGGAGCCAATGATGGAAATTTGTTGCTGGCCTTTGCTGACATAAGACAGGTACCAATAAGAGAGCTTCATGTTTTATTAATTAATTGAAGAAAAAATTGTTAAAATAATTTCATATATATAATGTATAATTCCTCTAAAGAAATAGTCAACAAGTGCTCGTACAAAATGTTGGATTGTTATGGTTGATAACGATACTGTACAGACTAAAATAATAAAAATTTTCTTTAAAAAGTTGTACAACAACATCTAGGTACATAATTAAAGCAAAAACAAAGTTTTTTACTTTAAAAATTGCACAAATATTTGGCCTGACCAACAGGCTTCATCGGTGTTTTTACAACAAATGTTTATATATTTCTAATGAAATGTATTTATTAGAATAATTTGTCAACAAAAAATTATTTCACGATTCATGATTATTTTTATTATAGTATAGTATTGTGTTATGAAAACAAAGGCCATGTAAGCTATGCCATCACTATGTGTCCGTCGTTGTCGTCCATAACCACTGAACCAATTTGACTTGAACTTTGCAAGAATGATATATAGCATGTTGGCAACAAACGATCCTCTTTTTGAAAGGATCCAATAAAAACCTAGCCACTGTTATTAAAAATAGAACATTTGGTAAAATCACTTAAAATGGCTTATAACTCAAAAACTATAACAGATAGGAAAAATCTGATGGATCTAAGGCTCTTTAGAATTAAAAGTTCTCCAAAAGTCTCCATTTATGCCAGTATAAAATTGAAGTTACATGACTTAGTTTAACATCAGGAAAATGCCATCTTCTTTGCCTGTATAAATCAAATAAGCGATGCATGCTCTTGAGAGCCTCTTGTTTTAATTACTAGCAAATAGATATATCTTCAATAGAAGACTTTAGAACATTATTTTATTTGTAAGTAGAAAGATAATTTCATTTCTATTTTTCAGTAAATTATTCAGTTTTTGCATCGTGACTTTTGTTTTGCAGTTACTCGACTTGTTTCTGAACTGGGATTGGGCTTTGTATCTAGCCGATTATGGACACTCAAACTCTAAATATGCCAGGGTACAGCCACAGGTGGCATTAAGCCTGCTGGAAAAGTAAGTAAACCGAACAATAAATTAAGTCTCTATTGTAGTGTAAAATGCTTTATTAGACACAATGAAGTTATTAATAACATTCTACATTGCTCATTTTATTGTATAGATTATGGAAACTATTGTTCCTGTCAGATATAAATATGTCATATGATTTTCTTGTTATATTTCAAACTAACTTATGAGAAAAAATAGTAGTGTGGATTCTTTTCTTTTTTTTTTAATCAGCGTTACCATAAATTTTTTATAATACAAATCACTTTTCTGTGGAAATTTAAAAAATAAAATATAAAGATGTTTTCTACCAAATTTTATTAAAGAGATATCATCAACGATATTTGTCTCTCAGAAAATCCAAAGAAGAGAAAGTTATTGTCCTAAAACTATTCTATAAAGTATATTTAAAATGTTAATAAAATTACATCTAGGTTTAGAATTATAATGAAATATGTCTTTAAATACAAAAACATGGAAATTACCATAAAATTGAAAGTCAATAAAATGTTTTATAATAAGAAAATATATTATGTAAGAGTTCACTTACTTTTTGATTTTATGGTAATCAAATCATTTTTAAAATCAAATTATGTTTGGACAATAAATGCAGAATATTAATTTATCGTTTTTCCCATGGGATCCTTTTTCAGTTGCATTCAATGAATTTGAATAACAAAACTTGCTTCATTCACATGTATCATTCAGAATCAATCTGAATAAACTGGTAGTACTTTACACGATGTTGTTATTTTTCTTTTTAGACTTAACAATGCTGACAAAAAGAAGAACACTATTTTTACATCATTGAAGAAAAATGAAAGAGACAAGAAAAAATTATTAGACACTGTACTTAAACAGCTTCGAGGTCTTGTAAATGGTTCGACTCCACAAATACAAGCATAAACAGGAATATTCTAATTGTTGAATTATGTATGCCATGTTTGCACTGCCCAATTTAGTTACCATGCGGACTTGCTAGTTGGTATAAAAAAAGTCCCATCAGCCTACTAGGGTGTAGGTTTTTCCATAGGTGCACAGGTTTTTAACAGTGTGCAGTAATATATCATTTAACTGTTTATTCCATGTGCAATTCCTTAACTTTGTTTTTGAGCAGTAACACATTTAAATTTAGAAAAATATGTAAACACAATATTTTGATTTTTGACAACACAACAGTCCAGTTTGTTGGTTTATTATATAAATGTCAGTCAATAACAGTTGGGTTTTCACACATTATTTACTGGACCATGGGTTCCACTTTCTTTTAACTTTGAATCATGATATCATTTGGGGAGAGAAAGATTATTGATTTGTGTGGTCAGTTCATCGATCCATTTCATTGCATTCCTAGAATAACACATTCATGTAATAAATATACACACATTGAACTGGATGTGTATTTTAATATGTATCAACAGTTCCATAGTAACTTCAATTCTATACAATATCAACATTTAACAGTGTATAAAATTGGATAATTTTTTTCAGTTTTTTCAAACAGTGTTGAAAGATTGGGGGAATTTGTTTGTTTGTTTGAATGGTTTTTTAACTCCACTTTCAGCAGTTTTTCAGCTATATCATGGCGTCCAGTTTTTATTGGGGTAGGAAGCCGGAGTACCTGGAGAGAACCCCCGGAAAGATTGGGGGATGGAGTAATAATGCAAAAAAGGGCATTAAAGTGTTGGTGCAAAAAGTGTAATTTATTTAGCATTATAACAAATTCCTTAGTATATTCCTGTATCATCTGTGATATGCTATCAAACCAGTCGAAGGCAACCACTTGTTGTCAATATGTGTTTGTAACAAGACTGATTTAAAACAGCTAAGTTTAGAGACTTTGTCTAGTTTTAATATGTTGAGAACTCCACATTGGTTTTTTTTTATCAATTAATTGCCATCAATAACTTAAAATGTTAAATTTCATAGAAATTTTAAGAGAATAGTTTAATTATGTATATTCATTGATTTGTTTGCACTTTGCATGTTATTAAATTTAACAATTTCAAATTAAAAGTTATAAATTTTCCATAAATGAAAAACAGTCCACAAATTAATATCCTTCAAATTCATGTCATTTCAGAAATTTTGGTTCCTATTAATTATGAAGTTTATTTTAAAATGCTGGCAAGAATTAATTGTTTTGTCACTTTGCAGCATGTCTGTTCATCATTAGATGTTAATAATTTTGCAGCAAAACAAACATCAACTGCATTATCTGGCATTAATATTACAGGCGCCCATATTTGCTTTTGTTTCAGAAGGATAATCTTGATTAGAGTGCAGTATATTTTCTCACGTTGTGTATTTGCATGGTCAATATAGACAAATGTATATCTACTTTACCATATTTGTTATATTTAACAAGTGTTAACATTTTATGTGTTGCATTTAACATAAAAAAAGTTTGATATCACTTTATAAATGAATTTTCACAAAAATGGTTAGAATGTATTTTTTGTTGAATTCTTACTGAAAGACTTTTGCGAGTACTTGTGTTAACTCACTTGGGCCCCAAAGATTTGTGTTAGCTATTGTCATTCTGGTTTCCTTATGCACCTTTATCTGTAACTAAAATTTAAAAAAAATTTTAAAATTTTAAATTTCAAATCACTAAGCTAAATTTGACCATGTTGGCCAGAATCATCATTATTGTGGCTGTTATAAAATTTGTGATTTTAGCCTTCACCAACCAACCAATATAGATAGCCACAGTGACTTAAAATTATACATAGGAGTCAACACTGTGTTTGCTTAAATCTTTAAGAAAATGACAGCAAAAACCAGTCATGGCCTAAAATTGATCACTGTACCATTACCTGTCATTTATTCTATTGGTGCAAAATAGTTGACCAACTCCTTACAGGAGCTATTGCCCTCAAATGACTAATTTTCCCATTTTTCTTTTCTTTTTATGGATTATTTTGAAAATAGATTGAGAAAAATTGTTAACTTTAAAAATGTAGCAACAGAAGATTAATCTCCCATGTCAACATAAGAAAATTGTTGATCAACCCCTTAATGTAGTTATTGCCCTTAAAATTTTTTTAAATTTTTATGTCTTGAACAAATAAAAATGGTAAACAGCAAAACAGATCAGCAAGATTAACATACAAGTCAATCATGTCGTGAAAATAGCTCAGTCATTTGACTTACAGGTGAGAGATAACAGGGTCTTGAAAAGCCTCTTTTTTTTATTTTAAGTATTATTCTTAACAGAAATAAAGATGTCTGAAGAGAATACAATTGTTTATCGAAAGTAAAAAAAAAAACTATTGTCATTAAGTAGGTTGTTCCATAAAATAAGAGTTCAATATACAATTATTATAAAAAGTTAAATATTGGTTCAAGAAAAGTCTTTGTTATTGTAATATTAAAGTTTAATTTATATTAAGTAATACATGTACTATGTAATATTATGTATTTATTATTTATTATATCTTTAAAGTATTATTCTGTTTTAAATGCCAGTAAAAATCGGGCCCCTGTTTCATAAAGAATCTCAATTTTGAGGATTTCTTCAAAATGGTACTCAACTGAAATGTTGACCAATCAGCTTGCTGTAAAATTTAATTTTAAGAAAACTTAGAATCTTAAGAAAATTTCAGTTTGAGAATTGTTGTGAAACTGGGACCTGTAGTATTTAATGGAACTGATACAAGTCATAGAAAATACACAGTATCTAGTATGGTAGGTCATTTTGTTTGTAGGCATTTTCTTTTTAAAACAAAACTAATCCTTCCACATTGAAACATTTTAAGGATTTAACGTGTTAAAAAGTGCAGTTTAATTACATTTTAAAAATGTTTTATGAATATTGATACTTTATTTGTGGGCATCTTGAAACATTGAAACATTAATATTACAAGAATTGGCTATAACTACATTCTGTTGTATTAAGAAATTGTGACAAAAATGTGATGCATAGAAACATTCATATGTTATGACACTATTGATTTTAATACTTATTCACTCACTTTTAAGTAAGTTCACTAAAGCACTTGATCTAAGGTCAAAGGTGAAACAGTGCATTAGGATTATTGTACACTCCTCTAACCTCCAAATGTAATGTTGATGCTGATTTGACTCTGAACAATTGATTTAACTGTCCAGGCATCAGGGTTTTTTTCCTTTTTTTTTCGAATGATTATTTCTCATGACTATTATCTTTATTATTCATTCCTTTGATTCCGACATACATTGAACCTTGGTAAGTGAAGTCACAACTTCACATTACATATGTATGCTTTATATAGGTATGTGTTTTAGATGAAGTGTGTCACTGCAACTTGAACCAAGTAAGGTAATTGATGCTTGTGAACAAAATTTAGGTTCTTATTTTTGCTTTGAAATAAATTGTTTTGGTTTTTTGCATCTACTAATCATTCATTGTTTGGAGTTTTAAACTTTATTTGCTGTTAATGTTTTAAAAATAATAGTCATAAAAATAAAGATATCTGTCACACTGGTTTCTGTCCATAATAGGTACTCTAGTCCAAACTTTAAAAAAGGCACCATTCTAGATTTTCTTACTGTTTTTCCTTTTATCCTAAAATCAGTTGTTTATAGTTGCTCATTTTGTGAAAATGAAACTACTTACTACAGGGATAAATAATGTTAACAGTTATTATATGACTATGATTTATTTATTACAAATTAATATTTATTGTCAGTTTATGTGAATACATTTCAGTGATGTACCAGTCTACTTAAATTTTAGTTAATAATGATGAGTTTACATGTCAATAAAAGGAAAATGTAGTTAAGTCACAAATGTTAATGGAAACTAGTTGACAAGTATAAATTCATTTTTGTCAATATATTTATATATGTTCTAGCTATCCTTATTGGTGCACACCTGTATACTAATTCTTTCTGTTACTGTACATAATGCTACAATTTGCTTTTATGTAGTAAAAGCTTCTTACCAAGAGCTTACCTGAAGTGCAATATTAAACAACACCCAATAAAAATATTAATAGTAAAATTATATGAATTTTTCTTTTGTTTTTAATTGTATCATTAGTATGCTTAACTGGCAGTAGATTGTTCAGCCATATGTTAATACTACTGGTATTTTTATTGATGAAGAAAGCTTAAGTAACCACTTAGTTATTAGGAGTAGTTGCCTGGACTCGAACACACCCATCATATGTGGGGGCTACTACCCAAATTTTTGAGATTACATCAAATTGGAGCTATTATAGTAAGGACAGTTTTAAAAATTGTATTCAAAACCTCCACTATTACTGTTTTTTTTGTCTAATCTTTTTATGATGTTGCAAAAAAAGGATGCTGGATAAGACAAAACTTGTGTCTAGCATAATACATTTTATAACTTTTTTTATCTTTTATGACATGTATGGACATTAAATATCTTAAACCATAAGTTTGGGTTTGAGCGCCACTGATGAGTCTTGATTAGACGAAACGCGCATCTGGCGAAGAAAAAAATTTTGTTAACCTTGGTATCTTTGAAGACATTTTATTTATTAACTACAAAATTTAAACCACATTTTGCAAAGACAGGTGTTTAAAGGTCTTTTGCAAGATCAATATATAGTAAATACTAAGTACCAGCTACAACTGTCATCACTTGGGGACTGTCTTCGAATGTTGTCAACTTATTCACATTTTCTTCTTCTTGAGAACTGAACAGAATTTAATGAAACCTGGCAGAAATGTTACCCGCCAAATCCTTTTTGGGTATTACATATGCATCACTGTCTTTAGTGCTGATTGGTTTACATGTATCGCCGCCATAGATAATATTTGTTTATGATTGTCTGTACTTCTAAAGGACCGCTGATTAAATTGACATACTTGGCAATTATGCTCCCTTATAGGTCCTCAACATGGATTGTTTCTTTGTTGCAGAGCGGGGATTCAAAAATGGTCACAGGCGGAGGTCAAAGTTTATGTAGAAATCATACTGGAAAATACATCGTATTCTTCATTTCAAGAATAGTTTATCCTCTAATGTACGTCTTCGTTTTGTCTTGATCGGTCTTAAACTTTGAAATTAAATAATTCTTTTGAAAGTACGAGACCAAATGTTCTGTAAATTCATGTTATGTGAGGTACTCAAGTATTGATCGGGCTTAAAGATAGCAGCCATGGGCAATCCTTGTTTCTGATTAGCTAATATTTAATTAATAATCTTCAAAAATACGTTAAAATGTTTTGCAACTTGGTACAAATAATGTATGTATGATCTTCAAGAAATATTTTTAATTTCGTCCTGATCGGACAAAAATATTGCCACCATTTCATGAATGTCAGAAATTTATTGTTTTCTCTGAAACTAAGTGCTAATAGATTGTGATTTTGCAGGATTGCAGTATAATAGTCCCTCAAAAATGTCCTCATCTTTTGCAAACTGATCTTGCCAGGTGAAACAATCTGTATATGAACCAGTTGAGCGATTGAGGCTCTTCAGATCATCTAGTATTAAATTGGCAGCGAGTTCGGACTTTGAAAACTCCCAATTTTTACTCGTCATAAAATTACGCTATAGCTAGCATCTTCTCGTTCAAAAATGATTTTTCAAGAAATACATTCATATGGATTATGTATAATGCAGGTTTCTGACATTCATCTTCATGCCAGATCGCTGCAATATGAGGTTTATGTATACACTAATTGAACATTACCTTGTAACTCGACATGTTAACAGAAGTTATTGTCTTCTCTTGCATACATTGTTTAGCACAGCCATAGTTTGTCTTTTCTAACATGTTATCAATGAACTTTCTACACGTTTCTGTGTCTAGTTTCTCCAGTATAATTTAGTATTGACTGTTAGTCCCGCATATATCACCTGTTCGGTAGTCAAACGTTGGAGATGAGATAAAATTTCATTGATATAGTTGTTTTACATATATATTTTCCTAAAATTGCAAAAGGAGGCTTACAATTCTAACGCTTTTCGTTTCCTAAGGTGTAGTCTTAACCCGTTTTGGCATAACTTTTTGGAATTTCTGTGAAAAAGAAGTCCTTACATTTATATCCAAGTTATTTAAACTTATACTGCTTTCTCTGAAACTAAGTCCTAATGGATTGTGACTTTGCAGGATTGCAGTATAAAAGCCCTAAAATTTGTCCCATCTTTTGCAAACTGATCTTGCCGGGTGAAACATGGACATCTATTAACCAGTTGAGCGATATAGTCTCTTCGGATCATCTAGTCTTAAATTGGCAGCGATTTCGTACTCGGAAACATCCCAATTTTTACTCGTCATAAGATTACATTATAGCTAGCTTATTCTCTTTCAAACAGATTTTTCAAGAAATAAATTCATACGGATTATGTTCAGTGCAGGTTTCTGACATTCATCTTCATGCCAGATCCCTGTAATATTAGGTTTCTGTGGACACTAATTGAACACTACCTTCTAATTCACCATATTAACAGAAGTTATCGTCTTGTCTTGCATACATTGTTTAGCACAGCCATAGTTTGTCTTGTCTAACACGGGTTCGATTCTCACTGCAGGCAGGGTGTACTCGACTCCAATCTTAATTGACAAGGATTGCCAGTTTTCCTACCGCAGGTCGGGGGTTCTCTCCGGGTACTCCGGCTTCCTCCCCCAATAAAAACTGGACGCCATGAAATAGCTGAAAAATTGCTGAAAGTGGCGTTAAAACACCATTCAAACAAACAAAATCTTGTCTAACATGTCAGTGAACTATCTATACACTACATTTTTCTGTCTCTAGTTACTCCTGTATAATTTAGTATTGACTGTTAGTCCCGCGGGTATCATCTGCTTGGCAGTCAAACATCGGAGATGAGATAAAATTTCATTGATATAGCTGTAATAATTGTCCTAAAATTGCAAAATGGGGCTTACAATTCTAACGCTTTTCGTTTCCTAAGGTGTAGCCAGAACCAGTTTTGGCATAACTTTTTGGAATTTCTGTGAAAAAAGTCCTTACATTTATATCCAAGTTATTTAAACTTCTAGTATTGTTGGATTCAGCACCTCAGACGAGTCTTGATTAAGACAAAACTCACGTTTGGCGTAGTAAATTTTATAGCCCTGTCATGACTTTTATTCTGTTTCCTTACTTATATGAAGTATATTGCTGTTAGTAGAGACGATTCAAGTGACTTTTTTTTAAATAATAATGTCCTTATTGTCATATAAATCAATACTACATTGATCAGTGACATAAAACAGAAGTAACAAACAACTAAATTGCAATCAGAAAAATCGACAAAATATACAAGTCTACGAGACCCCTGTCCTCAGTTCCAGAGACTGTTTAATGAAAGAGCCAAGACTCTGAATTTGTCGAAAATTTTCCTGGTTTAAAATTGTTTTAAGCGAATCGAGATATGGATTAACATTAGATATATTGAAGTCATATAAGAGGTTAGACCGAAACAGTTTATTGTGATCACATTTTAAAAAGAAGTGAACCTCATTGTCCACTTCATTTAGATTACAGAAGGAGCAAAGACGTTGTTCACGAGGGACTTTTCTATATCTTCCACGTTCTATTTCAAGACTGTGGTCGGCTATTCGAAATTTTGAGATGAATTTGCGATTTTCATAGTTAGAATCGGACAAATAAAATTCTTTTCCTAAGTTGTTTTTCAAAAATTTATACAGAAAGATTTTATTTTGATCTTTTAAATTTGAAACTTTGTCAGCATACATGTTCATATAAAACTTAAACAATTTATCTTTAATATATGGTTTTATTACTTTTAATTTTTTATAAGTTGTGTCCAAGTTAAGTCTATCCGAGTTAAGATCTATGTCGTCAATTACATCTTTTATATAAGTTACCCAAGAGTATATATTCTCAGAATCTAAAAATTTATTTAGTTCAAAACTTTATTTTATCAAAGGGTTAATTTCACATGTACTTAGCCTAGCAAAATACAGTATAGATTGAGTTTTTATGTATTTTTCTATAGGGACCCTACCAAACTCTAAACGGGAAGCTAAGTTTGAAGCAGTCTTTTTTACCCCAAGTATATATTTGCAGAATGACAAATGTATTTTTTCAAAAGGAGTTTTATCTATGAAGTTAAATGGATCAATGACAACATTGTTATTTCTACTACGTTTCTTTGCATTAAAGAATGAAATATATTGATCCATCATGCAAATCTCAACATTGTATGATAAAATTGGCCTTATTAGTGCATCAAACATGTTCAGGGCAACTTGAACTGGGACATTTCCAATTGAAGAAAATCTTGAAAGCAGTGAAAATAGTGCCTTTTTTGCTTTTTTTGCTAAGTCAACGATACTGGAAGTTAAATTTCCATTGCAGCTGATGATGGAGCCAAGAAACTTGTACTCTGCAATATTGTCAATCAATTTGTTTTTGAATTTGAGGAAAGGCTGTTCTAATTTGAGTTTTCTTTTTTGGAATATAATAGATTTAGTTTTGTTGGTGTTAACTGTTAACTGCCATTTATCACAATAGTTTGATAATATATTTAAATTATTTTGGAGTCCTTCTTGGGATTCTGACAACAAAATAATGTCGTCCGCAAAAAATAAACTACTTATTTTTGTCTCTACTATTTTTAAAGTCTTCTGTACTGTGTATGCGACTTTATGCAACAATGTGTTTTGCTTCTTTTTAAAGTGCCATTATATGTTTTTCATGAATGACTATTGAAACACATCGTAAACTTTGTCTACCAGGTATATTGATGATTAATATAGTTTAATCCGCTTTTAAAAATCCTAAAATTAATTTATCATTTCTTGTTAAAACATTATTTGTTTTACTTTCAAGCTCATATTTAACATTAGAATTACTTTACACGCGTTAAAATAAATAGACTTGCATGTGCGAATAATTATAAGCACTTCAGTTTCTCTAGAACAAAAGGAGAATCACCATTTCAATCATTATGACAACTTTTTGCACTATTATGAAAGTGATTTGATATTTTTAAGAAGATTTTGCGTACTTTATAGTATTCGGTTTTAATGTTTTGAAGTGATCTTTAAACACATTTCCAACTCAATAAAAAAAGTCGACTATTATTCATATTTGCTCGATGAAAGAACAAGATACGAGAACGTACTAGTGTTCTTTATACTTACTTGAGATGCATTGTAACCATAGGTCAGTGCACTTTTATAGTCGTTGTCAAAGCAGAGATTGAGACCTTACCCGCACAGTCTTGCTAACTAAAATGCACGTGCCTGATAACGAAAAAGAGATACAATAAATTCGAAGTGCTATCTAACGCATTTTATACAAACTTCTAGCTTCATTATACTCAAAACAACAGCAGGCGCTGAGAAATATTCGGACACCGCCTACTCAAAGAGTAGGTGTATCGGATGTGTATTCAACAAAACTGAAAACGATTTTCTGAACGTAGTTATTAACATTTTCTTCATTAAAACTTTTGATTTCTCGACCCTATCTACAACAATTATTTACTAATGTATGTTATTTAACAAAAGATGCAATAGGTAAGGAATGGTAAAGGTTTACAAAACCACACCGATTTCAAAAGGAAATTTGATGCAAAATATTTAACGTTTGTTGAATTGGTGGGTGTGTATTTTAACAGACAACTGACATTTTTACTGAATAGAAACTGACTAAACTCCCTCTCGCAGATTTCTTTTTGTTTCGCTTGGAGCTCATTTATTCAATAGCTAATGCAAAGCGGTGAGAAAAGCTAGCCAATTTTTTTCTCATTTGGTATATAAATAATGTCCAATTATTCCATAATAATAGTAGATTTATTGACTTTTTTATCGTATATACCCTACAGAGTTGGAAATTTAAGATACCGCTGTCAATGTGAGTTCAGATTTTAACTTTGATCTGTTCTTAAAAATTGGCAACTAGGGAAAGTTACTTACTAAAATGACAATAGGGATTATTTTGGTTTTCATATAGTAAACTTCCCCTTCTTCTACAGCAACATTCTATCATCCCCCGCGTGAGTGCACATAATCTCAGTGACTCAGTGTATGGTTGATATCATAATCATGTTAATAGTACAAGGGGATTGTCACGCAGTAATAGCTAGTTTCAAGAGTTCAGTCTTTTAATGTCGTCATAATATTGAATCACACCTATACACCACTAACAGAAAACACAACTGCTTGCTACTAGTTTTACTCCTATATTTTACAGGAGTTTGGGATACAAATTACGGTTTTGTCTGTCATTTTGAGTTTTGAATCTTACAATTAATCGATTAACTTGTTTTAGAGTAATTAAATGTCATACAATTATTTTACACCTACAATTACACACAAGATATTTCGCTTTGACTTGGTAATCGTTACGGAAATCTAACTTGTCTGGTAGCAATTCAGTTAAAAGAGTATTTCGTGATGTGGGACCGAATGTATTCTTTGAAAGTAGCACTATATACAATACAGGTGATGAATGTGCAACAGAACACTTATTACACTTGATTGGTATTTCGATTACTTGTGTCCCTTATAGTTATTGGTTCGGTTGTTCCAATGTTTGTTTCTCTTGTGTTATGCTGTCTTTCTTATAGATCCTTTACTTCTATGTCTGTTGAGTTTGCCTGAAAACATATATTCTGGTGTAATCCAAATCTACATCAAACTTTCCTTTGTCCTGTTAGATCACTGATATATTTGACATTAAATGCGTGACCGCATGATTTTATATTCAACACCATTAATTATGGGAAATATTTTAATCCTTTACACTTAACACGTGGATTGGATATGACAAGTCAGAAATATGTACCTAGACGTAAGGAAATCTGACCACAAGCCAAGCTTGCTCTTTGTAAAAGTCAAGTTTGACACGCGTCATAAATATTTGAAAATATTTTCTATAAAATTTTATCGAATTTTTACAGCTGGGTGTTTTTGTGATAAGATGTTTAATGTTCTGGCAATGATGCAAGACAGGAGTTAGAATTTTTCTTTGTTACAATCAGGAAAGTGGTTTTTATTATTGGCGTTTCTTGTTATTATGGAGCAGAGAGGAAATTGTAAACTCTATTTATTATGTTTTAGTCGATCTTTCTATAGATGTGTTTCACCAGAAGCTATAAGATTTTAATGATTGAATAGATGGTTAAATTTACTGAGACAATTGGCACGAGGTAGCTGTTAAAATAATTCTTTTATTAATTTCGGACTTTATCTTTGTTCCAGTATTTTATTATGATTCATATATGACACTGACTTCCGTTCGAGATTATTAACCTTATGTTTTGCATGAAATTTTGGTACCACTTAAACTGCAAAGTAAAAAGTTACTGAAAGCGTTTCCACAAAAAACCCCTAACACTCATACTTTTGAGGCGATTTTAATTTGGTTTACCTAATGCTGTTTATTTGAAAAAAAACAAACATAAAAAACAAGATAGCAAATTGACAAGAAAAAGACTCGTATATCGAAAAACAAAAACAGCAATAAACAGTATAGACAAACTTCAAAAACAAAAACCTGGAATTCCAGTGATCCGAAAGGGTAAGCATTTTTGGGCAAATCAGTGTCGGGAGATTACAAACCAATTACAGTTAAAGGATAGTAGAGATCAATGATTTATGAACTTGTCGACACGCGCCTTATAACCATCATGAAGCTCGTTGATTATACAAATGGTTTAAGTTAGATATAAGTTTACTTTGCCATAATAGATCCAGTAAGTGCAAAACACTTTGCTCAGTGACAAAAATGTAATTGTCAATCTATATAGGAACGTATTTATTGAGAATCCTTTAAGCTGGCGTGGATGTGATATTGCAGTTTATGGAACGGAAAGTGTACAATAGGAAACTCAAGTCATCCCCTTTGTAAAAGATTTTTTCTGTAACACTCCATAGTTGTCATATCCAAGAAATCTACTAAAGTTAAAATGTGAAAGGTGATAACATTATATTTTTCTTTCTCTCCTTTTGTATTAGCCCTGAATCAACTGCAGGGTCATACGAATACGAAATAAATTGGTCAGGAGGGATACGAAATATTAATAGGTTGAAATATTGCACACACAATTTATAAAACGTCTTCTTATAATATGAAAGAGCCTATATGCAAATATTTAGCGTGCCTTTTGTTTTTTAGAGTGCACATCTGATTCACGCCAATATGAGAGTAAACGGTTGCGAAATACTTGTGAAAGCTTTACTTCTCCGGGTATTGAACGAGTTTAGAGAACCGTTTTAAGCACACTTACAAAATCATGTTATATATTTTCCTTGGAAACTTGTTATCCATTACAGAGATAGGATGTTAGGGACAGAATAAAAAGAGTATTGACTTGTAGTTATTGGTATTTCTGTATAGAATATAAGAAGGTTATTCAACTTGTATTTACATACCCAACATGATTGTAATTGATTTGTTTGTTCGTTTCGGTAATATTGGGGCGAATACTCGACATAAAAAATTAAGATAAAGGTGCCATGGAGCCAGTTTTTGTTAGTAGAAAATGCTTGTCCACAGTATTTTTAGACCTTTTTCACATTTTAAGATGAGGAGCAACGATCTTCAAAGGAGGTCATTTGAAAATTTATTGTTACGAGGTCAAGACTCAATTTGTTAAGTATTTTCACGTTAGAAATGTATATCCTAGATGTAAAGTTGATTCTTGTTGTGATTGATGTACTGATTTATTTAACATCAATAAAAATACAGAAATCAAATATAGAAAAGAGAGGGCGGATTTCATTGACTTTCAGTTTAAATGGTGTTTGTTGGCAGTATTTCTCTAAATGAAAAGATGTAACAGGCAGTTCAGCAATTCGTTCTCTTTCTGCTTTCACAGAATTATGTTTATCTAGAAATCCAGTTCAGTCTGGACGTGGTACAATAGATACTTCAACTCCAATTATAAACCGGGTGTTTCATTAAACATTTAATAATTCTTAACTGCTGCACATTGGATTTCCTCTGATAACATTTCCTGTAATACAGCACCTGATCGTTACGGACCATTGAGCAACCATTGGGTTAGGTTCGAGGATATCGACACTGCTTTAATCTTTAACAAATTTTCCAATATCTCTATGAAATGAGAATATTAGTACTTTTAGTAAGTTGTAAATTGTCATTTTATATTTTGTGATGAAGCTATTTAATCCTCGTTAACTTTATAATGGAAAACAGCTAACAACAGTGATTGAAGTAAACTAATCAGCCAGTCGCTACTCGGGCCGGCCACGAATAAACGGATATATGAATACAGCGATATTAAATTGGATTTTAGTTGTTACATTCATATAATTCCTTGAATTACAGATCCAATAGAATACAAATACTTTGATATAGAAGGAATACGTTCAGTAAGGTATGTTACAGCTATTTTTAATAACTTCAAGCTTTGTGATCACGTTAAATACATTAAGTACACACGGTTTGTTCTGTTCGAGTTGTTTACACCATAGGGGGACGATAGGCAATAAGTACTGTGTAAGGTAAGGAAAAAATATTATTAAAAAAATTGTATTATCGTACATGTTAGTAAAATGCATTTTTCTCCATCAAAGAAGGACGAGATGTGCTGTAAACGGTTATGAATTTTTTTTTAAATGTAAAGTTGTATATTTTTATTTATGTATTTATTTTTAAGTGTATTAAATTCAGTTAATTTGCACGATTTGAAGAAAATTGTAACACAGAGAAATTTTTCCCACAAGTAATAGTTAGTTATTGGGGAGTGTTACGTAATACTTTTGAGAAGAGGGGGTTATGCATGCACCGTGATCCGTGGCATGTACTAACTAGGACTAGTAAAACTGATTTATAGGTTTCCTAACGAACATTATATTTATCTGCCTCTTTAATATATGTTATGTTTGTATTTTGCTAATTATAAATCATTCTAAAAATGGTAGACGTGAAATAAATATAGCTTTATAGTTGAAAAGTCCAAAGATGATCAAAAATGTTTTAGGTATCATTAAATATTTTATTAAATACACATTTATCATGTAGATATTAAAATAATTATATACAGAAATAAAACTGTCTAGAAAATGTCGAATTTAAATTCCCAGGCTTTCTCATTTTAACTAGACATCTTTACAATCATCGACCGTTTAGTTTACGTTTTAAACTTGGATCAGTTTCATTTATTTACACTTAAACACGCAATTTAAAGAATTATAGAGTTTTAAATTTGTATTGGGTGCTGTTCAAATTTCAAATTTAAACTTCCGGCAACTTCTAAAACTATACAATCTATTTTAGAAAGCCATTATAGATAAATTTCTTGTTTTTCCTTGATAAACGATAAGATTTGACCATAGATCTCAGCAGGTTTTATTATTTTGAGATAATACTGCATACTTTGTAAACAGACCGCGTATCTGGATATATAGGAGTAGAAATTAACATACTGATTTAGATAAGAATGATATTTAGTGATCTGTATTGTTACGTCGGTGCCAAAGGATCCTATGTTAACCTGATGTTGGATTTTTTTATACTTTCCCCATAAATCGTAGTAACTTGTCTTGTGTCTTGAGCTTGATGACAATCAACAATTTAAAGTATTTCAACGATAAATGCTTTACATATTTTGACGTAGACTTGAAATACTCACAAATGTCAATTTCGTGGAAACTTAATTCACGGTGATTGATTGAAAACACCCAAGAAGTATCAACGCGAAAACAATCTGATTTCTTTGCATTTTTAAAAACAAAGTGAAAATATTTTTAGACGCCAGATTTAACTGAATATAATAGAATTTGGCATGACAACAGGCCAACATTTCTTTGTAATTATTATAAAACATTTTGGCAGACGTTTGATCTATGCACCTATTCTAAAGTCTAAGTAGATTTAATGGAAATGTTTTCGTATCTTTAGTTGACATGTAATCTTTGATATGCCTTTAACATGGAACTAAGAAGGTATTCTCTACAGATGATTTATGACTCTTTTGTCAGTTTTATGATGAAATAAGACAAACCTTCCTTTTGTTTCTTGTCAGGGATAAGATGGTATGTACCAACAGCTGGTTGTCATAACATCACGTTGCAGATACTAATACTAACGCGTCAAATGTCATGCGTCGTTAAAATACTAATTTACAAGTTCCTATCCGTTGTTTTGTTTAAAACTAAAAACTGGTCATTTACTATTATTATTTTATATTATTCACGACAGAGATATGACTGTGGCAATTTAAACAAGGAACATCAACAGAATGCTGTTATAACGCCTTTCTTATATTTTTGAGCTGTACGTAGAGTAGAAAACATATGTATTTTGTAAATTACAGACTAATTAGAGATGATTTCCAAATAAAGAGGAAGTTTATTTGTATATGTCCAATCGATCTCGTCATTAGTTAATTTATCACGATCACTTAATACACCATCTTAAACTAATGCTCTGCGGTTCACTGATCCTAGACTCAATTTCCTGTCTTTCAGATGTTAAGTTCCAGTGGCTGCCTAAATTGATGTGAACCAATCGTTTGCACAGATTTGTGATGATTTATGACAGAAAACTGTGAATATTTTACCTCTCAAAAAACAAACACTTGTTTCGGATCATTACAAGAGGAGATGCGCAGATAATAGAAATACACGCTGTGGTGATTTATGAAAACCTGCAATCAAACGACGTTGTCATTACCATGGAAATCAAATAAGATACAGAAATAGTACCTCTGATATTTTTATGTATTGCATTCTCTGTTGCATTAAGTAATAGAGAAATTAAAAGTAGGAGCCTTATCTCTAAATTGGAGTCTCGAGTGTTACAATTTTCTCATTAACATGCATAACGGATAGGTACAATTCATCTATAGAGATTAGCGCGCCACCAATGGATTCCAGAACAGTGATATCGTATTGTCTGTGTACTAACGTGGGAATTAGTCGTTGAATTGATTGGGATTACCTCTGAACATTCTGGCGTTAGCAGAATAATAAAATTCACAGAAAAAAGATTTACTTTGGCAAATTTAAAGCCCCTCGAAGTTGGACATTGAAAATTGACCTCTTGTGCGTTGCGATACAATACTGCTGTAAAAGATTTTAATTTACAACGGCAAGAAATGCTGTTGAAGCCACGTGGAAGTTATATTAATTCCTTGTTGTCAATTGTATACTGTGTAATTGCGGCCTTAGTCCAGTGTTATATTTGTTATTGTTACATTGGTCCGTACGAAAATGTACTGGACGATAAATGGAAAGGACTATATAAAACCGGATATGGAGTCAGGTTGGGACTCCCCATTATAAGTCTGTTCGTTTTGCCGCTATTTATCGTGTTCAGCGTGTTCAGAGTTGGAAATTATGCTAATGATGGATTCAAAATTGGCCGAGACCATGCCATTTGTGCCACAACGAACCTATTCGGCGATACTTTCGAAAAAGAGCTGACTAGGAGGATATGGCGAAACTTTTGTCCGTTTGCACCAACGCTCCATTTGTGTATTGCTTTTACACTCATCTTGCCAGAAACCATTTTAACAGGACTGGATGTCAAATATGGACACCAGACATCCGGTAAGTAAAATTTAATTACAGATGTGGTGTAGTAGAATGATTTTAAAAAAAAAACGTGTTGATATAATTTAACGCGTATTTAAATATCGACATTCTACAGTTTTAATTTTCTTACTTCGGAGACATCAGCTAGAATGCACCATCAATTTAGGGGCGAAAGTGTCCGAGAATTCACTGCCGTCAACGCTGTTAGAATTTGTTGCTATCGTATCTGGTCCTGTCAGAGGATTCTCGGACTAGGGAAAGAAGGGAAGGGATTTCAGAGTTAAAATGTACACAAATGAATCATGTTTGAAAAAAAGTGGAAATTTTGTAATCGATATCGATCAGATGAAATTGAAACACAAACCCACCATCTCTTTATCCTATTCTGTGCGTTACCATATTCCAATTCGGAATTACGCAGAACATGAGTAAACAACGATCCGGGTTACATTTCAGATAAATTATTTATAGTCCGTTACATGATTTTGTTATCATTTGTTTCGATCATGATTAATCAGTTCAGTGCTCAATGACACCGATTCCTCTTAAATTGTTGTTTAATATTGATCGAAATCTGTTGAATATTTTAAATAAGCAATTACAATTATAAATCCGTGACGAAAGATGTTGTATCCTCCGAACTTCTTTTGTTACAAAGACAGCATGGTGATTTGATTTTTTGAACTAATTCGGTCTTGAATTTGTTTATAATGATAGCCTGGATCACGTTACGAACCAGTAAACCGAAACAATCAGATTAAATTACGTTCATTAAATCGATGCTGTACCGGCAACATGAACTTAAAAGCACGCGAAAACCAGCAACAGCTAATAATTCGGAATATTTTTAAAAGGTAAAGTTTTTTCTCAATACATTAAAATTAACTAGATACCTTAAAATTACTTTTATAAAGGTGTGTATACTTTTGCTTAAGGGCAGATACAAGTTTAAGCATGCCTTAGCAGTCGCGTAGCAATGGTCTGACTGATGTTGTAAAAGCCTGTTGGCGAGGGGTCCAAAAGTTACTATAGGTCCCTATCGGTCCGAAGCAACATTATTGTAACGAGCTCGTTGTGGAGCGAATCCCCTGTAAGCCCCATAGACCTAGCATTCTTTACTTGTAATTACACGGTCCTCGATCCCTCTCGTTTTTTCTCACGTGGAAGCCTTGTCTTCCGAGCATCCGCCTGCTACTGCCTAAGCCATTCTTTTCGAAAGTTATTTATATACTTGCGATACACCACAATGCACATCATATGACAATAAAGGGTTGAATTTTACCGTTCATCGAATAAAACAATAGTCTGAAAATCTCAGCTCTGAGGATTTCAACATTTATCAAATTATTACTGCTAATTCAAAGTAAATTAACTGTTAAGGATTATTCCATTTTGGTACCTTTCTCCATTTTCTACTATAAAGTAATACTGCTGCACTGTGTTAGGCAAAAAACCTGAAATGTCGTAAAGCATTTGTTGGTAGACTATAAATGTGCTTCACTTTGTTTATATTTCCACAAATGTTTAAATTCATAGCTGTATTTTCATATAAACATATATTCATGTAAGTGAAAAAAAAACTAACAAAATGCATTTTACTGTATAAAGAAAAAGAACATAAAAAATTAAGCTACTTCTGCAAACGTTTAACAAAGAACCATATTTGGTACCCTGCAGAGGTGAACAAAGTAATTTGTTCGTTGGTGGGGTCTACTGGAACTTGGCGGCGTTTTTGGCGGTCCTTGCGACATGTCCTTTTGATGTCTTATATTAAAGAACTATCAACATTTACTATATACTATCTACACATAACTCTAATATCACAAAAGAAACACTTGACAAGTCAAGGTGGGGCTCCTTGATGAACTATCACCAGTGGTCGTATTGCAGTTCGACCCCACACCTTGGAAAATTTACAGGATCATATACAACAATCACCCCCCCTGTCTTTATCCCCTCAACAACAATAATTTTTTAGAATGTCTGAATTGCTGGTATAGTCTTACTTGTCTGCTGGTTTAGATTTGTCCTCTCGTAGAAGGTACTTAGCCAAAAGTAATTAAGTTTTACAAATTACTCTAGAAAATAGCGTCCATTAACAAAGCAATAATTAGTGAATAAAACCACACTTTTCCGTGATTTGTATACACCCACAAAGAACTGACTGGAGCGTATTACAACCTTAGGCACGAATAACAAATAAAAAATATTAATTAAAAAACATTTATGTACATAATGAACGATGTTTAAAGGCGGCAATAAGATGGATGAGTGAAATAATTATGCGTACTTGGTATTTAAAAGTGTTCAATTGAACATACAGATGGTGACTAATTGATAACTGGTTGTTTTGTTGGCAATGATGAGGCAAATTTAAAACTTCTTTGTGTTTGCTGTTCATACAAAGAATCCGCAATATGGAAAGCGATTATTATTTTTTTTTATACTGAGAAGAGTGTAACAAGTAAATTGTTATGTTGAGTAAGTCCACAGGAACATTAGCATTTCCGTATTCGGTCTTTTAGTCTGACAAGGATATATCCTGAGTCGGAGAAGTTTGTGTAAATTGCACATGTCTTATTCAATTTATTCTTTTTGCACAAATGAAATTTGTTTAAACTAAGTTATGAACATCCTTATCAAAATGTATCAAAAAATAAACTTGTCATAAAACAAGTTTAACTATTTTATTATGACGTGTGGGAGACGTGTTTTCCTTTGAAAGGAGAGGCTTACAGATGTTACGTTTGATGTTAGACCACCGTTACACACGTGCATGAATGATTGGACAATGAACTGATATTATATATGCATTCCCTTTTGTAGGAGACCAGTTGACTTATGACCGAGTGTAAATTTTGCATTTCATTGATTGGAGAAATATAAACGTATTATAGATGCCTCGATGTTGCCATAATATTACAATCCATTTAGTCGGACGTGTTTCCACATTCCTGCTCGGCTGTGTATCATTCCATTAGCAACGCGACCTGGTGAGACGAAGTCGTTCTATTTCTTTAACATTACTGACCTTAAAATTCAATATAGATCATTCATCATGTTTTAAGCAATATTGTATCAACCAAATGATCAATGGCTTTTATTTTGGAACGCTGTGCAAGGGATTCATCCGCACAGTTTAAATCTGAATATGCATATTCATAAACAATCAAACAAGATGAATTAGCTAAGTTCAAGAAACCATCATATATTTATAATTGTGTTTATGTTCGTTCATAACCTGAGTCTTATGGAAATAACCTAATCCTATATATATCAAATATTTTGTTGCTTTACAGAAATAAATACATATGCGCCGATCTTTAGGAGATGTACAAGTGCATGTATATTTCTGTAACATTTATAGAGATATCAATCGATTGAGATATTAAAAGTAATAGTAAATCATCTTCTGCCAGGGAAAGATGAACCCTCTGAAAGATATCAATCTAGCTTGCGAATTTTACCCTTTAACTTGACACATTTCTTGTCATGTTTAAGCGTCTACACCGGCGTCAGAAACACGTCAAAATGTGTAGATATTTTATTACTTTCAAACTACTGGTATTCAAAAGTTTGTCGTTTATCTTGTTGAAAGTTTATAAATATCAGAAATCATATGTACTGGGTATTACACGATAGTATTAACCTCTAGAGTAGGGGGGACTATGGGGAGAGATTATGTGGCATGAAACTCTACTTGTATTTTTCGAAATTACTAGTATACAATGCAGTTGTAAGGAATTATTAGGAACATCAATATTTTATCGAAAATTTTGCTGCAGCCATCTATGGGCAATGAAATCTTGGCTCCCTTTGGCTCAAATTAAAAGTTTGGTCATGGATATTCAAGTACCAAAATACATCTTAATGTTTGACGGACTTGGGTCAACATATATGCTATCTGGCAAAAATGTTTCAGCGGACTTGAAACTTTCTGTGACTTGTACTTGCAAATAGAATTTTTACGTGTAAACAAATCAATTGGAATTTCCAATATTTGTTTGTAAAAAGTTCGGCCGTCACAAGCAGGTGTTTACAAAAAACTCCCAAAAGTCATACCTATATGATAGATATGGAAATGGCTTAATAATTTCATAAAATGTTATTAAATTTGATAAAAGAATAAACCATACAAACAGGTGTTACAATCAAAAATTAAATTTAAATGTTGACCTTTTTTCTCTACGGCTTTCATTTTATATTGTCAGAAATATAATTCCTGCGCGTGCCTTTCAACTTGATCAGACCCCGTGTAGATTTTACTTACATTGTAATAAGTGAATGAGAAAGAAAGCAGAAAACGAACAACAAATAAAATTGTAATTATATATATATTATGTTATTATCTTGTACTGAATAGATTTCTTGAGATGTCAACATAGATTTAAAGGTAAACAACTTTTACGAAAAACGAACAAATACACTGTAATATACGGCTTTTTAAGTTTCTCATGCAAAGAAAATGCGATTGTTATGGTGTGAAAGCAAATTTAGTTGACTCTTGTTAAATATTCATTAAAGGTTCGTGGGAAAGAAGACGCTGTTTAATTTTCGCATTACTTAGTATATACTGCTAGCTTTACTTACTACGAAAAATAATTTAAAATATTGCTTTTTGCATTATCAGATGCACCTTTATACCGAAAAAATTCTTATAAATGCAAATTTGTGTTAATATTATAGACGTCGTTACACTTAAAACTGAGTATAGCGTATTATTTATGATTATACAGGTTTTTTAAAAATAGTTCTTTAGATATTTTACTGATGTTGCATGTTTAGAAATACTCATCACATTCTACTGAATAGTTGCACATCATAGACCTCTTGTTTACATGACGAGAAATTTGGACGATGACATGGTGTATTGTTTTGATATACATTCAGGAAATCCTCTAAGGTTATAACTATCAATCTAAATTATTTTTAAAAAAATATGGTGAGTCCATTTTTTTTGCTACTGTAAGGAAACCGCCAGTATCATTCCGACCAAACATGTAAAATCCCAGGTAAACAATTAATGGAACTAGGTGACACTTTTTCTGTGATCATTAAACCCCCTAAATGTAATGACCCCCCCCCCCCAACCACCCCATCACTATATACCAGCACTTTACAAGCGAGGGTATTGAAATATACGATCATGTTTATTAACTAATCAAGAACCAATGAAGGGCATCATGTTACAAAACAGTAATTTGATTGGACATATGACATAAAATATTAGAAGACACAGGACCAGAGCCAGATGTATAATATATGCTATTATACAATTAATTAGTTTGATATAGGTCGCTATCAGGATTTATCAGCCAGAGAAAATGTAATATTCACCGAGCCATAGGTCGCTATCAGGATTTATCAGCCCTCAAAAATGTATATTCACCTCGCCTAGCGGCTCGGTGAATATTACATTTTCTCTGGCTGATAAATCCTAATAGCGACCTATATCAAAGTCATTAATTGTAGAATAGCGGCGAGGTGAATATATATTTTTGAGGGCTGATAAATCCTGATAGGGACCATATATCAAAGTCATTAATTGTTTTATTACATGAATAAAACCACCATCTCCCTTGATAAGAAAAACCGATGATGCCTTTTCTAGTTAAGCATCTGATTACATTTTGGAATTGTGGAAAAGCAGGTTATCCTTAATATTTTTTATTTAATACTGCATTTTGATATCCATTTGCTGATAATCCTGAAATTCCAGTTTCAAATATTGAGAAGAGTAAAAATTAATAAATAATTTTATTCTTAAAATCCTCAATATTTTTGTTGAAAGTTTTCAATTTTAGAAAGGCTCTGAACGTGCTTACGTCAAACTTAGCTCGCTGTGAGTGTAGACCAATAAAAAACACGCAAAATTCTATTCATGTAATAATAATATGTATAATATGAAAACAATGGTATACATTTGTAGAACAATATGCAATTGGTGTGTGCATATATTTAATAGTACAACTACATGAAATACAATTATTCATTATGCTTCCACTTAAATCTCATCTCAAGACACTAAAGAATAAAATTACTTAAATGAATGCAATTAAGTCCTCATTTGTAAATAGCAAGAAATACTTAAATTCTGAGGATAATTCTTTGAAATTATTACAAAAAGTACAATTTTAATTTAAAAAAAATACTACGCTCCTTTTTATATAAAGGACATGATACTATGAAATGTGATTAAACCCAAAATCTGGAACAGGTGCGTTTTCCAATCCAAATTCAGACTTTTTTCTAGTTATATAACGATATCGAAATGAAGTGAAGAGGGAATTTTGTCTTGAAGCAACTGTTCGTGTATCGCAGAATAATGCTACAAGAAGACGATATTCCGGCAAATAAATATTGGTACGCAATAAAGGCCGATCAGGTGCTATCGAGTAAACGATTTATAAGATCTTTTAGTCGTTTAAAAGTCGACGAAATGTTAAATATTTTTATTTATATATATATGTGTATATTTTAATGCTAATATGCAATGACAGTTATCGCGATAAGTATCTGCATGTACATTCTTTTATCTTCTTATCAGCTGTTCTATATTGATGAATTCAGGTGCAGACTAAATAACACATGTTGGGGTAAACGAAGGATTCTTAATTATATGTGTATTTTGAATATTTTAAAACTTATTATCTAACTAATGTTGTTGCGCAATGCACAATGAATGACCCCCAATTTGACTAAACATTACTTGTTAACCACCAGCTGTGCACGTATCACAAAGCAGGTCTGATTGTTTCAAAATATTGCTTCTTTGTCTTCTCTGGAACGGCTGTTTTAGATAGCGTTTCTTACGCCCGTAATTCATGTCTCCTTGTAGACTTATATCAACCTGTGAAACTCTAAGGTTATTCGGTCTGTTAAACAAACACTGTGATATTCATTTTTTAAAGATGAAAATATTCAAGGTAATTATGATCCCACAAACAATATGTATTTAATTAGTTGATCCTCCAGTGAATCACCCATTCACACCCCCACATAGCACATCTGTCTCGGATGGCAAAGTCATTTAGATTCCAACGATCGGTAATGTCATTTCGGATCTGTCTGACATATTGTGTACTTTGACGGTAGAAATATCGACATTCCATCGAATGGAGAATGTCACTGTTGTTATGTTCAACATATATTATGATCTGACAACAGAAATATAAACATCTTTTCTCGCCAATAAGTAGCTTAAATACGTATTGCATGGCAGTTATCTGTCTATTGTTAGGTCACCCGAGCCTAAGGCATATGTGAGCTTTTCCTAGCCAAATCTGTCCGTTTTCTGTCGCCTTCATATAACTTTTCAGATTTTATTTTCTTCAGAACTGCTGCAAAAGCAAATTAAATTAAAACTAGCACAACATATCCTTGGTAGAAGGGTATTCAAGTTTGTTCAAACGAAGGACCACACCTTCTCCCTTTCACAAGGGAGATATTTAAGAAACTGTTAAAATATAAGAGGAAAATAAATACGATGTTAAAATTGAAAATAATTTGCTAATATTATGTCTTAAAAACTTGGCAAAAATAATCCATTGGTAAATTAAATTCAGGTGTGTTACAGCGAAGTGTCATTGCAATCTTAAAGTTGTTAAAATATTATTTTAAAATTAATAAACCTTCTTGGGTACTTTTATGCTAATTTCAATCAAACCTAGCACAAAATATCCTTAGATGAAGGAAATTCAAGTTTGTGCAACTGAAGTGAAGAGGAGATGTCAAAATTTATAACAAATCTTTTCAAGTATTTTTTGTGCTAATTTCAATTTTTCAACCAGTGGTTAAAGGAAATTTAGTGTTCAATTAACAGATGTTCCTCATTCAAAGAGAAAGTAGTGTTAAAAACTGTTAAATGTTGATTTGATAAAGTAAACTACTTGTACTTTGATTTAGTATAGAACAGACATTGCACACATCTGATACACTTTAACGACTTCAAAGCCCCCAAAATAATCGTCGATAATATATCACCTTTAGTTTAATATTTAATCATTTCAAAGTTGTTATTATAGTTAAATAAATTATTTCACTTGGGTTGGATGTAACAGTGCCCACGGACCCTAGTTAAAAACTCGGGCCTGGTTAGTCCCTTTGATTTTTTTGTTATTCAAAGGGACTAGTTCTACCTGATTTAAAGTTTATAAAACATTGCTGATATTATTAGTCAGGGTGTCATCCGTGCTGCGATGTGGTCAGGAACTAAAGTCTTTAGTACTTCCTGCGTTCCTTTCATTGTCTTTTGAAGGGCGTGTTATATCAGTTTAACAAACTTCGCATGCAGCCATGTGGTAAAACAACGGCTTTTGATCCGGAAAACAGAGAGTATTAATGTCAGTGTTATGTTGAAGATTATTACAAGTCAAAGTGCTTTTTATCGCCTTTTGAATAAACCAAGACTACCTCATAACTCTAATTAGTCACCGTTATTTATTCTTGTATTTCAATTAAACACATCTTAAAAATTATTAAATGCAAACATGGGTTGACGATTTTGTTTCATTATAACTTAAGAGTTTGATGAGATAAATGTCTATGTCCTTAACACAAAATAATGTCTCCACAAACCAGAAACAAAGTATTAGTACTACTATACTAACTAAAAATAGGCTCGGTTTCATAAATTCACAACGGGGCCTCGGTGGCCGAGTGGTTAAATTAGTTCGTCTACTATTAATCACGTGGTCTGTCAACACTGAGGTTGCGGGTTCGAGTCTCACTGAGGGCAGGGTGCACTCGACTCCAATATTAATTGACAAGGATTGCCAGTTTTCCTATCGCAGGTCGGGGTTTTCTACGGGAACTCCGGTTTCCTCCCCCAATAAAAATTGGACGCAATGATAGAGCTGAAAAATTGCTGCAAGTGGCGTTAAACAATATCAAACAAACAAACAAATTCATCACGTTCACTGTCTGACATATGACTATACCCCGATGCATTGTTATGACTACAATCATACCGATTCCCAATCTATCCATTCATGTTTTTTGAATGACTAGCAAAACTATTTACGGTTTGACCGGACTGGGTTGGCACCCTTAGCATGTAGTCACAGAACAAGAGACGGTTGAATCTGACATGGAAAAGCGGCACACTAACCATTTCATCTCGTCCTACCATTTCACAACACAACTAAATAATCAAACCGGGTGCAGCACGCTCTCCTTTTTCCCGCGGAATCGTTAACCTGTCAACTGGTGCTATTGTCCAACGTTTGTCCACACATATCCTGTTGAGTTTCTACTTATTTATTTTCAATCATTATCTGACGAATGCGCGTTGTGTACTTTTCAAGGTCTTAGTCTTAAATCCATCTTTGTGACACTACGCTCCCATTTATCCCACACATTAATGAAACCTCGGGATTATAATCTCAGTTTCTTCACAGTCTGATGGGCTTTGCATTTTATTCAGTAACACATCTCAATAGTGACAGTGATGGAAATTTAATTAACACAAGATTCAAAAGACATAAAGGATTTTGACGCAACATGTATCTTATGTACTTATAATCTTGTTTGTTTTCGATATCGAGTTTACCGATGTTGCAGTACGACGAATGCGGTCACACAATAGTTGTGTGTACTGTAGACTTGCAACAAGTCCCTTTGAATTTGCTATTAGAGATTTACATCTTTATTATTATCATTTCCTTTGTACTTTGTACACAAGTGGATAGTATAGGAAATGTTGATAATAAGATGTATCTCTCTAATATCAAATTAAAGGGGACTTGTCAGGGGCGGATACAGGATTTTCGAAAGGGAGCGTTAAAGGGGATATCGGAAAAGGAGGGCCACGTCATTTTCATATATTTACAGAATGAGATCTTGTTATCAGATATATTTTGTACGATATATTTAAAATGAAATAAGATATATAAAACATGTGTATAGATATTTCCTACAATTGTCAGACAAATTCATCTGATAAATCCCGTAATCTTTCTAAACATCTGAGAAATTTAACTAAGATATCTCTTAAATCACAAGAAAACGGCGCGCCATCTACGGTGTTGTAATGCAGGGAGTACAAAATAAATTATTTAAATCTACAAACATGGAGGCGAATGAATAAACAGCACCTGCAAAATACATAGAAGTTATTTATTTTATGCACGAAAGTACGTAATAAATGCATTTGTAAGCACATAAGTCGTCGATGGAATAAATAAATAACAATAAATGTATCGAAATGACGGTATATATACAATATTCGTACAGTGTCAGAAAATATAAAATTTATTTGTACGAGCCTTAGAAACGGGTAGAAATGCGAGGCTCTGTCGAGCATTTCTCACCTGTTTCGCGGCGAGTACAAATAAACTTTATATTTTCTGACACGTACGAATATTGTTTTTATCCTGCAACCCTAAAAAACATTTTATAATACTGAAAAACGTTCACTTTTAGCCGATTTCTCAGTTAAAATTTTCGGCGCGTATTCTAGTGATACTGACGTCACAAACGTCGTAAACCAGAACAGAATACTAAATGTCGTAAGAAGTGAGGTCAAGGGTACCAGGAGATTTTATTCGGCACTGCCGAATAAAGCAAAAATTTATTCGGCTACCTTTATTGGACAGTAAATGTACTGATTGCAGGATAAATTATTTTATTACGGTAGTTTAGTTGCTTTATTTGTTGGAAGTTGATGACTGCTTTATTCAGTTTCCATTTCACTATTTCTGCAATAATTATTGTTTATACTTGTATTGTATATAGTGTATCGCTCTGCCGTGTACTAAATAGCCAATACATTGCATCGGTATAGTAAGGTAACAGTAATAACAACAGACGATATGCATAAATAGACCAGAAATGTAGCAAAAGTAACTTAACCGAAGGCAATAAAGCAATTTAAACAAAACTTCAATCAATCTAAATGAACAATTAATTGCATTATGTTATTCGTATCTTATTGATAAGCCTCGTTGCTGATTTCGTTACGGTAATTTCTTAACTTTTTTAGAGGAAGTCAAGTACGAGATAAATGTAACGAGATAATGTGAGATCATGGTCCCTGAGATACCTCTACGGGTCTAAAAATGAAACCCAAAATATGGCATGGTCATACAAAGCTATTGACAAAATTTCAGTATATAATTTATCATTGCGGAGAAAAATGGTTACGTCGGACATACACACCAACACACGTACTGAACAAGGTATACCCATAATTCCTTATGTGGAACGAGGTATAAAAAAGTTTGTCAAAAACGAAATCCAGCGGAAATTTGTGTATAACACTTAAATTAGGGTTAACTCCAAAACAAATCAATTGTATTTTTCTGCTGAAGGTTGACTATATACACGCATTAGAAGTAGCAATGCCTTCATTCAGGAGAACTGATTAAATCACATTCATGTATATTTTGTTATGGCCTTCACTTTAGCCTTTCTACTTCCATCAAAACACGAATAATTATCCTATTGAAAATCATTAATGCTTCCAATAACAACGGAAATATCTATAAAAAAACATTAATGTTATTTTGTTCTTGGGCGTCCTAATATCTTTTCATTAGAACTTGTATTCGTGGATAATGTTATGATAGCTCTCCTGTATTGAAATTATCGTTCTGTTTATAGCTGAACGTTCCTATATATTGCTTACTTTGTTAGTGTCTGTTAGTTCGTCAGTTGAATGACACTGATATTTTTTCCCCACCATTGTCAAAGATTTCCGAATATCTCGTCTGTGAACAATTAAACTCGTACACAAAAGCTATTGACTTGACTTATAGTTGTGTGATCTTGGGTTCTATACAAGAATTCAGACACAGAAAAATTCGATATAACTCAAAGATGTGGGTTCTTAACCAAAATCGTAGACCCAGAAACCATTGATCTGGCTCAGAAATGTGTAAATATGGGCTCCATCCCAAAAACTTAGACTCAGAAACCATTGATCTAGCCTAGAGTTGTGTGATCGTGGGTTCTATTGGAGAATCCACCGTCAGAAACCATTGATCTAGCCTAGAGTTGTGTGATCGTGGGTTCTATCCGAGATCTCAGGCATAGAAATTATTGACCTGGCTTAGAGCTTTGTGGCCGTGGATTCTATCCGAGAACTGACCAAAACTTTATAATGCAGAATTATGCCTAGAATACGAACGTATAATATGTCTCTGATCAGGATATAGGCCGAGTTTTACTGCCGTTATAATCCGATGTTAGTTTTGTGATTTGTCGATTAAAAAATCGAGGGTACGATTATTCTTTCTAATCAGAATATAACAAAACAGGATATAACAAAACAGTGGGGTTTGTGATCGCTTTAAAAGGTTCGACCAGCCACAAAAGTTTCGTGTGACTGATGTGACTCTTAAAAATCAGTAATTTGTACCTCGTTTTCGTATGAATTACCAATAGCTAGTGCCTAATGTTACAAGAACCACATCCTCACAAGTCAGTGTTTAGTTTCGTGGACACAGAAACCCTGACTTGTGAGGATGCAAGAACCACAGACAAAGTTTGCTCACATTTTTGTTTTAATTACACTATGATATACTCAAGTTTGATAATACAAATTTTGTCGATGCAGAAATAATCTCTTTTTGTCTAAATGCACATTTTTCAGAAATTGTTGGCAAGTCAGCAAAATGTTTAAACTGATAATCACAGCTGTTTAATTACTGATATAATATCGACATTTTCACCTTTACATCTTCTGTTTACTGCCATAGTATATACAGTCAAAAATATTTATATAGACAAATTATGAAACCCAAATTTTTTTAAAGCCACCCTTAATTTTTTTTCTTGATTGAATTTTAATTTAAGGGATGTTTAGCTGTAATTATTATACGGCGAAGTTGACATGAAAGATCGACTTGCTGAAAAAAGTTATTCATTAACGTATCAAAGCCGCCTATAGTCCATTTAATGTGTAATTTAGCGTTGTCCATTTCATTTAACGCTAACAGGGTCATTATCATTGCCCACCTGATGTAGATAATATTATTTGTAATAATATACCAGTGTTTATATAAATCAGCTGCTTTAGGTGTTGGTTTTGGCACCTTTGTTATCTTAACAAGGTCGTAAGGTTAATTAATGTACAGGTATTTTGGATGAAACATCTTTTTTCGAACAGCTGATTTTTTAAGATGTTTCATTTCATATGAAGGCTGGTTTTAAACAATTTACTTATCAAGTGTAAAGGTTTTGAAATTGGATAATTAAGGTCACCGACAGCTTTGAAGAGGAAACCCAAAATGTTCTCCGTCAAATATTCTGTTCTGCATTGATATCAATATTTATATTACATTTTTTTTGTAATAATCGGCTTTGAACTTGGAATAACTAGTATTCTATAAATTTAAATATCCAGCTGCCAACAAATACATATTTTTTGTTCAATAGTGTTTAACGCCATGTTCAGCTAAACCTGAGTAGTTAAAGAAAAATCCCGACCTTTAATAAGAAAACTGCCAATCCTAAAAAACCTTGTCATTAAGATTGGAGTCGAAGACATCCTGCCCGCAGAAGTTCGAACAGACAAGCTCAGAGATCATATTTTGACCGTTCGGCCACCGAGGCCCCAGCATTCTACATAATTTAATTCAAATGATATAGCAAATATACAAACTATATCTGCTATCGTGATAACTTCTGCTAGCTGTTTTAACAACTCAAACATGATCCGAAAATGCAATTACTTTTGTTCATTTTGAAAAATATATATGTATAATAAGGAGCAACGCGGTTTGTAATTTATTTAATTATTGTACATACCAGGGGAGAATCCAGGATTTTGTGTTAGGGGAGGCGTAAAAGTTCGGCGAGGTGTCTGGGTCCAGGGTAGCGCCCTGGTAGAGGGTCCAGGGTACGAAGTCCCGCGGAAGCTCCGGGAATCTAAGCATTTAGTAGCCATTCAGACATAGTTTTTTAGACTAGTTTTTTTACTTTTGTCCCTTCTTTTAGCTGGCTATATTTTTCAACTTTGACCATAAATAATGAATTTTCTTTAATGAAATATCATATTCATTTTCCTTTCTCTCGTTTTATCCTGTTGTTCTCGCTCTCTCTCTCTCTCTTTTTTAGGGGTGGGGGGGGGGGGGGCGTACGCCCGGTACGTCTTTCCTTGGATCCGCGCCTGCATACATAAATAAAGATTATCTGTATGTTTGTTTGAATGGTATTTACTGCCTCTTTCATAAATTTTACAAATATATCGTGGCGTCCTGTTTTTATTGCGGGGTAGAGTATAGGTACTCGTAGAAAACCCGCTACCTTCGGTAGGAAAACTGGCGATCTTTGTGTGCAGTCAGCACACCCTGCTAGCAGTGACACCTTTAGTGCCACGTGGTCTGTTAAACATTTTGAAGTCGAAAAATGCTACAATATTGTTGTAATTCAGAGGTTACATTGCCTTTCATACATTTGTAATAAGAAGTGTTAACATGACGATCCGAAAACTTTGGCAACACACAGCTGACATGTGGTATGGAGGTTCATTGTGAAATCATCATGATCAAAAGAGTGGTAAAAAATAATACCGTCTGATTACGTTTCAATAGGATTCCTTCACAACTATGTCTATCAACACGTCTACCGCATGATGCCGGCTCATAACTGCTTCTCAGATAAATAATTTAAGCAATCTCTTGTTTTGTTGTGATTACGTTTGCAAATTATAAAATAAAAAGAATGAACCACACCCTTTTCTGAAAAATAATCGGTTTACGTAAACCTTCGAAAAAACAGATGTTACTCCATTAAATAGTCATCAAATCCGCAAAGAACCGATTGATTAAATCCGAAGTGTATCGATTTAAAAATCCAAACTTACCATCCTACAAAGAGTTCCGAGTCTTCGTTCGCTTCCTCGTCATCTCTTAAACCATGAGCGTAGACTCATGACCCCTTTTGTAGATTTCGAACAAGAGTAGGCTCATTGTAGCCGCTAAAAAAGGCTAAATTTTCCGCCCCTACCCAAAACTCCGTACTTTTCCAGTGGCAGTCAAAATTGTATTCCCATCCCATTCCCTTTTTCCGTTGATTTATTGTTTGTTAACTTGTTCCCGTCCTGAATATAACTGTAATATTGCTCGCTGGACGTAAAGTAGACATCCAATCAATCAATCATAACCACTTACTTGGGATTATAGATCATTATAGATGATACATGCAGAAAAAGAACAGTTTTGATTTACAAGCTCTGATCAGTCCGATTTGAACTATCTAGATTATATATCGCTTACAAGTTTTAGATAATTCCTTTCATGAAAAAGAACTGGAAATAAAAAAAGTAAGAACTCGTCGCTCACGTCATATAAAAAAGGCAACACATGCGCATGTATGGTATATAGAATAATTATACGTATTGCCTGTCTGTCGTAAATGTTAGTTCATTATTAGTTATGTAATAGAATTATCATTAAAGTAAATTAACAAAAATGCATTATGATGATTTTGGCTGACATCAAGGTTGAATCTGACTATTACAAATGTAATGTTTTGCTAGCTTAATTCTTGATTGCAATCCAAAAGAAATAGTGCATTGTTTACGGAGATATTCAAGATATAAAAGTCTAATGTCTTATATAAGTATCTATTAAACGCTTGTTAGCTCCTGCTGATATTGGCTGAAAATCAAGAGACAGATTTTCTGAATGCTGCAAGTCTAAATGACTTAAAAAAAATACATTCAGTTTGGCAAGTACATCTATTGGTACATGTGCACATGTGGAATATGCCACATTGAACGTTCTGCGATTCTAAGTTGTTTATGAGGAAAACGTCATACCTTTTTCAGCCAAATACAAATACTCCACCTGAGGTTTATTTTTAATGTTTGTTATTTCCCAAAGGTTAATTCCTAAAGGTTCGATTTGCAATATTAACTTCAACTTTAAAAGTTTTAAGTTATGCAAAATGGAAATTATGATGTCTGGATTATATATAAATACATGTTACTACTCCAAATACCCCTTCTTTTCAAACACTTTAACAAAGTCTAGAAAAAAACTCTTTGTCAGTACATATGTATGTAAGACTATGAATAGTACGTGATGTGTTTTGCGATAAATTATGCATGTAGTTAGTCGTTTTGCTAGAAAGTTAGCAGACTAATTTTTTTTTTAATGTAATGTAAATCATTTGCTGAAAAAACTTTATATAAACTTTAATTGTGTAAGACTAATTTAATATCGTGTGATTGATTGATTGATTGATTGAATGTTTGCTTTACGTCCAACGAGCAGTACTTCAGCTATAATCAGGACGAAAGCAAGTTGCCATACAATAAATCAAAGGGGAAAGGGGATGGGGTAACGGGAACAAAATTTTTAATGCTAATGTAAAAGTATGGATAACTGGGTAGGGTTAGGAATTGCGCCTTTTGTAGCGGTTACAATAAGCCTACTCTTGCGAAATTTACAAAAGGGGTCTTTATCGCGCAAGGAACGTGGAAATCTCCCACTACTGTCATATCGTGTGAAATTGATGTTTTAATTATCATAAAATTTTTTTTTAGAATTTAACACAAAATATGTGCAATTAAATAGTCAAAATCTATACTCAGTTTAAATCGCACACCCACCCAGCATTCAGTCAGTTTGTACAATGCAATAGCGTTCGTCCATTTTGTACAATGCGTAGGTCGGAACACGATGTCAAAAACTACAGTTTATATCGTCCGAATCTTCTGGCTAGACAAATATGTATATCAATATATTATAAAAGTAATTTTAAGACGATTTCCTTCATTAATCACGTTTTATTCCATTAGTGAAACTTGGATGACATCTTTAGTCGCTGATTAATACGTTTCCATTTCCATAGCAGACGTTACAAATACACGTAATGGCGGTTCAACAGATTTGTGAAGCCGAGCATGTATTTACTGGATAATTTAGAATTTCTTTTAAGATTGATTTTTGTAGAATCTTGTAGAATTTCTCAGACTTATGGTCATTATGATATTGTTATTTCCAGTAGGAATTAACGATAAAAAATACCCCAAATAAACTAAGTGCCTCTTTAAAGATGCATTTTTCTTGGTCTTACGCACTATTCTAATATGACGTGCTTTAAAGGCTTTGAGACCGCAACTGTGGTAAAAAAATGATTTATCTATGAGCAACACGCGCTGAGAAGGGCGTGTTTTAAATGGCTGTTCCAATTTCAAAACTGTAACTCCCACCGGAAAGCTGTTGCATATGACGTATAAATCTTATAAATAGCGACACGCGCTATATTTATCCGTTGCAATATATTGTGTGTTACATTGACGGAACAGCCAGTTTATGGCGGAAATGATGTTTTCTATAGGTACGAAAATATTATAATCTTATTGGAATAGAAATAATTCACGGAGGCTGTGGTTTATCATTGTTTTACCATGGGGTGACCATTAATGTCGTTATTTTAATACGATATAAATGATCACCCCATGGTAAAACAATGGGGTGACCATTAATGTCGTTATTTTATCCCTCGCTATCGCTCGGGATAAAATAATACGACATAAATGATCACCCCATGGTAAAACAATGATAAACCACAGCCTCCGTGAATTATTTCTTAATTATTTTCGGGTCACTCGTGTCACGTGACAGCATTAAGTCTCATGAAAAGAAAAAGAAACATTTCATAGTGATCACGACCCATTCCTAACTTTCGCAAATTTGCAAATGCACTAGTGTTTCATATTAAAATTTATTTTTAATAAAAACAGCTGATTAAACGAGTTCTAGAAGTACAAATATGACACATTTTTGCAATAGAAACAATTGTTGTATGACGAAAAACAGACTACCAAGCATTTTTGGCGCAGATTTGGCATTTTGGTTACTCAAATTGCATATGAAGCCTGTTGAAGTCGATTAAAATGACACATTTGTGGAATTATCTGGCATAATTAAGACACTGGAAATTTGACCCAAAGCCACGAGACAATTTTATGGACGTTAATGTGTCTGCTGAGTCTTACATAACTAAGATAATCCGAGTTTTTGCATTGCTTTATATCAGACTGTAATTGTGCAGTATTTCTAGATTTATTTTTGGGGGGTGGGGGGATAGATACTGATGTATTTTATATTTAACACCGATAAAAGCTGGCCATGAGATAAAAAAAAACAGTTATAAATAAATTTGAATAAGTTCATCTCTTACCCTCTCAGTTGCAGTGACAAATCAGTACGGCAACCGTCTTAACTGTTTAATCTTTCGTTTAATTTTGCGGTCATATTCATACTAAAAAAATAGCGTGAATTATTTATGTAATTTTTAATATTTTTCTTATTTTATCATTATATTCAAAAAATAAATATAATAAAATAAATTAAAAAAAAATCTTTCATCTAAACATAATATTCCAGATCTTAGGATGCAAATGAATTTGCAGCGCATACCCACCGATTCTGGATGTAGTATTGCCAAGATTGGCGAAACAAAAACCCAATGAAGTGAATCAATAGTATAAATACACGTGTATTATAACTTGTCTTGCTAAAAGACTGAACAATGACGTGTGTCAAATTACGTGGTTAATGATTTTAACTGCTGTCTATTACCTTACGTATTCTGATAAATGATTTACTTTTATATTCTTTCCATATTTTCAGATGCAGTATGGACCAGTGACGTCGACTTTTTGTATAACAAGGACCGAGCTTTGCTTAGCGATCATGTAGTTCGACTAAATACAACAACGACCATCAGTAACTTGACGATTCTCCCACTTTATACTACCTCTAACAACGATGACTACAAACCGTCAGCAGCATTTATGTACTTCGCGGCGGCTCTAGCGACGTATACCGTTCGTTATGCCTCTGTATTTTGGTATACGAACAAATATCTGTCATTTGTGTTCGTTTTCCAGTTGATTTTCATGAGTGTAAATTCAATATTTTCGTATTGTGGATTTTCCATTCTGTATAAAATTGCTTTAAACATCGATATGTATGGCAATATAGACCTTCTGCTAGGATGTGGTGGAATCGTATTTTTGTTTATAGTTTCCGGTATCGTTTTGATTTTATCATCTGTTGCTGTTTTTGAGTACGGATTCAACAAATATTATGACAAATACAAGTTAGTTGATAGAAGACATAACCCGCAAAACTATTCACGTAAAAAACTCAAAGATCGAGGTCCTTGCAATGGACACATTGCTCATACGTTTGCAATGATCACTCTGGTTCTGCTAGCCATATTTAAAGGTCCTATTCTGTACGACTTAGTGTCGGTTTATCGGTCATCTAAAGATACTTTAATTCTTACTACAGTTATTACGGAGGTCATTTATTTAATATTTTGGATAGTTTTATGGACAATATTTACAGTGAAGGAAACGTGGCTTTTTAGAATATTGGACTATGCCAACGTAGGCCAACCTATTTTTGTGATCAAAAGTAATAATTTGACGCGAACACCCTCTATTTCCATCGGATCTATTGATTTGAAGGACTTTACTATGCCCACGGTAAAAAAACGACCGGGTTCCGTGCAAAGTATGGATATAACACCCAGTGAAAGTGGTTTTGATGAGGGTGAAACTGCGCCGTCTACCGAAGACGAAAAATTCGAAATTAGTCTTCCTCCTCTGAGAGAACATGACGAACAGAGTGATTTAAACGATGTTATTTTACGTCGAAGCCGTAACAGACGAAGTGGTGGTCAGCGCGTGACATTTCACGAAAATGTTAGAAGTTCTTTAAGTACTGACGCAATAAATGAAACACAACGCAGTAAATCGCCAATGTCAGAGGACTTGCGGATGAACGTCACTGCTGATATACACTCGGGTGATCGGAATAAGTATGCCCGAAGAAGTTCAGACCCAGATGCTAAGCGACTTCGAAATAACAGACAAAACTGCAATTCCGTGCCCAGACAAAGTAACTCGATGGTTTCGGATGAGAAGCAGTTTAATCAAGAACTCGCAGACTATATAGCAAATATAAAAGAAATCAATCAAAATCATAGAGCCTCGTCTGTGGATGGTGCAGACGATAATCAGATAGGTATAGATTATTTGTCTCCAAATCGGAATAAAGCTAACAAACGAGCAAGAACACCTCAGGATTTTACGAGCGAAAAAATGTCGCATAGAAGCAGTGGGTCTAAAAGTTCGCGAGAACAAACTCCTGAAAAAGTATCCAACAAAAACATTGAACAAAAGCGTACTCAGGAACAACGGTTTGAAATTTTACCGAACAGAAATAGTGCTGAACTAATTATCAATAATAAAAACTTCAAAAGTAAAAACGATAACACTCTTGCAGAAGAAGAAAAACATTTACCAAAACAAAATAATGATTTTTTCAAAGCAAATGAAAAACCTGACATTGTGCCCAATGAAAACAGGAGTCAGATTTATCCCCGTCCAATTAAATTTGTGCCGAGAAAACCGGAAATTATCCGCAGGGACTCTGCAAATTATTCACAAGCGTCTTCCCAGGACAATTCTTCAAATGACTCTACGGAACAAGGGCAGACGACACTGTGCAGTCAAGTATGACCTTTATACGCATGACTGTTTTGCATGGCGATTTCTTAATGTTTTTTCAACTCAGATATATAGTTGTTTTTTCTTGTTTGTACGTGCATGATGCAATAAGCAGCATGTTCTTTGAACCAATATGTTGCGGTTTTAAATTAAATCCCATTCTAATTTATGTGCTCAGTAGTATATTAATGCATATCTTAGTTGTTGTTTAATTGTATAACACAACTAAACGACAGGAAATAAAAATCATAAACGGTCATACAAAGCACCAAACATCGCAAAATATGTTCTCAGAAACAAAACATCTGCATGACGAAACATTAGGCAAATTATTTCGATAATAATGCCAAAAGAATGTTAATGAACGCAGTACTGTTTTTTCACAATGATACGTATACACTATGATTAAATTAAGCTTTCAGGACAACACTTAAAGACATCACCATCACAGTTCTCATGATACCAAACGCCTACTCTTTTTCGAAATCTCCAAAAATTATCTAAGGCGTGCAAAGAGCGTCTCATTCTATGTACATGTTTACAGCTATGGTACATGGTCATTATATGTCAAAAAGCTATGCAAGTCATTTGCAACTTTATTTCATAATAAAATTTGATATTGTCATTTTTCAAATTACGACTAAACAATAACTTAACATTGTAATAAAGGAAGTCCAATGTCGTCACATGAAAGTGCCATGTCCTGTTCATTTTGCGTTCATGCATGACTATATTTACAAATATCCCAACGGGATCTATACATTCCTTCTAAAAGCAGATTGTCTTAAATAGCAGATGTCTCCAAACATGTTTCAATCTTTCCATCAAAAGACTTTTTGCAAACATCAAACGAACAATAACAAATTGTTTTGCCAGGATAGTATGAATAACTGTTATCCTTTAGTTTAGATACTAAAATGCAAAGTATCTAAATTAGTAAATCTAATATTTGTAAGCATAAGTCACGTTCTAAAGTTCCTTTAGGACTAAGGAGTCTCTGGTGTAGGTCTAGTTTTTACTTTAGATTTGATTTAGACTTAATTCTGCGATGTAAGTAGTGGTATAGTTCAATATAGAACAGTATAGTGTTAATCTTGTATTCACTAATCTGACCGCACGGTAACTCCTTGCTATTTTGTCCCATAGAAATATTTCTACAGTAAATAAGATGTTTCCATCGGAGGCTTAATTGCATCCTAATTTTGTTGATAGAACTTTTGATCAATCTGAAATTATATGAACTGCACTGTTAAGTAATGAAAAATCATACTGTATATGATGCATAACGGCAACATTTTCTTATTTTTCACCAGACAAGACTACCATCATTCAAAGTATATAAATCTTTAGAAGCCGATGTTTCCTTGACGAAAAACGACATGAATGCGGCTACCGCCGTTTTTCTAATGATAATTGTGGAGGAGATTTTCGGTTCGCGAAATGAGCACTGTATGATGTCCAACACAAACTATGGCACGCCGTTCTCGTCAAAAGTATGATTCAAAATGTCACAAATTACACGCTCAGAATTTTAAATTACGCACTCCAAATTAAAATATGCACTCGAAATTTAAAATTACACACTCAAAATTTTAATTCATGCACTCAAAACTAAAAATTGCGCACTCAAAACAGAAAACATATACACTCAAAATTGTGCGCACCTTTTTTACACAGGACTTACAAATATTCATTAAAATGATTTGAATATTTCAATCCAGGCTTTTTTAAGCTTGAAACGTGTCCCTGTAAAATAACGAACGAAACAGACGAAACAATTTTTACCTCCTACCCTCGGCCTTGTATCTCAGACTCGTATTAACTATAGAATGTGATTTATTCCATTATTGAATTATTTTTTATGGTAAAACAAATAGTTTTATCTACGGGATTATCAAAATGCCTGTTTCGTTTCGTTTCTATTTCGTTTCTTATTTTACTGTAGCCTGGGACACTTTCGATACTCTCTGAATCCGAAGGTAATAAGGGGTTAAGGGGTGTAAAAGTTGCATTGTATTTTCACACACTTGTAACAATAGTCCGAGAATCCTCTGCCGTCCAACGCTTTTATTTTATTATCATTTTTTTTGCGTCCTCGGACTAGTGTAACAAGGATTGAAAAAACTCAAGCAAATCGGATTGACATTTGGATTTCAGCACTTCCGGTTCGCTTTAAAACTCAAAGCCACCCAGGTCAAATTTTATTTATTTATATCTTTAGGAATATTTATGAGTTTTGCGCGAAAATAACAAATTTTTGATTGCGTAATTTTCAGTTTTGATTGCATGAATTAAAATTTTGTGTGTGTAGTTTCAATCTACCTTTTGAGTGTGTTTTCGTCAAAATTTGAGTGCGAAATTTACAATTTTTAGTGCATATTTTAATATTGAGTGCGTAATGTAAAATTTTGAGTGTGTAATTTGTGATGATATTTTGAATCATACTTTTGACGAGAACGGCGTGCCATAACAAATAGCTTCTCACTAATGAAGCAAATATGCTAGGTTGATTTGACGTTACAATGAAAAATATAAAGGTATGTGTTGACAGAAGAATACAACTTTAAGAACCTTGTCCAACCCACAGAATAATGAGCTGTAACTAGACTTGCCACAAGTCCATTTGAAATTTTTTTTTGCTTTTAGAGAGATAGATTTCAACATTTCTTATGCTATCCACTTGTGTACACAAGCTGATAGTATAGGAAATGTTGATAATGAAGTAGTATCTCTCTAATAGCAAATTCAAATGGACTTGTGTCAAGTCTAAGCTGTAACCTGCTTCCAAATTTTAAAAGAGTGAAGTCAAGTTATACCACGTCAAGTACGTGCGTTGTAAGTGCATCAAAGGACTAAAGAAACTATAGGTGCTAATTTTGAAGTTTGCAAAATATTCAGCCATTGTTCTCTGAACAAAGTATCAGGCGAATGTTCAGTATTCAATCCCAAATTTCTGGTTTTTTTTTAAGATTAATTAGTTTCTTTTGATTACAGACGAGCGATTATACTTGCGCGTAAACTTTGGAGTGTATACCTAATACATCAATACTGGTGCCAGAGCATCGTACATGTGTGACATTTCGACTTAATTTGCAGTTAAACACATGGTACAAAGTATGTTATGCTGTCGAGATGAGTGATTATTACACTTGGAATTCTGGGAATGTTTGTATGTGATGATATGTTGCGTGTTGCTCGGTTATATAATCACAAAAGCAAAGCAGAAACAATGCGTTATACGTTACGGTTAACACCTGATGGTACTCGAGTAGGATACGGTATAAACAGTACCTCGAAATGTCTCGTTCTTCTCTTAATTAGTGTTTATATATTATATAAATCTATTTTTTGCAGTATATATGAACTACAACGGGTGTATCATTAATCGGCGACAGGTATAAAGATGATATTTAGGTATATATTAAAACGACCCCTTTGATCCTGTTCAAATTGCCTATGCCTGTATGTAATGGGTCTATTCGTGTGTTCCTTCACATTTGGAGGTCTTGTTATAGAGGTTTTCTATTTGTTATAGTTTTCCCTGATAATATGGTATATTATAAATCATCGTGATCATCGATTGCTTTCAACCTTTATTAAAAAACATTTTGAAATACTAATCACATGATGTGAATACACATCGAATACACATTGACTGACGTTATACATGTTCCTAATTAAGCTTTTCTATTTGGATTAGTTTAGCATGCGTGACCACCCTCTGTAAAGCTGTCCGTGGACTGATTTTTGCTTTAACGTTCAGCGAACAATATTTCATAATTGTTTCTAGTTTTTCTCAGAAGCTTACCGTTTCTAGTTAATAATTTCCACGTTTCAAGTTTTTTTTTCACTGCATCTGACCGTTTCTAGTTTTTCACAGCACCTGACCATTCTATCTAAGGTATTCTAATACTGTTAACAAAACATGGGAACCATGTTGGTTTTGATCTTATTCTTTATGACGGGGTAGACAGAGAATGCTTGCATACTGGCCAGAAAACAATCGATAGTTAAACAAGAACGGCAACGCCAGACTTTGTCGATCATTTTGCGTATGGTATGGCTAGTGTGATTATGGTCCGTCTGTTTTGTGCCAGTCGATTTTGAGTTGTTTCTATAAGAACATCCTCACAAGTCAGGGTTTCTGTGCCACATGTATCCACCACATGTGGACATAGAAACCCTGACTTGTGAGGATGTGAGAACATTGGTTTATCCTCTGTAGTATCGTATGACAACGGTTCCACGATAACATCATTTATTCGGATAGGTTTCATACGTCTCTACCAGGAGAAAACACCGACCTTAGGTAGGAAAAAACAGACAATTCTTGACAATTAATATTGGAGTCGAGCACACCCTGTCATTTAAAAAAATCATGTTTAGATTAACAAATTCATCGCCGACGCAGTTTAATATAAGACCTAGGGGACACAATTTGTACCTCTTTGTCAGTTACCGTAATGTCAAAATGGCAGTTTGAGTACCGCATCAGCAATTAGATCGAATAAAACGATCTTTTCTTCACTTCCCCTTGCTGCATCCACGCGAAGTTTAAGGTGAGATTGACTATTTATTAAATTTTGCATATAGATACCCTGTCTAGAGCTTTCTTTGATTTCAATCATTTCTTAAATGATTTTTTTTCCAACTTTCTTTCGTCTGCTGTAGTATTGTTGCTATGGAGTATCTGGAATCGTCGTTATCTATCAGTTCGTAAAGGCTCAATTATAACATGTTCAGTACGTATCCATCAGGATAATCTGTTAATATAAGCCGGTAGTTTATCATGATGACAACTCAAGCAAATAAAAACATTTGGTTTTCAAATTGAAGAATATATATTGAGTATTCATCTTGTTAACTCTAAATTAAAGATTTTGATGATGAGGTAATGAAACGGTTCGTTTAGAGAATCATTATCACTTTTGTTATTGACATGGTTTCTTTTATGCTTAAAATGAATGATTACTTAATTTTCTGCCAAGATAATCTGCCAATACTGCGCGTTTACGCAAGTCTTCCGGTTCATTGTTTAGAATACAGTGAAAGGAAAACAGTATTAAAAAAATCGAAATTTAGTGTTGAATGCTACTTGTCGACAGAAACACCCAAAGAAGCGATTCGTCCTTAAATTGTAGTATGTTTAGAAGAAACCACATAAATATGACAGGTATTGAAAAAGGACGTTTTTTTATATTTTAACATGCAAGAACATAAAAAGGCTTGTTGGCTGTGTCATAATGTAAATAAAAATCTCTCCCTTTGTCCATAGAAAATTACATAAACGGGGATCAAACCCACTAGCTTCTTCAGTCGTGGAAAACAAGTTGTGTCCCTTACATAACAATGATAATTTGACTTCTTGTGTTCTTTGTATTATTAACCAACTGTTACTTGTATTTTAATTAATTTTTTTTTTTTGGGGGGGGGGTCTTTGCTCTTTAAAGGGTATAGGTAGTTTTTTAAAAATATTTTAACATGCAAGAAGATAAAAAAAGGCGCGTTTCCTGTGTCACCTAATAAATAAAAACCTCTCCCTTTGTCCACAACAGTTGACACAAACGGGGATCAAACCCACAAGCTTCTTCAATCGTGGAAAACGAGTCGTGTTCCTAACATAACAAGGCTAATTTGACTTCGTGCGTTCTTTTTATTAGGAACGGCAACTGGTATTTAAAAAATGTGCATCCTCACAAGTCAGGGTTTCTGTGTCCACGAACGTTCGTGGACACACGTTGACACTGAAGCCCTGACTTGTGAGGATGAGGTATGTGATCGACGTCAGTGGTACAGTTAGGCGGGTGGACTTGGTACTTTTTGATCTACCTGCAATATGAACTGTCGAGTTTGCCTCTCATATTTTGTGGCAAACATGGGGTGTACTCGAATCCTTACCCTAATATTCAAACATGCAAAACAGCATTTTTCCAAGAATAATAAGACAAAAACCCGACCATTTGATGATATACTACATATTCTGGCCAACTCAATCAGATATTTTTATAACATTAGATTAACAATGTTATTAAGTTTCTTCATAGCATTATGTAATGCATACCAAACCTCACCTTCTTTTTTCAATAACTAATATCTTGGATGTGATTTCTATTGGTGTAATGTATCTGTACTTCTTGAAACCATCAATCAACCATGTGTCTGTTATAACCACGTAGTTCATTCAAGTATGACAAGCTATTGTTTCATTTCTGGCTACTACAGCATGCAGGGGATCGTCTGCTAGTTGGAACATTTACATTGCACTTATTGTTCTCAAGTATTAGCGTGCATGCATTGTTAAATTAATTAAGAACATTAATGATTAGATTTCTTGATTGCTCCATACTGTATTTTAATAAATTGTTAGTAAATTAATGAAAACTGGCTTTAACAATGATTGATTGATTGAATGGTTGCTCAGCATCTAAGCTCTTCTCAGAACAAGTTAAGAAACACAAAATATATTCTGGAACTGGATGGACCAAACGGCTGAGAATTTGATGGCCCATAGAAAAATATTTTTGGTACTAATGGAAATTAAGTCTTTTGTAGTAACTACAATTAGCCTTCAATTTTACTTAAATTACGAAATGGAAAGGGGTCAATAATGCAAGAAGCTGGGCATTCTCCACACCTTGCATAGTATGGTCTGTGGTCAGGCTTTCTGTATTATAACCGGATAATGCCCAATGAGAAGGCATACTGGTCACGGAGTAGTTCTTGCCCAGAAGTAATTCTCGCCTACCGATATTTTGACAGTTTTTGTGAAAAATTGGCATTTTTAAAGTGATAAACGTAATTTGGTTTCGATTGAAGATAGTGAAATCTATCAAATGAAGCCTTTCATATCGATTTTAATGGAAAAATAACGACACAGTCACCAAAATGGCGAGAACTACTCTCTGACCAGTAGTGGGCTAAAAATAGTGGACAGGTTAAACTAGATACATAAATAATGTAATGCTGCAGTCTACACATGATAAAACAAGAAGTTGCCATTGGATATGGTAACATAACAAGTCAGAACTTGCTCATGTCCACTCCAAAGCATGATCATGGTAGACAAGCTACACCCAATGCGGATGGTTTAATAAGCCAACTTGACTTGAGCTGTGGTCTATTTGCCATAAATTTCCTATTATCCTATCAAGAGGAATTCGTTGAGCTATAGAAAACCTTTGTTACTGCTTTTTTATAAATAAGTGGGCAATACAGCTGTTGATATAAGTACATACATGTAGATTTAAATCTGCACTTTGGGTGGTGGAGTGAGGCATGTACTGTAGATTTTTCATTTTTCCCCCTCTTTTACAAGTACTTTGTTATTTGTTAAAAAAATGAGCAGAAGATTAATCATTTCCTTTCTTTTTTCCAGAATGACAAGAAGAAATAACAGAAGACTTATAGATGTTTTTTTTGATGAAATTCTACTTATTTTTGTGGTGTTTTTGGATTGGCAGTAATAATAAAAATATAATGCACAAAAACTTGCTCTTTTCCCATGAATACCAGAGGATACTACAAGAAAAATCTATCTACTGTTTGCTGCATGCAATAAAATTAATACCGGTACTTTATATTTGGAAAAAATAATTAATTCAGTTTTTCCACATTAAGCATTTTTTTTGTTGCTGTATCAGTTTTTTTGGAAGAGTGAGGCATAACTAACCCAACTGTATCCTACCAAGACCACTAAAGCTCTGTCTACTATTCAAATGCATGCTTAAAATTGCAAAAGTCTGAAATGGCAGGGTTGTTAAGGGTAGACAACTGTAGTAGTAGACTACACAAAAACTTGCTCTTTTCCCATGAATACCAGAGGATACTACGAGAAAAATCTATCTACTGTTTGCTGCATGCAATAAAATTAATACCGGTACTTTATATTTGGAAAAAATAATTAATTCAGTTTTTCCACATTAAGCATTTTTTTGTTGCTATATCAGTTTTTTTGGAAGAGTGAGGCATAACTAACCCAACTGTATCCTACCAAGACCACAAAAGCTCTGTCTACTATTCAAATGCATGCTTAAAATTGCAAAAGTCTGAAATGGCAGGGTTGTTAAGGGTAGACAACTGTAGTAGTAAACTACAAACAAAAATAGGTTCCTTGTTTTCCCTGTCTGCCTGCACATCATTCTTCCCAGTCAAAAATTAATTTATTCTGTGTATTAAGATGAAGTATATTTGACACTCTATGTTTAATCAATTTGTGAATACAAATTTAATCAGATTTGTGTGCAAACAGTCAAAAATTTACTACTACTACAAAGTTCACAGTTCTACTTTCTGATGTTTAAGATGTATCTCCTGTATCAATGAATTAATTTTTTTATGAATTTGATGAAAAAAGTCTCCCTCTTCCTCGCCAACAGCTAAAGTCAGGTATTCCTTTTCTATTCTCTCTAAATATGACAAAGTATTATATAAGCTTGGTTCACAGGTACTGAATAAAGCCAACATGGCCGACACAATCTTCTCTCGACTGTCATGGTCTGGCATAGAAACCAGCAATGGAACTAATGAATCACAAAGTCCTTGATGATATATACTGTCCTTTATTGGAACTCTGAAAAAAAAAATTAATTTTTTGTGTTTTAATTAGGTTGAACACCACTTTCAGCAATTTTTCAGCGATATCACATGGTCCAGTTTTTGGGAAGCTGGAGTGCCCAGTGGGGCCCAGTGAAAACCCATGAGCATTGGCTGGAAATCTGGCAATCTTTGTCAATTAAAGTTGTAGTCAAGCCCAACCTGCTAGCAGTTAGGCTTAAAGTTGCAAAATTAGTGCTGGCATGCCAGTGATCAAAATTTAGATAACCAAGTACCTTAACCCACGCAGCAACTTATGGAAATTTGTCATCTATATTATGGTCACAAGGTTTATATACTCAAGTTTCGAAGAAAGTTGGATGGTACCCTAGGCAAAACTGAAAGACTATGATTTCAATGTTCCTTCTGCAAAGTAGGAAGAAACCAAAAGCTATTGAGGGCATTTTCCTGACTATTAAAGCAAGATTTTCTACCAAACCATCTGCACTGACACATAAAACTAATTTAGTATTCTAGCTTTGGTATGTGTTCTTGGTATTAGATTTTCAGAGGTGTAAATTATTTGTAGAGTGCTTGCATTTTGGGTCTAGTTTTTATAGTTCACTCAAATACACTATGTATTGCACAATTATACAGAGTTGACTCTCATGTATCTACATTACACTGAGTACTTTTTTTTGAGGAGATCAAGCATTATTTACAAGCTACCATTCCTACGAAAAAACAAACCACATAAACTATTATGCTTAACACTATGTCAGACATCTTATCTGACATAATGTTAACAACAAGGGCTGGATTGCTACATGTAGTCAAATGTCCCCCACCGCTACAGTATCAAATTGCCTCAGAGGTGTGAGAAACTAAAATACAGGATAAAACTTCATCAGAATTTAAAAATTTTTAGTTCGACTCCTAAAAAAAAATTGGACAAATCAAAATGGTGGTTGTATCTACACATAACAAAAATGAATAACAAAGCAATCCATTGAACAGTTTCAGAGATGTGCCCACAACATCAACAATTGTATCATATTGATGAAATGGTCGAAATCCCGCAACTCCTATCTTATGCACATCTACACAATATAACAATTAATCCTACCAAATATCAAAGCAATCTGTCAAGTGGTTTCAGAGCAGATGCTCAATAAGATTTACAGTTGTACAATATTGCTAAAAAAAGTCAAATGGTTGAGGTCCCATTACACCTACAAAATTTCACAAATCAAAATGATGGTAGATTATGCACATCTACACATCATAACAATTAATCCTACCAAATATCAAAGCAATCCAACAAGCGGTTTCTGAAGAGTTGTGTCCACAAAAGTGTTGACGGACAGTCAGACGCACGCACAGATGCATGGACACAGATCACTACTGTCCCTACATCGTGTTGCAATGGAGGACAAAAAAGACACAATACACTTGTATTGACTATGGAAAACTGATCAAAAAGATATTAAGGACTTACTCATTGTATTGTTTATACTTCTCTTCACTAGGTTCTAACTGATTCAACCAATGGAGCTGTAAAACACAAAAATGTTCAATGTCCTCGGGTAACAATGAAATAAACAGACAAATGTATTTGATTGTTTTGTTTGAATATTGTTTAACGCCACTTTCAGGAATTTTTCAACTACCGTATAACTGGTAATTTTTGCGGTAATTAAATTATGGGTTATTTCGCGGTTGACAATTTAAAAATCGCATAAAAAAGTATGAAGTATTCCTATCCATAAATAACAGTAAAGTTTCACAAACTTGTGTTGATCGATTTTTTGTTACCTTTCGGGATATAAATTATATTAATTATCTAAGTGGTAAATAAAAATCATCGAAGCAAAGTGAATATTTTTCTCGTTTTCGGAGTTTTAATAAAATATTCACTATAAAAACACTAATAAATTTTTCCTTTATTGTTATTGTCCATCAGATAGATACAAAATAAAGGATGTTTTTACAAGAAACAAAAACACTAAAAAATTTTCCTTTATTTTTATTGTCTACCGGTATAAAACAAAGGATGTTTATACAAGAAACTGTGATTAATCCGTTATTTAACCGTTATTATAACCTGTAAATATCGATTTCTAATTAAAACATCTACCTGTCATTTGTCTGAGTGTATTAACCAAGTTCTATCAGAAACTGATTGTCAATGCAATCCCAATTAATAAAAAACTCACTTTATTTTACCTGTTTTGCAGATTTTTTTCTGCACTTTTTTTTCATTATTTAAGGTACACTTACAGGTGAATTTATTCCACCACAAGTCATATATCAGGGAACAACAGAAGTTTTTAATGATCAATTTGATTTTCCTTTAGCATGGAACATAACTCATAGCCCAAATCACTGGGCTAATCAGGATACACAACAGAAATAAAAACTCGACATTTTTTTTGTTAAAGATTTAAAAATTAAAATCAGCAAAAATAAAATATCAGAATTCCAATCCGCAAAAATTTCACACCGCAAAAATTACCAGTTATACGGTATATCAGGCATCCAGTTTTTATTGCGGGAGGAAGCCGGAGTACCCAGAGAGAACCCCCGACCTTCGGTAAAAAAACTGGCAATCCATGTCAATTAAGATTGGTGTCGAGTACCCCTGCCTGCAGTGAGAATCGAACCCGCAATCTCAGTGTTGACAGACCACGTGATCAATAGTAGACGAACTACCTTAACCACTCGGCCACCAAGGCCCCCAAATGTATTTGAACTGTGTTAATATAATGATGTTAGTTTGAATGCTTGTTTCTTTTTTTATGCCACTTGCAGCCATGTTTCAGCTGTATTATGACATCCACTCTTTGTTGGTGGGAGTAATCTCGTTGATAAAGTCGAGCACATCTCAACAAGTTAATGCTCTCATAAGATAGTTAAGCTACAATTAAACCTTTCATCCAACATTTAATAGGTAAAGGGAAGCAACTCATGTTTATTGGTATAATGTGTTTCAGAAATATCTCAAATTTTATTAAGTCCTGCAAGTGGAATCCTAAGATCTGTTTGTTAATTTGTGTTACTTGTACAAACAGCTTCAGAAGATATACACAGACTCCATCATGATCACTACAAGGCTTTTAAAAGAGAAAAAAAAAACCAAAATGATTCTCTTGGTTTCATTACTGACCTGTTCTTCTGTCAGGTCACTCATTAGAGTGACAACTTTGACTTGTAAAACACCAAGTTTATCATCCTTAAACAACTGCATCATGGACTGAAGTCCTCCTTGCTCAAAGAACTTCTTCTGAGCGAATGGGAAATCTCTGATCATGGAAGACAAGGCAAACATAGCTTTCTTTTTGACTTCAATACTGGCATCTGTGGCCAGAGATCGAATCAGCTGATGTAAAGCTCCAGATTCTACAGCATAGATCTTTACTTTAGGGTTGCTGAAAAAAGTATTTGCTACCAGTAAATACATGTAATTTATATGATACATGTAGTATTTTTATCATTTATGTAAGTAATACAGACAATTTAATGTAAGTCTAGGTCTGCATTGTGTAAACTTGGGATGGCTGCTGCTGACACACACATTCCAACAGACATATACATAAGTATTTCTATTTTTTTTTTGTTAGATTGGTGTACAATGCCACTTAAGCCATTTTCCAGCCAAATCATGGCATCCAGTTTTTATGGGCAGATGAAGCTGGATTACCCCATAAAAAAGGGAGTAAATCTGGCAATTCAAGGTCACAAACTTTTAGTACCAGGGCGCAGTGAAAGAAACTGAGCATGTATTCAATTATCCTAAAGTCAGTGTACTTTGGCAGAGGTTTTTTGAGTGATATTGATATTGATATTGAATGGTGTTTTAACGCCACTTTCAGCAATTTTTCAGCTATTTCATGGCGTCCAGTTTTTATTGGGGGAGGAAGCCGGAGTACCCGGAGAGAACCCCCGACCTGCGGTAGGAAAACTGGCAATCCTTGTCAATTAAGATTGGAGTCGAGTACACCCTGCCTGCAGTGAGAATCGAACCCGCAATCTCAGTGTTGACAGACCACGTGATCAATAGTAGACGAACTACCTTGACCACTCGGCCACCGAGGCCCCTTTTTTGAGTGACAAAAAGTGCTTAGCGCATATGTTTAAATTTATGTTCCTTTTCCAAAAGGTGCAAATTGAAATCAACAATTATTTTTCACATTTCATCAGCATTTTGAAATGGGGCGGTTTTTCATTTTCATAGGGCAATGTCTATAGTAAAATTTTGACCTAAATTACATGTAGAGGGGAACTGTAAACTAGTAGCGGTGATTTTTGTCTTTTCGTAATCTATTAGGCAATATTGTTTGCAGTTGAAGAAGGAAAGTCCAGTGGTTTATACAAATACCATTGAATGTCATAAAAGCAGACAAACTTTTGTAAACAATGTAAGGTCCCTTTGGAAACAAAAATGGCTGAGTTACAACGTAAACTTTCTGTATCAAAAGTCAAGGATGACTTGTGACACTTGAACAACAGAGGCATAGTATTAAAAGGTTATCATGGATTTTTGCAATAAAAAGGTACAATATTTAATAAGAAAAAAATGAAAGAAATCGGACTCCACATGGGTGTGACTTTTGATTTGCTCCCTTTAAAAAAGATCAATTGAGAAAATTTGTGGTATGGCAAGTAAACAATTAACAAATATTTTAACACAACTTGTCTTCTAGTGACCTACATGTAGCTGTTCAATAAAAGTTTAAAAATTTGAATTGGCCAGTGAAATTTTAAGCTTGTGGTCCAATAGGCCATCTGATATGAAAAGGTACTTCGACAATGTTTTTTTCATGCATTTCGTCTGTACAACAAGTTTGAAACTAAGGACTAAAATAAACCTCCCTAGATGGAATTTTCAATATGTTTTATTGCAACATCAACAATGTCTATGAGAAACATAATAAATCATGTAATCATTACCTCTGAACTGCAGCACCTAGGGCAAATGCAGACAATGACCTCAAACTCGGATCAGTGTAGTTCAAACCTTGTACTAATAATGACATCCCTCCCAAGTCACAGAACAAAACTGCATTGTCATACTGTAATGGAAACAATCCACACAACTCAAATAAATTAGAGTCTGATAATGGATTAAGGGGAAGTAATTCATAAAAACAAACTATAATTTTTAACTTAAATGAAGAGCAAAGTAAGTAAAGTTTAGCCACAGGAATTTGACCTAATATAGACTTCTTCACAAACAGTTTTTTACTAGTTTTGGCCATATTTCTTGTTTTCGTCTCCAATCTATTTCACGATTTTTCTCAGTTTAATAATATTGTAACTATTAAATATAAGATTTCTGTTTGTTTTAATGTTGTTTAAGCCACTTTTAGCAATTTTTCAGCTATATAATGGCATTCGGTTTTTCTTGGGGGAGGTACTCCGACCTTCAGTAGAAAAACTGACAATCCATGTCAATTAAGATTAAAGTAGAGTACACATTTCCCAAAGTGAGACTCGAAACCTGCAACCTCAGTGTTGACAGACCATATGATTAACAGCAGACAAACTACCTTAACCACTCGCTCACTGAGGCCCCCTTCGATACAAGATACAACTTATTAAATGATATTGTACTGCACACTAAATGTAAATGTAAAATGGATAGAAAAATGCATTTTTACAGATACTTTCATTTCAGCTACTTTAATATATGTTTATTTTCATGTATTCTTGAAAAGTATAACTTGTACATCCAAAAAGAATAATTTTTCAGTTGTGATAGATAACAACACTCCAAAACACAGATTCTCTGAGAAAATTTGGGTGTCACACCATGCAACACCAAGAAATTTTACTCATTCAAGTGTTTGAGTGATCATCCTCTCTGGGTGTACTATATATGTAACATACTGATATCCATATATCATACAATAATCATAAGACTTACCTGATGAAGGTGATACTCCAAATCTGATAACACAAGTTCTCGTTGATCTGATGTTATATTAGTTGAGTTGAGTTTTTCGTATAGCTCAGTTACTATTTCCTGTCCAGTTTTTATACCCATATTCATCATTTTAAAATCTTCCTTCAACTCGGCATAACTTCGGAACTTTTCTTTGATTTCTTTTGCTCGCTGAAAAAAACCCACAAATTATCACAATAATCTAAATAACTGCACTTGATAGTTTATTTAAAGTTAAATACATTATATTTCTCTCATTGACATGTGACATTTGAATAAGCAAACAATGAGTTGTATAATTTTTTAAAATATATTTTTTTTCAACACCGCCTCTTTTATTTACTATCCTGAGTACTGGGAATTATTTGGCCCACAGAGTTGCTCAGTAGGTCACCAGGTGGAAACACTCTTTTTCTTTGAGGGGTTGTTCGGGTATTAGGCCTGGTTGTGGAGCATAATTGGTAACATGTTTAGCGCATTACTGGTGCTACATAAAGCTTAATATTATCTCCCTAACAAATACACACACTTTTACAGAGGCAGTCCCATTTCCCAAATTTATTATTGTTTGTTAACTTGTTCTCCTTCTGATTATAGTTGTAATACTTCGGGGATACAAAGCATGATGTGCCAGATGAAAAGGAAGGTTCACCTATACAAAACACAATGTGCTACATCATGTTCAGTAGATACACCTACTTTTGGTCTGGCACATCATGTTTTGTATAAGTACACCTACCTTTTCATCTGGCACATTATGTTTTGTATAGGTAAACCTACCTTTTTGTCTGGCACATCATGTTTTGTATAGGTAAACCTGCCTTTTCATCTGGTACATCATGTTTTGTATATAGGTACACCTACCTTTTCATCTGGTATATCATGTATTGTAGCTTTAAACTCTTTTAGAGCTTTCTTTAATTCTTCATGTGTAAATTCTTGACTATCTGTATTAACCATACCTGTCAAGTAATATACTTATAGTGTCAGTCCTAATCAAGTGTTTCATGCATAAATAATTATTAAAGGGAAACTTCGCGAAAAAATGACAATTTTGATATGTTATTCTTTAATTTAAAAGAAACACATTTGCCTCTTGATGTTTTATTATATTTTCAGTGGTTAAGTTTCTGCATTGAATTTACAGTGTAAAAAATGCAATTATGGCGGTCCGCCATCTTGTCACTAACTTGTCACTAGATGGCGATACTAGACATTCATGTACCTTAAAAGTGGTCTTATGATAATACCGCGAAACGGTCAATAACAGAAGGTTGTACTATAAGATGAGATTGTGGAAAGGTTCCGTTTCGTATTCCTGATCAAAGCAAAAAAATCGACTTGTGGAACAAGTAGTTAACCAGTTTACATAAATAACATAAATAAGGGTCATTAAATGAAATATTTTTAAATACTCTGTTTACGCGCATCAAAATTTCACTTCACGTTTAGTCCATTTATTATTATTATTATTATTATTATAATAATTATTATTATTACTGGTAACATTTATTGTGCGTGTGCGTAACACAGTTTCCAAAATTTTACATGTGTATATTTCAGTCAACGTGTAAGTTTTATGTTTCCTCTGACTTGGCTTCTAAAGGTATTCAAAATCTTATATACAACCTGTGTTCTGACACTTCGGTGTATAGAAATTAAACCTGTCTTGGGCAGGAGGGGGCGTGCCGTTCTAATTTTGAATTACATGATTAACCTTTAATCTGGTTAGCTTTTGAAACAGTCTGAATATTCATACTTCAAAGTCGGCACCAAATGATCTAGTAATTGCAATAAACATCCTGTTTGATTACCTGCTAATTCTGTTAATTACCCTTCATAAACGAGTAATGATTTACCTGTAACATTTTCACGTCCAGGTACAAATGCCGTTTCAAGACGTGCAAAATTATCTACGGAATTTTATTTTATGTATAAAAATAATTATATTAATATATTTCTTATAACAATTATTATTTAAGTAAATTCTATCTGAATTAAATAAAGACAGATTAAAATTTGTGTCTAAAAATACTTTTAATACAAAGATCATTAAAACATTAAGACGTATTTGGTAATCTTATGTTGTCAGCTGGTCATTAGTCATCACCACAGTTTATATATTCTTCAAAGAGCAAAGGCAGAAAAACATGTTTTGAAACTGGATTATTTATCATATTTACTAGTTAATTACATTTATCACGTCACAAACACAGTCATGTGATAAAATACTGTCAATATGGCGGCCCCCATACACAAAATTTTACAACCTTTAATCCACTCTAGAAGAGTAATGGTAAGGAATATAATAAAACATCAAAAGGCAATTATATTTCTTTCTATTTGAAGAAAAACATATCAATTTTCATTTTTTCACGAAGTTTCCCTTTAAAGGAAAAAGGCATTCAAGACCTTTTTTTGTCAAAATATGGCTAAAAAAAGCCAAAAAATATTGATGTGATGTAGCTTTAATTTTAACAGTGAATGAACTTCTATAAAATGAAAAAGAATGTTCACATTATATTTCTGTGGTGACAAAGTTTCTTGTTATTTCATGATATATCAAATTCCTAGTATTATATATATATATATATATATATATAAAATGCAATCTACCGTACCTTAATACATAAATAAATCTAAAAATGTATTAGATTCCTTGTTGCCATGCTACCATGAAAAATATGACAATACTTTATTCAATTTGGAAAATTGTGTTGTTTCTAGTGTATACTTATACATGTACCTTTATCGAATTATATATTTTGATAGTTTAATTGCAGGTACATTAAGAACTAAATATTATCTTAAATTCCCCATGTACTTTAAGTATGCATGGATTTAACTTAAATTTTGCTAGATTTTTGCTGAGTGATGTCAAAAGGATTGCTCATTTTTTAACATAATTTTCATTTTTTAAAATGTACCTTCCTTATCCCCCGATTTCCAATACTTATGGCCTTCATCGCCCTCCACTAGTTTTGCCTCCCTCTGTCCAGTTTCCAAGTTCAATCTCACATGTAAGCCTGCTGGAATAGCCTGACCTGAAAGTGGAAATGTTTTCAACAATTCAATAATGTATTATGTTATATTAAAATGAACTACTTGTCACAATTATTTAGACAGTTGATATATAAATGTGATCATGAAGATAAAGTGGATTGATATTGTGTTTAATATGTTACCACTATAGGTTAAAATTTGTTTTTGGAGAAGATTAACACCAACCACTATCATACACATATTTTGCTAAGTGAACACTGTAAGTGTTGAACACTTAACGAAATAGCAAAATATCTGTGCATCACCATATAATGTTTTTTGTTTGATGGTGTTTTAACGCCACTTTTAGCAATTTTTCAGCTATATCATGGCGTCCAGTTTTTATTGGGGGAGGAAGCCGGAGTACCCGGAGAAAACCCCAACCTGCAGTAGGAAAACTGGCAATCCTTGTCAATTAAGATTGGAGTCGAGTACACCCTGCCTGCAGTCAGAATCGAACCCACAATCTCAGTGTTGAAGACCATGTGATCAATAGTAGACGAACTACCTTAACCACTCGGCCACCGAGGACCCTATCGCCATAATGTTAACAGAAACAACATTCTTTTCATACGCATTGTATCACATAATTAAAGGGGATCCATAAACTACACATTGTTGGCTTCCTCTACATTTACCATGTTATAAGTATATATATGGGCGGTTTAAAAAAAAATGACCCCAACAGGTCCGGGTCCTCTAATTTTGTCAAATTAATAGATATATTATTTCAAAATAGTTAAAAATGTATGTCTAGTTGTGGGTTACATGTCTGCAAAAAATCTTAAAGATATCTCAGAAAACAAAAAAGTTAGGCCAAAAAAACATGCCAAAATTGTCAGGAGTGCAACACTTTTTTGTAACACTTTAAAAAAATGTCATTTTTTAAAAGGTCACCAAATTGTCAAATCTAGCAATATGTGCATAATTCTTTTTTTATTACAAAGTTTCAGGTGTTAACTTATTGAGAGATATAAAAAGAAAGTATGTCGCATTTTAAAAAGTATGAAAATATTGTTTTGAAAAAAAGATCTATCCTGTCAGGAGTGCAACACAAATTTAAGTTATTTTGCATTAAGTTCTTGATAGAAATTTTTTCCTTTTGTTTTCAATAATTAAACCAAAACAAAATCATAAATATACCTTTGCTGCATCAAAACAGTCACTGCAATATACCCTAAAACTGGTAATCTGAACAGGGACAACAAATAAAACAGAGCACCCTCAACTGTCAGTAGTACAACAAATGACATGTTTTTAGATATATTTTCTTTGTAATGTGACTTATTTTGTGTATTTCTTTAATTTTTAGCAGAAGCTATACAGAATCGTTGAATAAGTATTTCAGATGGCTGAAAAATACCTTTTACATTAATTTTTTTAATGTCAGGAGTGCAGCAGTTTTTTATTGATCTTCAATTGTATCATAATATGAAATATTTTATGAAGATTTATTCATTATAATTATTTTAATTTAAGTTAAGGAAACTTTTCTTAGAAATTAATTGTTACAATAGCAGTTTATGAGCTTAAAATTTGATAAAAATTCTTATTTTGTGTACAATTTAGTTGTCTCTCATATTGATACCAACTGTTTTTTATAATCTAGAGACATATTCTAACAGCTAATTGTTTTATATGTTCATTTTTCAATTGGCATTAAAAAAATATACTGTTGAAAAACATATCTGTTCATTTATCTAAGATGTCCTGTTTTAAATGTCATCCATGTAAATGTTGCACTCCTGACACAATATTTAAATGAATAGATGATTGCAACTATACTGCAAAATTATGGTTCTCCATATGGATGGAACAAAGACTACGATTGGGAATGGTGTCTTTTGATTATAAAAACAGTTGGTATCAATATGAGAGCCAACTAAATTGTACACAATATATGAATTTTTATAAAATCTGAAGCTCAATTTTAAACAAACTGCTACACTCCTGACATTAAACAATGAATGTGAAAGGTATTATCATCCATCTGAAATATTTATTCAATGCTTCTGTGTAGCTTCTGCTGAAAAATAAAGAGAAAACACAAAATAAAAGAACTTTTAAAGAAACATATCTACAATGTAAGAACATGTCATTTGTTGCACTCCTGACAGTTGAGGGTGCTCTGTTTTACTTGGTGTCCCTGATCAGATTACCAGTTTTAGGGTATCTTGCTGTGACTGCTCTGATGCAGCAAAGGTATATTTATGATTTTATTTTGGTTTAATCATTGATAACAAAAGGAAAAAATTTCTACCAAGAACTAAATGCAACGTTGCTTAAATTTGTGTTGCACTCATGACGGGTAGTTTTTTCAGAACAATATTTTCATACTTTCTTTTGACATTTCTCAATTAGTTAACACATGAACTGTGTAATAAAAAAAGAATTATGCACATATTGCTAGATTTGACAATTTTGTGACCTGTTAAAAAATGACATATTTAGGTGCCACAGAAGTGTTGCACTCCTGACAATTTTTGCATGTTTTTTTGGCATAACTTTTTTGTTTTCTGATATATCTTCAAGATGTTTTGCAGACATGTTTCCCACAACTAGACATACATTAGATAACTATTTAGAAATAATATATCTATTAATTTGACAAAATTAGAGGACCATAATCTGTTGGGGTCATTTTTTTAAACAGCTTATATACTAATTTTGTTCTTTCTCAAATATCCTTTTGAAAATGTTCAGATATATGAAATTTGTTCCCAGCAATATCACAAAATTACCTCAGTACTTTTTAAAGAATGTATTTCCTTCTTTTATTTGTTTTAACCTGGAGTGTGAGGAGTGCAACAAAATCAGACTAAACATAGTACTTTTTCTACAACCTACCATTTTCAAATAATTTAACTTTATCATGAAATTTTTTTTCTCAATGGATGACTTACAATTACAATTTAAAAATTTTGTTGCCATATGCAAAAATACATACTACTTTTGACTCAATAAAAATTTTAAGAGGTAGATAACAAAAGAATTTTCAAAAATTCTTGAAAAAAAAATATTTTTTTTGAAAAAGTACAATTGGATATTGTTCAAAATCTTGCACAGGAAGTCATTAGTATTTGTTACATTGTTTAAGAAAACAGCAACAAGTTATATGAAACATAACATTGTTAAACTGAAGTAAAATATATAAATGTTAAGAGTGTTTTATATTTCAAAATTTGTTCAATAAAATATTATAAAAACTTTATTTCTAATCTTTTCGTTAATTTCTTTTTTGATTTATTAACTTCAACGTATGCACATTTGGAAATTATGAACAAAAACTTGATATGCTCATGTTTAAATTTGACATTTTTTTCACATGTTGGGGTCATATTTTTTTAAACAGCCCAAATGCAATATAAAGCTGGTTACAAACACTTGTAATTCACTAAGAAATGATTTAAAATACCTTGTTTTACTGTTTTCCAGTCTTTGGTAGGATAAAAGACATCCAAAGGATCAATTTTTTCCTCAGAATCCCCATTTTCAACAGTAACATCACCTGAAATATCCATAATTATACAATATATATATTTAACAATACGACAAAAAAGATTGTTAAATGATGAAACTTAAATCATAGAATGATAATGCAAATTTAATAATGATGCCAAAAGTTGTGTAAGTGTATTTAAAGTTACAAATATATTCAAATACAAGAACATTGGATATTGTATTCAGATCATGGCTACTTACTAGTATTTGCAAATTCATATACATGTACATGTAGAATACTGGGCCTAGTTTAAGCACAAGCTATTTATTTAAGTCATGGTCCCTAAATTTGTTTAAATGAGTTTAAGTTAATTAGAATGTATGCCAAGAAACTGCAATAAAAACTGATTGATTATATTTTTCAAGGCCATTGACAGATTGATGACATGCAATGCCTATTCACACATTATATCGACACTTATGCACACAACAAAACATGAAAAATTGCAGTGACCAGTAATTTCAGTAAACATTTTTATTTTAACAAATGCTCCTGAACAATTTCTGGAAATCACAAGACCCGTTTTCTCTAAATTATAGTCCAGAAATTACATTGCTAACAAAAACAAACCATTGTCATCATCAACGTCTTCAACAACTGTTAAAGCTCCTGGGGGATGTTCACTGCTCACACACATGTAATAACAGCACACCAAAAACAGTATAATACTCATCACATTTAGCACTCTGATACTATTGATTAACTTTGCCATTCCTGTAAACAAACGTAAACATTTGTCTAATGCATATTATTTAAAGAAATTAACATCTTGACAATTTAGTCTTTTTGTACATGAAGTTGAATGTCTAACACTTCCAGGCTTATAAAATTGTTATTGGGCTAAATCTGATTACATTAACAAAAATTATGTTAAAATACTCTGACAATAGAAGTGACTCAACTATTAACTTATTTTTCGACTACAGATCGCCTAAATTAAACCAGAAATTTTTGTCACTATACTAAATGCATCACCCCCTTGGAAAAAATTTAGAGCTTGCATTTTTTTATTATTCCATATTTTATTTTTTTATTATAAAAATCCAGTGGAAAAAATTTAGAGAAGATGACCTGTTAATGCTTTATAGTATGCCTCTGCTATTTACTTGTTACAAATTGTCCTTGACTTTTTCTACGGTAATTTTACATTATAAGTCAGCCATTTTTGTTTCTAAAGGGACCTTGCTTTGTGTAAATATGTTTGTCTGCTTTCGTGACGTTCAATGGTATTCTGACAAACTGTCTGACTTAACTGCAGAAGACTAACAAAGGATTTGGAATAGACAACAATCGACTGTTCCTAAAGTACACTTCCTTCTAATTGACGACTTTCCAATTTAAAAATCGACACCTATTGTCCACTTCCGGTACTAAAAACTGCGACTGTAGCCACAGTTTGTCATATCATAGGTCACCACACTCTAAAAAAGTAGGTAGAAGTCACTTCTCCCTGGCAGCCAAACAGGAAGAAGTGAGGCCCTGATAGGGAGACTTAGGAAGACATTAGGGAGAAGTCAGGGGGACCGTACAAATAATTAATTTTCGCAGTAGTTACATACATTTTTCATTATTTACATCATTTTTTTTATAATTGTGGATTTCCAAGAACATTTCTCTTGTGTTTTAAACCACAACACACTTAGATTCAGTTTTTTTTCTTTCTTTTTCATTATTATTCATGGTACACAATATCAAATAGCACATAACCTTTATCATAATAAAATCAATGAAAAAAAAGCACCAGATATAGTGACTATTTTTCTGTCTACTTCAGTACTTGTAGCCATACAAGGTATTCACAAAAAAACATAGATCAACTAAAATTATTTGTATATGTGTAGACATAAACATCATTCATGAAGTTCTTGTATACATCATAATATTTCTAACAGTTTGTTATGAACATGCCATGTTTATCTGAGCAAAATTTTCAAAGAAGATATAATAACATAACATTAAACCCAGCAATAATTCTTCTGTTCAGCACACTTCCACTTGGACAAAGTTGTGCTGATCAAAATTGCTTTATGGGACACCCATCAACAGAACTTCTCATGATGTCAATAATTAAATTACTATATTTAGTACATCTTTATTCTTTCAAGTGCAGCTCATATATTTATCAAAGAAAATTGTAAACATACAATACACTTTGAAAGAACTGAAGTTTGAAACCAAGTGAAAGTGTTTGTTTATAAAAAAAGATTTTTCATTATGGGCCGTTGCACTTTACTTTTCTTCGTTATTCACTTCCAGTACTTAGTCACATCTTGTAAATAAACAAATGGCGCGTAATCCAGTTGAAAACGTAAATCCTTTGAAAAAATGTTAAATACGCATATTATTTGCCGTTTTTTATTGGAATTACACATTTACTGATAAATTGGTAGGCTGGGTGAATCATTTGGACCAGATCATATACAAGTATCTTCTGTGAACCATCGGGCGACTTGAGGGAAATAACCGGGCGACTTCAGGTCCCAGTAGGGCGACTTTGTCGCCCACTTCGCCCAGTATGGTAAGCCCTGCATATTGAAAACTTGTGAATGTTATTAAAATCCCCTGCTGTGTAAACATGATTGCTAATCAATTAACCGATGTGTTTATTCCACAATTTACCTGATGCTGATCTCAGGTAGAACCCCAGCTGTTTTATAGCTTGTTGAAACAAGCTTACCAGTGACATCCGTGTTTTAATATTCAAACTCACTTGTTGCCTTTGGCTATAGTAACATCTACTTACTAGTATGAGGTTAATTAGATGAAAATTTAATTGGCATAGACAAACAATACAAAAACAATGCAAAATCTTTTTTAGTATCAAAGTCTTTTAGTTATGATAGTCGTAGCTTTTTTGACTGGAAGTCAAAGGGGGAGATAAAACATATAAAACTGGCATTGGGTCAATTAAGTTCAAATTTTAGAATGTTTGTTTGTTTGTATGATGTTTAACGCCGCTTTCAGCTATGTCCCTTGCGTACAGTTTTTATTGGGGAGGAAGCCAGAGTACCTGGAGAAAACCGCCGACCTTTGGTAGGAAAACTGGCAATCCTTGTCAATTAAGATTGGAGTCGAGTACACCCTGCACGCAGTGAGACTCGAACCCGAAACCTCAGTGTTGACAGACCACGTCATCAATAGTAGTCGAACTACCTTGACCACTCATGATCAGCCCCCAAATTTTAGAATGGAAAATCGTCCTACACAAAATAAAAAAACCGCCATATTTTAAAACACTGAGTATCTAGAGAAAATAATTGTTGCTTTCAAAAAGTACCCTTCTTGATTTACAAAAGGAGCATAAGCTGAATAATACGCAGTAAGCACTTTTCATTTGTCACGCAAAAAAACCCTCTTCAAAATACATTCACTCTTTTAGTTCTATAACATAAAACCTCCCTTTCACGTTTATATTTATCTTTTTCATCTGACTTTTACATTTTTTATTATTATTTGAAATGTGAGGTTTTATCCGTCAGTCGATTTTTCTCGGAGCAAAATTTTTTCAGAAGTTCTGAATAGTTTAACATGTGAAATATCATGAAACTAACATGAACACAAAGACTATACCTGTTTTCGATGAATTAAACTATGTTCAATAAATAAGTAATCCTGCATGTTTGAAATATCGAGACGAAATTTTTCTGCGAGCTGACATTTTGAATTTAACAGTTGATCAACATTACGGAATCAAGTAATATTTTAATGGCGGAATGAATACAATTTGTTTCAATTGTAACACATGGAAAATTCGTTTCGTCAAAAACCGATCGATAAGATAGATTTAATTGGGGTCAGCCATTGAATGTAATGGGAGTTAAGGGATACCTCAAATAAAGCTTCAAACAGGACTTGAAAAATCCATGATATGCTAAGGTAAGACAATTTTAGCACAGTTTGCATGGTTGTACAAACTTTTTTCATATCAAACTTAACATAAACATTCCGCACGATTTTCTTGTGAATTTGCGCACGGGAAAATGCGTTTAAAGATGAAACCTTGAATTTCACTAAAAACATAAAATATCAATATCCGATAAAAAATGTCGAAAATAAACATGAAATGAGAGGTTTTATTAATGGAACTATCACTCTTTTTGCATGTGTCGTTTTGTTTTTGTTGCATCTTGCTTAGTCAGAAAGACGACCACTCTAATTTCCATTCTTCCAATTACCTTATGATAATTAAAATAACCCAATGGATGTGATTAAAGTTAAGACCCTTTAACAATGTACATACAGTACCTTTTGGATCTTATTGTTGGTACGGTAGCCGTAGGTTCTATTGATAAACGATGATCCCCACCTGCAGTTATGTATATCCTACAATAAATTTGTTACTACTGATACAATAAAGTGTGTTTTGAGTTTATTCAATACCATAATTAATTTATCATTTTGATCTTACATCAGAAAATTCAATGCTTACTTGTCGATTTCTGCAACTAACACGTCGTCTTAAAATGTTTTTCGACTTTCTCTGGTTTTTTCTCGTTATGAAACGAAAGAACAAAACATACCGGGAGAACCAGTTTTCGGGAAACAGATGATGTTGTGAAAGCAATCGGATCCCCTCGGTTATTTCTGCCTGTCACTCTTTCCGAATATTGACGGAAATGGCCGAGAGACGTTCCGATTGGTTGGAAAGGTGTGTTTGATTTGATTCCTTGTAAACCCCAGATGCACGTGCAAGGTGTGATGACTTGTTTGGGCGGTCCAAGTCTTATCGCATTTTGCCATAACACACAGAACAGGACACATCAAAGGAAGGAAAGACTACCCTCCACTATGAATGAACCTGCAAGAGAGTACTTTTGGGGTAAAAAAAACAAGCCAAATTATGAATACTATGAGCTCATACAATATTCTTTTTAAATTAATCATTACTACTTTGTTTGTGTGTAATATCTCTAAAACTAAAAAAAGATTTAAAGAAAGGTCACATATATATACTGTACAATCTTGTCAACAGTTAAGAACACCCGGTTCTGTTTAGTATTGAATGAAAGACTAATCTTGAAAATTACAATGTTTAATAGAAAATGCACACAGTTCAGTAACTTGAATTAGCGGGGGGGGGGGGGGGGGGGGGGGGGATGGGGGGGGAGATCTTTTTGTAAATGTGTGTGGGCATTTTTACAGGTGTGTTAGGCCATGTAAAAAAAATCGTTAGCTTCTCAGGCCACTTCAAATTTTTTTATGAGGCAGGGAGGAGTCTTTTTTTCCTTGTTTTTTCTTAACAAAATTGTTGCTTCTCAGGCCATTTTTCAAATTTTTTAATGAGGCAGGGCGGCTTTTTTTTTTCTGGCATGTACTTGTGTAAACTTTCATCATGTCTGAATTATTAAAATATAGCATCTGTTATATACTGGTATATAAAACAAGAAATTGAAGAATTCTGTTTTAATGGGAAATTAAAACCAACTTTTTGTATACATATTTGTTGTCTTCTTTTTGATATATGTACTGCAATTGGTAACCGAACAACTTGGACCGTAGTAAGGACAGCTCGGCCCGTAGAAAATAGGACAACTCTGACCGCATTTATTTCTTATACTGTCATTAAAATATTAAAATACAGTAGTCCTGTTTATAATATTTATCCATATAACGGTATAAGTTTTTTTCTAGTAAATTGAAATAGTTCTACTCGAATATAAATTATACTGATTTAATTATATAAAAGTTAAATGTCAAGATGAAAAATGCGACACAAATAACAACATTAAATCTTAAGAATTCAGAAAACACTCACAATTATCTATAATAATTAATGTGATCGGTAATCATGGTTCAATTTTAAGATCTGAAAGAATTTGAGCTTGTTTGTTTTCAAATAAGTGAATTTAGTGAAACTTAATTAGATAGAAACTTCTGCGATTCCAAATGAGTAGCTTGGTCAAGATGTGAAAAAATGGTGACAACATGATACCATACTCTGATATCACAATTCCCTTATTTTAAAATAAATATATGTTGAAGCTTTTTTTTGTTTTGTTTTTTTTTCTGATACATAGTAAATTTCACGTTAAACAACAAATTTCAGTCTGGTCAACTGCTGTACAGTTAATAAAATAAACATCTGCAGTTAACAAACAAAAACTTTATTTTTACATGACAATATAGATTTCTTGGAACATAAATTATAGGACAACTCGACCGAATATGAATAACATGGTCCGAGTTGTCTCGCATTCCTGCAATGGCATAATGGACCTCGCAATGAAGGCATCGGCTTTAATTGATTCTAACAAATCCCCAAGGGTATTCTGTCATATAATCGCAATGAATTTTCCACGGTATTATTGTTTTTCCTCCCGAGAGGACTTGGCATGACATCAAAGACGATGCCATGCTGACGGAAGTTAAACAAACGATGTATATTTAAATCACCACACCACGTGATAAAGCATGTTAAAGAAAATGTTTCAATGATTGTTAAAATCATAAATTTTACCGGTAACGGAAATGAGCGCGAAAAATTTCTGGGCAGGACACGTAACTGCCGATTTATAATTTTTTTTGTATGTTTGATAAAAAACGACGAATGCGGCAGGTAAATGGGACACGCGGCGGGGTCTGAGAAGCTAATTTTTTTTTTTTTTGGCCTTACTGTTGTTGTTTTTTTTTAAATAAGCAACTGTTGACTGTTTTTCCATCATTAGATTTTATCTGTTTTTGTATAAATTTACATTGTTGTAATGAAAATAAAAACTGTTGGCTGTTAATAGTATTGCACTTCGATGAGATTCTGCTTTTATCTGATTTTTGAACTCGTGTAAATTGCTGTTATGTTACCATTAATTTAAATTTACTGTTATTTGTTTCTGGAAAAATAAAATATTGGAATCCCCTCTACCCCCTCCCCCCTTGAATATTCGTATCATGCATTACCCTAAAAAAAACTCCAAGCTGTAAACTAAACTCTACCAGGAGAGTGAAGACACCTTTAATTTTAGTTAAGTTGTATACGAGTCATCTCTTTTTTTTGGGGGGGGGAGTAGAGGGGTGGGGGTGGAGGAGGGTGAGGAACAGACCCAAACAATATATCCCTTTCATGGGCAGTCAAAGAAATGTCAGAATGATATTGGCTTTATCAGTCCATTGCTATACTTTTTTTTGGGGGGGGGGGAAAGGGGTAGGGGTGGAGGAGGGTGAGGAACAGACCCAAACAATATTGTATCCCAACATCCTATCTACTATAAATACAAATATTACTCACGAACTTGTATTTCACATATTTTATATTTAAATGTTCCTGTAACCTCGTTTTACGTTTATTATGTCGGCGCTAACCTAAGGTCGAAATGTTTGATTTTGACACATCTTTGAAAAAGCTGTGCCAACGCACCACCACTGAAATAAATCACCGTGTTTTGGACAACCATGCCTTCCTTTATGACAAATATCCACACTACTAAAACGGTATGATTGTTTCTTTTCCTTTTTCAAAATACATCAATATTTTTGTTTGTGATGCAATAAAACGACAGTTAATTAAGCGTTCACAAGAATACGATTTCAAAGAGTAAAATAAAAAAATTCTGGACGACTTTCCCGGAGCGGGGAGCGGAAATTTTTTTTAATATTATTTTTTCGATTTCGATAAAATATGTGCGGTCGCGTCCGTAGAACAAGAAATTTATTTGGTGTGGCCTTATTTATAAATCGAATATGGCTAGAGTAGATCATCTGACCTAACTGGAAATTGTTAGATTGCACAGAAATGGAGATTCTTCCATTAAAAGGCTATTGTAACTATAAGCGAGGTAAAGATTTATCGTAACCTGGTCCCCTGGTGAAATATTTTTTATTTACGCAAGCTTCACTTTCAAATATAACCCCAGGTCACCACCAGTTTACTACCCGGTTTGATTGGTTGTTTAAAACGCCATGTTTTAGCTAACTTTTCGCGCGTTTCGTTCCGTTGGAAATTTATGTCAGAGTACAATTTAAATAAAGTAGCTACCTGCTTCTTGTTTTCCGGCTTTCGAGTTAAACTGACAAATCTCTGTAAGTTATTTCCACATTCGATACATAAATCTATAAAAGCGTTCTTTTGATAAACTGTATTTTTATTTGATTTGTTTACCCGGACGCCGGACGTTACGTCATAATGCTTTGTATCGGAGTTACGTCAGTTACTGTTAACAATGACGTAAATTTTGAGGCATTCCGAATGTTGCAAACCGGTCAAAATTTTGACCGGATTCATTGCTGGTGACCTGACTGTATATTCGAACCGGAAGTCCGCTTACGGTATTGAGAATATTTAGTCAGGATCCCAGACTAAGATTTATCGTGGAATAAGAAACTATTCTCATTACTAAGTATTGGCTACCTTTTAAGATGTGTTAACCCCCATATTTCAGAATCTTACTGCTATTACTGTTACTTGAGTGGGGTGTACTGGTCTATTCGTGTCAAATCATTAATATTGCTGATTTCTGCATTGCATGGAACACTTTCTCATGTGTAAGTCTTGTAATGGTATTTTATGCAATTTCCTTTTTAAAACTTTCATGTGCAGGTAATTTTTGAACTTGGGTGCATATTGTTTGTGTAGGGGTAATTTTCTTAATAGGTGACCATGAAATGTATGAAAATTCCTTAATGGTGTTCAGGTTTCTGTTGTTTCATTAATTTTTCCAATTTTGCATGCTTCCCAAGGTGATTAGGATATTACTAGACATTTTGGTCCAGAATTAAATATATTCCCGGTATTCAGGACACACAGATAATGTTACTATAGTAGTTGGGGCTGCCAGGCAGATGCATTACCCAAGGATTAATAGATCGCAATCGCTGAAGTCGCGATTTTAAATACTGATTTTTAAGGGTCCGTGTCCAGTAACTTTTGTCCAATTCGTGTTTATTACATTTTTACTGAAGTTCTAAGGAGATTATATTTTTGTTTCGCATCCCATAAAGCTGTAAACAAAGTCTTCAACTCTGATACTGTCAGGTTTTGGTCTTTGTGATTTCAATACTATTGCATAGTTTGTTTTCTGAATTGTACTGAGTGATTTAGAAATAAAAAAAATTCTATTGTCAATTTAATGTTTTGTTTTGATTTGTTACGCTGGATACAGAAAAATGGAGCTTTGAAAGTTGTTGGGTTGAAGTGGCACTTTTGAAATTTCATGGGATGATTCCTTCTTAATGCTTATTAGACTTGATGTTCCAGCAAGTTATTAAATAATAATGGGGTTGGGTTGTTCTTATAGCAGTTGTTTTATCAGACCTACATCTCCAAGATTATCTTTACAATGCAGCCAAGTAGTTTAGTGTACATACAGTGTATTAGTGGCATAACACGAGTAAAAAAAGGATTACCTCAGTTATAGACATTTAATAATGCAAAATGATATTTCTTTCCAATGATGTTACTCACTAAATTTCCCAATTTGTGTGGTGGGGGACAGATCAGAAAAGTCCAAAATTATCCCTGCCGGACCACACAACTTTTGACCATACCAAAAAATTTACATTTTAAAATTAAGTTTATTGCAATATATAATCCATCACAGTATAAAAGTTTTCAGTCTCTTGCAAAGACCAGCAATTTTGGTGGTGAGGAGGTGGGGGGGGGGGGAGTATGTTTTCCTTATACTTTTCATGCTTTCATCTTCATCGATACATTTTAATTTTTTAACTGCTTTCATTCTGACGAATCTATTCCCAGGTACATTTTACCATGAGCCAAGGTCAATCTTCAATGTAGTAATTATTCATGAAAAGTGACATTAATTTTATGATTAAAATGCGAAATTGAGATTGAAAGAAATCGGTGTGGTAAAAAAAGTAAACCCTGTCGCTGTATTACAACAACAGATGATAAAAAATTGATACAGGGAATTACTTTAAAATAAAATTATAACCGACTAAAGCTAGTATGTTTTTTATGTTTTTGATGTATAAGTATGTTATGATGAAATCCAGAATTCTACATCACCGGACAACTTGTTCAATGGACAGGGTTATTTCACTGGTTCTAGACAAATTTTACGAGACTTTTGCGAACGTCCAACAAAACTTCCTAATGATCAGTTTTATTCTTACTGTGCCATTATAAACAAAAAAATAGTTGAGGGTTAATAGGTAAGCATTGATGAAATAAAACTTGTTTTGAAGGGGTATATAGGAATCACCCTCATCCCTTGTAAGTGCAACTCCTCCTAAACTGCTTGATGAAATTTTACTGAAACTTAGCATAAAGGAAGTAATTCATAATATGAAGATGTGCATGAAGGATTTTTATTGACCTCAATTATCATTAAGGGGAGGTAAATTGGACTTGAAAGCAAAGTGGGGGGTATCGCTTTGTGAGCATACTCGCCGTCCACACTTGTTATGTTTAGGTTGCTCCTTGGTGTCCTACACGCGGAATGGTTGTTTTGGGAACTAAAATTGTTTTAAATGTATTTAGATATTTATTTCATGAATTTTGACACAAAGTTATTTTAGGTGTTATAATTTGAAATTATTTCAACATCAGTTATTACTTCCGTTAATTGCGGAAAAAGCCGGTTTGTACACAATATCTGCCATAGCTGTTAAATAATTTCCACAGTATTTATCACTGATACGTTTTTAAAAATTATCTTGGCTTTAACAATTGGTTTTTAATATCAATTTAACCAAAATGTCCACTAAAGTCATAAATGATTTTTAATTGGAATATTTTGGTTTTAATTTCATAATCCGCATGGTACAGTTAATAATTTTAATTTAAAAAAACAATGTCTATTTGCCTGTTTAAACTAATCTTACGTCATGACATAATTATTATCTGCTATTTTTTTTACTTGGACATACCTGAACTAATTGTTATGGCTTCCGCTGTCAACGTCCCTTGTACCGAAGTTTACTGCTCACTGATAATTTAACTTCGAGGTATTGGCGACTTGAATAAATTTACTACGGGACCTATAAATGAGTTAGTTTTCGAGAAAGCTATGTTCGAAAAACCAGGGCTTTTTGTACAAATATTTATAAAAAATAAATGACGACTTTAAAAACAGTTCGAGAAATCAGTGGTGTACTTTGAGCCATCCAAGTTCTAGTTACCAAAGTTTTACTGTACTTTAGGTCTTGATAATAATCCTAGATTCCCCCACTCCCCTTTACCCTAGATATTGCATTGACTCAATTCTGATAAATTTCATTGGACAGTTTTTAATTTGACAGGTGTGACCTTGGACAAGGAGAACCCTACCTTCACGTGGTCATTTGATGAAGAGGAAGAGGATTCAGATTATTTAGTACACACATTATTTCTTAAGCAGGTTTGTAGTCAACAATTTTGGTGATTCAGATTGTGTTTATGCATGTTTTCCCAACAGTCCTGGAGATTGACAAGTCTGTTACGATGGACCATCCTATCATCAAAAGTAGCAATGTAATTAACCCATCTCATATCTGTTACAGTACATTTTTCAGTTTATTATTGACAGTGACATTTTAACATCAGTTGTTATTTTGACCTTGTATTAAATATACACCTGGAAAAAAGTTAAGCACCCCTTAGTTTTTTTCAAGTCGTACATATTCCAAAACCTTTGGACTAGTATTGGACTGCCATTTGTTTTTTATTTGTACAGCAAACAAAAATATGCATTGTTGGTCATAATGAAACATTATTTGAACAAAAAACTCATTATTTTGTTTACATACCATTTTCATCAAAATATGGACCAGGTCTTTGCTCTTTCACATATTCTTTAAAAAGTATGGTCATCGAAAGCTCCAAACCGGTAATTTTATTGTCCAATCACACTTGAAAACAATCCAAATTGACAATAAGCCATTGAAGGGTCAATGTCTGGTATATCCACCATTAGCAGTAATGCTGTAACCCTGCGTCGCATACTGCCAGTAAGGTGTCTAATTTGTTGAAACGTTTTCCGTCGCCATTACTGGTGTAATTGAGCTTCTTAATGTTGCAAATTCTGTGGAGGAGGTTCCACAGCTTGTAATTGCCTACCTTATTGATCTTTTGCGTTGAGATCTGGACTTCTTGCAGGGCTTGGAATATTGGTCATGGGTTCGTTCTCCAGATATGGTCTTACTGCCCTGGAACGATGAGGTCTAGCGTTGTCATCCATGAAAACAGGTCTTGACTCGTAACAGGTGGTTTTCAAAATAAGGCACAACTACAGGTGTAAGCATGTCCTGGGTATACTTTTCCCCATTAAGGTTGCCATTGATTGTTACCAGATCCAGTTTGCAATCATGTGAGATACAGCGTTGCACTGTAACTGAGCCCCTACCAAAAGGCACTGTTGGAACAATGTTTCTTGAGGTGTAAGAAATGCTTTATACATCCTCTTAATTATACATTGAAGAATTAATACTGACCAAAATCGTCAAAACTAAACTTTATTTACAATAAACAAAAAAAACCAATATTCAATGGTGCTTAACTTTTTGCCAGGTATATATTTCTAATCTTTGTTTTGTTTTGGGTACATGTAGTATATAAAGAAATTGTAGCAATTGATAGTTGTGTCCAAGAAAGGACAGTTTCTTTTAAACAATTACTGTACCTTTGTCATAAGTTGGGATTCATAATAATTGTACAAAACAAAATTGACCGAGGGGAGTACAAGTTGTGTTTATGCTAATTCCATAAATGTGTCGATAAAATGAACTACCAAAATTGACATACCTGTAAATATTGCCATATAGTAAATGGTATTCATATTGGTACAGGTCCAACTGCAAAAATTTTTACAGATGTATTTCATGTCCTACTTTGTATACAGAGACGTACAGGGACTTTTGAACTTTATATTTAACTAGTATTTCGGTAGCTTGAAACAATTGAATTTGGTGTTGCTACGATTTATATTCATACAAGTAATCTTGTTTCATTTAAAAGATTTGGAAATAGTTTTTTGATTTTGACAGTTTGAAAATGTAATTATCAAACTTGATTGAAACGACCTTGAACGTAAATTTTATTATTCATTGTAGGCGGTGTTGGGAGCATCTGCAGTTGAAGATGAACGAAACCTTGTTCAAGTTGAAACAAAAAACTTTGACCAGAAAGATCTGAAGCAACCATTGTTTTCTTTAACATTAGGAAAAAATGACATGGTAAATATGCAACATTTATAATTTTTTTTCATCAATTGTTTAGAAGCGGCCTTTTATATAATGAAATATATACTTTTTAAATACTTTTCTATCATTCAAATTTATTTAGGCACATGCTTGCAATCCAGCGGTTTCAGATTCAAGGGGGAGGGCCTTGGTGGCAAATTTATTAGGTAGTTGGTCATCTACTACTGATCACATGGTCCGTCAACTATGAGGTTTTGGGTTCCATTCTCAATGCAGTCAAGGTGTACTCCCTCCATTCCTTATTGACAATGCCAGTTTTCCTACCACTGGTCGGGTTTTCTCCAGCTAATCCTTCCTCCACCAGTAAAAATTGGATGCCAAGATATAGCTGAAAAATTGCTGAAAGTGACAAACACCATTTAAACAAACAAATCAAACTTGTGTTTTTTATACCCCGCAAACTTGTTTTGGGGGGGTATATAGGAATCTGTCTATCTGTCTGTCCGTCTGTCCACATCCCTTGTAAGCGCTTCTCCTCCTAAACCACTTGACAGATTTTGAAACTTTACATGAAGGAAGTACATCATATGTAGATGTGCATGAAGAATTTTCGTCGCAGTCGGATATTATTCAGGGGAGATAAATGGACTTGAAAGCGAAGCGGGGGGTATCTCTTTGTGAGCAAGCTCACAGTGCACACTTGTTTTTCTTGGAAGTCTGCAATACTGTCTAGTCCATTTTTTGGTGTCTCGATCCAGACCCAGTTATTCAAAAACAGCAAATCAGTAATTTTATAGACTTTAATATTTAATTAAACTTTAATACATTTTTACAGATATTTTACTGTTTTTTGAAAAGTTGCTCGGTAACGTTTCTAGAAAACTTGACTTGCGCAGTTTATTTCAGACTTTCTCAGGTATCGGTTTATTTCAGACCTCCTTAGATGTAAGTTTTGGACACGAAGTACCTGTAGTGTTTAGACTTGTGGAGGGTAGTGGACCTGTATGTTTATCAGCACAACAGTTAGTAGGTAAGCTCGACTAATGTGTGTGGGGGATTATGGGTAGTTTGAGCTTGCTTCATTGTTGACTGGTCTATATTCCAAACCCAACAGCTTTTGTATTTACTAGACTGTCAAGCGGTTGCAGCTACAGTGCTTGCACCTGTAAACACAACACTTTGACTGATTAACTGATTGCATGCTTACAGATTTTGGAATGCTGATGGATTACTGACAAATACATCCATTCAAAATCGTGAATCTGTCATTCCCTTGGTAACTGTCAGTGTTTAGTGCAATCCAGAATCAATTATATGCATAAATCGGTCAGTTTATTGATGGATACGTACAACTTTGACTTTGGTTTTGACAGTACACTACCAACAGAAGGTGTAAAAGTAACCTGCAATGTGTCAATATTAAAACTGACATAGTTGAGGAATTCCTTCATTGAAATATCGTAATTATTAATAAATCTATCAATTTTATTCTTAGCGTATCTGGACTCGGGGTCCATATGAGCTTTTGCCATCACTTGATGCAAGTCGTCCATCATAAACTTTTTCAAAAAATTTTATACTGAAACCACTAGACCAATTTTTTTGTCTCCCCTGCGACGAAAGTCCCTGGAGGCGAGACATATGTATGGGAATCCGGCGGCGGCGGCATAAACACTTGACATCTTGCTTCATATATTTGTAAGCCCAAGCCCTAGGTCCCCCAAATTTGGTCCAGAGGTAGCTTATGATAAGTACTTGCCAGTCAGTCACCTGTCACCTGACCTTGACCTCAATTTCACGGTCCAGCGACTACGTTAAAGTTTTTGGGTTACGACAGTTCCTATGTAACTACGCATGGTAGGATGACAATATTTGGTGTATAGGTTGCTGATGACTAGTACATGACTGTCTGGTAGGTGTCACCTGACCTTGACCTCAATTTCACGGTCCAGCGACTACATTAAAGTTTTTGGGTTACGTCAGTTTCTCTAACTATGCATGGTGGGATGACAATATTTAGTATATAGGTTGCTGATGACTAGTACATGACTGTCTGGTAGGTTCCACCTGACCTTGACCTCAATTTCACGGTCCAGCGACTACATTTAAGTTTTTGGGTTGCGGCTGTTATTTCGTATACAGGCCGCTGCTGATATTTAATGCTATTTACGTAATGCTTATGACGAAATTTATTTTCATTACTGATGCGGAATGCAGGCGAGACATTTTTCTGTGTCCACACTTGTATTACTTGGCCACAATCATCCTTAGGGTTTCTAGTTTCAAATTAGTACCCAGGGCGTTGATCAACAGGAAAAGATGGCAGCTGTGTGTCAACACGCATTTTTTGGTCAATATCTCAAATTATAATAGCTATAGTGAAAACCGTTACCTCAAATTGATCAATCAACAAACACATTAAGGTCTACAATAGTTGCTATTTTCTGAAGTTGTGTAATAGTGACTTGTTGGAGCAATTTACGTTTTATTATGATTTTTGATAATTTTTAGTTTTTGCAATATAACTTGAAAACTATAAGAGCTGGATTTAAATTGTAAATTGCTTAAATGATCAGCAAGACAATGGCTACAAAACAATTTGTCAAAAATTGTCTGACCTGACTCCTTATAGGAGTTAATTAAATGACAATTTTTTATGACATTCTCCATATTTGTTCAGCAACTTCAAACATGAACAGCTAGAGTGAAATTTTAAATGGCACAAAGGATCTGCAATACAAGTCCTACAATTCAGTTTTGGTCTGAAATTGACAGTTGACTCCTTATGCGAGGTAATTTGCCCTTTAATGAGGATTTTTATATATTCATTTTTGTCATGTAACCTAAAAACTGTTAATTGCACAAATGATCAGCAAATCAAGGTATACAAATCATTGCTTAGTCCAAAATTTTTAGATAACTCTATAGAATTACTGCCCTTTCATAATGAATTTGGACAAAATAACGAGTTTTTGTGTTATAAAATAACAGAGTAATACTATTAATTACTAGAAAATAACCTTAAGGACAATCCCTACCATTCATTTGATTTTTATGCCCCCGCGACGACATGTCGGGGGGCATTAAGTTTTACTCATGTCCGTCCGTCTGTCCGTCCGTCCGTCTGTACGTCCGTACGAATTTCCGTCAAGCTTTTCTCAGAAACCGTACATCAGAACAATTTGAAATTTGGCAGGGTGGTTCAGTATCACAAGTTGTACGTCCTAAGCGACTTTCAGACCTGTCGGACAACTACTTCCTGTTTGGGACTGGGCCGATATGAAAATGTGTTAACATGAGTATGAAAATTTCCGTCAAGCTTTTCTCAGAAACCGTACATGAGAACAATTTGAAATTTGGCAGGGTGGTTAAGTATCACAAGTTGTACGTCCTAAGCGACTTTCAGACCTGTTGGACAACTACTTCCTGTTTGGGACTTCCTTTAGCGGGGGCATCCGTGTCCCATGGGCACATTCTTCAATTTTTTAGAAATTGTCTGATGGCACCTTGCAGTTGTACTTGATGAAAATTTTTGAGGGGCTTCGATGGCCGAGTGGTCAAGGTAGTAAGTATACTATTGATCATGTGGTCTGTAAACACTGAGGTTGCGGGTTTTAGTCTCACTGCTGGTGGATTGAACTTGACTCCAATCTTAATTGACAAGGATTGCCAGTTTTCCTAACGAAGGTTTTCTTCTGGTACTTTGGCTTCCTCCCCCAATAAAAACTGGATGCCATGATATTGCTGAAAGTGTTAAATACCATACAAACAAAACAAACCTTATATTGAGGAATTGTTGCTGTAGACTGCTTGACTTTGGGCAGGGTGTGCTCGACTTACTGACAAGACTTGCCCATTTTCATGGAGCTCTTGCCAGGTATTCTGGATTCCTTTCCCAATAAATACTGGATACAATGATATAGCTGAATGTGGTTCAAGACCTTGGTCAAACATAGCAGGTGTCGAGGCGTTTTTTTGCAGCCATTAGATTAAAATATTTAAATGATGTTTCAAGGTTTTAATGGACGTTTTCATGAATAAACATTTGTAGAATTGTTAGAAATGTTTTTGAATGTTTCCATTTCCTGAACTTGCAGGTAATTTTGTGATGAGCCCATGGTAAAATTTATCAGTTGTTTAGTTTTAAAAAGTTTTAAACAAAAGGATAGGACTTTTAATGTAGGGATGAAGTTGTTAGAGTAAATTTAAATGTATTAATAGAATTTCCCGAAGATAAAAATATATCACAAGATGAATCTGAATTAGAATGTACAGAAGATGAATTGGCTGAAGAAGAGGAGGAAGAAGAGGAATCACCGAAGAAAGGAGCAGCAAAAAAAAGAAAAGCTCCAACACAGAAATCTGCAAAAGCAAAAGTAAGTCTTGCATCTACAACTTGATGTTGCAGAATCTCCACCCCTATCCCTCAAAATATAATATAAAGAAAAACAAATTAACCCCCCAGTTATTTAATATTGGATATTAACACACGTATCTGTATCAATTTCGAGCCAGTTACCTACCGTCTATTGAATTTAATTTAAAAGTCTTAACAGTTGACGACATAATTATACCCTATGCAAGGAAGTTGCCGGTGGTATAATGTATTTGACCCGTCAGTCCGTCCGTGTATCATGATGTTGTGGCCTGGATAGCGCTCATTTCTTAATGGATTTATGAAACTTCGGTAAATTGTTACTTATAGGATAAGATTTTCACAGAATTTTGTCAAGGGGGGACCATATTTTTGGGAGGGGAACTTGGTCAACTTTCATGTACATGTATATTCAATGTTGTCGCCTGGGTAGCACTTACATTTTTTGTGTGGATTTTCATGAAATTTCAATATACCAATGTAAATACCAAATGCCACCTTGATGTAATAGGAACGCGTGGGTTATTGTGAGCTTGTTTACTAAGGTTCTTTATTAATGTAGTACATTGTAGTATGAAAAATCGTAACAGTAACTCGTGGAAAATGTGCTCTAAAAATATGAAAACTGACATTCTTTACATCAGGTCACATCTGGTGTAATTGCATATGTGAATTAATCTTAAATGTCAGATGTCTTTTTAAATAGTTGAATAAATAAATGTAGCCAAAAAGTCATATCTTCGTCACTTCCATCTTCACTTGAAAATGGGGAAAGATTTTGAATTTGGAAAATCTTTATTTTGGGGAAATACAAATTTTGCAATATTTTTTAGAAAAAAGGGAAGATGGAAGTGAGCCGAGGTGAATCAGGAGAAGATGAGGTAGGACAGTATTGTAGCTTTGTTTTCAGACTACTTTTATTGCTTTGGGGAACTAGCAAGAGCAGTGCTGTACTATTAACTAGTGTTGTTCTTGTCCATTGGGACATTGAAAAATTTATAGACAAATTTGTTGCAGAAGGAGGGGGGGGGGGGGGGTGGTAGGGAGTATTTGACCAGTCCGTCATTCCTCCTATTGCAAGGACAGCTTATCTGAAACCCTAACAGAATCCTAAAGTTATAAGGATTCCATATTTTATTTTGAAGCAGACGTTTAAATATTAAATATGCTAAGGCAATGATTCTGTAATTTACTTTTCTGGCCCAGGGCAGAAAAAAATGTTAAATATAATTTTTTTTTAAGTTATACAGTAGTAACAAAGTAACCATGGTATTTGAAGACTGGTGGTTGCATCTGTAACAGATGTACTGCTTTTCCACGGGTTGGGCCATGATGTCCATCTTTATCTTGGTACACTTGACAATGATCTGTTTACTTGTTACAAATTGTCCATGACTTTTGCTACAGTAATTTTACAAGTCAGCCATTTTTGTTTCTAAAGGGACCTTGCGCTGTTTACAAATATTTGTCTGCTTTTGTGACATTCAGTGGTATTCTGACAAACCACGAGACTTTTCCAACCTTAACTGCAGACATAACCCAAAGGATTTCGAATAGAGAACAATTGATTGTTCCTAAGGTACACCCGTTCCAAATAATTATACCCCCACAAAATTGTTTGGGGGAGTATATAAGAATCGCCCTGTCTGTCTGTCCGTCTGTCTGTCCACATCCCTTGTAAGCGCTTCTCCTCCTAAACCGCTCGACAGATTTTGATGAAACTTTATATGAAGGAAGTACATCATATGTAGATGTGCATGAAGAATTTTCATTGATGTCGGATATTAGTCAGGGGAGATAATTGGACTTAAAGCGAAGCGGGGGGTATCCCTTTTGTGAGCGTGCTCACAGTCCACACTTGTTCAAATTTTAGTATGCAAAATTGCACTATCAAAATTTAAAAAACCGCCATATTTCAAAACTTTACATGGTAAGCAGTTTTCATTTGTCATGCAAAAAACTCTCCAAAATACTTTCACTTGTAGTATAGGCAAATGTTCAATCATCAACTGAGTAATGTTCATATTTATTGGTTCAATCAATTTTCATATAATAGGATGAGGATGATGAGGAAATGGATGAAGAAGATGACGATGAGGAAGAAATGGAGGAAGAGGAGGATGAAGACGAGGAAGATGAAGGAGGAAGTAGTCCTGACAAAGGGTGAGTACCGGTAGATTGTAACAACTAATCAGTAATAATGGTAAACACTAGAGCATGATGTGGTCCTGGTTTTTTTGTCTCGCCTGCGGCGAAAGTCGCTGGAGGCGAGACATATGTATGGGAATCCGGCGGCGGCGGCGTAAACACTTGACATCTTGCTTCATATCTTTGTAAGCCCAAGCCCTAGGTCCATCAAATTTGGTCCAGAGGTAGCTTATGATGAGTACTTGCCAGTCAGTCACCTGTCACCTGACCTTGACCTCAATTTCACGGTCCAGCGACTACGTTAAAGTTTTTGGGTTAGGACAGTTCCTCTGTAACTACGCATGGTAGGATGACAATATTTGGTGTATAGGTTGCTGATGACTAGTACATGACTGTCTGGTAGGTGTCACCTGACCTTGACCTCAATTTCACGGTCCAGCGACTATGTTAAAGTTTTTGGGTTAGGACAGTTCCTCTGTAACTACGCATGGTAGGATGACAATATTTGGTGTATAGGTTGCTAATGACTAGTACATGACTGTCTGGTAGGTGTCACCTGACCTTGACCTCAATTTCACGGTCCAGCGACTATGTTAAAGTTTTTGGGTTACGACAGTTCCTCTGTAACTATGCATGGTAGGATGACAATATTTGGTGTATAGGTTGTTGATGACTAGTACATGACTGTCTGGTAGGTGTCACCTGACCTTGACCTCAATTTCATGGTCCAGCGACTACATTAAAGTTTTTGGGTTACGACAGTTCCTCTGTAACTACACATGGTAGGATGACAATATTTGGTGTATAGGTTGCTGATGACTAGTACATGACTGTCTGGTAGGTGTCACCTGACCTTGACCTCAATTTCACGGTCCAGTGACTACGTTAAAGTTTTTGGGTTACGATAGTTCCTCTGTAACTACGCATGGTAGGATGACAATATTTGGTATATAGGTTGCTGATGAATAGTACATGACTGTCTGGTAGGTTCCACCTGACCTTTGACCTCAATTTCACGGTCCAGCGACTATGTTAAAGTTTTTGGGTTACGGCTGTTCCCCTGTAACTATGCAGGGTATGGTGACAATATTTTGTATACAGGCCGCTGCTGATATTTAATGCTATTTACGTAATGCTTATGACGAAATTTATTTTCGTTACTGATGCGGAATGCAGGCGAGACGTTTTTCTGTGTCCACACTTGTTTAAAATTTAAGTCTTGTACTGGTTCTTGTTTGTACAATTGCATTTTTTTGGCTGTGCAGCTGGACCAAGGGTCCGGAAACGGTCATATTTGCCGGACATGACCGACATTTATACTAATGAACGATTACGATTTGCTCAAATCGGACATCTAAAAAGTAATATTTTACATGCAATAATCACTTGTTGGACTTAATCCCTTTAATTTCTTCTATGTAGAAATATTGTTATTAAAAAATCAACCCTGAGGCTATTTCCTGTCACTGACATGTGTTTATTGACCACCGACCGGTGATTACGTAATAGGTAAACAGGTGGTGACTGATCTGTTTCATCCATATCGTAAACATACTATTCAACAACATTTTGAATATACAGAGATTGAATATAATAGATTGTTTCTATTTCACATTTCTAAGAAAATAAGACAACTTTACAGTACACGCAACTCGAATGAAAAACACGTGCGGTCAAAATTGTACACGACGCAAGCGCCAATGGCAATGTAACTAAACGTTACATAAATCAAAAGAAAACCAATTTGAAGATAATTCCTTGAAAATAATGAGAACAAAAATGATTTTTCATTTAATAATAAAAACTTGTTAAAAGAATCCATCGCAGAATAACACATAAATTCAATTCTGGTCCGAACTTGTTGCAATTAGGTGACAACTTCCTATTTCCGGTAAATGAAAAACTCGCCGGGATATTCATCAAAACAACGTTTTTTGCCATTATTTTGTTGCATAGACAACATGTCATCTTACAATAAAGATTTTTTAGGCAGGAGATTGTATCTCTACATATATTTTCGCTTACTCATACTATCGTGGCGAAACGTCCCGACGTGCAAACACGTTTCGGTACGAAACGACCCCATACCAATATTCACTACCATGGAATATGTTATTTTCTTAGGGGGAAAAATGACCGAAATGGGCAGGGAAAACTTCCGGACCCCTGAGCTGGACCACAAGCTAATTTTCATACAGACTATGCAGTGTAAAGGAAATATTTCGTACAAAGTTGGGGGATCCTTCTTGGCAATATTGTCCTTTATTTGGTGGGGTTGCACAAAGTGCAGTCCCGGGTTATAGTGTGGTGAAGGCAGGAGGATGTGCAGGGAAAATATATATTTTGTCAAATCAACTAAGATTGCACATGTATTAAAGTTGTGCATTTGTTTTTATGGAATAATAAAGATATTTTCCCTTATTTTACATGCATTGAAGTTGTGTTCCTGATCTGGTGAAATTCTTCAAAAAATGTTTTCCCATTTTTCTAGAGAAGGGTACATAGCAGGGATCCGGAAGTTTTCTCTGTCCATTTTTCCCCCTAAAAAATTAACCAAATTCCATGGTAGTGAATATTGGTCTGTGATCGTTTCGTATTGAAAATTGTTTGCACGTCTGGTCGTTTTGCCACGATAGTGTGAAATTCATATTATAAGCGGGTTGTACCATGGAAGTTGGGAAGTGGCTCCTACGATGTGTGCATCATGTGACAAAGAAAAAATATGTAGAGATACATTCTCCTGCCTAAAAGGTCTTTATTGTAAGATGACATGTTGTCTATGCAACAAAATAATGACAAACAACATTGTTTTGACAAATATCCCGGCAAGTTATTTTTTAACCGGAAATAGGAAGTTGTCACCCAATTGCCACAAGTTCGGACCCCAATTGAAATTACGCGTTATTCAGCGATGGATGCTTTTTACAAGTTTTTATTATTAAATGAAATAATAATTTTTGTACTCATTTTTTTCAATGAATTTTTATTCAAATTGGTTTTCTCTTCATTTCTGTAAGGTTTAGTCGCATTGTCGCATGCGTAGTGTACAATTTTGACCGCACATGTTTTTCATTAAAGTTGCAGGTGTACTTAAAGTTGTTTTATTTTCCTAGCAATGTGATATAGAAACAATCTTATATTCAATCTCTGTTGTTGCAATAGTATGTTTACGATATAGATGAAGCCGATCTGTCACCTGTTGACCTTATTACGTAACCACCGGTCGGTGGTAAATAAACACATGTCAGTGACAGGAAATAGCCTTTGGGTTGATTGTTTAATACAAATGTTGTACATAGTAGAAATTGAAGGGATTAAATCAAACAAATGATTATTGCATATAAAATATTACTTTTAAGATGTCAGATTTGAGCAAATCTTAGTCTGTCATTTTAGTGTTAATTTCGGTCATGTTCGGCAAATATGACCGTTTCGGGACCCTTGGTACATGGTCATTATGGCTCTCCCCACTTTTTGGGGAGACTGGAATTGTTTTTTCCTGTCCGTCACAAAGTTATTCTGCTTAACTCCTCTGAAACTACTAAACCAAATTTACGAAACTTGTATGTAACATGTAGAACATATGTAGTTGTGCATATTTAAGGAAATTCTGATCCTCAAAATTTTTTGGGAAGTTTGGCCCTGTGAACTAATGCTCAACTCCTGAAACTACTGGACCAAATTTTACTAAACTTTGTACATAGCAAGTAAAGCATATGTAGTTATGCATATTACCAGGAGATTGTTATCTTCAAAATTTTTTTGAGTTATCGGTCATGGAACTTGTAATTTTTCCAGAAATTCCTCACAAATCATGGTTTTTGCTCATTTCCTCTGAAACTACTGCACCAAATTTTACGAAATTTATTATGTAGGAAGTACACCATATTTATATTTGATTTTTGCTGAAAATCCACATCCTGGACAAGGGGTAGATATCGTTTTTGTATGCAAAAACAAACTTTAATTTTTAGCACATTTTATACATAATGGTTTTGTTTTTGGCTGTGTTGCACAAGTGCAAACCTGGGTTGTGGTATGGTGAAGTCTGGTGGGAAAATGGGTTATCTACTTTGTAATCAACTCTTCCTACGGTTTTCAACCCAGACCACAAAAAGATAGCACTTGTAATTGTGGCATTGTTCAAAGATTATTTTCTTAATTTTTCAGACTTGGTAACTTGTTCATTTTTCAGAACATTTGCATGTTCCTATTGTGTAATCAACTCCTCCTACAGTTTTCAACCAGCATCTCTGAAACTTAACAGAAACATTGCACATGTATTGAAGTTGTGCACCTGCAGTGGATTTTACAAAATGTGGTAAGTGTAAATCCATTGTAAGTGTTGGACGATCAGAGGGAATTCCTTTGTGATGTCAGCACTTGACGATGTATTTTACACATGCAACTTTTTGTGAAAAGCACTGCTGATCTCGTGAAATTGTTCACAAAATGTTTCTTGACGAGGAAACTTTTTGTAGAACATTCGCCATTCATTAAGGCACTTGCTATGCAACCCAACCATTTCACTCTTTTGCTATTTTTACACAAAAAACACTTAAGAAACGCTAGCTTTTCATGGTTGTGTTGTTTGTTTTAATTATTTGAACTCTAGTGCTGGTTCAGTTGCATTAGTGTAATTTTTTGGCTGAGCAGCTGGACTATCAGTTCCAAGTCTTTTTTAAATGTATGATAATTTAAAGGAATGTTGGGAATCCATCTTGGCATTTTTTGCATATTGGTGTGGCAGCACTTTCAAGCATTTCCTCTGAAACTGCTGGACAGATTGCTTTGATATTTTGTAGAATTATTTATGTGTAGATGTGTATACTCTACCATCATTTTAACTGGTAAAATTGTGTAGGAGTTATGGCACTTTGAACATTGTAGCAATATTGAAAGCAAATTTTATTATGCCCTCCAGTTTGCACATTCTGATGAGGTGTTATTTTGCAACTTCCTTAGCTTTTTAGTCGAGTTGCAACAAAGTTGAACTCGGCTATTGTTATGATGATGGCGGGCAGGATTCAACAATTGGTTTCCGGACCATAACTCAGAAAGTTGTGAACGAATTTTAATGAAACTTTAGGATATTGTTACATACCATAAGAGGAGGAACCCTATTGATTTTGGGGTAAATCTGTTAAAGGTCAAGGTCACAACGACAGAAAAACGTTAGAAAATTTCTTGAATTAGTGGTTTCCAGACCATACCTCCAAAAGTTCTCAACAGATTTTAATAAAACTTTGGTATATTGTTACATACCATAAGAGGAGGAACCTTATTGATTTTGGGGTAAATGCGCTCAAGGTCAAGGTAATAGTGACAGAAAAACGTTTCTTGAATTAGTGGTTTCCGTACCATAACTCGAAAAGTTCTCAATCGATTTTAATGAAAGTTTTGGTTAATAAAATATGGCAACTCTGCTTTTGCAACCCTGTGCATATCGATTTTTACTAAATACCATGCTAAATAATTCCAATATTACGTGCATATTATTTTGTCCCATAACTAAATGCATAGCAATTCGATATTACTGGAACGAGAGACATTCGGCTACATGTAGCAGTCTTGCCCTTTGTTAAACAAATGTTGATTCATCTTGTACTCAGTTTCAACAAATGTTTCTTCAGTGACCAAAAATATATACATTTTTCCACCTTGCATGGATGCTAAACTTCACAAATTGTTACATTTTTCTTTAATGAGACAGTGTGGCACCTATTTTTAGCCAATTGAGATGACCATTTTAAAATGTATAGTGATGTCAACTGTCCGTTCAGCAATAAAACTGCCTAATTTGCTCTCAAGTTTGCTTCTTTAAATTTTAACATTAAAACTGATAGGTCAGCTTCCAGAAGCTTTTATAAGGACCCCAGCGCTATGTGGCGCAGGGCCTATAGTGATCAGTCTGTTCGTCCATCCGAAATCGTGTCAGGCCAATTGGTATGTGGGTAGATAGTATTAAGGCAATGCGTCACATTCCATGGTTGATGACCTTTGACCTCAAGGTCAGCAGGGCACACAGAGATGGATACCATCTTATGTCTAGTTTCTTTCAATAAAACCACAATAACAAAATATTGTGACCCCCTAAATGCTGTTGCGCAACAGATTGGCTAATTTTCACAGCAAACATAACATCTACAAAAATATATTGTTTCATTAGAAACAAAAAATAGTATCAAATTTGTTAATGTTCTTTCAAATCATTTAAATCTTATTGTATGGTCTATATTTTATTGTGTTTAAATTTGTGCCTTACTCTGACATATACCACATACTAATGACCTATGCATTGAAGCACGATATTTTAATATGAAATAAATTTTAACTCAAATCTATACATTCTTTGGACATTGTACTGTAATGAGCAAGGCGCCAATAAATGTTATGTTTAAAATATCCTGTACCAACTAAACAAGCTTACTAAAGGTTGAACTTTTTGGAATAATGCCATTTCATCTTTAGTGATTATATGTTCTTGTTTTAAAAAAAAAAATTAATGAAATTTGATAGTTAATAGCTATGAGAAACATCCAAATGAACTTCCCCAAATAGAAACAATGTAATAAACCATGATGAAATGGGGCAAATCATGTACAAAGAAAATTGTATTTGTTAGTGTAACAAGGTTCAGGAAAACTGCCATCATATTAAAGAACATTTTGATATTTTGATAAAATATTTGCCAAGTAAGTCATCAGTGTCACAGATACACATTTTTTAACGCCACATTAAGAAATTTTTCAGCTATATAATGGCATCCAGTTTTTATTGGTGGAGGAAGCCTGAGTACCTGGAGAAACCCCTGACCTTCAGTAGGAAAACTGGCAGTCCTTGTCAGTTAAGATCCGAGTCTAGTACACCCTGCCTTCAGTGAGACTCGAATGCGCAACCTCAGTGTTGACAGACCACTTTATCAATAGTAGACGAACTACCTTGACCACTCGGCCACCGAGGCCCCCTACAAGACATGAAAGAATTACATATTTGCTTTCATAAATGAATATTGCATGAAATCCTTCTGTTCCCTTATTTTGCTGAAATAAATAAAAACATGCACAACACCATATAGTTATTTAATTTTTTTTTTTGCGAAATTAACTTAACATTTCTTATTTTTCTTTTTCAGTGGAAAGAAAGGAAAGAAGGGAAAGGTAAGATGCAAGAACATTACACCCGACCTTAAAGACGGGATAGGAATGTCTGTCCAGATTGTTTATTAAGTTTAATTTAGTTTGCTGGATATTAAATATTGATCAATCAACCATATGTCCAGCTATTCTCCTAAAAAATATTTTTGGTAATGGATTTTCCTGTATACTTGTAAAGTTAGTTAGACAGATCTCTTGGGTTAATATACAACTATTTTAAAGGAACCAATCCAAGATATTGACACAGTTTGATATTTGATTATTGGTCTCTTAAAACAAGGGTTTTTGAACTTCAGTTTGAGATGCAGACTTGAATGTTGACAAATCTGCCAGCTATTTGGTCAGGCAGGCTGCAAAACATTTCTGAACAAATTTTGGCCAGACTTGACTTAATTTTAACGAGGCTTGAACATTTAAGTGTCTGATATTCAATCAATTAACTTTCAACTTTGCCTGTACTACAGCAATATTGGCCTGTATGGTCATGTGTTTTGAAAAGCGGAGATGTGTTTCTAATACATCATTTTCAAGATCGCATTCTTGACCAAAAAGTCGCGTGAATTTGCTATTATGTGATCTGAGATTGATGCAAGGCTGCTTGAATGATAAACATCGTCCAAATGGTCTTGAGCAGAATAATCTGCCAGAACTAAATGCCAAAAAACGTGGTGTTGAGCCGATTGGCACTAAAAAAAAAACATCATTTACTGTGTTTACTCATTTTCACTATTATAATAAATAAATCTGTCCATGACCAAAGATTATTGAAATTGACAACAAACCATAAATTAGTTGGGAGTCAAAATCGCGTGATTTAGGTGAAAAGTAAACAAAAAGCATGCAAGATTGGAAACGACTAGAAAATAGTGTATTGTTAATGATGTGTCAATGCCCAGAACACTGCTATAGTTATTGTACTAAGTAGGACAGGTCCACCCGAGTACATGTGCCCTAGTGGGATATGATGTGTTTATTTTTGTATGTAGTATGCTATAAAAAACTACCATAAAAACTTTTATTCTGTTGTTTATCTAGCATTGGTGTTGTAATTGTCTTGAACTATTAAATAGACTTGTCCACTGATTCGACACACAGTCGAATCTATTGATTTTAAATGTGAATTTTATCTTGTGCGCAGATGAGATGGTACACAAGACTTTAGGTAACCAAACTTTTCATTCATATTTAACAGGAAAATATTATTTAGAAATCTGTAGTTTATCACCACTTGACATTAAAAAAATTTCTTTGATATTGTTGACGCAAGTTGTAAAACTTTCTTGATTGATCTCAAGTGAAAAAACAGTGAAGTTGTCGAGTGTTTGGTTACTATGTGTGAATGACACTTGTCTCTTGTTAAGAGAGGGGGTACCAGTCTTCTACTGCTTACAAATCAGCATGGAGTATAAATCGGTTAGACCATCTGCATGATTTATTACGTTGTCTCTTTTACCCAATTTTTTACATGCTGGGTTATCTTATTACTGCACACAATTTGTTACGCTGCTTTTGAACTGCTTAAATTGAAATATGTATGAATATTTAAATGTCTTATTTTGCTTGAAAAAAGATGTGTTCATATCAGTCCTTGAACAAAACCCAAAGTAAAATATCAAAGAAATGCCTGTAGAATCCATTGTACTTTTCTGTAGTAATAGGTATGGCAATATATCTGGAAATACTAAAGTTCGAGTTCATTTTTGAGCCTTCATGCGAAACTATTACACGGCTGTTACATTGGAAATTATTTTATAAATACCTAGTCCTCGTGTCAGATCTTCAGATAAGCTGCATATTTTGTGATTACACAATTAAAATTTGCGACAGCCTTTTTACTGTGTCGTTAATAAATAATATTGATAATACTCGTCTTTCACATTTAATGGCAACAATTGGTGAGGATGGACAGTATCTTTTCCTTCATGCTTTAGATACAAGGGCCTCTGAATAATCGGTCCCACTATTTACGGACAAGTGTCAAACATCAATAATGAAAATATCAATAAGAACAATTTTTGTCTCGCCTGCGACGAAAGTTGCTGGAGGCGAGACATATGTATGGGAATCCGGCGGCGGCGGCGGCGTAAACACTTGACATCTTGCTTCATATATTTGTAAGCCCAAGCTCTAGGTCCATCAAATTTGGTCCAGAGGTAGCTTATGATGAGTACTTGCCAGTCAGTCACCTGTCACCTGACCTTGACCTCAATTTCATGGTCCAGTGACTACGTTAAAGTTTTTTGGTTACGACAGTTCCTCTGTAACTACGCATGGTAGGATGACAATATTTGGTGTATATGTTGCTGCTGACTAGTACATGACTGTCTGGTAGGTGCCCCCTGACCTTGACCTCAATTTCACGGTCCAGTGACTACGTTAAAGTTTTTGGGTTACGGCTGTTCCCCTGTAACTATGCATGGTAGGGTGACAATATTTCGTATACAGGTCGCTGCTGATATTTAATGCTATTTACGTAATGCTTATGACGAAATTTATTTTCGTTACTGATGCGGAATGCAGGCGAGACGTTTTTCTGTGTCCACACTTGTTTTTATTTACGTAGGGGAAAAAAATTAGGATGGTTTATTTTTCTAGAATTGTTTTGAAAGATAATGTAATCGTAGCATTTATGTGCATGTACAAAAAGCAATAAATATTATTTCGTAATATATTTTATATTAAAATATCCTTTTAGTGAGTAAGGAAACTAATTGGGAACGGAATGATTCAACAAAATGATTCATTGTTGTCTCTGGGGCCAAGTTGAAATTAATTTGGCAAAATTTGGTTGCCCTTTAATTATGAACCATGATAACCTGCAAGAAAAAAGCAACGAATCACTAAGGAACTGAGAAAAGATCCAATTCAATGATCGATGATGTGTGAAAAACAGAAATTATGTTCTAGTGTTTAAAAAATTTTAAAGCCACACTCAGAGCAAAAGATTACCCAATTGAAGTGTGCAAGTCAGTATGGTTAAAAACAGTTAAAATTGCAATCAACTTCAATAGTATACTCTCTAGGTCAGTATACTTTCCCTCGTCAATCTGCTTTGATATCATATCTTGGTGCATTTGGCACTTGGCTGGAAAAAAAATATACAAGGTTGAAATAGAAATATACAAGATTGTAGACATTATTCCAATGATCATATTGAATTATCTCCCTTTGGTCACAATTTTTGTAAATGTTAATAGATCCATTTATATTGTGTCCAGGTAGTTATAATTTGACATCCGACAGTGTTTTATTACAAATTTGTGTCGATATGGTCATTTTTGTAAAAACTGGTGGTCAAATTTATAAACATTACTATTCCATACAGAGTATTTAGAGGTCAGTAGCATTTTGAGAAGGATAAAATGCCTCTATTTCTGCTTTGACAAAATCCCTGATCAATGAATTTTTGTTAGTATGATCATTATCTAAAGTTAACATGCAAATTGAATCATGGCATTTATTTGAGCCCAAATAAAATTCAATTTTTATTTAAAAAAAAACTAAATGTGACTCTTATGTTATATAAAGCTGTTGAGGGTTGCATGCCTATATCTGTCCTTTAGTCTTGTAACCCGATTTTCCAACTGTCTCTGTCGTGCTTTCCTTAGTTTTAATCCTGTTAGTGTGAAATTTTTTTCTTATCTCTTTTCCCGCCTGCCTCTTCCTTACTTGAACAGTACCATGTAATTCTGTCTCTGCAACCCCTGATGATCATGTGACATGTCCATGTTGCATGCCAAGTTGTGGGATATTTTTTCCATGTAACAAGCTTGTCATGGAATTGTGTCATGGAATTGATTTTTGTAGAATAACTTGACAGAGGTATAAATATTGTATGCAAGATTGGTGAATTTTTATGGTAAAAGTAAATTTTTTAGTGACACATCAGTGCTTGCAAAGTTGTGTGTTTTATTACGTAAAATTTTCGGACGACATGTTAAGTTACACTAAGACAAAAGATAACAAAGACTTTTTTGCTGTTTTTTTAGGGTTATTTTTAAAGGATGTGCAAGAGTACTAAGTAAATGCCTTTTTAAACAGGATGGATTTCTTTATTTGTTAATTTTATGAACATGAAAAGATGGAATTCATTTCTAAAATTGACATTTAATAATGATGTAATAGCTCAAGTCCAAAATATTTGAAAAGCAAAATACCACCTGCAAAACAAGATGAAATGCTTTTGTGAAAAAAATAGAAATTTAATTCAAATTTGTTTATTTTGCCTCCCTGTAAAGTTTGTGTTTCATGTTTAAAAATATATTAAAAAGTTATATAACACACTGGAATGTGTTCATTAAGACATATTTGAAATTGTCAACCTTGTAAACACTCGATTCATTATAATGTAAAGAAAAAAGGAGAGAGGTACAAGTAAATTGGGCAAGGAAAATACCTGAAATAATTAACATATATGTACAATATGTAACGATTGCAGACGACAATCCATCGATTGCAGACGACAATCCACGATTGCAGACGACAATTTATCGATTGCAGACGACAATCCATCGATTGCAGACGACAATCCATCGGTAATTGCAAGACCTGGTATACCTACATATATTCAATTATTAATAAATTTTCTAAATCTGACAAAATGCCATGAATCTCCATATATAATTTCAATAGACACTTGACGTACAGATGGGCAATATATCCCACATTTCAATTTGATAGATACAAAATTGGACCTACACACACAAATTGAAAAGGCTGTACTGCATCAACCACTGATGCCAGGAGGGATAGATAAAAGGGATGTCACGTTTCATGTGGTACATATGTTCAGTATAATGAAATGGTTTTCGTGGATAGTTGATTTCAAAGGTGTTAATCTTTTAAAGATTTGACTTGTCACAGACAAGTTGTCAACTACCGATTCAATCCTGTAAATCGGTACAAATGACCTTTTCATTCTAACACTATTTGCGAATGACCATGCAGAAAATTAATTTTCCCACTTTTTTGTACAGGCCCACCCAGGATATTGGCCATTTTTGTAAATAGTATTATGGGTTGTTTATAACGAGAAGGGAGGATCTCGGTATTTTAATAATCTTATATATGATGCGCAAGGTGTTTATTTTATGTGATATTCTTAAACTTCATTATATTTTATATTTGGTTTTTTAAGTGCTTTTTACAGATTTAAAATTGAAAAGGACTTTATGGTAAAATGCTTTCTCCTTTTTGTCAAAATAGCATTATTAGCAGTGTAGACGTAAAATCACTAAATTTAACAATTTTAAAATTGGTTTATACCAATACAAAACATGGATAAGGACTTTAATCAATTTTACTGTAGGTTTTGCCGATTTATTTCTTTTGATGAGAAAAGTTGTATAATTAGTTTGTTCCGTGTCGCATTTATGTACATGTACTCGAAGATCTTGTATTTTCATGGAAACCTTCAAGTTGTTTTCATGCTTAACTGGAAATTTTTGATACATTATTCCATGGAATTGATTGTATTAATTATAATGGTGATCATTTACTTTTGCATGCATTAATAAACTTAAGTATTTGGGCTCAGAATTTTTTTTATCCTGAAGTAAATTCCTGTATGCCAAATGTCTAAGTAAAGAACATCATAGATATTAAATATTTTGATACAGTAGTGTTTGTGTACATAATGTCCAAGGATTGTTGATGTGATATGCAGTATCTAAAATTTTATAGTGTTTTTTTTAAAGTGCATTATCTACCGATTGCAAATTGAAAATGCTGTTTATAAAGGTAAAGGGTTAAAATAGAAAGTACAATTAATTTTATTGTATTTCATGTCTTATTGCGATTTATAAAATATATAATTATGACCTGGAGGAAAGTATTATAGAAGCGTTATAGACGTATTGTTAGAGGTCAATTTAGGCCAGGTACTCGTACTTCATTTTTACGCAATTTGTTCTAAAGAGATTATGACGGTTTAGCATCGACTTGAAACAGCAAAGGTGTTAATAGACTTTCTGTACATTCAAATCTGTCTTAGGTGACCTTTGAAGGGAAATATGAGAAACATTTTTTTATCACCATGAACTAATGTTTTCATTTTAAAGGAGCTTTGAATATTGACAATGTCTAACCATATTACTTTGTCTTAGTAGTCATTTTACTAAGGATTTCTCAGTAAAAAAAAAGAACGGAAAACAGAAGTTATTTGCACAAGACAGGAAGTCTTTTACAACGGTAAAATGAATGGGAAAAAATGCTTGGGATAAATAAATAGGGTCCGGTAACAAAGGAAGTCATTCCGTCCAACCAAGGGCATTAATTTGTCTGTGTAGGACGTAAAAAACTCCCCCAATCAAGGAAGTAGTTATATTTAAGGGGTTGCAAAGACCAGTAGTTGGCTGTGTCCATTTACTTAAAATAATAAAATTACTGGTTTTGTAACTATTCTATTTAAAGATTATTTGTACATTTATTTGTCTGATAAGACTGATTCCATGCACCCAGTCACCCTTTTTTCATTGGTATTTTCAGTTAAGCTTGTTTATCGAATAAAAACAGTATAGCGGCATCCCAAAAAGCTTTGTTTGTTGAATCGCTACTCGGTGTGCATTCCACTTGATTTTGGAGCAGTCTCATCTAAACCAATCTGAATGTTTAAATTTGCAGAAAAGTTACATTTACAAGGGTTTTTTTATGTCCCAACAAGATTTGGGACACATGTCTGTTTGTCTATCCTCCTGCTCCACGTCAGGTTTGCCTTTTCGTTGAATCTTTTTTTATATAAAGATGACTAGACATCTTGATGAAACTTATACAACACGAGATCTCTTCACGGCCAAATTCTGTAGGACTGTGCCAAATATTTCATGCTTAAGCGAACCTAGAAACCAGTCCGAGATGTTTGTGTGGGATGGGGGTTTTATCTGGTACTCCGGTTTCCTCCCACAATAAAAAATTGATGCAATGATAAGGTTGAAAAATTGCTGAAAGCTAAGCGTCATTAAACCCCAGTCAAAGTTGATGAAAAGCAGATATCACTATTTTTAAAAATTCTTTTTTTAACATGCTTAATATAATTTTATTTTTCCGCAGGTCGGGGGTTCTCTCCGGGTACTCCGGCTTCCTCCCCCAATAAAAACTGGACGCCATGAAATAGCTGAAATATTGCTGAAAGTGGCGTTAAAACACCATTCAAACAAATAAAATATAATTTTTATTTTTACGAAAGAAATTGTACAAATTGACAAGTAGTCAGTATATAAAAATTATTTAATTGCAGGATGTGAAAACTGATGCTAAAGGAAAGAAGGGTGGAAAAACTGCAGCCAAGGTAATCCTATCAAATATTATTTATGTTGCTGAGTGGATCGGGTGACCCCTTCAGTTTGTTTTGCAGATGGGTAACTGTTTACATGATTATGTGCATAATCAGTTTACAATGTTTTCAGAATTACTTATCTTTTATCGATATTCTAACCTGAACAAGTTTGAATACATGTATTGATGTTGCTGCAATGCTTAGTTTTTACCCAAGAATTTTTATTAACACTTGACCCAAAAATTGAATGTAGATTAAATGGGTACAACTTGAGACCTGTCCATCTTGCAATTACTGAAATTAATTATTTTTTTCCTATTTAATTTAATTTTTTTATTTTCCTTGTAAAGTGTTCAAGCAATTTGTAATTGCATGAAGAGTTTTTTAACCAATAAACATGCACATTTTCATGGTTTTACCATAGTTGAGTTACTTTATAAAATGAAGTAGTATTTGAATGCATGTTTACTTACTGCACAAGTGCAGCTTACATTCTTGGAAAGGGACGGTCATATATTGTAATAGTTGGAAGTGTTTTAGTTTCAAATTTGATCACATTTTGGTTATGCTATAATGGGTAATGCACATTACCTATTTACACAGTAATTGATAAGTTTTTCTGTTTTGTAAGTGGGTAGTTTATTACAAAAATGTTTGTAAAAAAAGTTTTTTCATTGACAACTAGTTTCTGTACGACAGCTGTATGAATCTCCAGTATTTAGTTTGACCCCTGTGGAGAATTAGAAAACCCAGTTGGGGGCAGTCTACACATATATTTCGACAATCTTTTTGTTGTCAGTATATATACCGCTTCAGACGGGGGATTTTGGACACCAGATTACAAACAGTTAGCTGAAGTTGGAGGGTAAATCACTCGACTTTTGTTGATCAAACACTCTACTTTAAGAGATTATAGTTCTTCAGTATGACAATAAACCAACAGATTTGCCAGGTTGTTTGAGGCCATTGGTCACTGCTTATATCCTTGAAGATTACTTGAGACGTGTGATAAAGGCTGTGATCTTCTAAAGGGGGGATAACCTACGGAGATGATTTACGATAGAAATATCAGCTACCAGGTGTTTTATGAGATTTTATTAGATATATTGTAGTTGGGAGGAAAACTAAATTTATCAGTGTTGGCTTCAAACAACGACTTGGCTACTTGTTTTTAGTTTATTGTGTTTGTTCAGGTGATCATTGCATGGCTTTTCCAATTTGATTGAACTTTTTAATTCAAAAAGAGCAATTTGACCATAAAAGGCCAAAATAATAAATTGTTTTACTTCTGGTAGTAATATGTCATTTAAGGTAAAGAAATTACAGAATTTAACAACTCGAGCAGGTGCCATGGTCAAATAGTGTGGACAATTAAAAGTACAAGATGTTATTAAAATTTAGGATCACAGCCCAAATTTCAGTCGCCGCTGTGCCTGTTTCACAGCCATTATGTGAACAAAATTCTTGTGTGTATATAGTAGTTTGTTTTATTGTACCAAAATTGTTACCCTTGGCAAAAGATGAGCCTCGAAAGAAATAATAAAATAAACCTTTTCTCGATTAAATAGACAAAATTGTCAATATATGCCTTATATTGTGATGAAATAATCGCAGACATAACTTGTCAACACTTTGAATGAAAGGAGTGGTTTTCTGTGTCCTTAGGAGGTCGTTAAGTTGTTTCTACAGACTGATTAAGTGTTTGGTTAGAGATTAAAGGTCTCCTCTCTATTGCAAACTGGGATCAATTTCACATAACTGTAGATAACGTTTGTTACAAGGGTTTATGTAATGGCAGAGATAATATGTTGACACAGGACTTGGGATACACTTGAGGTTCGTGGCTCCATCGATGCAGGGGAAGAAATTCAAAATCCTCCTCTGCAAATCTCTGATTACTTCATGTCGCGATGGAATGTTGCAAGATTTTTTTTATCGGTCTCTGCATTTTTCGTGCATTATAAATGCGGAAAAGTTTGACAAGTGTCCATGTTTATGTACCATTTTGTGTTCTTATCTGTAAGCAATATTGGATTAGGTAAATAGGAAATTGTTGATTTATAGTCGATTAAGTGATTATGGTTTTTAAAAAGATACCCCCTTGAATTTTTGTCGAAATTTTGGCGAACTAAGATTTGTAAAATGCCTCAGGTTATCATCTGATTCAAGTTTTTGAACAGGCACAAAATCTTTTTTTGTGGGGATTTTATTTATATTTCAGTTGATTTCAAGTTTTTTGAAAAAGGGTCACAGGTGCCATTGTGAATAAGGTTAGAATTGTATATTTCTGTTGCACGACTGGCTTGTTAAGAAAATTTGCAATGACCTACTTGAGGGACAGATTGTTATAGTACCATTCCCGACAGAGGCAAAATTAAATAAACATCAGATATAAAGTTTGAATCAATGTTCTCCAACTTTCTACATTGAAAGTTCAATACAATCGATTAAATCGGTGTTTACTTTCAACATTGAAATTGATTGGTTGTAAAGTGGGCAGTTAAAATTGTTATTCTGGTTGAATTCTTTTCCATGTAGCATGGAATGGGGTTGAATTTTATTTTATAATTGCATGGGTGCAATATAGTTGATATTTGTTGACTTTTGGTTGATTAATGATTGGGGACAGGCTTTGAGTTGACTATAGGTTGTAAATGCATTAACCAAGTCTGACAACAGACTATTGGGCAGTATGTTTGGAAAGTGTTACATGCCCTGCACAATACAGACAACTTTCGTTGTTATTTGGGGAAAAAAAAGTGGCTCATTTTACCCCTACAAAAGGCTCATTTTTGTTCTTGCCCAATACACTAAAAATGCAGCTACTCATTGGACCATCGTCCTATTTCGCAAATTTTTGTTTTTGTACTTGACCTGAATACTCCTGTAATAGTGCTTGCTTGACATAGTAACAAATCAATAATCATTAACTTTATAGCATTGTCTTTCTATAGGTAATTTTAATTGAATCAAGTAGGCAATACATTTCCATATTGCACTATTGCAAATGTACTTAAAAATTCACAATGTGATCACCCAAATTGATGCTTTGCTATGCAATAAAAGGGTTCTTGCATGAATATTAGGAATATAACCAATTGCGGGCTGGTGCAATATAAAATTCTTCTCTGGATGATATTCCCCAATATTGTGCAATAATCCTATACATGTACTCCAAATAAGTTCAGGAGTTGTCATTGACCTAGAACATTAAATACTTATGGTCATTCAACTTTAATTCAAACGAACACCAAATGAATTGTAATTTTATTTTTAAACCCCCTCTGATTTTCCCATGACTAGATATTGTAATATTGCCCATGATTTTACTTCCGGGTTTCTTATTCTGTGTAAGTACATTATCAGCAATAGAAAGGCATTAATTAACATGAAAGTTGTGGGTTCAAGACTTACTGCAGGCAGGGTGTTCTTGAATCCAACCTTGACAATGATTGCCAGTTTTTCTACCCAAAGAAAAAAATTATCAGAGCACCAAACATTGAAAAATTCCACAACTCAAAACTCAAGGATGAAATTTGTACCTTGATAGTTGGTTATCTCCCTTCATAATTACCTATATTTAAGTAAAAATAAAAGAGTTGAGTTTTGACACCAATTTCAGTAAGTAGGAAAGTTTTGATATGTTTGCGTTCTGACACACCTCTCTTAATGAATAGCAGTTGACAGTTGAAAGTTGTTTTTTTTTCATGAAAACATTACATATTTGGAAGACTTTATTTCAAGGTGAAAAAAACATTTCCAAATGAATTAAATTAATAGGACAAAGGCTGCATCGGTTGAACCAGTCATTAAATTTATAAATCTGGTTTATTCTTGTTATATAAAAGTTGCAATTTAGTTTCCCTGCACTTCCCAAATGTGTACAACTTTGTTTATCAGTGACCCACTTCATATCAATGGCAATTTATTATTTCTAAATCTTGGACATTCCAGGGTATCGTAGCACTGGTGAATTTCTAGTTTAAAATTTCATTCACAAAAACTGGTTGGAAAAGTTAATCGCACAATATTGTTTTTTGAACTAGTGAATGAACCAGCGATGTCATTTTAAATGTCTTTCTGTACCACATGCAAAGCAGTAATCTCTCGGGAAGTTTTTGTACTCCAAGTAAAGTGACACATCAGGGTCGTCACATTTTGGTGTTTTTTAAAGGTTGCCGACCTACATGCTATTTTTAAACCCTGTAGGGGGGATGCATTTCCAAGTTGCATACAAACAATCACATTGTGCATTATTATCTAAAAAGAAATATTTTTAAATTGTCTGTTCTGTAAATTTAAAGAGTCTTGAATGTTCTGTAAATTAAAAGGGTCTTTAATGAACATTATGTGCCAAGAAAGAATTTTGCCCATTGTCAAAACTACAACTGTGCATTTTCAATTTTTGATCTGTTTAACCTTTAAATTAAAAGTTTGCATATTTTGTTCTCATTATCACCCAGGTGTTTTTTTCATATTTTTCACTATTATACTGCTTTTGTGGTTTAATATTTTTTCTATGCCTTCTAGTTAGCATTTGGTCCTCTATTTGTTTCCAATCCATTGTCAACATGTTCATTAATTTAAAAACACAAGTGTGTTACTGAATTCAGGTAATAAAAGGGCATTCCAGGTTTGTTTTTTTTTGGTCAAATCATTGCACTATCCAGAATAAAAATTTTTGACTGGAAGGCATTCTTAAATTGCATACTTCTGCTAATTGATTTCTACTGGTCACGTAGTAGTTCTCGCCATCCAATCTTTTGACAGTTTTTGTGAATAATTAGCATTTAAACGTGACCAGCGTAATTTGTTTTGGATGAAAGATGGTGAAATCTTTTAAATGAAGCCTTTTCCATTGATTTACATGGAAAAATAATGGTAGTCACAAAAATGACGAGAATTGCTTCTGTCTTTTTAATGGCGAGAACTCCTCTCTCCGACCAGTACACTACAAGGTGCAACATTGTTGTATAGAGTGATGTTTGATTGAAGATTATGTTGTTTCAATAGATATTTGAAGATTCAGTTATCAGAATTTATTGCACATTTACCTCGCTTATTGCAGGCTTCTCCAAAGAAAGATGGTGCTAAAAAGGCAAAGAAGGCAACGGGAAAGGCCAAATAAGACCCTAGTCATGAACAATAGAATAGACTTGATGTGCTAATATTTTCTGAATTTTTGTTAAGATAAAAATACTCACCAATTGTGCATTTGTTTCATTGTTAGTGATGTTTTACCTGTTTATAATGGCTGTGGTAAAAAATAACATTAAGTTTTTACTATAAATCTACATTTCCCTGTTTTAACCTGCTCAGGAAAACTGGTATACTGGATTATCTTCATAGTTCTGTTACCTACACTCTCTTGTAGGCAATGTGTACCTTTTGATATAAGAATATTTGATATGATATGACCATGATCAATCAACTTGGGGCAAGCTATGGTTGTTTTTTTTTGCCAAAGGTTGGAGTTTTTTTGCCAAGTGTTTTTTCTTTGCTTCCTCCCTTTATATACTGGACACAATGATATTGCTGACTGAAAATGGCATAAAACCTTGAAATATTCCAAATGTGCTAGTTCCATGGAAGTCTGGGCACCTTTATGACTGGACAAAGCATTTGTACAAAATAATTATACTTCTGATAGGGTCCATGCTGACCAAGTTGGGTAGGTAGTAGGTTATCAACTACAAATCAAGCAAGTCAGCATTAAGGTTGTTAGATATGACTTAATCCAGAGCTTGACTCGATCTGAATTGACAAAAAAGCTGATAATTGGTGGGTTTATTGGTCACTTGAACCAACTTGCTCCCTAATAAAAAACTGCAGGGGTCATACTTGAAGGTTTCCCATTGCTCAGCCCATTCAGAGGTGGTGGATAGCAGAAACCCTTTTGTTGGGGGTTCTCGGGCTATCATAAGTTAACACATTTTGATAATGACATACTCCATGCATGAAAAAAACCCTGAGTAAGATTTTGAATAATAGTAGGCTTATCATAGCTTCCAAAGAGCCTAAATTCTCCACCCTAACCCAATTACTCCATATTCCAGTGGCAATCTTAATTGAATCCCCATTTTCATGTTGATTTCCTGTTGAATTTTTTGTCAAATTTTTCTTTTTTTGAATTAAGCTTAAATATTGCTCGCTGGATGTTGAGCAAACATCCTATCAACCAAGTCCCAAATACTTCTATGAGAAAAAAATTAGTCGAGAAACCAATACAACTAGTCTTTGGTCAATTCCGTTGGAAACCATACAGAATATGACCAATTGAAATTATTTGCTGGGTTACACAAAGTGCAAACCTGGGTTAGAGTATGGTGCGGCGGGCGGTGAAAATGAGGTATTTATTTTGTGTAATCAACTCCTACAGTTTTCACCCCATATCTGAAACTTAACAGAAAGATTGTCCATGTATTGAAGTTGTACAGGTGCTTTTATGGATTTGTTCCAGGGTTTTAAAAAAAATTTCCAGACTTGTGAACTTGGTCATTTTTCAGAACGTTTGCAGAAGATATATTTTGTGTAATCAACACGTCCTACATTTTTTTTTACAGACCTAAAGCCTTCCAACAAATTGTGAACCATTCCCTATTTATGTAGGCACTAGGGTTTGCAATTAACCTGGCAATTTCGGACTTCTGCGATTTTTGAGAAAATGGAACAGTTCTGTTAGATTTGAATGTCCTTCAGGTCATTTATTATTGTTGCCAAAGGACATAACTAATCAAATCTCTCTGGTTGTCCAGTTTTGTTAAACCAGTCGCTGTGGCATGCTGATAAAGTTGTGCTAAAAGCATGTACCAAAAACACTAGTGCTAGTAGATTGTACCAACAACATTGGCTGCGTTGTTTCTGGTATATTTGTTGCACGTTTTAAGCATGGAAATGATCATTGATTGAGGTTTAATCAGCAGTGAAGTTTAGCAATTGCTAGATTAAGCATCTTTTACATAATAACCAGTATGATGCAGCACGAGGCAGAAGTTACCAGTTATATATTAGTTTTAAGTTGAATTGCTCTATTGTGGTTTCCTTCATCAAAGAACAAGTCGTTTATATCGCAAATTCTTATTTCGTCATAATTTATGCAGTGATAACGCAAATAATAAATAACCAATGAAAACTTAAGCTTGGCTTACACCAAACTAACAGAACGAATGGGTCATGAATAAACAATTTACTTGTCATTATGATTGAATGGTAATTACCGCATACTATTTCTTACAATATTAACGACAGATAACATTAACAAGACAATTGATTAATAATTACCTTGCGTTAAAAAGAATACAGAGGTTATGGTATTGAACACCCGGATTTTAACACCGAGGTTATGTGTTAGAGCCTTGCTGTTGACGCGAATCGAAAGTTCTTGCCAATGGTTAGGGCGTTTACTAATTACTCCGACTTCATTCCTACTGGACACAATGATACTGCTGAAAACAATTGCCAAAATGTCAAAACCCATTCAAACAAATGTTGCATTATGTACTTTTAATTCATGCGGCTGTCACGGCGACTGGTTTGCCTTGAATTATTTATTTATGATTTCTTCCAACCTAGTTTTTGTTTGGTTTGAAAGTTGTGTAACTTCACTTTCAGCAATTCTTAGCTATATCCCGGCGTCCCGAGTTTTTACTGGGGAGGAAGCCTGAGAAAACCTCGGTGGGAAAACGGACCATCTTTGATTGGAGTCGAGCGCACACTGCCCCCAGTGAGACTCGAACCCGCAATCTCGGTGCTAACTGCGTGATCAATATTAGACGAACTACTTTAACCACTCGGTCATTAAAATAGAAACGGGCCCACTAGTTTCTCATCATTTCAAATTAAAGACTAGATAACGAGCGCAATGAAGCCCTCCCTTCCCGGGACTTTACCATCAACAGACGGAAAGTTACTTTATGTTAAAGAATGAATAATATAAAATGAGCACCTGTCTAGTTGGAACATAAGGCGACTTCAAAATTAAGTGGCCCATGTTAGGTCTAGTATATTGTCACCAAGTCTCGGGCGACGTGACCGTCGCTTTACACCACAGGGTGCCGTTTCATAAAGCGATCGTTAGCTTAACGTGCACGTTATCCCATTTAAATTGCATAACGGCGTTGTCTGACCGGTGGTATTCGTAGGCATATAGCAGAGCGCAATCGAACATATAGTGTCGATTACTCAGAATTTGTTCACATACAATTTGAAATTAATTACTTTGTTATCGAGCGTTAGATAAACATTAATGAGAGCTGTAAATATTGTAAATGTATTATAAGTACATTTGAATAATTAAAGATGCATCAACAAAAATATTTATCTAAAAAGATGCAAAGATCATTAAGTAACGGAAATGTGAATATCTTTAAATCAAACGTTTATGAGCATTTACTGAGTCTGCGGTTTCGGAACAAATTGATCAATTTTTGACAATTGAAACCACATGAATTGACTGGAAGCTTTTAAGACTTTTTCACTGCATTAAATTTTGTTTGGTGGTAAACCTGTCTTGTCATAGAGGAAACTGCATGTTTTATATACAAGTGCAGTGTGTGGCCTAGGAAATGTTTTCGTCCTTTTTTTAGCACGTTAAACTTGGTAACGGGCACATTGTTTTCGATTGTTTATAAATTGCACTTGATGTACCCGGATGGTCAGATTTGTCGTATTATGTTTCGTACAATAGTGTCTGTTATTTTCTGGTTTTTCGTTGTTTTGTCTGCGTTTTTATCAACTCATATTTTCTTCTTGGAATAATATAAAAGTGTAGATTTTTTGCATGTCTTTGTATTTTGCTGTCTGTGAGCAATGTGCATTTTTCAATCTGTATTGATTAGCTATAGAGGTTTATTGTAGTATTCAATGGCTGTGTGTATGTTGGTTATCTGTGTTGGTGGTTTACATACTGGTTATCTGTGTTAGCACTGTACATTTTAGTTATCTAATCTATTTTGGCGTCTGCATATTAGATATCTTTGTTGGCGTTGTGCGTAAACTGAGTGACCTATGTATATGTGTTCGCGGTAGTCCTATTTGTTATCTTTGTCGGCGTTGTGCATATAATCTGTGTTGGCGCTGTGCTTATTAGTTATCTGTATTGGCGCTGTGTCTATTATCTGTGTTGGCACTGTGCTTGTTATTTATCTGTATTGGCGCTGTGCCTATTATCTGTGTTGGCGCTGTAGATATTATTTATCTGTATAGGCGCTATGCATATTATCTGTGTTGACGCTGTGCATATTAATTATCTGTATAGACGCTATGCATATTATCTGTGTTGGCGCTGTGCATATTAATTATCTGTATTGGCGCTGTGCATATTAATTATCTGTATTGGCGCTGTGCATATTATCTGTGTTGGCACTGTGTATATTAATTATTTGTATTGGCGCTGTGCAGATTATCTGTTTGTGCTGTGCATATTAGTTATTTTTTACGGCGATGTGCATCTTATCTGCTTGTGCTGTTATCAGTGATTGTGGTGCGTATATTAGTAACATTTCATGGCGACTTGCAATGTATTTATTAGTAGCGCTGTTCATATTAGTTATCTGATTGCGGTGCGCATATAAGTAACCTTTGATAGCAGTGTGCATATATTTATCTGTTTTGGAGTATTTGTTGCGTTGTACATATTAGGTATCTGTGTTGGCGCTGTGCATATAAGTTATCCGTGTTGGTGCTGTGCGTATAAGATATCTATGCTTGTGGTGCGCATATAAGTAATATTTGATAACAATGTGCAGTGTATTTATCTGTCTTGTGTATTTGTGGCGCTATGTATATTAGTTATCTGTGTTAGCGCTGTGCATATTAGAATATCTGTGCTTGCGTTACGCATATTGGTGACCTTGGATAGCGGTGTGCAGCGTAATTATTTTTCTTGGCGTATTAGAAGCTGTGTGCATATTAGTTATATGAGAAGGCAGTGTTCATATAAGTTATCTGTGTTGGCATTGTACATGTTAGCTGTCTGTTTTGGCGATGTGCTGATTAGTAAGTTATCCAAGTTTTCAGTGTGCATATTACCGGTACAACAACAGTGTACAAGTATATTTTACCAATGTACCATAGACTAAGTGGTAGCAGCATAAAGTACCAACACACTGGTTTTACTAGTTTTTTGTTACTTCAAACATTAGTTATACCAATACCACTGACTACCATTATAATTGCACTATCAACACTGAATATGTACCAACAACACTGGATGTACCAGTATTATGTACCAGGAGCACTGGATGTACCAGTATGACGTATCAACAACAATGGATGTACCAGTATAATGTACCAACAACAATGGATGTACCAGTATAATGTACCAACAACACTGGATGTACCAGTATAATGTATCAACAACAATGGATGTACCAGTATAATGTACCAACAACACTTAATGTACCAGTATAATGTACCAACAACACTGGATGTACCAGTAGAATGTACCAACAACATTAGATGTACCAGTATTATGCGCCGACAACTCTGGATGTACCAGTATAATGTGCTGACAACACTGGATGTATTGGTATAATGTACCAACAACATTTGATGTACCGGTATAATGTACAAAGAGCAGTGGATGTACAATGTTCCAAGAACACTGGATGTACCAGTATAATGTACCAAAAACACTGGATGTACCAGTATAATGTACCAAAAACACTGGATGTACCAGTATTATAAACCAACAACACTGGATGTACCAGTATTATAAACCAACAACACTGGATGTACCAGTATAATGTACGAACAACATTAGATGTACCACTATTATAAACCAACAACACTGGATGTACCAGTATTATAAACCAACAACACTGGATGTACCAGTATAATGTACAAACAACATTAGATGTACCAGTATAATGTACAAACAACATTAGCTGTACCAGTATAATGTACGAACAACATTAGATGTACCACTATTATAAACCAACAACACTGGATGTACCAGTATTATAAACCAACAACACTGGATGTACCGGTATTATAAACCAACAACACTGGATGTACCACTATTATAAACCAACAACACTGGATGTACCAGTATTATAAACCAACAACACTGGATGTACCAGTATAATGTATCAACGACAATGGATGTACCAGCTTTATAAACCAACAACATTGGATTTACCAGTATTATAAACCAACAACACTGGACGTACCAGTATTATGTACCAACAACACTGGATGTACCAGTATAATGCACCAACAACACTGCATGTACCAGTATTATGTACCAACAACACTGGATGTAGCAGTATAATGAACCAACAACACTGGACGTACCAGTATAATGTATCAACAACACTGGATGTACCAGTATTATAAACCAACAACACTGGATGTACCAGTATTATAAACCAACAACAGTGGATGTACCATTATAATGTACCAACAACACTGGGCGTACCAGTATAATGTATCAACGACAATGGATGTACCAGTATAATGTACCAACAACACTGGACGTACCAGTATTATGTACCAACAACACTGGATGTACCAGTATAATGCACCAACAACACTGCATGTACCAGTATTATGTACCAACAACACTGGATGTACCAGTATAATGCACCAACAACACTGCATGTACCAGTATTATGTACCAACAACACTGGATGTACCAGTATAATGCACCAACAACACTGCATGTACCAGTATTATAAACCAACAACACTGGATGTACCAGTATAATGAACCAACAACACTGGACGTACCAGTATAATGTATCAACAACACTGGATGTACCAGTATTATAAACCAACAACACTGGATGTACCAGTATAATGTATCAACAACAATGGATGTACCAGTATAATGTACCAACAACAATGGACGTACCAGCATAATGTACCAACAACACTGGACGTACCAGTATTATGTACCAACAACACTGGATGTACCAGTATAATGCACCAACAACAATGGATGTACCAGTATAATGTACCAACAACAATGGATGTACCAGTATAATGCACCAACAACACTGAATGTACCAGTATTATGTACCAACAACACTGGATGTACCAGTATTATGTACCAGGAGCACTGGATGTACCAGTATGACGTATCAACAACAATGGATGTACCAGTATAATGTACCAACAACAATGGATGTACCAGTATAATGTACCAACAACACTGGATGTACCAGTATAATGTATCAACAACAATGGATGTACCAGTATAATGTACCAACAACACTTAATGTACCAGTATAATGTACCAACAACACTGGATGTACCAGTAGAATGTACCAACAACACTGGATGTACCAGTATTATGCGCCGACAACTCTGGATGTACCAGTATAATGTGCTGACAACACTGGATGTATTGGTATAATGTACCAACAACATTTGATGTACCGGTATAATGTACAAAGAGCAGTGGATGTACAATGTTCCAAGAACACTGGATGTACCAGTATAATGTACCAAAAACACTGGATGTACCAGTATAATGTACGAACAACATTAGATGTACCACTATTATAAACTAACAACACTGGATGTACCAGTATTATAAACCAACAACACTGGATGTACCAGTATAATGTACAAACAACATTAGATGTACCAGTATAATGTACAAACAACATTAGCTGTACCAGTATAATGTACGAACAACATTAGATGTACCACTATTATAAACCAACAACACTGGATGTACCAGTATTATAAACCAACAACACTGGATGTACCGGTATTATGTACCAACAACCCTGGATGTACCAGTATTATAAACCAACAACACTGGATGTACCACTATTATAAACCAACAACACTGGATGTACCAGTATTATAAACCAACAACACTGGATGTACCAGTATAATGTATCAACGACAATGGATGTACCAGCTTTATAAACCAACAACATTGGATTTACCAGTATTATAAACCAACAACACTGGACGTACCAGTATTATGTACCAACAACACTGGATGTACCAGTATAATGCACCAACAACACTGCATGTACCAGTATTATGTACCAACAACACTGGATGTAGCAGTATAATGAACCAACAACACTGGACGTACCAGTATAATGTATCAACAACACTGGATGTACCAGTATTATAAACCAACAACACTGGATGTACCAGTATTATAAACCAACAACAGTGGATGTACCATTATAATGTACCAACAACACTGGGCGTACCAGTATAATGTATCAACGACAATGGATGTACCAGTATAATGTACCAACAACACTGGACGTACCAGTATTATGTACCAACAACACTGGATGTACCAGTATAATGCACCAACAACACTGCATGTACCAGTATTATGTACCAACAACACTGGATGTACCAGTATAATGCACCAACAACACTGCATGTACCAGTATTATGTACCAACAACACTGGATGTACCAGTATAATGCACCAACAACACTGCATGTACCAGTATTATAAACCAACAACACTGGATGTACCAGTATAATGAACCAACAACACTGGACGTACCAGTATAATGTATCAACAACACTGGATGTACCAGTATTATAAACCAACAACACTGGATGTACCAGTATAATGTATCAACAACAATGGATGTACCAGTATAATGTACCAACAACAATGGACGTACCAGCATAATGTACCAACAACACTGGACGTACCAGTATTATGTACCAACAACACTGGATGTACCAGTATAATGCACCAACAACAATGGATGTACCAGTATAATGTACCAACAACAATGGATGTACCAGTATAATGCACCAACAACACTGAATGTACCAGTATTATGTACCAACAACACTGGATGTACCAGTATAATGCACCAACAACACTGCATGTACCAGTATTATGTACCAACAATACTGTATGTACCAGTATAATGTATCCAAGTTTTCAGTGTGCATATCACCGGTACAACAACAGTGTACAAGTATATTTTACCAATAATACTGATTGTATTAGTATATTGTACCATAGACCAAGTGGTAGCAGAATAAAGTACCAACACACTGGTTTTACTAGTTTTTTGTTACTTCAAACATTAGTTATACCAATACCACTGACTGCCATTATAATTGCACTATCAACACTGAATATGTACCAACAACACTGGATGTACCAGTATTATGTACCAGGAACACTGGATGTACCAGTATGACGTATCAACAACAATGGATGTACCGGTATAATGTACCAACAACATTAGATGTACCAGTATTATAAACCAACAACACTGGATGTACCAGTATTATAAACCAACAACACTGGATGTACCAGTATAATGTATCAACAACAATGGATGTACCGGTATAATGTACCAACAACATTAGATGTACCAGTATTATAAACCAACAACACTGGATGTACCAGTATTATAAACCAACAACACTGGATGTACCAGTATTATAAACCAACAACACTGGATGTACCAGTATTATAAACCAACAACACTGGATGTACCAGTATAATGTATCAACAACAATGGATGTACCGGTATAATGTACCAACAACATTAGATGTACCAGTATTATAAACCAACAACACTGGATGTACCAGTATTATAAACCAACAACACTGGATGTACCAGTATAATGTATAAACAACACTGGACGTACCAGTATTATGTACTTACAACACTTGATGCGCCATCATAATACCAACAACACTGAATGTATTGGTATACCAACACTGGATGTACCAGTATAATGTACAAACAACATTAGATGTACCAGTATTATAAACCAACAACACTGGATGTACCAGTATAATGTATAAACAACACTGGACGTACCAGTATTATGCACTTACAACACTTGATGCGCCATCATAATACCAACAACACTGAATGTATTGGTATACCAACACTAGATGTACCAGTATTATAAACCAACAACAATGGATGTACTAGTATTATAAACCAACAACAATGGATGTACCAGTATTATAAACCAACAACACTGGATGTACCTGTATTATGTACCAAGAACACTAGATGTACCCGTATAATGTACCAACAACAATGGATGTAACAATATTATAAACCAACACCACTGGATGTATCAGTATAATGTACCAACAACAATGGAAGTACCAGTTATGTACCAACAACACTGGAGGTACCAGTATAATGTATCAACAACAATAGATGTACCAGTATAATGTACCAACAACACTGGATGTACCAGTATAATGTATCAACAACACTTAATGTACCAGTATAATGTATCAACAACAATGGATGTACCAGTATAATGTTCTAACAACAATGGATGTACCAGTATAATGTACCAACTACACTGGATGTACCAGTATAATGTACCAACTACACTGGATGTACCAGTATAATGTATCAACAACAATAGATGTACCAGCATAATGTACCAACAACAATGGATGTACCAGTATAATGTACCAACAACAATGGATGTACCAGTATAATGTACCAACAACACTGTATGTACCAGTATAATGTACCAACAACACTGGATGTACCAGTATAATGCATAAACAACACTTAATGTACCAGTATAATGTACCAAAAACAATGGATGTACCAGCATAATGTACCAACAACACTAGATGTACCAGTAGTATACATTAACAACACTAGATGTACCAGTATAATGTACCAACAACACTGGACGTACCAGTATAATGTACCAACAACACTGGACGTACCAGTATAATGTATCAACAACAATGGATGTACCAGTATAATGCATAAACAACACTTAATGTACCAGTATAATGTACCAACAACACTGGATGTACCAGTATAATGTACCAAAAACAATGGATGCACCAGTACAATGTACCAACTACACTGGATGTACCAGTATAATGTACCAACTACACTGGATGTACCAGTATAATGTATCAACAACAATAGATGTACCAGCATAATGTACCAACAACAATGGATGTACCAGTATAATGTACCAACAACAATGGATGTACCAGTATAATGTACCAACAACACTGTATGTACCAGTATAATGTACCAACAACACTGGATGTACCAGTATAATGCATAAACAACACTTAATGTACCAGTATAATGTACCAAAAATAATGGATGTACCAGCATAATGTACCAACAACACTAGATGTACCAGTATAATGTATCTGTACCTGTTTAATGTACCGTTATGCAAGTATTGACTATTCCTGAGTACACCTATAAATAGTCTGCACCTTTTTTATTAATGATATGACGAAGCTGCACTTACTCGAAGATACAATCGAGAAGGTTTTGTCTTAGACCAATCTGGAAAGGCCAAAATTTTTATTATTATTTTAACGCTCGTGGCAAAATATTCACGAATAGAATGTCTATCTATATTTAAATACTAGTAATGAATAAAATTGGGGCAGCCATGAATTATTAATATGGTACTGGAATCACAAGTCATGTACTACGTGTATTTGGTACTCGTATTTCATGTCTAACCATAGCAGTTTTGTGACAATCACGTGGTACTAGATTATTATAAGTCTGTTTACTGTGCCAGTCATTTGGTACTTAAATCACTAGTCTTGTAGTATACCAGCATTGAGAAAATTATTTGCATGTTACTCATTAACAATAAATCTTTGAAATGTGATGGTAATGTCAGATATTTTTGGATTGAAGATTTCACATATAAGACATTAAATCATTTGGGAATCTTTTGACGTTTACTGAATTTGATTGAAATTTGTGGTATTACAAAAATTTCAATTTTAAACCAAATAGATCGTATTTAGAAATCAAAGGTTACAACGAACACATAGGTTTTATGTAAATATTTTGCTTATTAAAGGGGCGAGCAGGATTTAATATAGATGATGAACTGATAGGATTGTAATATTTGAATACCTACCTTTGAATTAATGATCAAAGTGAGGTGAGATAGATTTGATCTTAAAGACCATGAATATGCATCTTACATTCACGAACTTGAACTTATTTGCATAGTTCGCGAGTTAACATTTTTTAAAGTAAATTCGTCCAATCAGTGAAGAGTTAAAAGTCAGCTGATTTCATTTTCTCTGCGTTGTCAAAAATATTGAGAACTTTCAGTGAGTTTTTTTTTGTTTTACGTCCAGCAAGCAATATTGCAGCTTTATTTCCAAAATGTTTTAGAAATTCATCCTGATTTCTATTGTTGGCTTTTGAACACCAGTCGATCCACAAATTAAAATCAACGACAACGGGATACTCGACAACTAACAACCAAAAATATAGCAATATTCCAGATTTGGTGCAGCCATTTCCAAAAGAATTGGGGGTGGGGGGTTTAACCAGGTTTCATGGCAGGCCAAATCTCCCGTTACTATTACTGTATTGTGTGAGTTGGTGTGTTGAGGAAAAAGGTTGGATATCATACATCACTAGTCAGCAACAGGTATTTCCAATAATAATGCTCAATTTTTTTTTTTCCTAACAGATAACAGTAAATTTAAAATAATGAAATAATGATAACAGATAACAGCAATTTACACGAGAAAACAGAAAACAGTGAGTTCAAAAATCAAAAAAAAAACCCCAAAAACAGTTTGTACTCACTGGAATTCCGATTACCTGCTGAAAAACGCATGCTATTAAAAAGGTTACATATGTTTTCGACCAGGTTTCATAGCATACTAAAAACCTGTTCCTCGCTGTTGCGTAATTTGCATTTGCGTTCTTGACAAGACAAATACGTATAGCTGCAACATAAAACTACATATTTGTAGGTATATGTGGAGCGAAGGCTTTATGTATGATTTCTTTAAGACAGGATTTTAATTTATAATGAGGCAAGGCGGTATACAGAGTTGAAAAATCAAATGTACTAACAGATAAAATTTTAGGTATCGTTCTTGAATTTAAATTGTCGAAGACTTCTTTCGAATTTTAAGAATCCGCATATGACTTACATTTTTTAAACAACTCATTGGAGTTTTTACTCGTTTTTCAACAAATAACGAAAACAAACTGTATATATCTTTCTTAATTTCATTAAAAGTTCATGAAGTTGTATTTTTATAAGACACAAAGTCATTAAAAACCCCGGAAATGAAAAAAAAGTGGACGTGATAAAATTTCTACAAATTTCATCGACAGCGTCAGTTTAATACTAGTTTTAATAAAATTTTATAACAAAACTATCATATATTGCAGCGGAGACTATTGTATTATTAAGACCGTTTTAATATGTGTGACTTTTCAGACTTTATATTATATATAAATAATTTCAGATATAATCTAGATACAAATCTCTATTTCGCAAAAGTCTAAATTAACTCGGTGTTTTTATGTGAAAATGTGTGGATATATTACAGGATTACAGTAAAAAGAAGATGACTTTTAAATCGAACATCAATTACAAATTATTTAAGTCTTAAAATGGCGCAAATTTACAAACGGGAACGATGGGAAAATTTATTGAAATGAATGAACACAAATCCGGTACGAAAATTTAATTCAAAAGATTTTATTTTTATAATATTATTTGCATCTTCTTATTTTAGTGAAACGTGTCAGGTTTCATAAATATGAGGTAAAGATTTATCAGATTTGCTTTTAAACAAGTTGTTGTTATCTGATCTTTTTTTCAAAAGCTATAAGTATCGGATCTTCTTTTAATAGTGTTTTCAAAGATCAGACCGCTAGATCTTGACGTTTGTCTCCTTTTAAGCGATAGTCGCTTTTTTGCAGGATAATAAAATGACTATCTTGAGAGATTCACGTTCATTTTTATTCTTTTGACATTTTTATGTGTCTAAAAACCATATATTTAAATGTGTTATTCTGTTCTAGAACCGAAACGGACATATTTATTTTTAATTTCCATTTTTTAAAACTTATTTTGTGACAAAGGAAACTTAACGGTTTGTTCATTTAAAATAGTGTTTATTAGTATAAAACTAAAACACGAGCATATAAATTAAGCCATTAAGTTATTGATCAAACCGAGTCAACTTTTGAAATATTTTTTATCAATTTCATTATAAATCACTTTATATATGTCGGAAATATAAAACAGAAATTAAAATGTTACTTTTCATTGAGGAATATTAATTTTGTGAATTATGACCTTCATGCGGAATGATATATATTTTCTTGTTTAATATATTCCTTTATTCTGATTTAATATCACACAAATAAAAAGGTTATAAACTGGATCTAAAATAACGTATTTGGCAGAAATTAGTTATTTTGGTAGAAATGGAACACGTAACACGAAACTGATTGATCTTTGTCGATAAAATGCTAAGAGGCTCATAAAGGAACCTTAACCATAGTGACTGTTTTTTAAAACTAAAACAGAAAAGTAATCTGATTATGTTTCTATTTCTGTTGTTCTCTTAGAATCGGCCCTATTCTCTTTAAAAAGGAATATTTCCCCCCCCCCCTTTTCACCTAAATATACTATTTTTTATGTTTTTAGTCTTGGCATCGCTTTGTAAGCTAGTAAGCTAGTTTATTAAAAGTACTGTATAGATTTACATGTTAATTTTGTAATGTAATTTTGTACTGTCCTGCAGAAAAATTATGTGGTGTGGTTTTTTTTAATTTTAAAATTTGCTAGTTTATAGTTTACTGCAAATTACCCCCCCCCCCCCAAAAAAAAAAAAAACCAAACAAACAAACAAACAAACAAACAAACAAAAACATAACAAAAACAAAAAACAAGAGCAAAACAAAACAAACAAACAAAAAAGAAAAGAAAAAAGTGAAGAAAATAGCGTTAAATAACAACTTAACAAGCATGTCAATTAGAGCTACCCATATCATATCGTTCTTTTTAGCCTCGCTATCCTCATTTTTCTGTTCACTAGAAACACGTCATTTTGAACTCTGAAATTTTCCTTTTAAATAAATTTTCATACAAAAACTTCTGACTCCGTTACAAAGATTAAAATTTACAAAATATTCGTGAAAATATTACAGAATTAAATAAAATGTTCTTTAATTTATACAAAACCGAAGCATATTCATAAAATAATTATAGATTAAATGGTCGACAAACAAGATATTACTGTGTTAAAACGTTTTCTTCGACATTAAATATCAGATTTCACACAATAAACAAACTAATTTTGTTCATAACTTAAATGATATCATTATAATCGTGGATGGAGATCAAGTAATCTAAAACAAGTCTCGTAATTTACAGTTTTAGATAGACATATATTATTAATAAAATAAACATTATTTCTAAACAGTACTTGTTAAGAATAAAATTACGAAATTTTTTTTCAATTGATATGCATATCTGGGAAAAACAAAATTAGAAAAAACAAACTATAATATTTTTAACAACCAGCTATGGTTCTGTAATATATTACGCATAAGGTCATGCAGCTTTTCACAAAGCATAAATTTCAACTTAAATAGACGCGATTGATTGTCCAGGGGGGGCGTAGGGGCGTACGCCCCCCCCCCTTTAAAAAAGGAAAGGAAAAAAAGAGAACAAGGAGGGTAACAACCAGCACCAAAGGCAAAAATGTAATCCCCGCTCGTCCTTGCCATAAATTAATGCATTAACGGTACTAATTCGTTTATTATCATGATATCTCTGTTGTATATACTGTACCAAATAAAGGTAACTGAATACTATAAAAACCTTGTTCGTGGCCTTCCTTTTCCGATATCCCCTTTTTACGCCCCCCCCCCCTTTCGAAAATCCTGTATCCGCCACTGTTGTCAGCGCTTCCTTCAGTTATAATTTTCCGGTTATACTATATTTTAGAATCAACAGATTTTATACAATAAATAATTCTGTATCAGGCTTTTACTGCTAGTTTCGCAGTAATCCACAGTAGTAAATATTGCATCAAGTCTTAGTGTCCAGTGCAATGATTATTTAAACGCACCTATCGCAATAAAAATTCGAATCACTCAATCTAGTGACGAACGTGGACAGAAATATACAATCACGTGATCTTTGTAATGATGCTCTGCTACCAATTTTGTTACTTTTTCTTTGGTGGCGAGTGAAAATCTGAGATAATTTAGCCGCGTAATTTAGTTTAAAATAGAACTCGATCGAAACGGGTTTCATACTTAAATCTGATACAATGGTGGTTCTCTGTTTTTATTTAACTGAAATCCATGTGTCCGCCTTCTGAGAACAACTAATTCTAAGTAACACGTACACAAACTAAACTAACTCCTTACACCACAAAACAATTACAACAAAATTTTGAATGCTCCTGTCCGGTTTTTGCTCTGATATTTAAAACATAACCACAAGAAACCCTTTAGACCCAGAATGCAAATAAGTTAACTTGATAATAGTTAAACACTCAGACGCGGATATAAGATTTTCAGTTAGAGGGAGCGCACCAAATGGGTGAGGGGTCTGGGGGCTGCCCCCAGCATTTCCAAATTAAATTACAACATAGCATCATAGACATGATAAAAGAAGATAATTAAAAAACCCATCTTTCCACGTCCGACGTGGTTTTTTTGTCTCTTTCTTTTTCTTTTTTCTTACATTTTTATTTCTTTTCTTTTTTATAGGGGGGGGGGGGGGCGGGTACGCCCCCGCCTGATACTCAAAATACTCTAACAAATTAAATTAGATAGGAAGCCAACAATAAAAGTCAATTTTATATAAAAGAAATTACGACTGTTTATGTGATGTTATGGTATTTTGATAAAGAGACTCCTTCTGATTTGATTTAGCTTCCTATTTATTGAGAAAATGTAAGAAAAACCTCAGTCTAATTGAAAAACAGAACACACAGTAAGATCCTGTACAAATTGTTATGCAGGAAACCATCCGTTACGTGAATTTATGAATGAGACTTCTATACGAAATAATTGTCCTCTCAAGCTGGCTCCAGCCATCTAAATATGTTCATTTTTATATCAAATTGATTTTTATTTTCACACCAAGATCAAACAGAGCTTTTATGATCCTAACTACCGGAAAATTCTCCGCCTCATCTTTTAAACTTCTCATTGATTAATAAATACATTTTCCATATTTTAAAATGTTAGAGAAAAAAATTAGGTTTTTAATGTTGATGGTTTGCTAGATATCTTTCGCTTATAGAGATTAAAGAGATATTTTTTCATTTTCTAATTTACATGTTTGTGAAATAAATTTAAATTTAAATTTCATTTTTATTTATAAACAAGGTACTAGAGTGAAACTTTGTTCAAAACAATCTATACCATCTAAGTATAACGTTGGTCGCCATTTTCTAATATATTGAAATTATCATACCTACTCCAAGGGACACAAAAACACGCATGTTGAATCATAGCTTATTGGCGTCAACGAGTTTTAGCATCAAGTGAATAATCGCAGCTTTTTAAGTAAGAAAACTAGACCTGTTCCTTATGCGTGCTTTCCGTTTTCTGCTATATTAGATCCATATCAAGACTTGTGCCTTTAGCTTAGTTTCTATTTCAGCTATGTTACAGCCAGAACTAGAGTTGTGCTGTATACATGGTTTCCAATGTCAGCTATATTAGGACCAGAACACGACTGTATGTTTTCCAGTGTCAGCTAGATCACAGCCAGGATAAGACATTTGTCGAATGCATGCTTTTCAGCGTCATCTATAATTTGGGTTGGAAAAGACAGCACCATGTTTTCCAGTATCGGGAACAAGATTGCACGCTTTCCAGTTCCATCTATGTTAGGGTGAGAACAAGACTAATTGCTTTCCAGTGGCATCTAATATTAGGGTCGGAACAAGATTGCATGCTTTCCAGTTCTATCTATGTTAGGATCGAAACAAACTTCTTGCTTTCCAGTGACATCTATATTATGTCAGAACAACAATACTATATGCTTTCCAGTGTCATCTATATTATTGTGGTCGGAACAAGATTGCATGTTTTACTAGTGTCGCATATATTAGGATCAGAACAAGACTATATGATTTCCAGTCCCATTTGTAGTATGTCGGAATGTTTTCTAGTGTCGGCTATATTGGGGTCGGAACAAGATTGCATTCTTTCAAGTGTCATCTGTATTATGTCGGAACAAGACTGCATGTTTTCTAGTGTCACCTATATTGTGGTCGGAACAAGATTGCATGCTTTCCAGTCCGATCTATATTATGTCGGAACAAGACTGCATGCTTTCTAGTGTCAGCCATATTGTGGTCGGAACAAGATTGCATGCTTTTCAGTGTAAACTATATTATAACTAAAACATGACTCGCGCTTTTGCTTGTTATTTATGCATGTTTACCACGTGTCTGCTGTTAGTGATTACACTCAGAAACAAAGGACTTTGCTCCGCATTAACTATTATTAGCTGTAATGGTCATGTTTGACTGTACTGGTTTCCGCAATCAAAGCGAGGATGCATGTCGCCAAGGACTCTAATACTGCTATCCTCTGTGCCAGTGTTTATATGTGACTGCATCGGTCTTTGAAAAATATGTTTCTTTGTTTTTTTGTTTGAATGATTTGTTTAACTCCACTATATTATGGCGTCCAGTTTTTATAGGGGGAGAAAGCTGGAGTTCCCGGAGAGGAAACTGACTGGTAATCCTTGTCAATTAAGATTGAAGTCGAGTACACCCTGCCTGCATTGAGACTCGAACCCGCAACCTCAGTATTGACAGACCACGTGATCAATAGTAGACGAAATACCTTAACCACTAGGCCACCGAGGCCCACTTTGAAAAATATGTAAATTAGATTTAATTCTTTTTTTTTTGCGACCGGTGGTTATTAATTGACTAACAATAAATTTCTGCGGCATTTCTTAATACAGTACCTTAACTAATTTTATTTATTCCTTTATTTTCCGTATACATCCAACGATTGTTACGACTTTCGTTTTGGAGCATGTTTACAGTGCCACTATAACACATTTAGTGGGCTGCATAGTAATTGACATGGCAGATAAACCTTATATCATAAATTTATTTCAAACTATCATGTACATTCAAATTTTTAAGGGATTTATAAAGAAATTTATGGAATGTTGTATTTTGAAAAAATGTAACAATACATGTATATGAAATTTAGCATTCAATTGACATGCTATGTGTTACACAAGGAACATTTTAATTTAATGGGGTTTATATGAAGGCACAATTTCGTTAAAAAAAATTCTAAAAATGCGAAAAAAGTTCACAAATGAAGGTTAGACTTGATCAAATCATTTACACGCCTTGGGTCCAAATGTTATCAAATTTCACTTTTAAGAAACTGAATTTTTCAACATTCTATATAATTTTCCCAAACCAAATGTGTCTCTGAAATTTACCAGTCATGTATATTTCTATCAACTTAAGTAAATCGTAATACTATTTCTAAAGCACTTCAAAGTCCCCCAGTGATCACAGCCAACAATAATATTAACCAACTACAACCATCAAAGATCTAATTTGAATATTGAAATCTACAACAAACTTCTCATATTTCACTAATTTATGTCTGTTTTATATTAAAGACGGAATGGGAATATTCTACTACCGTACATATAACATTAAAAATAGAATGTTGAATAAATTTATTTGGAGATTTTAACATTATCGTGTCATCGTAGTCTTATATTCAGATATCTAAACTAATTTGAATATTAAATGATATTAATGCCCCATACCGGCAGTATCACATGGCATGCATGCTTTTGAAATAGTAAGCTCTAGAATATTTGTAATTTTTTTTTCTGTCAAACCTATTGTTATAATGAGGTATACACATTTTGTAATTAGCATAGAGAATTTAGATCCAACAATTTGGTTGCAAGCTTAATAAGTAAACGTACTTTGTGCATACATTTTGTTGTAATCGTAGATATATGTATTTTTTCTTTGAAATTAAATACACAATAGTAGAAGCAGTATATCGGTTCTGCAACATTTTAATCGACAGTGACATCGTAGCATCATAAGTCAGACCGGTTGTTTGTTTGTGGTTTATCGCCACTGTATCACGTCAAGTTTTTATTGGGGGAGTAACCTTTGAAAACCCCAACCATTGGCAGGAAAACTTGCAATACTTGTTAATAAAAGTTGGGTTTGATTTGGGCACACACTTCCCGACCGCGGTGTTGACGTACCACGTGGTAGTGGTAGGTGATTAACTACCTTAACCACTCGGCTACCGAGGCCCTTCAAATCGGACAGAGGTATCGCTGTAGATTTAGCACAGGGACAAAGTAGACAGAATACGCCTTTTTCCACAATAGGTAGTTAGATGTATCCTATCTATGGTATCGCCCGATTTTATTCAGAGCACTTTCCGATTCAAAAAAAATATTTATGCCAGTGGTCAAAGGAATGACTCCGCAGATTTAAACAGGACAATTGATACAGATTGTTTAAACAGAATCATGTTTCAATCGTGAACTTGAAAAAAAAATCACTTGTGGTTATATTTACATCTGTGGAAAGCGTGTCCGCTTTTCAAATGTTTAACGAAATCACGTGATCAGCATTACAATTTTAACCTCCCTTGATGAGAACGACGTAATTTATGCGATACTTTGACCGTATGGGTGTCCTATGTATTTTTCGCAATTTTGACGGAACGTGCTTATAGATTGTAAAAACAATATTTTTAATTAGTTTTTTGAATTACGCCACATTGCGAATTTGAAAATGGCATGGCTTGGAGGTTTGACCTTTGTATGTCACTGATCCAATTATTAAATTAATAACAACAGAGGGATGCAAATTTTTAAGTTGATCTATGGAAAATTGTATCACGAATGCAATCATAATCATAATGTTTTTCTTATCTTTTCCCGAATGTAACCTGTTTCCTGGACATGACTGGTGAGTAACTCGACGGTTGTAAAATTTGAGCAGGCTGCCTACTCATCCCAGAGCTCTTGTGTGCATCCATGTTTTGTTATTGGGTTCCGGGTGGTTAATCAATTTTTGATTGGATAAATTTGTGCTTGTTTTGCTTTTTATTTCGTAGTTCCGGATTATATCATAGTCCTATGGTATTCGATTCCTTTTTTTAATCTTTTTATTTAAACCAACTGTGACAGAAACATATAATTAATAGCCAATCTAATGAAAATTAAATCTTTCACTTGCTCCCCCCTTTTTGCTATGATCGCTGCGTGAAAGGTTTAATTTTAATTAGATTGATTAATAGCCCGTGAACAAGGTGATAACTATTGTTTAGTGTTTATCCCAATCGGCTATGTATTCAAATTTCAAATCTTTCCTTGTCCGAATTCGATATTCTCATGATTGCACGATCGTTAATATTTTACTATGTTAGTTTTGATTTTGCTTGTTTGAATGGTGTTTAACGCCAGGTTCAGCCATTTTCAGCTATATCATGGCGTCCAGTTTTTATTGGTGGAGGAACCGGAGTACCCGAAAAAGCCCGACCTTCGGTAGGAAAACTGGCAGTCATTGTCAATTAAGATTGGAGTTGAACGCACCCTGTACGCAGTAAGACTCGAACCCGCAACCTCAGTGTTGACAGACCACGTGGTCAATACTTAACCACTAGGCCACCGTACTATGTTTGTACAACATTTGATTAATAGTTATAGCTGTGGTAGTTGATAACAAACTGTTATCGTTTGTTTTAAATAAAAATAATTTTATGGTCGAACTTGACTTATATCAAAAGGATGATGTTATGCACTTAGTCTATTTGTGGTGACGTTTTATATATTTATCTTACTCTTTCATTTTCGCAAATAAAGTGAATAAACCTCAAACTAGTTAATATTATTTTTAGTTTTTGGTCGTTTGATCTTTTTAATTGATTTGTTTTCTGTGTAATATGTAATATATGCACAAAAATAACATCAATCCGTGGTCATTTGTGTTTAATCAACAAAACTGGGACCTGTTTTCACTTTACTTATAGGAACATAAACCAAAGGTGCATGTGGTCTTAAAATTACTAATAAAAGATAAAAGGAAAAAATGTGGGGGATAAGTAAAACTTACAGGTGATTATTTTACTTTGATCAAGGTAATTAATGTTGGCTTAACATTTCACATACAAGCAATTAGAATGTACTATATAAAACATTTCATTTTGCATTTCTTTTCAACTAGGTGGAAAATAGACATTGAAGAACTCTACAAGCACACTGTGCTCATTTAAACCATAATTGAAAACAAAACTCGTGCCGTGAAAAATGGAGAAAGGTATCAAATGAAGTTCAATTTTAATCAAGTTGTAATTTGTATTTGATAAAGCGAACTCAGCATGGTGGCCCTATTACGGATTGAATGCGAGTCTTTTGAATGACAAAGTTCATCCAGTCAGACATATAAAGATTTATACAGAAAGAGAAGATTCTGCAAAACTCAAAGACTAATTAATGTGTCCGTTTTTTTTTTTTAAATCTCGGTGAATTCTCTATTATCTTAAATGCAAGACAAGATTAGTATATGGCTATTGAACTGAATACACCCTTTTCTACCAGATTGTAAACAACACGCAATTTTATACTGTACAATTTCGTTTTATACAATAGTTTCTGAAACGATATGATCAAGATATGAACCGGGTGGCATATGAAAAATAAATACTTTCTGTAAGATGTTAAAAGCGTTACACATCATGATCAGGTTACGTGGTCTGGTTCCAAGTTATGTTCAGGGTTACGTGGTCTGGTTCCAAGTTATGTTCAGGGTTACGTGGTCTGGTTCCAAGTTATGTTCAGGGTTACGTGGTCTGGTTCCAAGTTATGTTCAGGGTTACGTGGTCTGGTTCCAAGTTATGTTCAGGGTTACGTGGTCTGGTTCCAAGTTATGTTCAGTGTTACTTGGTCTGGTTCCAAGTTATGTTCAGGGTTACGTGGTCTGGTTCCAAGTTATGTTCAGGGTTACGTGGTCTGGTTCCAAGTTATATTCAGGGTTACGTGGTCTGGTTCCATGTTATTTTAGGGTTACGTGGTCTGGTTCCACGTTATGTTTAGGGTTACGTGGTCTGGTTCCACGTTATGTTTAGGGTTACGTGGTCTGGTTCCATGTTATGTTCAGGGTTACGTGGTCTGGTTCCACGTTATGTTCAGGGTTACGTGGTCTGGTTCCATGTTATGTTCAGGGTTACGTGGTCTGGTTCCACGTTATGTTTAGGGTTACGTGGTCTGGTTCCAAGTTATGTTCAGGGTTACGTGGTCTGGTTCCATGTTATGTTCGGGGTTACGTGGTCTCGTTCCACGTTATGTTCGAGGTTACGTGGTCTGGTTCCACGTTATGTTCGAGGTTACGTTGTCTGGTTCCACGTTATGTTCGAGGTTACGTTGTTTGGTTTAACGTTATTTTCAAGATTTCGTGGTCTGGTTTAGTTTAGTTTGAACACAATTTTTTTGTTACGAACAAAATGGATTGGAAACACACGTGGTCTGGTTCCACTTTATGTGCAGGGTTACGTGGGCTAGTTCTACTACTTGTACCGTGTATTGTTCAATTAAGTAAATAATTATTTCCACGAGGTTAAAGGGCATATAAAACAACTTAATCACTTTCATTAAAATGCTATAGTCATTTATAAATATGTAGTAAACACAAACAAAGAGCAAATGCACACCCCCTTTCCAACAAACAAATAAACAACAAATAAGAAAAAGAAAAAAAAGAAAATAAACAAATATAAAGGTTGTTCTGAACACGAGAGTTTTCTAATATTGCAATTCTAAAAATCGTATGCCGAATTAGTTAAAGGTGATCCCACCTGACCACCTGTAATGTAATTTAATACAGAAAGAAATTATTCCTCTGTTATTTACACTTTAGATTATAATTTTCGTCTTTCTATTGACTATTCATTTTCTCTAAATGCTTTTATCGGACAATTACGGAAGCCAAATAGTGAGCTTACAAATCTATTACTTCTAAATGTCGTTTTTTTTTGTGGTTGGGTCATTTTTCTTTGATGCTGTAAATCTTTACTGATGGATCTACTTATTCATTAAAAATTACATTCTATACAATTCTTCGCCTTTGATTGGTTAAGAATACTTCTGGTCAGTGATAAAACTGAAGTTGATCAGTCGATAAAAGTCAAGAGCATGTACTTCCTTGATGACGGCCACAGCACACAAACAACGCGGAGTAATTATCTTTATGCGTTTTATTGAATCTGGTTTCAAAGTTTAAATAAACTGGAAGCATTGATTATTATAAATGTATGGTTAGTGTGACAAACTATTTATTGTACATGTAATATTTTAATTCAGTTTAAAAGTATATTATACACAGACCTGATAACAATCTGTAATTAACTTAAACAGACACACGCGTTGCCAAATTTCAAAACAAAACAACAAACAACGAAAACAAACACATTAAAACATAATAAAACATGCTACACGTGTATCATTAGCCGTGATAGTTACGGAAATGGTCAAATTCATAATAGAGACTGCATAATTCCTGTTGACTACAATATTACTGTCTTGACTCCCTTTTTAACCGCGATCCTCGTCAGCAGCAATTCTCTTAAATTTATACTGGACGCACAAGCCCTCAAACAGTAATACATGTACGTGGGACAGCTAAAATGTTGCTACTATTATTAATTAAAAGTTCAAAGTTGAGAAGTTTCTGTATTGTTTGTCGTATTATTTGGATCTTAAACAGTCGGCCGTTCCATGAAAAGGTCGAGATATGAAGATGATGTGATAGTATCGGTCGTATTACTAATTTCAAATTCAATGAGGTGGATACGATTCATTAAACCATGAACTATATAAAGACAGAACGTTATTTTAATAGCAGTACCTCACATACACGAAGAGTCTCGGCTCTTTTCACTGTAATACCTCCTGTATGCATTCATGTGACTTATTTGTTTGTTTGAACGATACTTTAAGCAAATGTTCGGCAATATCATGGCTTCCAGTTTTTATTGGTGTTGGGGGAGCCGGAGTATCCAGAGAAAACCACCAATCTTCGGTGGGCAAAATAGCAATCCTTGTCAATTAAGATTTGAGTAAAGCATACGGTGCCTGCATTGAGACTCGAACCCGCAATCTCAGCTAAGACATACCACGTGATCAATAGTAGACGAACTTGTTCGAAATACAGACTTGTTATAAACGACTTTCGCAATACAGATTTGTTATGATCGACTTTTAGAAATGAAGGCTTGTTATGAACGACTTGTTCGAAATACAGACTTGTTATAAACGACTTTTTCGCAATAACGATTTGTTATGATCGACTTGTACCAATAAACCTTGTTATCAAGTTTTTAGGAATAACAGCTGTTTACGATCGACCTTTAGCCAACGAACTTTGTTATCATCAATTAGGCTTGCATGATCAATCTTTTTGCAATAAATACTTGTTATTATCAATTGTTTACAATAAAAGCTTGTTATGATCGACTTTGATGTAACATTTGTCGGCCATGTTGACAAATTAACGTTTCAAGAAGAAAGTAAAAAAAACTTGTAAATTACCTTCAGAAATTAGTCTGACTGAAAACTTTGACGTTAGTTGGTAACAATACAAAGCATGTAAACACACATCATAACAGATCCAAACAAACAAAGTTGACACAAGCTGAACATCGTAAACAGACAGTTAACAGGCTGTAGTTAGTTTTTTTGTTAATGTGTTCTTATGTAATTAATCTTTTCATTATACACCCGTTGTTAATTGTTACTAATTGACAGTTCTTTGTTGAGAAGACTAGGAAGCTGCATTCACATCAATAAATAAAATATTTACATGGCAGTTTATTGGGGCCCAACTGGGGGAAATTTGTGTACGGGAACTTAAAGTTAGTCTTTCTAGTATTATTCTTTATAATACAAAAGATGCAAAGACGCTGTAATACTAAGTTAATTTGGTATTTGATTATTTTGCCAATCGTAATTTGGAATCCATGTCAGGTTGCTAAAATCCTGTTACAGGGCCTGGACATCCATTTGTCAGGTAACACCCTCTGTACTATTGACATTCTATGACTACATCACTGCCTTGTAAACCTATAAATATAATTGTAAATCATAAATATACATATTTATTTCCTGGTAGCCCTTGTCCCTTGTGCTTGTTCATCGATGATTTACGGTCGGTGTTTAAAAACGGACAATGACATTCGAAAACAGAGCCTTAATTTCTACCATTGAGATTCAAGTGCATATAGGTTAAAAAGTGTTATTATTAACACACAAAAATATCGCAGGCGGGTCTGTTACATTTATATGCATATTTTAGGTGTACATTTATAAACTTACTTTCAGTTGGTAAAGTTCAAAAAGTTTAGACAATAGTTAAATATGAGTGCGGAAATATTTTTTGTCTTTATTCGTCAACAGATTTTTGCAAAGAATACTACGTCATTATCAGCAAGTAACTTAGTTGTACATTGATAGCACCATCTTGTAGCAATATGTATTTGATTTTTTTTTGTTTTTATTTATATTGAAAGTTTTTTTAAAAGGTATTGGGTTACTTCCTGCAAACACCGTTTTAGTTCGAAAAACCCACAGATATAAGTCCCGAAATCGTAACATTACTTATAGAAAGCTCCGTATTAGCATCGACTTAATTTCTATTAACGGCATTCGGTCTTTGACTTCAATTGAATGTTTCTTGAAGTGAAAACCATGTTAATGGCGGGTCAAACCTACATTAGAGGATGACCAAAGGAGCGGTAATACTTATAAACCTTTCGTTAGCTGTACAAAAAAGAACAAGCCGGTCACCAATATCTAAATAAGAATTGGCTTCTTTTTACCATCGCGAGTACTCGATGAAACCCAACCATAGATGATTACTTTCTACAATCGCGATGGCGTTGTGAGTATTCGATGAAACCCATCCATAGTTCCTTATTTTCTACTATCACGATAGTCTTGTGAGTGACTACTCGATGAAACCCATTCAAACATCATTACTTTCTACAATCAAGATGGCGTTGTGAGTATTCGATGGAACTTTTTCCTAGATCCTTATTTTCTACCATTGCGATGGTCTTTTGAGTTCTCGATGAAACCCAGTCATAGATCATTACTTTTTACCATCGCGATGGCGTTGTGAGTACTCGATGAAAACCATCCATAGATCCTTATTTTCTACCATCACGATGGTCTTTTGAGTACTCAATGAAACCCATTCAAAGATCTTATTTTCTACCATCACGATGGCGTTGTGAGTACTCGATGAAACCCATCTACACAATAATCCTTTTACAATCACGATGGTCTTGTCAGTATTTTGATGAAACGTATCATATTTATATTGATTGATTGATTGATTGTTTGTTGTTTAACGTCCTATCACATTTATACAAATTAGCTCGAGTTAGAAGGTGCATCAAACAGCTTAAAGTCTTAGTCGTATTTATTTACATCAGTAGGTAAGTAGATATATATTATTTATTTGTCCCTAATTTAATTTGTTTGTTCTTACAAGGTACACCCTTGCACATGTTACTTGCTTGTTGCAAATAATGTTTAGTTGATTTTCTATCACAGTGCTTCGTGAATGTTTTCTCTCATATATTTCATTAACTGTTATATGCAATAAAAGCATTTAACATTACGTTGTTTGTACAAACGGTTGCCTATTGAGAAAATATAAAGTTAACATGTTTGCATTTTCCTTCATTAGATTATATAATAAACGTGTATGTATTTTGCAATAACAGATTTCAACAAACTTCTAGCTTACACTAACATTTCACAACAACTGCATATTTCGTTAGAGTCACAATCCAAATAAAGGATTCAGGAGGTATGTCACCCAGAATCACACAACAAAAGATTTATGGTCGGTTCCTCGACTTTGAAGTCATGGACATTTATGGGATAGTTTCGATTTTCTAGACCGATCCCTGCTGTTGACTGCTAAACTACTCAAACAAGGGTTTGTTGCACCTAGGTTGATGTTATCTCTCCAGAAGTTCTATGGTCGTCACCATGACTTAATTGATCGTTATGGGAAATCAGTGTCTCAAATACGATCTGACATGTTTGCTGAGTCATAGGTAGTGATTCCTATTCCTGGATTTGACTTTTCCCTAGACATGAAAATGAGTAACTCGACGGGTGTCTAATTAGAGGCAGGCACTGCTTACTAGTCCGGAGCACCTGAGCGCAACCATGGTTTTTATTGGCTTCGGGTTACTCTCTTTCTGTTTTTTGTGTTTTTGGTTTTTGTGTTGCGTTTTGTCTATATCCGGATTTGTAACTGTCCCTTGACTTTTGGCTCTTGTTGTTCGGTCGGTTTTCTTTGCTATTTTTCAGTTCGTCGCAGTCAAGTCAGGAAGTAGACCATATGAAATAGTGTCAGTTCCTTATACATGTATATAGTCCAAATTACTTAATTGCATATAAATTCCTCAGGGTACTGTCGAGGGACAGATGGTAAAGTGTCACTATTAAAGTCACGTGACAAATGGTATGTAATGTTAGTTCTTCATATTTTAAGTCAAGTACTATAACTATCGCCCACCTGTTCGAGACATGCTTAAGATGGCACAGTGTTACTTACTCATAGTCTATGTCATATACCACAACTGTCGCCCACATGTTCATGCATGCTTTAGAAACCATAATATCTTTTGCACAAATGTTCTGAAACCACAAACCCATTTCACATACAACAAATCATCAAGTTTGTGTTATCGCCCAATAATCCATGGTAAATCGGTACAAATACATGTACTGAAAACTGAAGACCGAAAAACGTAAATACAGGTGTTAAGTTATACCGTAATCTTGACAAGGGAACAATTTATGTCTTATTTTGCAAATAACAAGCAAGTTCTGTAGTATATACTTTACTAACATACACCTATACACGTCATAAATCACCTGGTTTAACATTGAAAACGACATTTTAATGTTAGACTTATGCAGTGTTCCTAAACTACTTTTCCATTAGTTTTGACCAAAATTAAAAGACCGTCTTTAATCTTATTTGCTACAGAAAGACCGGTATCAATATTGCAGTTTAATAAGTTTCTGTAACTTTTTATCCGTTTTTAATACGAAACGAATTTGAATAGTCAAGAAGTTCCTTGAACATCGAGCGTATATACATCTATCCTCTTTCAATATAGGTCAAACGTTTTTTCATCTAAGTACAAAATACCATATTTAAATTTTAAAAATATTTTTGTTAAAAATGATAGGCGTGAATGACTTGACGCTTGAAAAATATTGAATACGAAACAAATTGATTTCTTTTTCACCTAGCTCCATATAAATTAGAATTCCAGCGTTCATGCAGAGTAGATGACGCCATGAATGGTTTGTTCACATATTCCCGAGCTACGTAACAGCTACATCATTTATATATATGGTAGAAAGTATCGGTTGTCATAATAGTTTTTAAAACTAATGCTCTATATAAATGTTCATTTTTGGCACATAAATAGGATCAATTTATTTTTTATAGTTAAAACTGTACACCAATAGTCCAATATCATGAACTTCTTCTAAAATTACTTGTTCTTTAAAGTAACACTGTCTGATTATGTGCAACGCTTTGTGTAGATAAACAAGAATACTTTATTAAAAGAATGCGATAATTGTTTTGTTGGAGATTTAACTGAACGCTGGTTTTTATGTGCAATATGAGGAATCGAGAAGTCATGACATTGAAAAGTATTTTCACATCCTTATTTTCAATGAAGTAAACTTTCCATAATGCTCGTGAGGCTCTGCAACATGCAATATTGTCACTTCCGCCCAACTTGCAGGTTAAAGCTATTGATAACAGCGGAAGGTTACGCATCAGGCAGTCGAAGGAATTAAGGAAACCGCTCTTACAAATATATATAAACCATCTTATCTTTAACTTCTTGATATTCATCAATATCAAGAAGTTAAAGATAAGATGGTTTATACAACTGTACAGTACTCTCTTATGTAATGACTGATAGATGTGATTCGAGAAAGTTCAAGATCAATAAAATCAGATCCGATCACATCACCACCGGATGCTGTTGTAACAATATCCAAATTTTATCGTTTATTATAGATTGATATTGACACTGAAGAAGGCCATCAGTTGGTCGAAAATTTTGTCATATTTATTAATATAATTATTTTATAGTAGAAACATCTTTAAATTTGTATCGTTGCATAATTCTCTAGACTTATATATTATTTTTTTGTTTATGCTGTATCGTCATATTGGCGATCCGATACTTAGTTGTGTATTGGTTGGTAGCTTCCTTTAGACTTTATATATATATATATATAAGATATATCATAGATATATAAGTCTAGAGAATTATATACCATAGCGGATTCGGCCGAGGGGTCTAGACCGCTGGACATAGTGCTGGCGAATTGGTGCCACAGTGTCACAACGGTGTGAGTTCGAATCCCGCTGAGGGAAAGCAAAAATTTGACAGTGTTAAAAATCTAATTCAAACAGTGTTGGGCTTAAATTGTAGACGTATATATATATATATATATATATATATTATTTGATAATTTTGTTGTATTTCAATTTGTCCAAAGTTTACTACGTGATATTTTGTATTTTGGCGGATTAACCTTTGCGGATTGCACGGTTACTAATAATAGAACAAAAAATTCCAAAAATTGTGTGACGTTTCGCAATCAGCCAATCATATTTTACATCCGGCTGTCAATCGTCGTCCAGAACACCACAACAACAATGGACAGTTTTGAGCACAAAAGGTTTGCATCCTTAAATAAGGATGAGACAGACTTTATATTTTTTTTATGTGACTAATTAAAATAGAGCGAAATTTTCAATTAATAATATAAAAAATACAGCCTTTCTCTTAGTCGAATACAAGTTATATATATCGACATCGAGTTATATATCAACCTGGACTACGTCCTCCGTCGATATACAACTCTCAGTCGATATTATACAAATACAGCCTTTCTCTTAGTCAATACAAGTTTATATCGACTGAGAGATGTATATCGACCGAGGACGTAGTCCGAGGTTGATATATAACTCGAGGTCGATATACATAACTTGTATTCGACTAAGAGAAAGGCTGTATTTTTTATATTATTAATTGAAAATTTCGCTCTATTTTAATTAGTCACATAAAAAATATATATATAAAGTCTATCTCATCCTTATTTAAGGATGCAAACCTTTTGTGTTCAACACTGTCCATTGTTGTTGTTGTGTTCCGGACGACGATTGACAGCCGGATGTAAAATATGATTGGCTGATTGCGAAACGTCACACAATTTTTGGAATTTTGTGTTCTATTTCTAGTAACTGTGCAATCCGCAAAAGTCAATCCGCAATGAATCAGTCAATCCGCCAAAATACAAAATATCACATGGTAAACCTTGGACAAATTAAAATACAGCAAAATTATCAATTAATAATATAAACTTGTATTGACTAAGAGAAAGGCTGTATTTGTATAATATATTATATGAATATATGCGCAGACTGATGCGGGCATCACACATTTTATGGTTCATGGACGTTACTTGACGTAACATTAATGTAAGCGTTTCAGAGAATGCACAATTTTGTCTGTGAACTTTTATTGTTATTTAAAATGTTATTTAATTTGGTTTTTGCCAGACTTTGGTAACGGGTATTTATATATTTTGAAATAAAAACCCAAAATGTTGTTCAGTTGAAGGGCTATTTTTTCTTCTGCCAATATCTAGTATTTAAGTATGGATGCACATGAGCTACCGTTCTATGGTAGTTAGTGACGTTGAAATGATTTCTGGTAATAATTTAATGCCTTACCGTGAACAATCATTGAACTAAGCAATCATTTTTTGCATAGCGATTATTTCTATGGTTGACATTGAAACCAGCTAGATTTAATCTAAACTAGCTAAATGTTTTGCCTAATACCAATTTTGTTCGCAAAGCACTGGTTGTATTTTTTCTCAATGCAAATAAGTAATATGTTTTATATATAAAGAGGAGAAAGATAGTATCTATCAAAAGTGGAAAGGCTAGACGAGAAAATCTAAAACCCAAGTGGGAAGAATGTCTTGTCCACCCCGAGGCTCTGCCGAGGGATTGGACAAACAGATATCTTTGCCCGCGGGTTTGAGAATTTCTTGAATCGACTTTCCACGAGTGATTTGATACTTCTTCTCACCAGAGTTCCAGATTTTTTAGGCATTTCTTCAGTATGCGTCACAATAAGCTATCTCACCCGCTGAGACAAATATACTCACTCAAAAAAGAAACGCAACATACAAAAAAAATGGAAACTTTATTTCATATATTATTTTAACAATGTATCATATAAATATACAGAAATGTAAAAATTGGCACAATTCTTGTTCATGAGTTCTTTTACCGTTGAATATAACATTTTGTCGATAAATTGTCAATAAATCGCTCAAAAAATGTCAGTAACTGTTGTGCCCACCATTTGCTTGTAACACAGCCCTTACTCTTCTTGGCATGGATTCAATTAAACGTTGAGTACGAACACGCGGTATACTTTGCCACTCATACTGAAGTGCCTGCTCTAATTGTTGAAGATTTTGCGGCGGTGGTTGTTTTTGGTGCGCAGATCCAGTTCATCCGACAGATGTTCAATTGGGTTAGGATCCGGAGATCGTGATGGCCAACGGATCACATAGACATTCTGTTGCTCTAAAAAAAAATCTACTGTTACACGTGCTGTATGTGGTCGGGCATTGTCGTGTTGAAAAATTTCTCTTTTAAACGTCAATTACGGGCAATAAACGCGGCCGTATAATTTCGTCTCTATACCTATTAGAGTGAAGATTGCCTTGGATATGTATCAGCTGTGTTTTCCTGACGTTAGAGATAGCGGCCCTCATCATAACACTGTCTCTGCCAAAACTGTCTCTTTCTACAATACAGTTTTGCGCAAAACGTTCATTTCGGCGCCTCTACACTCGTATGCGATCATCTCGCTTTTCAAGCTGGAAACGTGACTCATAGCTGAACTACACTCTTCTCCAGTTCTGTAAATCCCATACACGAACGGTAGTACACCATCTAACCCTTGCTAGCCGGTGTTAGCCTCTCAGTGTTGCTCCGAAGTAAAGTCTTTTTGTCTGCAATCCACGAGAGCATAACCGATTGCGTACTGTATGTGGTGATATACGGCGCAACCCAAGGACGTTTACGGCTGTTTCCGTTGCAGCAATAGTCCTGTTCCGTAGATGGAATAATCTAATGTAACGATCCTGCGCCCGAGTTGTAACATTAACGTAGTCGGTCTGTCGTAGTACCAAGATGCTGGTAGCGTCTCCACAGGCGTGAATGTGTGCTACGATGAACATTGTACGTTATGGCAACAGCATTCTGGGATTCCCTGGCCTCGATTCGACCGATATCGGTATTCCGGGTAGCAGCATCTAACCGTGGCATAGCGTCACCTCATCAGAATTTTTATTTTACTAATGAAGTCAAGAAAAGAAATAGCGGGGTTTTATACCGATTGTCCGAGCTAAAAAAAATACCCATAATTTGCACGTGAAAATCGACCCTGTTTTAGCAATGTGTAATTCATAGTGTGTTTCCGATTTCTACCACAGTCGTTCACGGATGGATGAACTTAAATGCTTACACCTGGAAACCTTTAATTAAGGTGTAATTATGATTTGTATATATATTGAATATGTATAGATTATTTGTCCGCAAAAAATGATTTGAAAAAGTTTATCCGATGTTGCGTTTCTTTTTTGAGTAAGTATAGTGTCTATCACAAATGGAAAGGCGAGACAAGAAAATCTCAAAATCAAGGGCAGAGATATATTGTCCATCAAGAGGCCCTACCGAAAGATTGAACAAACAGATATTTTTGCCCGCGGGTTGGAGAATTTCTTGAATCGGCTTTCCATGCGTGATTTGATACTTTTTCTCACCAGATTTGCAGATTATTTAGGCATTTCTTCAGTGTGTTTATGTATACATACCTGTGACGTCCAAAACGTCATTATAAACTGACGTCATGTAAGCTATCTCACCCAGTGAGACAGAGAAATCTCACTAACAGGAAGTCACGAGATATTTCTATACTTTTGGTGGGAAATAAAGATTCTAACACCGGTGGGAGGTCAAGACCGAAAAATCTCACAGTGAAAGTGAAAAGATTTCTAGTCTTCTACGGGGCTCCGAAGAGTTGGATACCGAAAGAAATCTTTCACGCGTGTGTCTGAGACTTTTTCGTCTTGCCCTCCAATAGGTGTTCGATTCTATTTCTCACTTATTTGTTAACAAAATTCCAGCGCTGTTGAAGGTGTCAAAATATAAATAGAGTTATCTGCCCTGAACGTAATCTCCAGTGTCTATTTGTTGCGTCAGCGTGTTTTTTTTATGTGTACCGCTATCATATTGTTGCATAAATTGGTTCATGGAAGTTCAGATACGGTATGTTGTTTTCGTGTTAATATTTAAAAAGGCCTAGAAAACCAAAATAACTAAATCAAATATTGTATGATTTTTATTGCTGAGAACCGACAGTTGACGTCACAATATATTTTTACGCGGGTTGACTGACGAGAGGATATCTCACCCGGCTACCATGCTGTATCATTAGTAATAAAGAGAGGAAGATGTTTACCTCAGGTGTGAAGAAAGAAACACAAACCTCACAATCGAGTTAATCTCCAAAATCACAATAATTGCCAAGAAAAATCTAACAGAATGGACACGTGCAAGAAGATAAACATCATTCTTAGTTTTATTATTTTACGTTTAACATTGTGCAACAATTACTTTGCTGTTTACTTTAAACGATGCGTAACACTGCAACATCATATTATTAGCTGCTTACCTTGAACAATATGTGTTTGCTAATGCGTGCGCTTCACTACAAATTCATCTTTAATGTTTTAGATAAAACTTTGAGTCTCTTATCTTGTCTATGACCTCGATTTCGACTGTAAGCAATACGACGGGTGTCATAAGTGAAGCAGGATATGCTAATCCTTTCGGAACTCATGATATTGCCCCTTTGTTCATAGTGGTTATTGGTACTTATTATTAGTTGTATATGCTCATTGTTTGTTGCTGAGTTTTCGGTTTGCTATAGCTTTATATTTTCACTTTGTTCTTTTGTTACGCTCTTGTACGTTGTATCTTTTGGTTACTTTTGTAGATACGTACAATTGCAAGTTAATATTTGTTTTTCTTCTTAACAAGTGTTTGTTTTCTATTTATTAGTAGGGCCTCGGTAGCGGAGTGGTTAAGGTTGTTCGTCTAATATTGATTACGGGGTATGTAATCACTAAGGTTGCGAGTTCGAGTCTTACTGCTGGCAGGGTGAGCTCGACTCAATCGTAATTGTGAATTTTCCTACCTTAGGTCAGAATTTTTTCTCCTGGTACTCCGACTTCGTCACCCAATAAAAACTTCAAAACTGGACGCCGCGATATAGCTGAAAACTGCTGAAAGTGGCATTAAACAATTCAAACAAACATAGTTCATCCTATACTTTGTATTTCTAAATATTGTTTTCTAATGTAAATAATATGCATTTGTGTAAGTTATTCTTATAAATACATACCACCGATAGTATGCAATAGAAGTTCTATAATACAAAATATGCGTCATATAAGTTAACCTTGGAGTTTTTCATTTCATTTGCATTCTTAACTAGTGTTTTCAATGCAAATAATAACCTTTGCAAGTTAATTTTAGCGCTTTTTAAATTTTAACAATCTGTTAATACCAAAGTGTTATCTAGCAGTAGGTTACCATACAAGAGTTTAATTTTTCACTCTAAAATAAATATATTAGTTATATTAGCTTTTTTTCACTCTTAACACCGTGTTTGTTAATACCAATACAAATCAAAGCATGTTTTTATCAGCATTTTATACTCCCGCTTAAAAAGTGTGGTGTATAGTGAAGGTGTGTCAGAGTATCTTAGCGTCTGTACGGCTATTTCTTATACGCTCTCCTACTTTTAACACGGAATGGAATTTGATGAAGCTTTTACAAAATCTTCGTCACATAGTGCCATCCCACATTTTGATCGAGGTAATATTTGGGGTTTCCCATAGAAAAACATGGACTTTCTCATTCTGTTGCATGAAGATTAGTGAACATTCTTTTTTCTAGTTTACTCTGAACACTTGGTATTGAAAAATTTAAAATGAAAGTTTGTTTTAATTTTTTCTACCTTCGACAAGAGGTGTTTGCTAATACAAATACGAATCAAAACATGTTTATATTAGCCTTTTTTACTCGTAGAACGAAGTATGTGCTCACATAAGTTCGAACCAATGAAAGTTGATATTAACTTTTTTGCTCTTAAAACGAAGTGTTTGCTAATACAAAAACGAACAAATACAAATTTGCTTTCTGACTCTTAACACGAAGTGTTTGCTGATACAAAAACACAACATTCTAAGTTCATCTTAGTTTATATTAATAATGTCATATCGCAAGACGGAACACTCTTCTTTGCGTGAGAACATTATAGAAAGAAACCGCAATCCACTGACCAAAATCCTAGCGGAGTGTACATCGTCAAATTGTATTTCTGTTTAGTTGTCACATTTCAGTAGAATTTATATAAATTTACATGCGTTTTTGGTGCAAATTTTATGACCATTTACATTAAGGACACTTCTTCACTTACAACAAAATTTGAATAAATATATAATAAATACACATCATTACAATATACGCTAGTCTTCAATAAATTATGTAATAATTTCTTTTCATTTTGCAGATGCTATGAAATTAAAATATGCAAAACAAATATTTACCAAAATACAAAATCGTACCTTTACATTTTGTAAGAGGCAAGTATATTTTATCGGTAATATCACGTCCGTATGTCATAATTATAGAAGCCATTGACATTGGAAGGCTATAAAATTGTTAAACAAACAATCGGTAAATGACATGGAGTTTTAGCAAATATCATATTAATAAAATAAATCATATAGCACTGATCAATGACTAGTTTATTAAAAGATGAACGAATCAGTTTATAAAAGAGGCAATTTAAAAATATGATTAGTATAAAATACTAACAGCCGTGATTAGAAATTCATATCAATGCAAGTAGGTATCGGTTTTGGCGATAACGAAAATATAAGACACGGGTATGAAATTTTTGTTATAAATTACCACTGAAATACGTCGTACGAATACGTGTGGTACGGAAAGGTATTCAAATAAAACTTCGTATTTTGAACAGTTAAATACGCTAAAGAAGAGAACGAAATTAACATGAGAACTATGTATCTACTATAGCTACTGACAAGTAAATGAGGAACACCCATTCTGATTAGTAAATAAAGTTCAGACACATTCAGTAAAAAAAAATTCTGTTTGGTTATCACTTCACTCACTATTCTAACTTGTATTAATATCATTGGATGTTTTGTGTTTAACGTACAAAAGAACAAAAACTGGCAATATGTTAGGGATAGAGGCTTCTAAGAGATCCGTGTTCTAACTAAGTCACTGTAGACCGTATAGTAAATATGTGTCGTACTGTAGTACATATATTTCGTACTACAAGTGACAAAAACATTCACAGATCAGTGCCGTAGCCTGGCAACAAAAGAGATAGAGGAACTTTTAAACAGTATACTAACACACTATTTTTCCGTATTCTCATCCGCATCAGTTTCGTAATCACTTAGACGTTTTTTCTGACATTGAATGCAGTCATGAAGCTACATTAAAAGTCAAAGAATCTGTATCAGCTAATTGATATATACTTCTGTAAATTAACCAGCATCAACATCACAAATGCAGAAATGATAAAATGCCTTTAAGAAATACAGTTCATCAATTTCAAACATCAGTGGTTATTTCACACGTTGTGGAACCTTCAACATTACAAATTCCTGGACCAAGTTCTTCCTGTATTTTAATATTTCGAAATTCCAGCCTATCCTGATTAAGCTGAGAACTTAGAAATAACAGTATTTACATTATCAAAAATGCTATGGCTTTGGAGCTTCCATGGTATTTCCGATTTTAAGCCTCACTTCGGGCCTAAAACGGCACCAGACCGCTCGCCGATAAAAAAGCTTCCTCATCATTCAGACTCTAGATACGTAAATGTAGATGGCGTGAGACACCGTGTATTCCTTGTAATAATCTATAAAGGTTCAGAAATTCTAGTTTTTTTTTGCCTGTATTTCGTTGATTAACGATATTTCGGCGTTATAACATTTGTGAAAAAATTCTTTTCAAAACTTTTAAATATAAGATAATCATTTCAACATTCAAATTGAGCACGCTAGGTCAATAGCTTAGACATGACAGATGTCATATTTGGATGACACTCTGAAGTAGAGGCAGACGGCAATCAAATCAACTGACATTAGAATAGACAGTAACAACATAAGGATTAGAAACAGCAAGAAAACGAAAGTAGACCTGGCATTACTGCTTACGTCATCACTGTCTTCCATCTAGTTCTAACCAGATTATTTGTATAATATTTTTGTCATACAAAATTGACGTTTCATATTTGAAGCGATTTGACAAATCGATTTCGTTGTCCTTTTCAACTTTATTCATCTTATATAACTGTTTTGTTGTTGAATAAATCCAGCTTGATAAATAACGATTTAAAATCGGTAAAAAAATATGAACCCTAAGGAGAAGTCTATTTACATAAATCCCACCTCCACGAAGAAGAGTAGCAAAACAGTAATTAAGAAATGGCGAAGGATGGTATAATTAATAGATGTAAGTCAATTTAAAGTAAACTGTGTGAATGAATGAATTGATTGACTTGATCTTATTTATCCCTTAAAACTTTAATAACATACCTAACTGGCGGCGTACTTGACAAAAGTGTTGGTACTGCCTTGAACATTTGTGCTTATTAAAACATTTTGTCAACTAATACACGTTTTTATTTGAAGTTTAATACTATGTAAAGAAGTCTGTAAACTCGTTTTCTTTGATTCATTCATAAACTTAAATGTTTACTAATATTCATAGCACGTCAAAAACCATGCACCCGGCAGACTGTCAAATATTTGTGGCTGGTGACAAAGGTCTTTACGAGTTTAAACAGAACTCCTATAAGGTGTAGGTAAGGTCTGTCTAATAACCAAACCGCCAATCCCACCTACGATCTGCGACCAATTTCATTCATACTGAGTATTTCCTTGTAATAAGAAATGATTTATTTGTATGCATACTTAGAGGTGCATGTTTATAATTATATGTAAATGAACCCTTTAACTTACTAAATAAAAGCAAATCATTGCAGGACAAAAAATAAGTTATTAAAATATTTTTATCTCTCGGATCTTTAGCTATGCAACGGCCATTGTTTTGGATATTTAACATGTAGTCGCTTGTTGAAGCATATTTATTATTTTTTAAATGTATTTTCAATTAATAAACGACGGGAATAAGTGCTAATTATGAAGATGATATATTTGAAAAAAAATAATTTCACAATCCATACATAATGTCTCTTTGTAATCCTGTTGTGCGCTAAATCAAACATAGTCAGGTGTCAACGTCCAATTCAGTAGAAAATTCGAGTGTGCATGCATAAAACGTCTTCGTTTTTCTATCTAATATAATTAGTTTAACAAACGCCGGTTTTTTATCATTTCTACATCTTATTTGATCACGGATCTTCGATGCAGCGACAGGAGCTTCGGTGGCCTAGCGGTTAAGGTAGTTAGGTAGTTAGTCATCTACAACTGATCACGTGTTTGTCAACACATATGCTGCGGGTTCCAGCCTTATGCATGCAGGGTATTCCAGACTCAATCGTTAATTGATAAGGATTGCCAGTTTTCCCGCCGAAAGCCGTTTTTTTATCGGGTATTCGGGCTTCCTTACCCAATGAATACTGGAACCCATAAGTGAAAATTTGCAAAAAGTGACGTTAAACCACATGCATACAAACAAAACCAACCCAAATCAGTGACTACAAAAACGGAAAGACGTGAAAGCGCTTATTCGAGATTTCTAAGCATACAAAATGTAAAACAATAAATGGGCTAAAATTTGGTGGGGATTTCTAAATCAAACATTACTCTATGATTGGAGTCTTACCATTGGTACATTAAAAATTATAGATACCGCTGTTAGCAGCATGCTTTAGACGTTTGCGTCGACATTCAATGTCAATGTCTGACGCATACATTAAAATTGTTGAATGGCATACTTTACGTGGAAATTGGTTGCCAATATGGCGGCGTCGATTTTGAATATGCTGCCATTGGGTTTGTCTCTCATACACAAACTGCTTGCTTAAAAGTTATACAAACTCACGCGCCTACATTTTATATCGATTTAAAACTGGGGTATATTTTGTTACACTTGATGTTATTGGTTGATTTGTGGAGTTTTTTAATTTGTATTTTTAATTATTCAAATATTTCAAAGAATATCTTTTAAAAATTATGTTATGTTGATAACCAATTAATTAAATACTACGCTTTATCTGATGGTTTAAATGCGAGTTCTTCCTGTAACAGAATTTAAAGAACATATTTTTTTCATAATAGCTATTTGCGTTCATCTGTCACGAAAGACCTCACGAAAGACTTTCAAAAATGTGTATCATAAATAAATCAACATTAATATCAATTGAAAAATGTCAAAAATTTTATTAATTTGTCACGATATAAGTTTATGATCATAACTGTATTTTAGTATTAAGAAGGTCAACGTAGAAATTATAGATCAATATATTACTGTAATTGTTTGTGCAAATTGATGTACATGAATTAACAACTTTTAAAAATTGTGAGCTGCATAAAAACGTATTAAAAAAAAATTGTCACGTGGTAAGATATTTCTAAGGTATATACAACTGTAGTTCAGTAAGATAAAAACACGTGTTAAATGTCAAACATGAAAAAAAGATTTAAAAAGCATAATTAATATCCTGTATTATTTACAACCAACTTCAAAGCCGCAACACTTTCCTTTTTAAAATGCACATATACTTAAAAATGTCTATATTTTATTTTAACTTTTTATTTATTAACCTTTTTAATTTGCATTCTTTTGAAGTGTTGGTACTTACAAGAATGTGATTTATCTACTAGACTAGGCGAACCGAGCAGTTTTCACCGTGACGTAAAGTCATTTGTAATACAATGCATATTTGGTTTTAATTTATTGTAAGTGAGATTTTCTTTTATTTAAAATCCCCAGACATCATGTAAATATTTTGATAAAAATCTAGAAAATGCTGAATCAATGTTGATACCACGCGTTTGCGTTTTCTTGTTTAACTGTTAAAAAACGACCGCAACATAATCTATAATAATTGAATTCATTACACTACGGACACATACATTTAAGCGGGAAAAATACATAAAAAGTAATAATAGTATGTATAAAAATCAGAAATATAGTGTTAAAGAAGCATCAAATGTCAGCCTAGCGTCATTAAATTTAATCTTGAGACTTTTATAGAAGTCTTGTCGTTAAGGTCTTTTGAGTCTTTTGGGTTTATTTTAGTTTTGACCTGCGCAAAAGCATGCAACATGTATGAGATGGAAAAATAACTAGTCGGCTGTAGAGCACAATATGTGTCGTGTTTAGTAAAATGTCGAATTCAGACAATAATTTAACTGCTTTAGTAGTTTACAGCAGTCAGATCAGCGTGTTGGTTTAATATACAAGGCAGACATATATGAAACTATATATAACGCGTTCTTGTTCTTCTCTATGATAAAGCTGAAGAGTTGTCCACTTGGAGTACTAACGTCCACTCGAGAATTATTCATCACTGGCACGCATTTTAATATTAATATTTTTATTTCATAATTTTATCTATATTTGTTAATAATTTAAAGCCAAAGTATAGACACCAGTCTTTACTTGACAAAGATCTGTTTTAATTGAAAAAGTTGATACCTAACAGTTCATTTTTAGACTCGATCTTCAAATAGATGATAAAATTTATAAAATGCACAGTCAGTGATTTTTAATGCTTTCTGATATTTGTGTTTATGAACCCATTCCTTGTGCATTTACATTCGTATACTACCGCGATCAGACATTTTCTTCTTAGTTATAGGTATTTTTTCTTTTCCAGTTGGACTTTTTTCATGGTTATGAATAACTCTAACGGTGTTGAATTAGTGGTAGGCACTGCTTACACGTCCGGAGCAGCTGAATGCAACGTCTTTTTTATTGGTTCCGGTTAATTTAAATTTAGTTGTTTTTGTTTCTTCTTTATGTCGTTTATCTTTGTCTCAATTCAGATTTTCTGTTCTATGTTTATTCATTCTTGTTGACTGTTCTGTTTTCTTACATTTTACAATACGATTTAACTCATTTCGATCATATTACATTTTAGATTAGACAACCACAGGTTTTCCATTAAAATTGTGTTGGTTTTTTGTTGTAGCCATAACGAGGCTCGGGCGTTATTCCTCCTCAGACAACAAGACAGCACATAGTGACTCGGGCACTATATACCTCATCACCAAACACCATTACGGGGAAGCCTAGTGGATCGGTCACTATACTTCACCAGACACCAGTACAGTATAAAAACTAGCAGCTCGAGCAATATACTTCACCAGATAACACTATACATGAAAACTTCAAGCACTATACGTCACCATACAACACTATAGGAAAACCTAGACGCTCGGGCACTACCTCACCATCCATCATACGAAAATTTAGCGGCGTGGGGCACTATACCGTACTATAGAAAAACCTAGCGGCTATTCATTTCCAGTAGAAATTATGCAGACCTAGGCATATTTACCTTTGCAGGCGACAAGACAACACATATAGGAAAACGTGTAGCGCGGGCACTATATACCTTTCTAGACAACATAAAAAACCTAGCGGCTCGGTTCAAATGATTCGGGAGACCTGGAAACAACAACTGTGCAATGGGGATGTCAAAATAAAAAAAAAATCTGATGAGAAATCAGATTTTGCTCTGGAGTCAGATAATTTAATATAGTCCACAATAGAAAAATGGCTTGCGTAATAATCTATTATCACTGACTGAAATGCGAGACAGTGTAGTATTCTTCTGTTACGGTTTGGAGTAAATTTTCATTATAGACGAATATATTCTAAAAATGGTTGCCTATAATATCCACGAAAAACTGTAGCTACGAAAAATATATTCATTCAGTATTTTGCGAAGTCATTCAGCTATACTCTACATGTGGAGAATAAAATTGAGAAAAAAAATGTATATAAGATAAGATTTCATTTTGATCAGAAATTGCCATGGTTTAAATTGATGTTATTTTATTTGTGTTGAATAAAATATTAACAGAAAGTGGTCGAGAGTTAAAAAATAGAAAACTATCGTATACCACTGTAATTGAAGATTGCTTCTTGATTGACAATATTTTGTCTTTGAAGTAACAGCACACTCTATTTTGAAAAGGTAGTTTTCATTAACAATATTTAATGAATTAAATGTTTGCATTCTCTAAAATATTAAATACCTTTATAATAGTCACTCAGAAGCTTTTGACTAAGTACAAATTACAAAAATGTTTTGATCAGATGACATGATAAATATACCTATTTAAATAAAACACAAAAGGACGAGATCTTCTCGTATCACACTCAGGCCTTGTTATATTGTTTTCAAGTACCGTGTTGTTGGCTTAAATAGAACGTGGTGGGGTAATATCTGTTCTTGACAGCGACCATTTAAAAACACAGAATCACTCTTTATTAAAATATTTTGACATCTTGTAAAATTTATATCAACAAATCAGTGAATTAAATCTAATAAACTGCACTAACTTCATAAAAAAACGATATGTTTTGATTACCCATCTTTCAAAATTTGCAGTATAACAATCGTTGGATTATCAAAACTACTTGAACATGCCACACGTACAGTGAAATAATTAAGAATTGATTGTATCAATCTAACAGCAACTTTACAAATATTTGACTTTCTTTGTTGTTCAGTATTAAAATTGACAACAATATGTATAACGGCTAATAAAACAGCTAACGTGTTTAAATTCCCAGGAATAGCGATCTTCTAATAAAAGTCCCGGATGTTGTCGACTATATCGTGTGATGATCTCCACTCTTGAATCAATTTGCTAATCATTTAATCTTATGTTTTCGAGACGGTCGAAACAGAACAGACTACAGACAACCAAGACTTAGGATTAAATAACAGAAGAAACGAAAACGGATGACTAACTTTGAACCAACAATGGAAATCAAAAATCAACGAAAGATAAAGATGAAAATATTGAAACATTGGAAAACAAAAACCAACCAAGATTTGAAGCATTAACAGCAGGAACAATGATAAAATAAGAATCCGAGTCTGAACCAACGATAAATATATTCTTTTATTTGATCAGACGACGGAACTGAAGTATACCAGAAACTGTTCCGTTAATATTAAAATGATTATGAAAAATACAAAGAAAAGATTTTTTGTATTCTCAATTTCACCCATTGACAACTTTCAATTTTATATGTTGTCATGGTAATTAAGAAAACTTCTCATGCTGATCAAAACATGTTTTTTTCTACAAAGTTTTAACGCGCGAGGCCCTGAACCATGCAAAAATAACTAAGTAAAAACTATGCCGGCAATATTATAAAATTCCAAGAAGCCTTCCACCGGAAGTTACAATAATATGTAGTAATAAACCCAGACTAGCGTCATAAACCTTAAAATAAATAATAAATTATGGATCCTAGTGTATTATTATTTGATCTATCGTTTTAACTTATTTTGTACCCACATTTTATCACCTTATATGTCTCATATGGTTCAGTTTTCCATGTTGTCCTCTCTAAGTTATTGAAATTCTACCCTATCTTTAAACGATTTGTTTTCTACATTGATATATGAGTATATTACATTAAATAAGAGATGTGTTTGACGAAAGATCATTAATGTAAATAGGACTGGTCCAGATTGACCATTACAATTTTAACTAAACTCTGTATCTTGAAACGTTCGGATAAAATTACATATTCTGATATCATCAAATATGTAAAAATGTTCACAGTTGGTACATACGAAATTTAATCGTCTCTCACCCAGCCAACAAAAGATTTTATTTTTACAATGATTACCGAGTTGAAATACATGATACACATTTTAAAAAGTACAAATAAAACTATTTTCTTTATTACAGAGTTTTTGTGTTAAAATTATAACATGCTGTTCGCCTGACAAGAAATTAAATAGAGTATGAATACAGAAATTTTATAAATTTAGATGTTTTTGGACTCATTCATAAACTGTTGACCTTTTGAGTTTTCGGCTATGTTCTATATGTGATTGCGTTTAAGAGCAAAAAACTAATATCCCCGTGAGCTTATCATGAACATCACAATGTGCAATTAAAAAAATAACACAGTGATGTATAATGTCTAAAAAAATTCAATTAGAGACAAAAATTTAACAACTCTATATAGTATTAATCATCGCTTTAATTTTCGTGTTCAGCACCTTTTCTTATAATTCTGTCGATTAGTATCATGTACGAATTCTAAAACACTTTTGAAGAATGCATTTTTATTGACTATTATAAGAATCATTAAATACAAGTTTAATTAAAATGTATGACTCAAAAACAAATTTAAGCGATAAACATCTACCCCTGTGTCGCAATAAAACTATTGAAAGAATTTATTACATCAAAAAAGTATACAGTTTCAAAATATTTACAAACACAATTAAAGAAGAAAATAATAAGCTTTAAACTGCTGAGTACCAAATGGTTTTACTTTATTATTCAATGGAATTTTAATTCGTCTTACCGACACTTACAATAGACAGTACAATAGAATTACATAATACAATTTTTTTACGATTATGTTTAAGTTGCAATCCTGTATTTTTAACATGAAATTTTGACGCATTTCTACAGAATTTCTAAATTTGGCGTAAGTTGCGTGGTCATTATGTTTCTCGTTATACTTGTCACCTATTTCCCCCTATTTCAAAATTTGTTTCCGGGAAAATGAGTAATAGTGACTGATTTAAGGAAAGTTAATTTCAAAATAATTTATGTAGGATTTTGATTTAAATTAAAAAAACTTGAGCAAATTTCGTTCGACATTCAATGTTTGGTATACTGTTTTATTTATAATTTTAGTCACAACTGGGTTTCAATCCTTACGTTCACATGTACAAAAATCACGAAATGTCACGTGCTTGATAAAATTTCGTGTAAAATATTGAATGGAGACAAATTTTGAAAGGCTGTTCTTTTGTAATTTGACAACGAAATTAAAAAATAAATGACATATCCAGAAAAAATATAAATCAGATTATGGCTGTTGCGCAACAAATTTTTCCTGACATATTTTAAATATTTTGATGACGTTTTTTTCTAATCCTTCCATTGTTACTCCAATGAAAGTGCCAATTGGAGAAAGATGAGGGGCGTAGGATTAACGAATTCCGAGCAGGATTATAACGCATTTTAATTATGACACTTGTTATATTATTTATTATGAATGATGTGAATCTAAAGGTACGGCTTTATTAGTTACGATTCAGTTTGTGCATCATGTTTGCGTTAGTGTTGTCAATGTGTACACAATATCTGAATGTCATCCACGTATCTAAGAATGTTGACATGCCCAAGAAAAAAATTAAGATGAAAAACATCTACTAGTTTATACGAATTAAAACATGCTGGAATGTTAGGGTCACATAATCTAATTACGTAAAGAAAAACATGCCAAAGCAAACATAGTAACAAAAACTAACGCTTCCGGATAACGCTAAGGATTAACTAGAATCGCCTGTCTAAAGCAAACAGAATTCCTAAGAAACAAACGGGTAACAATAATACAAGACCAGAATGGTGGTTCATATCGACATATACTTGGCATGAGTTATGTAATCTGTATATATGTGGGCCATATGTACAGACTGCTTTATATTTAAAAAACTTTTTGCCTTTGGAAAGCAGATCTATGACATGCACTAAACGAAGTCTAATTAGGTTCGCACACACAAAATAAATAACGGCCGTTGTCTTTTAATATTTGTTGTGGTTTTGTTCTATTGTTTGTTAACTTAAATGATGTTTACACTATTTTCAACAAAATATGTTTAGCATTATCTTGGCGTCCAAGTGTTATAAAGGGAGGAAGATGGGTACCCAAAATAAAATCTCATACCCCCGGTATTGTTGGTTGGTTTAAATGATCTTTAACACCATTTTCAATCATTGTTTAAGTTTATCGTGACGTCCAAGTTTTATAAGGGGAAGAAAATGGGTACCCGGATAAAATCCCCGACCTCCGGTATGACAATCTTTGTCAATTAAGATTTGAGTCAAGCACATCCGTCCCGCGTATTACAGTAATTATTGAGTCTGTAACACCTTCAAATATACAACTTGAACATTACAATCGAGTCGTTCAAAAGTTTCAAATTATGTAATAATTATTCATGATCTATTTGAGAACTTTATTTCAACTCTATTTCAATAGTTCGCAAATACAGCATATTTAGTTATTAAGATCCAGAGATTAACATCAAAACTGTTCTTTAACACTCGTCCTTTATATTGATTTTAAAAAATTCAAAAGGATTTTGTTGGATTAAATTTAAAATATGATTAATAATTTTATTTTTATTTTAAAACTAAGACTGCACCTACCGATTGTTTGAAATAAGATATATTCTAGAGTGGCTGTCAGTTTGTGTGTTTTGACATTTGATAAATTAATTGTATATTTTAGTATAGCGACGAAAGCAGAGATAAATTGAATATTGTATGTCATTTATACTAGAAAAAAGGTTATATAATTCTAATGCATTATCTGATTTAATATTAAAAAATATATCTGGAGACTGTTATTCTGCGTAAGGTCAAAATCTGCAACACTTATTATTTAAATTTCAGTGACACTTGTGTATTTGTGTGTGATGCAGTCATTTTAGCAGATGATAGCCTGCTGGTGTTATGACAAAAAGGGTATCTATTATTCTGAATTTTACTTGAGAAAAAATATGACACTGAATAAAAATACTTAAATACATTTGTCATGATTTAGAACTATTGTTCATCCATTCATTCGAACAAATAAATGATAACTATCCATCTCTATTACATATTTTACGATCTTAATTGTGTAAAATGTTACACTGTTACCAAACACTACAATGGGTCGTCTCAAAATACTATTAATAGACAATAACTTAAGAAGGAATGTGCAAAATTATCTTGTCTGGTTTGGGTGAAAAATGAGGTTTTATTAACGTTTTGACATATATGGAAATCGTGGCTCCTTACGTAATTCAAAAACATAAAATCCTAACTAGAAAGATGAAAGAGCGTCATGATTAACCTGTGCAAGCAATATATTTCCGGAGCATAAAACCTTAGTGCACTAAAATATTAAGGATCAGAGCCCCCTCACACTAATCACCATTTAATTCAATTGTATTTTCGCAAAATGACTATTCAAATAACTTGTCTAGGCATGATGTTGATAATCATTTGGGATGTTCTAACAGCATATTTATTTTAAAAACCCATACCCCATTCCTTTGCTTGATGCAAGGCGTGCTACTTTTCTGAAGTACCCAAGTCCGCACTTCGATTCCATCGTTCTTTGTAAATTTGGATTCAATATTGACTTTTGTTTTCTAGTTTAATTACACACCCAACTTGGTGATAAAGAGCGAGTTGCCGTAAAGTTTTGACTGACATCCATTGGCCGTATACACATGTTACTAATTTTTACAACTACACATGCCGTGACTACACAATATGAGTCTGAGCATTTGTTTGTTCTTTCAACTCCACTTTCAGCGACTTTTATAGCTATTTCATGGCGTCTAGTTTTGATTGGGAAAGGGGGGGGGGCAGGCGAAAAAGAAAGCCCGAGTACCTGGGGAGAAGTCCAAACCTTCGACAAGAAAACTGGAAATACTTGTCGAGGTAGGAGTCGAAAAGAAAATGCGATAATAAGTACGACGTAACTATAGTATTTCGACATTAATTCGCATAAAGCAGTAGTATCCATCATATGATGTACGTGTTCATATTAAAAGTATGGATTACGACTGTCATTTAAGTGTCGTATTACCTGTGGGTATGTGGTCATTTCCCTCCTTGTCCGGAATAGTTCCCTAAGAAGTCATTCAGTGGTACTTTCATTAAGTAGTTGAACTATGTGGTAGGTCCCATCCATGTTAGTACACATATCACAATCTTATATCATTCTTACATGTTACACGCCAATTTCCATACGATTCATTGTCTACTGGAGTACATTACAAGATGGATCTAAACGTCAAGGGATAAAAGTACAGTCAGATGATAATAACTAGAAAATATCATAAACGATCCAAAAGAACTCGTTTTAAAGCTTACTTCAGAAACGGTATATGACTAGATGTCCAATGGGGTTACATTTTTAGTTCGTTAGAACTTAATTTTTAAAAAAAATTCGTACACGGAGCCCACATGTTGCCTCAATTTAATAAGGTTTCAGTTTTACTTTTTTGAATATTTAAAATGCCTCACTAACTCATCGTTTTGTCAGTCCTTAGTGTAAATACAAGAAATTCAGCTCAGATGGCTTTAATTATTATGTCTTTACAATACATGGCATAATTAATTTTCTGATTTCGTGATAGTATAAGGCTATGTTGTTTAACCTTGTTGCAATAATTTAGTTAACTTTCTCTTATTTATATCAGTCATCGCGTGCTTTGAAATACCACAACATGTCTACATCTTTCTTTACAGTCCACAGAGCATGTTTAACACTTGTGCAGTGACGCAGTTAGGTCGCTGTAGGTTGGTCACCTATTGAACAATACCCCTCCCTTTAAATCTATCTATTGAAAAGAATACAAATGTTTCAGTCAGTTTTTCATAAAGCATGGTTTATATTATGCTAATTATATTTCTCGTTTGATATGTTCTGAGACACAATTTATATTTTGTATCTACAATGAGCATTTAAAAAAATCACATCTGTTTCAACCCTTTAATTAATAAAACTATTTTTCGTATGTTTTTCTAAAGAAGTAAAATATCAGTAAACTAAACATTAATGAAATGAAGTTTTTAATGACATCATATATTGCTGTGCGATGTTGGAACTGGCAATAATTTATCAATTATTCGGGGCCGCTTCAGGGTCAGCTGATCAGGGTAAATAGCATAAATAAGCAATACAGTTAAAATCTATTGATTCTCAACAAAAAAGACAACAAATAGTGGATCAATTGCTTCTACAGTTTTTGGCGGTCTTTTAAAAAAATTAGTATGCATATGCTTGTGTTCATTCTGTTTTTTATACTGACTTCTAAGATAAAACAATAATGTTACCACATTTATCAATCTAAAAAAATTAAAGACAACTAAGGCATGTTTTTTCGTGTTGTTTTATCCATTTGTTGACATCATGAATGCATAACCTTTCTGTTTGTTCTACTTCAGTCATAGTTGAGAGTATTTTTGAAGGAATTCTTTACGGTAATACACGATGTCAGGTGTAATTGAGCATCATATTTTCATTTTTTTAACCGATAAAACAAGTAGTTTTCAATTCGTTGCGTCTATCGTATACATAATACATGACGTTCAACATAACCTCCATCTGACCTTTCAGTAACCAAACATTACTGACATATATTCAACCAATATCACAACATGAAGGTTGTTGAAGAGAATTCAATCCAGTTGAACTAGTTAATAACATACATCTAGCTAGAAATGAAAATAAGCTCTTTCGGTATATTGTCCATTTCAGAAATCACTTGCAGATGGATTAAGCCTAGGAACAATGCAAAAGCAATCAGCGTTACAGAGAGTATCAATGCAGGAACATTGCAAAAGGAATCATCCAAGAAAAACTGCAGAGGGTATCAGTGCAGGAACTTTGAGTAATGAGTCAACACAAAAAAATGTTGATGGAAAACGGAGCAAAAACATTGCATAAGGAATCTGTTCACTAACAAAGTATTTTGCATAGAAAGTCAGCCCAGGAACTTTATACATATCATAGATATTGCAGATAGGTACAGTGTCCAGAGACATTAAGAATCATTCTTCTTAGTTGTATCCGAAAATATTACTGTTAACAAAAGTCACTGCTATTTATTTTAAGCTCGCTATCAATAGTTAAATGGTAATAATGTTTATTTGACAACACATCTGTACCTATGTAAAAAATCAGTTCATGTATGATATACATTATTTTATAAAATTATTGTCCAGTCATTACGTCTTAAGCAATCTGCAACAGTACAAAGTCACATCTGTGTAAGACCTCACATTTGTGTGCTTTGAACGCTTTGCTTACACCTTTTAAAACCAAAGCCATCAGACTTATACACGAGTAAATTGCAAATGACATAACTTGTGACAATAGACTCCAAAATTAGTTTGGCTCATCAGTATTTGTTTGTCTTTTATTGGCAAGCTGTAGAATAAATGGCATATCCACACTAAAAGCTAAGTCTTAGCTTAAGACCTACTCCAAGTGGACATATGTCGCATTCATCGGGTGCAATCTCCAGATCCGCTCATTGTCACATTACGTAAATAACTTGCAAGTTTTACTGCACTTCTGAACACAAGATAGAAGGACACAGTTTAGAAGAGGCTAGACTTGTTTTGACACAGATTTGAGAAAAGGACTCTACATTGCGACCGTACACGAATCTTTGTCTTAGATATTACACTGCAAAATTAAATGTTGAATGGAGGATAGTTGCATCAGTATTATATGAACCATAAACAGGTAGCATATCATCACTCGCGAACATCAGCATACGAACGACAGCATTCCCTGTTTCCATCTACATACGCGCAGATTCACTTATTTATGTTAATCAATCTTCATGTATCCGTTAACATTTTCAGCGTATCGGTACAGGATTCCATCAAATATATGTCATTTTAAGCAAACATGTTCAAACCTATTTATTTTTAGAAGTAAGTTAAAACGTATTAAAGATAAGTTCGTTTATGTGTGTTTGAGGTAGTCTGCTTTGCACTAAACCATTTCTTTTATTTTTTTGTCATTTATACCTTTATGTACTATGTTATTATTTTTTATTTTGAAAAATATTTTGATAATTTTACAAACAGAACTAATACAAAATGAATGCATTGTATTACCTTTTGAAAAAAGCGAAATTCTACATCCTCTTCAGTAACTTGGCTTGTGAAATTAATAGCCTTGTGGACTACATGACGGTTGTTAAGTGTGAACAGAGACGACGTCTTGACATATCAGTTTGTATCAAACAAATTTTGTCTGATCCTGTTTTATTGACCATGAACATCTTATCATTACAAAATGTTTTTGCTGACCATGATTTATGGGTTTTTTAATTTAACAAACGTTTGATTGACAGAGAAATGTTATGAATTTGAATATGTCCCATTTCTGTAACTACTAAGTCGGTAGTGTACAAATATTTTTAAAATTTAGTGACAAATGTGTCAAACATGACAAGTAAAAAAATCATTGTTCAAGGATACAATATATGATGTTACATAACAGCAGAACCAGATAAAAAATATTTTACATATGCGTACTTAAAGGTTTAATGAAATATGGAAAAATCTCACAAAAAATGTTCTTCAGTAACTTAACTCAACTTTATATATAATTTACAGATTATTCCTTGGATAACTTTTACATGTCAGTTGATTAAAACACAAGATACACTTAATGCTTGTTTAATAGCAGGAAAGTGTTAGTAAGGGTTAGTAAGGGTTCGTAAAGGCTGAGGTATACATAGGAAGGTATAAAATAAGCCAGCAATGATACTTTAGACGAGAAGTAAAGGAAACGTTGTCTTTAATTATAATATAGCACGTTTCAGAAATTAGAACCGGAAAGTTTTTTCGTGAACAAACAGTTTACAAAGAAACAAGCAAGGTCTGCAGCTTGATAAAGCTTTTCGTATGTGTTTAAAATTGTTTGAATGGTAAAAGATCCCCATGCCAACAAATCAAAAAGGTTTTTGTACATTTTTTAAATTGTTGCCAACTTGCAAATAAATAAATGGTATGAACTTTTTAAATTACTCCATTTGTGCTTGTATGGAGTAAGATAAATATATATTTTTTATTTTCTAAACGAATGAGTCTTAAATAATAATAAAATGTAATTTAGCTCTTCCTATGTTAAAGTATGTTAATCGACCAAAGCGATGTGCGTTATAATGTTTAATTGGCATAAAATGATGTTACCAATACTTACCAAGATATATTAGTACAAATACTCGAATTCAAAACAAAACCAATTTATTTACTTTTGTAACTCTTTGAACATTTAGAACTTCTTAAATTCGCATCTATTTAGGTCACTAAATATCTTCTTGTTGTGCATTATACATTTTAAAGTACCAATTTACGGTAACACATGACTATTAATTACTTTAAAATAAACCACAATAGTCAAGTAGTGTTAAATTTACATGTATTGACACACATTTTTGTGCAACATGTAGAAGTAAATCATTGTAAATGCAAACCATTAGGTATTCAATGAAATATGTTGCACAAAAATGCAGTTATAGACATAACAGAACAGTGCTCATATGAATTATGTGGAATTATGTGTATTTACATTAACTTTTTTTTGTCCCAAAATATTTATTCACCTGTTACTTTGAAACGTCAAAAATGCATCTATATATAGGTTTTGTGGATGCATTTCGGTTTAAATTTGGTATTTCCAATTTTGTTTAGTTTTGACCTTTATGCCTGGTGCGCTATCGCGCCAGCTACTTAATCTCAAAACATTGAAGTTTTTAATAAATGGTTGTTTGTTGTGTGTACAAACAATAAATATTCGTATTTTTAGAGTTCTCCCTTTTGGCCACAGTTTAGTCGATTTTGTAAAACATCTAGACACGAGAAATAGGGTAGCGAAATTCCTTACATGTCGTTAAATAGTACTAGGTTGATATTTCAAACGTATTTTTTCTGTAGACGATACAAATATCAATGCTTTACTATAAATCTTTTATCCGGAAAACTTATCTGCGCTTCATTTGTATTAGGGTAAATTGCATTAAAATAATTCACAAAGGCACTTTAAAAAAGAGCAATATGCAGCTAAATATGTACTTTCTTTGTATTGTGTTTTGATGTCTCCAACCCATACTTAAGTGAAAATGTCTTTAATTTTTACAATGCAAAATCATTAATGCTCATAAGACCAAAATCTTAATAAAAAAACCCATTATACTTATTAATTATGTTTGTCGGAATTTGAACTATTCTATTGTAGCGAAATGGGCATGAAAATGAATCACATTAAACTCAACAAAGCTACTTGCTTAAAGAAATAGAGAAAAAAGGTCATTTTAATGGAGAAAATGGATTTCTTCAATTGTACCGTTGTTTGACCGATTAAGTGCGGTCAATGATTTAGATAAGCAAGGACTTAATAGCCACTCGGCATGCATATTGTACATGAAAATGAAGGCAATTATATCCTCGATCACCTCTAGACTCTTTGTTACAGAATAAAACGTACTCAGACTAGCACCTTTAAAATGAGGATCCCATTTGGGTCTTCTTCACATATTTAAACATTGAACATTTGTATCATATTGGTATGTAAACGAAGACAATGCTGTTATTAAACGTAGAAATTTGCAAGGACAGATAGCTCCAGAATTTGCGTCTGAAATCTGAAACGTTTGTACTATACGTTTCCTAGATTTTGCTATAATAACATGTAATAACCCTATCGAGGTCCTCTAAAATACCACCACCCTATTAGATGTTGAAATCACGCGAACAGAAAGGGACTACAATTTCTAACGTTGATTATGAATATAGTCGATCAAAATGCTGATAATTTGTATTTAAATGTAAATATATATAGACATTTATGCATAAATAGTTTAATATTTGGAGATGTATAGAGGTTTGTATATGCAGAGGACAATACCGAAACTTCGAATACAAAGTGGCTACACTTTGATTTTGACCTTTTAATACAAGAAAAAACTTTTGAAATACTTTTTTGTAAATTGATGCATCTGGAAAACTAATTCGAGTAAACCTTTTCACGTTCATAGCATGATAGAGCAGATTCGCTATAGGCATTCAGTACAACCAATCCCCTTTCAGACATTTTTTATATTTAGACCACATAATCTACATATTTAAAGGCTGTGTATTTTGTTAAATTATCATTTGAAGTCTGAAACCTATAATAATGTATCAAGAAAACTACTTTTAACTATAACAATACTGAGTAGGTTAATATTCTTAACCATTAAATTATAATTTTCTATTGTATCGATGATGTCTGTTGCTGAAAGTACAAGCTAGTATATATCGACAAGTAAAACATCGTACTATCGGTCCTAAGTAAATATATATGTATGGCTCATTTTTACCGAAGCAACAAAACAATAAATAAAATCAAATAAAAATCATTTATAATTTGTTAAGCTTACATGTACCAGCATAACTGTACAATATAGAAACACCTGAAAGCGGTAAATACAGTGTTATCAAAGACTACAGTTTAGGTAAACATGAATCCTGTACATTGAAGATCACAGTTTAAAAAAAGAATTCCCTCCATTGACAAAGATTTATCATTTACATATTGAGTGTGTATAAGCAGTTAACTAATCGAACTTTTAAAGAAGGCAACAAGTACGTAAAGCAATTAGAAGGTGAAGATGGATGACAGTGGTTTTATTGAAAGAGAAAGTATAAGATTTCTTTCATTGTTTGTTATGTTAACAAAGGAATCTTGACTAAATAAAGTTATAATATAGCTTTGTAGTATACGGTTTCATACCGTTGTACGACTTTGAATTCGTAAATATTTGGGTGGATCTCACATAATTCAATTAAGGTCTCGTATGCGTTCTGGGTCAGAGAGAAATCTTCAATAATGCAAGAAAATAACGAACTGCAATGCTGTGTGTTAGAGAAATTCTGTTTTAAAAATGAACAGAAAGGTAAACATGTTCCATCAATGTCAATTAAAGTTTTAATATAATTTTGAAAGAACTTCATTATATATTTATCAACTCGACCTAGTCATTGACAGATTGTCCTGAACATGTGTTCAGATATGGATAATACTTCAAATAAAAGTTGTTTGGAAAGCATCCAACTAGGCTAATCTTGTTCTTTTGTTGGTTGTATATTATCTGCAAAGAGATGTTCATTTCCTTCATAATAATACATTTTCTTAAGTGTTAATTAATTTTTTTTAATGAACATATCAACTTATTTTTGTTTATTTAAAAAATATTGTCATGAGATTTCAAATAGTGCAAATGAACAATTCGATGTCTATAATTTTTAATAGTATTCTATAATATAAATACATTATCTTTGTCATCTTTTAAAATATATGAGGTAAGTTAGACATCTTAACCCGAATAAAATATCAACTGTTACCATAAATGTCACAAAAGGAACAGACTGAATCAGATGTTGACAAGAAATTTGGATTACAACGACGTGCGTCAATTAACGGGATTGGGGTTAACATAAAATAATTATGCAGTAAATTGCAAAGAGATTATCTTTTATTTCTTGTCAAAGATGCAATCTAGAAGCATTGTGTAGACGTCTAATCTGTAATTGAAAATCTACACAATGATACATCACTGATGCGATGGTTGTATAATTCTTCCTGATGGTCTAGGATATCAAAGGTCATCGGGTTGATACATTTGCATTCTACATCTTAGTATTTTATAACCGACGTTAATGCGATAGCTACATCAAGAAAATGGCTGTCTTCATATTTCAACAGACTACATTGCCAAAAATGTCATTAAATGAATTTCAGTATATGAAACAAAGAAAATGATTATCATGCGTCTTGACATTTGCCAAAGGCTTTTTCTTCACTTTTTTACTTAGCTATAATAAAATATAGCATAACCTTTTTCTGCATAATTGGTCTAAATTTAGAGTGTCAGAAACAGCACAAAAGAAAATACTGACATAGATACATTCTTTAATACGTTTTTTTTCGAAAACGTCTTAGTTCAAGGTAATCATGCAATTTCAATAGTGTTAAATTTACAGAAACTGGAAATCTGAATATTTTATTAACATGGGTGTTCAAGTACACCACAAATAGACACATAGAAATGTTATAAGTGAAGAAACACTCTAAATTGTTGTTTCTAAGTGTAGCCTTACTCAAACATATCTGAATGATACACTAACCTTGACCGATACCTTATTCTGATCTCACTTTTAGACTAGTACTCATTTTAGGGGACATCATCAATATGCTATAAAACTTTCAAGAGTTCCTTTTTATAGACCATGATTTTAGATAAGTATCCGTTGGTTTAAAAAAATTACACATGGACTCAACATTCAAAAGAAATTGTATTCACGTCATTACTGAAAAATACTAATGTATTACCTGCATACACTTTGTGTTGACTTGAGAACTATCTTATACTTGAGCACTATCTTTTTTGAATTCGTGTCTACAAAAGGTGCATTAAAATCTATGCATTCATCAGAGTTTGAAGACTTAAATTGAACTCGTTTTTGTGTCTCTATATTCCTGAAGAAGATTGAAGAGAGAATTGAAATTATAAGATAACATATAAAATGTCATGAATGATATCAAGGTCTATAAGCCCACCATATTTCTATTGCACCAACAATAGTTCCTAAATAACAATCAGCCAGTAATCAGTAAACAACGCACATCATATATTGGTTGTCTTATGCGCATTTGTACGAATTAATTCACGAACACTAACATTCTTCCATTACGATGTCGAGATGTCACCATCAAACATTTCTATGTAAACAGATTTTAATTCCAACGTTTAAAAAACAATAAATACTGTGCAGAATACATAGAAAGACACGGGAAAACAATGGAGTTTCATTAAAGTTTCAATTATTCTTTTCTTTGAAGTTTTTTTTTCATTTTGGTTTGTTCCGGATTCATGTTTTCTCATCAGAATTAGCTTTTTATTATGTTAATTTGTATGTTAATTTGTCTTTTGATCCAGGATAAAATGAAAATGTGTTTCTACGGGTCAGTTTGTTGTCGTATTTTAACAGAGTCATGGATAAGGAGGTATTATACGTTTTTTTATTTTGTCCACTTTAAGGTTGTCATCACTTGTAGTTCGACCGCTGTGTTAACCTTTGACATTTACCTAGTATTCCTTCTTCACCATTGCTTCAGTCTTACCCATCCAGTGGTAGGTATCATGGATAGGAAAGTTTTTATTTCAGAAACGTTCGGTTGAGTACTATCACTCGCTGTTGACATATCTTGTATAGGATTTTTTCAAAAAGGTCTACAAAGAATGCTTGATTTATGTTTTTACTTAATAGCATCAAGATGTAAAACATCTAATAAATTCCAGATTTTTTTGTAAAACACACAAAACGTTTTGAAATCAGAATTCGCCAGGACAGTAGTGGAAATGGTTGGAGTACGAAATATCATAAGAAAAACTGACTAACCTAGACGTTTCTTTCTTTCTAAAATGTGTCCCAAAAATACTTTTTCTTCTAAGATTTTGCATATAACTTGCTGATGTTGAACGTCCAAAAAGACTCATTCCTAATGTTGTAAAATATGTCAAGCGATATGCGCTATCTAATTATATTTAAAACTTTTTATTATCTGACAAATCCCCCCACAAAAAAGTTCATAGAAGCAAATAGTGTTTAACTCAATTTACGGCAAAAATGACATCGATTGGCTGTCAATGCTAATACAAACGGCAATGATAGATTTAATGACGTTCATGTCAACATTACAGAGGCCAACATTTTGAAAATTCCGAAAAAGCTCGGAGTTAAAACTCTCAATGGCAGTTGCATTAATCTTGTCTGCTGTACCAGAAACCCGTGAACAGAAATGCCGACTTTAATCACATTTGAAGACTTTTTTAAACGTAGATGTCAGATCATTTATCACGACCTATCTACGAAACACTTTATGGACGTACTATTTGAAAAAGTTCCTTTACAATTCTTGTGAAAATCACTGAATACGAAGATGAGGAACTATTTCATATCAAGCTCCAAAAAACCGACAGATAGAAATTTCGCCTGAGGAACTATTTCTTCTGGGTTGTGCTCACATTTCGAGATTGGATGAACACTATAATTACCACATGTAAGATCGTCACGTGAACACATATCAAATTAATTTACAGCTTCTCGATGATTGAAATTTGTATGTATATACATGTGTATACATATGTTGATTTTTATAATGAAACGATTATAAATGAAACACATCACTCCTGTATAAATATCTCGGACAAGGATATTTTTAAAGAGAAGAATAACTGATTACTGTCGCAAGAAAATCTCGCTCTACAGAGACACTTTGCTTTTTAGACAGTGTTGCATGACTTGGTTGATATCAATGACATCGATAATGAGGTTATTGTTTCTTTTAAACCAATTTCTCTAGATAAATTTTAAATAGACGCCTGTATAAAGATGTTAAGAAGTTTACGTAAAGTGACCTAGAAAGTGGACAACGTCGCAATTAATTACAGCACTTCCTCCTACACACAGGAAACGTTGATGATATCACAAAATGAAACTACATTGATACATTTACATCATAAAGCAAACAAAGATTTCTTTTATTTGCAGGTGTATATAATCAGTCTTCTTATGCTGTGGTTACAGTGCAGTTTAATTAGCACTTATAAACATGTGTATCAAAAGAAAACTATTATTGTCGGATGAATATGTATGTAAATTGTTCTTTATTTTTACTTAAGAATGTCACCTCTGACTTTGCTGCAAATTTATTGGTCCCTATGAGCAGAATTGTTGATAATTTACATTTTGTTCAGCTGAGTAAGCTAATAGATGATGTATTATAAGGTTTATTGTTATTTTATTGTTTAAAATGTAGAATTGTATTAACGCATTATAAATTGTGTATCTAAATAAGTACATCGTTAGTAATGCATACAAATTCCATGTAACCATATGTTGAAACTTATTAAGGTATGGTAAATATTTTTAATATTGTGTTTTTTCTGTTTTTTTTTAGTGTTGGTCATGACAATTTGACAGTCACAAAGAACTTTTTATAGCATTAGTAACAAAATTCATTTGTATGTATTCGAAAAAAGAGACAAAGAATATATATACAATTTGAGTTTTAGAAAACAGTATCTGTGATGTATATTTCAACTAATTCTGATATTAGCTTATTTTTAAAACATTAAGACATTAATTAATGAAACACTATTATTTCTCGTGTTTCCGTACACACAAAATGATTGATTGTCCGGATGTAGTTATCTTTTCGGCACAATATTATGTAAAATTTTCAAATACATTTATGATAAATATATCACGACTTTTCGTGTATGTATTCACATTATTGGTGATAGTTATCAAGCATACACGTCAGCTTCAACAGAAACATATTAGAGAATCACATTACATTTATACTAACAATGTTTGTCATATGTTAATCTTGTATGTCTTCTATGATGACAGTTATTGTTATAACCACCTCTCAAATGATCGGTAACAATGCTTGTCTTTTTCAATACTTATACAATCTTTTATCTAATTTATATAACAAGATGATACGTACAGATTTAAACAATCTTACTCTGCAATGGTAATTTAATGAAATATTGGAAATGTTAGACTATTTTATATGAAGTATATCAGATCCATATCTTTATAGATTCAATATAATGTGTAAATATAATTGGTTTCTTGTAGATTATTTTCAATTCAGGTTATTCCAGGCATTTTATGTTTTGAATAGAAATATATTAATACTATTATGAATTAAAAATAAAAATTGGTCACCAATGTTTGGCGAAACGACATCCATTGTCAAAAATATAATCCTACGCCCTTTATATACGTGACGTCACGCTACTGCTGAGCCATTCTGTTAACTGTTTAACCATTTCCCGGTTGAAGTGTCTGCAAATCATTTATTCCAAATTCATAACATTAAATATTTTTTTATACGACTGGGGCAGAGTCGCCCAAGCGTTATTTATTTTTCATTGAATGGTTATAACTACGTCCGAACACATTTCGTTTAATATTTTAATGTACATATTGAAATAAAATAAATTTGAAAGACTAACTTTGATGCAATCTTTTAATGATATGATAATAACCGAAGACGCATCACATGACAGCGGAAAAAAGTACAAAAAAGTAACAAAGCATACCGAACATAATTAAACAGACAATGGAACATCTCACAGTCTGGGATCATGAACACTTTCTCTCACCCACGCAGTTCGGCGTCACTTATAGGATAAACAACTCAACTTCTCACTTAAACACAAACTTTATAACGTCAGATACCAACCATTTAATAATCTTGAGAGGGGGTTTGCTTGGAATTTTGTTGTAATGTTAATCATACAAGCCCAGTTGCAGCTCAGAAATAATCTTAATGAATCCAATTTCCACAGTCTTAACATGTACACATTTTGCTTTAGATACAAAAGCATGAAATTTCATTTTATTCTTTAAGGTACTTACTTATTCAAAACTCATGTAATTACTTTCAAGTAATGTTACTCGTAGACAATATATGCATGCAAGTCAAACATAAATGTCGTATACTTGCTCGTCAAAAAGGTTTAGTTTATATAACTTCAGTTTTTTGGTGAAAAGCATACCAACCAGACAATAAAGTGATACGACATTAAACGGAGAAAAGATCAATTTATCGCGAACAATCGATTTTGCACTGTTTCATGTCCAAGATGAAAAGTCGAAATGGTCGCATCCGTTTCTTTAGTTTACTGATCACAATCCTGATGTAAGCGTATTTTAACTGTTTAAAATTCTGAAGTCGAGATTTATTTCTTTTTATAGTATTCGCCATCGGTGTTGTGTAAGATGAATGTAAACAAAGTAGAATATTAAGTTTATATATTTCTATAAAATATTTCATAAAGATTTACCGTCTGGTCATCACTAGTACCTGTTAAATAAAGTTAAATCTGTTAAAGATTAATAACATAAAGGTATAGTGTATTCTTGTTTTCTCATGGCAATAAGATAACATTGTCTAAATTAAAGCATGGTTTTATTTTGCATGAAAGAAGGAACATAATTAAAATCCTCAAACAGCAATGGACCAGAAACAAACTAGCGACCAAATTAATTGCAGAAGGACAATCCGGAATGAAAATCAAGAAGATCAAATCAGATGTGTAAGTCAATTGCAGCCGTTTTTGTACAAACACTTGAACCAAAGAGGTAAATTAAAGCCATATACAGGACAGAAGCAGAATTATGCTAGTAATTAGCTCAGTTTTCTGTGTCACCTTGTTCTTTTCGGCTATGGGGACCCCACAATCAATACAAGTGTTGGAAAGTTATGCCAATTGTGGTGCAGGTTGTACAGTGTTTGTAGCTACGCATTCTGAAAACAGCTAAAACTGTCTCCTAGTGATTCGAAGTAACATTGTATATTTTATACAACGTTATATCCTTTGAGTCCACATTGAGCTATTCTTTTCATACGGAGATGTATAATAAAACAGTGTTAATCGTAGGCTCATGGATGTATCTTATCATAGGTGTTATCAAGTTAGATAATTTGTATTGCGGCAAAAGCAGGAAATAATAAGCAAATGACACATTCTTGATACTATATATAGCTACATGAAAAATTTCTCATTTGGTAAAAATGACGCATCCTTCCATTTTTAAAACAATGAGTACATATTTTTAGATTAGATTAAAAATTGTTAGCAATTATTTACTTAGCTAATATTTCAATAGAAACTCTAGTTGTAACGACCTACGTGAGAACAAAACAACAATACTAAAAGTCATTATGTAAGAGCCCCGTCAAAGATATATGTCTCTTAGAAATTTAAATGTTTTGGTTCATCTTATGTTTCTGTTAATTATGTCAACTGTTAACAAAGCAAAGGTCACTTAGCCTGACATGACAAATTATAGGGATCTCCAATAATGATGGTATCACTTTTACATCGCCGTTTTGTAAGAAAACAGAAACATTATTAACAAGTCGGTGATCTAAATGTCATTACTTAGGTTATCTTAACAATCGCTTGAAAAAGTGTGCAACTGAAATACTGTAAAACCATTCACACTGATGAATCCGAACAAGGATCGGTCTGGCGACTGCTCTCGTTCAAGATTTTTGTCAGCAGCATACCAAGTATAACTAACTAATATAGTTATATATAGTTATATTTTTGTAAATTAAAATCTTAATATTTTGGCCTTCCAGTAAGTTTGGTTGAATCCCCACTTTAGTCTTTTGTGTTAAATTTAATGATCTTTGATGCCATTTTATGGCGTATTGGTGAACTTTATAACCTGAGTATCTTTGACGACATTGTATTTTGTATATTGTTCATGTAATAAGCTGGACTAAGGATTATTGGAAAATTAAGTATGATATAATTCTGGGTTAAAGTTCAGACTATTTACTGGTTCTTTACTGCTATAGTTTGGATTCCAAATAATAAGCGCCGGGTTGGTGATTATTTCGTCCTTCAGCCTGCTGCTCAGAGGGTTGTTTGTATAAAATGCTTTAAGTTGAGATAAATCCATTAGTTTTATGCTAAAGAACATGCTCAGTTTTGATGCTTTTCTGTGTGTATTTTGGTCTGAAACAAATCTTCAGTAATTTATCTTTCTAATAGCAAACGGCACAATATCACCAACAAGTCATCGTTGTATATAAATATTGAAAACACTTTTAAATTTATACATGTTATTTGATATGCAATCATACAAATGTAAATAAAGTTTTAACATGATTTACAAAAGTATAATAATACATCACATTCTTATGAATAAATATAGTTTTTCTTTTTAAATTCTATATTACTGTAATTTCATGACATGTTTGTAAACACAAATTCAACAAAGAAGTCTAATATAAAAGTACATTTCTTTTTCTCCATTGGTACTCAATATGGTCATCAATTAAATACTTATTTTAAAAACTGACATTAGATGTATTGTATCGTTCATTTCAAGAATATTTGTTACAGATTTTTTCGCAGAATTTGCCTTGGGCACACAACGCAGTCATTCCCGCAGTATCAACTGTTACGACAGATCTTTTATCACGGTCACCATAAATGCTCTTTGCCACCGATAGTAACAGAATCCGGATACAGTACGTAATCTGATTCTTTAATTATGTTGTGCCCTTGGTTAGTTTTGTCATGGATATTGTAACGTCATTTGTACTTATAACAAAAATATCACCTCGTAATAGTTATAAATGAGACATATCTAAACCCCGTTTGAAAAGTGATGGCGAAGTGGCAGATTGTTCAGAAAGTTTAAACTAGACAGAAAATTGCAAGGACTATTAGTGAAACGAATTAAAGCGCTGGAGCATAAATAAAGGTAGGCTTGTGTGCAGATCGATGCACCTAATACACTTTTTGTCCCGTAACGGCTATACATCAAACCGGTCCTATTTAGTCTTGTTATGACAGAAATGGCGTTCTAACTTAATTCGATCTCTTTGGGCAGGTAATAACATTTTCAAACTCAATTTATTATTTTTAAACAAAATATAAATGACATGTAAATAAAACACAATGCAGGTTACATGTCTTTGATGATGAAGTGAAAAAAGGTAAAAACACCCCGACAGTTATATAGGTACTGCGGGAATATGGAATGAAGAATCAAATACTGTCAATATTATCTTTTTATACGATAATTAAGACCAACAGTTATTAACGACATGAAAAGAAAACGGGCGTCAAAATTCAATATTTTTGCACGTTTCTTTATCATTTTAAATCTTATTTTGTATTTTTGTCCCAAACCTTTTTTGTTCTTGACTTTCAAAACAATCAGTTGTGAGCCTAACATTGCATTTGACAAGACATCCTAAGTACTAAAAACCGTTATTATGAATATTTGTGAAAATGGATCATTGTTACATGTATTTTCTAAATGACTAATAATAATAAAAAATAATAATACATTTTGCCGTTTTTTCAGGCTTGTCCCCCCGTAACCCATCTTTATGAGCTTTCTACAAGACTGGTCTGCTACAGGAGGTTTCTCTAAATATTTTAAACCCACATCTATCTTCGTTTTAACGTCTGTCTAATAACAAAACGGTTAATTATAGTTTTGTACCGACAATATCTTCGTATTCCATCTATACCCTCCCGAACCGTATTATTACGAGCAAATCAACTCATTATGTTGTTTACTAACGACGTCTTTGATGTTTAAATGTGCTGAATTCTAACTATTTAAATAAGACATTGAATGCTTATTTTTGTGAAATACAGCTGAAAATTGTGATCTCCGATTTAAAAGATACCACATTAATTAAGACAAATATTTATTGCCGGGAGGAGTGATTAATACGTTTTGTTGAACTGACAAATAATGGTCCATTGCTTTTATTTACCCATAATGCTTTAATCGATACTACATGCTATTTGAAATTCTTTAGATTTTAAAGCAAGTTAATTGGGTACAAAAGTTTATATATACTTTAATATATGCAGTTGTGTAATGAAGAAGAAACAGACACTTATATTGCAATTATAAGGATTGTTAGAATGTCTGCATTTTACAAAAGAACTCGTAATTAATTTATTTTAAAAATGCGTTCGTTACCCTGGTCCCGATTTCATTTGATAAGTACAAGAGATAGATTGCCACGAACATTAACATATTGTAAAAACCTCTGAATTTATTGACATAAATATTTATGTAACTCCTTTAATTTCAGCGTATGTCTGACACTATGATCCTATGGTTAGGATGTTAATATGGAATTAATACTGACGTCAGGCGTTCTGATCCGACAGTTGGGCATATTAATTTGGGATTGGTACTGACATTATACAGTTACTGACTTTGACTTGGTCGCTATCGTGATTTCTCAACCAGAAAAAAGAGGCGAGATGAAAATGCATTCTGATCGTGTAGAAATACCGACAGCGACCACATATCAAAGTCCGTAACTGTTAAACATGTTGATTACTGGACCGGGTTCGTAAGTCTGTCGCAATGATCTGACAGTAAGGCATATTAATTTCCGTGTTAATTTAACACGGAAATTAATATGCCTTACTGTCAGATCATTGCGACAGACTTACGAACCCGGTCCAGTAATCAACATGTTTAACAGTTAGATCGACTGTCACACGCCCTCACCAATCAACAGATTCAGTATGCCCAAATGTAGGATCATACCGCCAATCGTAACTACCAGCCCGGATATGACCAACTGTTGTCTTATGCTTTGATCTCTGGATTGGTATTTTCGTCTGATACCATCATCCGACAGTTAAACAAAGTTTGCTTGGTTACAGATTTCCCTTTTCAACGTTGCAGCTATTGATCCGGATTTTTTTGTAGTGATAAAAAGGTACAAGTAACTTCTGCACAGATTCGAACGTATATCTGCAAATAGTGCATATTTTCATCAGCAGAAGCCATTTTCACAGATTTTCATAGAACTTATGCTATAGTAGTGTCTAATTTGTGTTAATTGGCATGCATAAACATAAATGTCACGTAATTGTTAGCATGGAATGCATGGTTAGGGTTGTGTTTTGTCCTTCGATATTATCTTACAGGAATCAAATGTACTTTATGGTTGTGACATAAATATGTATACACCATGAACACAACAGAAGTACAAATTAATTATTGCATTAATTAAAACTTCAAAAAGGATCGGAGAAAAAAATCTGCTCCAAATTTCAAAGACGATCCCGATAGCATGTCATAAATTGACAACTGGTTTAACAAAAATAAGTCACGTTTGGTAAATATCTTGTCGTCTGCAATAAAATAGGATATAAAAAGGCGCAATTATGAAGTCTTTAAAAAAAACCTTACGTGTATATTTACGTCTGTCCTGAAATAATTAAATCAAACCATTAAATAGATTGAGCTTTTTGCTTATATAAGGCACTGTGTAGAATGTGCTTATTTTAATAGATGCTTTTGAGATTTACAAAATAGTTAGCTTGACCCCACATGCAAGGAAAATATTATTAACCCTTAACTTGGCCCCTAAACCCCAGTTTGGAGTTTAGTAAGGAAAGTCATTAACACTGTTAATGAAATTTCAGTTAGTTATTGTTTAACAGTTCATATACACTACTGTTTGGAGTTCGGTAAGTATAGCCATTAACAGTGTACATATACTCCAAGTTTAGTAAGTATAGCCATTAACAGTCTACAAGTTTAGTAAGTATAAGTAATCCTTATAACATACTTGATACGTATAATTTGCAATTAACATTGATAGTTGTTTGATAATTTAGTTAGGCGTTAACACTGTTCAATAAACCCTCAATCAGTAATCAATTGGTAAGTTTAACTAGCTATTAATACTGTCCATAAAATAATGCAAGTTGTTCTTAAATACATTCACATTCAAATATTTTTTTATTTATACACCAATATTAAAGAGTAGAATTGTACCAATAACCAGTTTTTCATTACAAAGCGTGTTTTGATAAAAAAAACACCTTAAAATTATTGTTAATTTTGTATGTGGATATACACTGACTAATATCATAAAATATAATTCACTTTACCATAATCATTACATTATTTTGGAGAATGTCAAACAACTAGTATGACTGGCTATGTTATTGGCTTATAAGCGTTATGTTGACGGTATGTTACAAAGATTTTTGTCAAATTTCAGGTATAAAATTACACAAAATATATAGTGGATTGCATGTTTATTCTTGATATTTAAACCTTTAATTCTCGCCGAGACTTGAAATTTGAATACATAACTATTTCAAATGTGGTAATACAATAAGCGCTAATAACAATGTTTGAGTCCGTAGTTAGAATGCGATGCAGGTAGGCCATGTGGAGCTACACAGATATGGCTGTATATTTGTTTTGTTTGTTTGTTTGTATGTTGTTTAAAACCATTTTCAGCAATTTTACAGCTATATAATGGAATCCAGTTTTTATTGGAGGAGGAAGCCGGAGTACCCGGAGAAAACCCGACCTTCGGTACTCTATTTTTGGAGGCAGGACCGTACTCAACTACTGCTGAATCATAAATGCATCGCTGATTGCATTTCGTTAGTGTTCGTTTGATTAAGTCATTTCGTGATTTAACACACTTGTTCAAGTTCAAGAGCTTGGTGACAGACTGCACACGTCATTTCAAATTATCTTTGTTCTTTTAATACTTGCCAAAGGCTAATAAATTTTCATTTGAGGTAAGGTCCTAAACTAAAATTATATGTAATTCGTGTTTCTACCACTGTCTGCAAAAATTTTGTTGGAGATATTTACTTTTACTTTTTTGGCCTCCCGGCTTTACATCATTAATTGGGCGATTTACTGTCGATTAATTTTCTCGACTACTGGTTAAGAAAACAAGAAGACAAATTGCTTTACACTGGCGTAAAACATGAGGAATCATTCAATTTTATATTCACATTCTACACCTTAAAAAGATTAGCACTTTTAGAATATCTTGAATGAATGACACGCTTCTTTCACTTGCGTATGTGAAATGTCTGTAAAATTATATGGCCTACGGGATTTTACACTGAAAAGTCGCTGTATGCTAAGGTCTGCAAGAGTAGGCATATGGGTCTGCATGTGTTAACACTCTGCAGTCATAGTTTAATTCTTTACACTCCACTGTCGCATTGTAATCTTATAGTCTGAATTGTTTCACCTTTTGGTCAACGAGTAAATATATGGTCTGCGAGCGTCTATACAATCTGCAATCTGATTGCAAGCGTTTGTAATTTCATTGGTTGCTAGTTTGTACACTATACTTTTACACTCTGCCGTCCCGTGGTCTGCATTCACGGTGTAATATAATGATTTAGCACTAGCGCTTAACACTGTGCAATTGTGTTTTATTGCTGTTGTGTTTTCTATGAGCGTTACACCTTAGTGTCAATGTAATTCTATGGTCTCTGGGTAAGCCGCCAGGGACGTAGCTAGACAACAGAAGGGACTAGATAGGCTACGGGTGTGGGTCCGCTAAAGGTCGAGGGTCGAAGTCCCCTACCGGAAAATCAGAAATGCCTGTATTTTGGTCTAGTTATGATCAGACTGGACTTCCTTTACATCAAGAAATATTTGATATGACATTTGATCGAACGGATGGTGATATTTTATCCAATACATGCTTAATCGGAAGACCGTTGAGTTCTTTAAGTAAAAAAATTGTTTTTTCAGGGCGTTAAAACAACAATAATAATGAGACAAAAATTTGAGTGTAGGCACGTGTCGGCAATTGTCTATAGCTATGCCTCTGGTGGCACTAAACCCCATATTCATCTTGATTTGAATATCGTACGTAAGACAGGTAGAAACGACAGCTTCATCAACAATACATCTGGACTGTTTTGCAACCAGATTCGTGTTCTTACGCACATTAACACTGCACGCCTTTTCTCACCAAAAAACACCAGTCAATTAAATGTTTGTTTTAATAATCGTAAATAAAACAAGGATAAAGCGTCTGACTTGTTTTATCTTTAACTCAAGGCTGTATAACTGACATCACTTGGTGCAGATATATCCGACCGTATCCTCGAGCTACAAAAAGTCGACGCCATTCAAATACATGTAGACAACTAGAATGAAAAATTACAATGAAAGATGTAAATGAAAGTAAATGAGGACACATATGCAACGTATAACTGGCTTTTTACGGTGCATAATGTTAGTCACTATACCATTCATTATAATGTGGTAAAACTTTAATGCCTCTATTACTTACATTTCTTCTTGTACTAATTTTTAGTTTCAATCTCGTTTTACTGGAATTTATTCCCCTTCAATGTGTTTCCGCATTAATTTGCCACACAGATGTATAAATAACCTTCTTTTGTGAAAATATAATTAAAATAATGATATTCTTACGGAGTGACTGGGCAATACTGGATACTGGGACGGATCCCAGAGCTAGACCCACAGAACTGCTTAGCGCGTTACCATGTGGTGGATAGGGGAGACCCTCTCGTTGGGGAGGAGGGTTGTCAGGTAATACGGAAAGCCTTACCGCGGACCGTTGTGTGATACGTGTTTGGAGAGTGCCACGTTACACGATAAAAACCCTTTTGTAGACTTAAAAAATGAGTAGACTCATTGTAGCCGCTACAAAAGGCTGAATTCTTCATCCCTACCAAACGTTTAAGTGGCAGTCAATGACCCATCACTTATCCGTTAATGTGTTGTTTGTAAACTTGTTCTCGACCTGAATATAGCTGAAATATTTCTCGCTCAATCAATCAATCAATCAATCAATAAATCAATCTTAATTACCGCTTTTAATGAAGTTGTTATTCAATTACATTTTCTTTTGTTAACACGGACCTAGAGTCGGATCCTATAAGTCAAATACTTACAGATTTATACTGACATCATAGTTTTTCTTATATGGTAAGTACTGAATGTGTTTTGTGTTTTACGTTTTCAATCCAATTAACTTATACAGCTATAGTCTGTGTTTAATCACACTTGTTTCCATTTCCAGGCGATTTCAACCACATCCGCTCAACGTTAATGCAGGGTTCTGACCGGCTGCCAGAAAATAAACCGACCAGCTACACATTGGTCTCCTCTGAAATAGCAGACATACTAACCTGACGGGGTTCGGTAAAATTTTTTCATTGGGTATATCTGTACCCAGTTGTATGATAATTTAAAAATAAAATCCATCGTATGGGAACTGTAACGCTTTTTGCACGTATAAATTCCCATATAAGAGTAGTCTGAATTTTTAAAAGATATTCGTGGTTCTTTCTTTTCCAGTGCCACTCAAAATATTTTTATTACTGGTCTATGCCCCAGTTGATTATTTTAAAACCTGTTATTGTTTTAAATACAGATGTTATACAAAGACTACTCAGACTATAGTTAGCTTTAGTCAAAGTGTATTACAATCAATTATCCGCATTAAGAATATTTCTATTTAATGTGCCAATAAAAATTTCAAAATTAAAAATTAAAAAGATTACAACTTTCAGATTAATTCTGTACGGAGAGAGTAATTCTATTTTTTTAAATATGTATTTGAAAGTCATAATTTTGTAATTGATCACTAAATTATATACAATACAAGAAAAATGCTGCTATGTTCCGAATTACTTCAGTTGTGAGTCGATCGGTGTCATTGAGATACTCTATGTTCTCATGTAAAAATTCCTTCCCTGAAGATTTCTGATCTGAGTTATCTTAACTCAGCACATTTAAGAACGATGTCAGCTAAAGAATTTTTTTTTGACTAAGTAAACAGTGTCATGATCAAATTTATATTATGATTGATTGATTGATTAATGGTGTTTAACGCCCGAGCAGCAATATTTCAGCTATATTCAGGCGATGAACATGAAATGGATGATAAAATGATCATGAAATGATGATGAATGAAAATGGGATGGGACGCAAGGAAAAATAGGGGTAACGGATTTTAGATTGCCACTAGCAAATGGGAGGATGGATAGGGTCGGGCAATTTAGCCTCCTGTAGCGGGATCGAAATCCCTACTCATAGCGAATACTACAGCAGCGTTCTTTAACGTGCGAGGAACGTGGCATTTTTCCCAACACGGTGCACTAATATGGTTTGCGGTCAGGTTTTCCGTATTATGGCCTGACAACCCCAGCTTGCCAGGGGTACCCCATTCAACCACCTGGGGCACACATTCCAGTCGGTCTTTAGGCAAACCGACCTGACACGCCGGTCAGGGTAATGGGCGCTATTTAGTCGCCTTTTACGACAAGCTAGCGCGACTGCGGTGTATTCTTTTAGCCACCCGAATCCCGCACGGGGCAATTTATATTATGTAAAATTGTATTTAATAAAAGTTTATACAGCAGTCATTATATATAAAGAACGATGTCATCGGAAGCATATAGACCAAAGAGACTTAGTATTTCTATTAAAGAATGCATTTGTTAATACAAATTATTTTGAAATTTGATCATTTTGCACGTAACTTACCTGAATACCTTTTACATTATTGAAAAATGTATGCACGGATTTTACCTCAAAACCCACAACATTGTACAATTGTTCCGATTCTAAAATTATATGCACCTTAAATTTCAAATACATTTAAAATTCATACTATTGTCATATTGGTCATCATTTCTCGATATATTACGAGTGCGGTTATACAAATTTTATCATTTTTATCTCATCAACGGAAATAATTTCCCGAAGTCTGTGTTTATAGATTTAAATAGACCTTCATGTATAATGTGTTTTTTTTCCTTACTAAGATTTACATCAATCCTGCGTTTTATATTCCATAAAAGACGTCCTTTGATAACACATTTGATTTAAAACTGTTTTATTCCAAATTGAAGTTTTATCTGATATAATGGTGTCTAACCTTACCGTAATAGAAAAAAAATGAAACGAAACATCCAGCACACGAAACACATGAAACTTTTTCAGAGATGTGAAATAAATTGAAATTGATTACTCTCAACATAACAAAACGAACAAAACACAACATAGTTTTAAATATCAGACATTTATTGATTCTCCTTTGCCTTTCAGTATACAAGGCCGATTTTAAGCGATTAAAGTATTTACTAAATTATACGTCCTTACAATAGCAAAGTTTTTACCAGGATTCAACGAAGGGTACATAATATGACAATCTGTAGCTTTCCTTGTGCGAGTCGCATTGTTAAAGGTCATTTTCAATGTAAAATATTATCTTAATTTCGATTATTCATTATTGATAAATTGTTAATTTCCATCCGTTACCTTTTAAACGTTCAAAATTAGAGGACCCTCCGCAAGACGACATTTTAAATAGTCTTGCTGACGAAAACTGCTATCAGTTACATGTCAATGGGCAGTCTTACGCACGACTTCGTTCTTTACTATAGCGAGAAGTATTACTGCGTGCTTACTTGAACCTTGATAAATCTGACATTCAAATGTTATACACGTGATTACTTGGCATGGAGGATCTGAAGACACCCTCTGTTGCATCAAACAATATTTTATCAGTTCTATACTTTGAAGCTTATCCAAATCAAACCGTTCAAATCGTTACCACGTGCATATTAAGCTGTTTAAGATACACCTACGTCACAAAAGATTAGATACATAATGGAAAATAGTACATACAATCACAAAACTTTCATTATTTTATTTAAATTCTAGAGGACTATTTCAACTCAAAACATAAGTTTAACATCACAATTGTATCATTCTTCCATTCAAACACCATTCCTCTTCAATCAAATGTAATAGAACATTAATTTCTACGAATCTTACAGATTAAAAGATTTGATTGATAGATCGAACGATCGATCGATCGATTGATTGATTTATTTATAGATTGCTATCTTAATGCCTAGCGAGAACTAAAAATTAACAAATAAACCAACAGAGAAATGGTATAGACCAACTAGGAAAAAAAATGTTACTGCCACTGAAAACAGTATACAATACTGGGTAGGGACGGAGAATTAAGCCATTTTTGGTGATACAATGAGAACACTCTTTAATCGAAATCTATAAACGGGGATATAATCTTGCAATAAGCATGGAATAAACTCTCCTAACAAGTTACCTTCTTTGGTTCGCGATCATGCTTTCCGTTATATAACCTGACGACTACAAACGAGTTGGCACTCTTTAACTTTTTTTTAAAGTATCGTTATTTCCTTGTCATTTTTACTTCCGTTTCTTCTTATTTTTCAGGACGACTGTTCAATATTAAACATGTGTAGTTGATTTTTCTATGTACAGTGACTCTTTCATCATTTTTTGTTTCAGCCTGTGGCATGTCTTGACAGAGCAGGATAAGCATGTTCATAACTATTCCATAACTAAAGATGTATCCATGTGGTTAATGGATATACTCTGCTTGAAATCAATTTACATTGGAAAAAATTAAGCATTAGATTTTCGTGAAATGTCGTACTATATGACTTCAAAATGGGCTAATCTTAAAGTGCAAAAATTATGTTAATAAATAGATGATCTTATCATCACATGATCAAGAGAAGTAATTTGTTACTTCAGTGAATTTAAGACATGTGTGAATGAAAATGATACTTTATCAAAGATATTTTATGTGCATATTACATTTATAGTTTGTTTCGGGTAATTATTACAAAGAGAAGATGTTAGATAACATCAGATACACATAGGCTGCACAGATCGGCTAAGACATAAATATGAATAAATTTAAATAGCATTTCATTGATGTTACAAAGTATAAATTGCTAGAAAATTATTTTTCTTTGCTTTTCAGCATTTTATTTGTAGCTATGTTCTCGTACATTACGCCCAAATGTTAGTAAAATGTCGGTACATGATATTTATATATTTTCATGATCCTTGACAAAGAATTTTAAAATTAAATGATAACTATGACGTCACGAGTAAAGCCGACACCTTATACAAGGATATACATGTATTTGTTACAGGAAACAGATTATTATAAGGTGTTTTAAAAAGGCAGGCTTTAGATGAACAATTCCAAGCATTAGGATCACAGATATTTAAAAGCAAGCAAGCTTATTCCATGGTAAAGAAAATAGTTGTATCATTAATTTGGTTGTCATTAATAAATCATCATTTGTGCATTTTGGGTGCAATGAACGAAATAAAAAGATGCTTTAGGAGTTAATTACCAAAAATAAACGAAAAATACGGACACGTTTAATTCTTTAAATTAAACCTTTTCAATAAGACTCCTTTAATGACCTAGTCCGAGAATCCTCTGCCGTCAGAATGTATGATGATTATATTCCTAGAGAAAAATATCTAAAGAAACGAATTATATATAGATTAACTGGATGAAAATGTTTTATTAAATCTGACACGATGAAATGTGCCGAAAAAAAGCGTTGGACGGCAGAGGATTCTCGGACTATTAATGACCCTGCTAAGAAATTCATTAGGAGAGGAGAAAACAGCCACCTTATGTGTTATGATGTATAGTTTTAATCTCCCCCATTTTTATGCCCCCGCGGGGGGCATTAAGTTTTACTCATTAAGTTTTACTCATGTCTGTCAGTCCGTCCATACGTACGTATGTACGTACGTCTGTCCGTACGAATTTCTGTCAAGCTTTTCTCAGAAACCGTACATGAGAACAATTTGAAATTTGGCAAGGTGGTTCAGTATCACAAGTTGTACGTCCTAAGCGACTTTCAGACCTGTCGGACAACTACTTCCTGTTTGGGACTTCATTTGTACGTACGTCCGTACGAATTTCCGTCAAGCTTTTCTCAGAAACCGTACTTGAGAACAATTTGAAATTTGGCAGGATGGTTCAGTATCACAAGTTGTGCGTCCTAAGCGACTTTCAGACCTGTCGGACAACTACTTCCTCATTGAGCGGGGGCATCTTTGTCCCATGGACACATTCTTCAATTTTTTTTACTAAAATCTATTCAGTAATATATATAACAATATATGAAAGGGGTATAGTCTAGAGAAATAAAGTAACTACAGACCAAACAATGTCATAGAAGAGGTCCAGATAAATTTGTCTACATTACTTGACCTAATTTGAACAAATAATATTTTTAAAAATTTGTGATGTCGCCTGGTTATACCGTGTACATCGTGTACAACTGGTAAGACAGTACATCACCTGGTAAGACAATACAACACTTGGTAAGACAGTACATCACCTGTTAAGACAGAACATTACCTGGTAATACAGTACACTACCTGGAAATACCGTACTTCACCTAGTAATACAGTACATCACCTGGTAATACATCAACTGGTAATACCGTATGTCACACGGTAATACCGTACATCACCTTGTAATACTTTGTATCATCGGAAAATACGTACATCTCCTGGTAATACAGTACATCTTCTGGTAATACTCATGCACATCGTCTGGTAATACCGTACATTTCCTAGTACATCATTTGTCTATACCGTAAATTACACTGTAATCCCTTACATCGCATCACATGATAATACCGTACATTAACTCCAAAATTTTACATAACATCGTTATCGTAATAGTTGAGACAAGGTCGTCTTTGTAGCATTTAACTTAAGATTGTAATTGCAAAAATGACCAAAAATAAAAGAACTCTGTAATTTTTAAAAGTTTACATAACCCTTTCAAATTAGAATTCGTTGCAACATTACAGTCGTAATACTTTATAGAATATTGTTTAGTTTGTTTAATTGAATGGTGTTTAACGCCACTTTCAGCAATTTTTTCCCTATATCACTGAGTCCACTTTTTATTGGGTTGGGAATTCGGAGTACCTGCATAAAACCCAAACCTTTGGTAAGAAAACTGGCATTTCTGATCATATAATTTTGGAGTCGAAGTCGTATTGTTGTTATACATAGTAGATGTAAAATTGTTGTCATAACACATTTTAAAAGACTTTGTCATAACTTAAAGAAGTACATTATAACAAAATAGTTATCAAAATGGCTGAAAACATTTTCAAGAACGATGAAACACAGACGTTCGACGAGTTGCTGATTAGATGACCAATCACGTAGACATGTGTATAGTTTGAATAAACATAACATCGTCACAATAACATTTAACCAAATATCGTTATCACAATAATTGGAATTGCATGGGCTCGAGTAGCAATTGAACAAAACTTTGTAATCATAATATTAGTAGACATAACATCTTCACGTTATCGTTGGTCGACTTAACAATATTGAAATATCAAATAACAATGAATCGTTATCGTTAAAAATGACAAAAGCACGTTTGAGGAACTTTAACACGACATTGTATTAGTTGAAATAACATAACATGGTTATGACGTATAGCAATAGTACGTCATAGTCCCAGTTGCGTTTTACTAACAGCATTATTGTTTTACCGTCACTACATCGCTTGACATTCTCTTCTAATGAATTAAGTGTTTAAGATTTCTTGTTCGCATATTGTGTTTCCTGGACCAAATTTACAAAATTGGATTAATTTGGCATATTTTTGCATCCATTTAATTTAGTGTAAAATTTTATTTTTAATAAGTCTAAAATAACCGGTGTACTTTTTCTAATTCAAGGTATTTAAAATTGGTTACCATGCCGATTGTAGAAAAGAAGACAAATTATATTTCTATTTTTCAAACTAAAATTTCTAGTATATATTATGTATAATAAAATTCATTTCCTATGACTTTCACCAATACTATTATAAAAGAAAGTTAATGGTTTAAATGAAAGGTTCAAGTCAAATATTAAAGTATAGGTATGACAATTAAATTAAAATTTAAAATGGGGAGATAATTCTTTTCTTAAAAACCCGTGACTAGTTATATTTAAATAGACACAAAATAAACTAATTGACGTTTTCTTCTATCAATACAAATATCTTAGAATTGCTTGACATTATATAAAACTTTCCGAAAATTTCATTTAACAAAATTTCGTGGAGTATTATTGTCTAATCTATATATTCCTATAAGAAAATAGGAATGTTTTGATGCTGTATAGAACTATCTGTCTAAAAATAAATAAACCGTGACATATTTCTACATGGGAATACTTATTTTTATTTCAGGATAATTTAAAACATAACATTTCTATTGTTGAGGATTATGCACGCAGGCGATCAACGATTCAAGGGAGAGTTATTTGTATACTACAAACTATTCCGAGATATTCAATAAATAAATGAACTTGTAAATACCATTAGTATATATCTTATATTTCTTTTCTTTCTAAGAATGGAAACACATTGTATGAAAATATATATATTAATGCAAGCTGGTGTTGTATTTCAATAAAATTCACACAACTGTCAAGGTAAATTTTTAAAACACAAAAAAGAGATTTAATAGAACTTCGGTATATTCTATAAACTGGCAGTTAGAATAGTCCATAGTAATTACTTCCTATTATAAATGTACTCCCACCGCGAATATCTGCTGTATAAAGCATCCCATGGCAACTTTACTGTATACTTATTACTTCCTGTTACAATTGTTTTTATATTTTTCGCCCGCCATATTTGTATAATGAAATTAAAACGGAACGATGATCTGATCTATATTTAGTAACATGCCTCATATAATTCGGGTTAAACCGAGGAATCGCGCCTACTGAGGAATACGCTTAATAACGGCAATATAAACAAAATGGTCAAGCACATTAAAACCCCTCATTTTCATAATCGGGTTTATTTTAAGTAATTGATCTTGAATGTTTGCAAAAATAGAAACATAGAGTAAATATTTTTTTAAATGGAAACAAAGCGCCCATAGAACTACTTAATTGGTTGTAAAGATACACTTAATATTCGTGATTGGCTTAGACAATGAGAATTGTAATACTGCACACCATATGTAATATTCCTACATATATCAACTCGGTTATATACACCAATGTCATGTCCATAGTACTCACATTACAATGTTTACTATACTTTTGTACAAAAAGTGGTTATTTTTAACAGCAGCTACTGGTTTGTTATATTTCCGTTTATAGTCCAAAATATTTCAGCTATATCCGAGAGAATCAAAAGGGTAGTTTCATACTAATACTCTGGGACCGTACTGGAAGAGTTCCCAGTGCTCGACCCAAAGAGCAGCCCAGCGCGCCTCGGTTGGCGGATAGAGCAGACCCTCTCGTTGGGGGAAGGGGGTTGTCGGGTCATAATACGGAAAGCCTGGCCGCGGACCGTAGTACTTAACGTGTTTGGAGACTGCCACGCTCTTACCACAATATAGACCCTTTTCGTAGATTTCAAAAAAAAGTAGGCTCATTGTAGCACCTACAAAAGGATAAATTCTTCGCCTCTACCCAAAACTTCCATACTTTTCCAAGGCAATCTATATTGTGTTTCCTTTGTCCCATCCTACCTCCATTATCTGTTGATTAATTGTTTGATAACTTGTTCTCGTCCTGAAAATAGCTGAAATACTGGTCACTGGACGTAAACCAGACAGCCAATCAATCAATCATACTTAAAACTATTGGTTGTGTGTGATTTTAATTTTCAGACCCTTTTGGGAAAGCGACACCTATTGGCTGTTATTTAAAATGCCATCAAAATACTTTTCTTCTCTGTAACACATTTAAACCATATTTAAGTGTTATTCTATACATCTAAAACGATTAAAAAATGAAACATTCAATACCTCATTAAAATATTTTAGAACATGACAACTAAACAAACATGCATTTTAAGAACGCTTATATAATTCTTGTACGCCTTGGAGTTACAATAAACTGTTCATAGGGAGATGGTATACAACGTCAGCTATGATTATATATACTTCAACGGATACGAATAAAATGTGCAACGCATGCAAATTATAGTAGTACATAACGTATAGTATAGAAAACTATATCGAACAAATATATACTGAAGCTTGCATAAGACAACTGTTTTGGTTTGTTTTGTTTTGTTTGAATGGCACTTGGAGCAATTTAACAGCTACATCGTGGCGTCCAGTTTTTATTGAAAGAGGAAGCCGGTGCAAGATTGGAGACGAGCACACCCTGCCCACAGTAAGACTTGAGCCGACAACCTCTGGGTTGACAATAACCGGTGATCAATGCTAGATTACTGTCCACTCGACCACAGAGTTTCATTGATTGTCTAGTTGTCTGAATCATCCGGACGCTCAAGTTTTCATCTGTATATCGAAATGGTAATTATTGCGCATTAAACTTGGCGTAAGGATTCAAATTGCTACAGAATTTATTTCTGCTCCTACAAAGAAGTGTACACAAAAGTTGAACACAAGCTAATATTTAACATTTTTTAAATTAACTTTGAATTTATCAATTAAACAATTATTACTGTTATACACAAACACGAGAGAACCATACTTGACGTCATTTTATAAGTGTTGATTTATTTTTAAGGTTTTTCTTGTCTAAAAATAGACCCAAAATAAACGTTTGTTTTGTCTCCACCTATTGATAGCGAAATTACAATATCGTGACCCCATGAGCAACTATATGTGCGTCTGGATGATCGAGACTATATAGTAAACTTTACCGACGGGTTTTTGCCTGACAAAATGGAAACTGCTTACCGCATTTGGTCCTTTTGTAGATCAAAGATTACAATTTTTGAAATCGACAATTATTTTCCACAGTTAAACGGCGTTCTGAAATGCGGTTGAATTTTCATTTTGATAAAGCGATTTTCCATACTCAATTTTGACCTTTTTTGAACGGAAGTGTGCGTCAGGAAAATTCCATTGTTGTCTATTCGAAATCCTTCGGGTAATGTCGTCTGCAGTTGAGGCGGGAAAAGTCTCGCGGTTTGTCCTGATTACATTGTACGTTACGAAAGCAGACGAACGTTTGTAAACAAACATTAGACCCCTTTAGAAACAAAAATGGCTGACTTCCTATGGAAATTCGATCTATTAAAATGAAAAATCAACCACATTTCAAAATGCCGTTTAACTGTGGAAAATAATTGCGAAAATGGGCGAAAGTTTTTTTATTAGATGATATTTTTACTGTCTAAAAAATTTATTCCGTTCATATCAAAAAGTGTATAAAAAATTGTACGAAAGTTTACATTTGAATATTTTTATTTAAAAAGTACTTTATCAATTTATTAAACAAATATTATTGTTATGCACAATCAAGAGAGTATCTTACTGTGACGTTTATAGGTATCCACATTTTTGCATGGTTTTCCTGGTCTACAAATAGGGCTCTAGAAATAGAATCACTGTTTTGTCTCCACCTATTATTAGCGAAATTACAACAAAGTGATCCCAGACGCTATTATATATGCGTCTAAACATTATCAGGTTTAACGCTGGAGTCAAATACCCCGAAACTTACAATCTTGACGCGTAGGTCATTACTAACTACCAATACCACTAAGCCAATGCTTCAGCGAAACGTAAATAACACAATTATCTATAAATGTATACGGATGACAAACAAAAATTGTTTACACTTCAGATTGTGATCAAGTTGAACTCTAATAAATGCAGATATTTCGTCAAAAATTTAATATTAATATAGTGAAAATTTTAGATACGTTGTGATGTTATAGAAGTGGATCCATAATGATAAATTATGGCAAAATTATGTAAAAGTCTTTCTAATAAAACCTTGTTATTAGTTTTTGTGAAGGCGATGTACCCAAAAAGGGGTAACACGTTACGATAATGTGAGATTACATTGTATATTTCAACAACCGAGTTAGCAAAGAAATGAATTTGGTTTTAACAATGATATATTAATGTGATTTGTGACCTCAGCCTCTCGAACAAAGCATTTAAAAATGGTACTTATTAAAATTTTATCTTTTTCGTTATTTGATGTTATCTTCAAATTTGTATATTGGAAAATTTTTGTGTATACTTAAATATTGTGTTAGTCAAATTTTGGGTGGTATTTTTTACATATACATAAGATATATGGACATCGACTACGTGTGTAAAATTTCAAATATTTTTTAAAGTGAAAACAGCTTCATGCGGTATTTTCATGTCAAATTTCTGTAGATTTCAGAGATATTAATTACTTTAATAATCACATTTATGGAGTGTTTGTTTTAAACTTGACCCTTTATTGCACATGGTTTTGTTTGTTGAGTGGTTGTTTAAGTATTTTATTAAACAGTTAAATCCCATTGGTTTAATGACCATGAAAAATTATAGCCAAATAAATAACAAATTTCGGACACTGTGTGACTGACAGAACAAAGATTTAAATCCGAACTCACTAGGTTAGAAAAAATATACTTGGTATTTGTGAAACCATAAATTATGTTTAACTTATGTTTTCTATTCACTATACACGACTTTTATTGTACGACTTTGTGTATGAAGTGTCCCCTAACTTGAGAAATATGTCCACTTTGACCTGTCCTTTTTCACTTCTGTCATTTTTAACATTTTTTGCGTTAAATATCTTATTTTGCTTTTACAGTACATCGATTGTATGTTGTATGACGGCCATTGCTCGTTCGTACTTGGGCCAGTACTTGACAGTATTTTGGGCAATAATTATATCCCTAAAAATTGTAATTTTTATTCTCGACATTTAATTATTTGCATTATTTTAAAATTTAATTACAAAAAATTTTGTTAAGAAAATTAATTAAGAAGAATTTAAATCTTTTTTATATTCTTTGCCTTGTTTGAGAAAAGTCCGACATTTAAAAAAAATGCTAACTCCCTCTGGTATTACCGTACAACATCATAAACCCAAAGAGGTTTTACTTCAGAAAATGTTTTCCTTTACATTCATATTTTTAATATACATTTTCGTATCAAACTGTAAAATTTGCTCCTACCTAACGATAACAACATCAAAAATATCTCCAGGAAATGTAATAAGTTACTACAATCAGCTTTCCACATATTTTTGGAGAATATAAGTAAAGCAAAATAAATATGTACATTATTTTTGCTTGAAAAATGAGATTGTTGAACATTCTTTTTGTGACAAATGTGTCAAATGTACTTTAATAAATATGAGATGATATATAACGGAAAATAATACTTTTTTATGATCTTGTTGAATGAATCCATGACTTTTTGTCTGAAAATAAGATTTTTAACGAATGGTCCATTACAGGTGTCGCTAAAAATAAACTGACTTAATGTTAAAAAAACAATAAAAAACTTCACAAATAAAACTACATAAATAAATGAGAGAGAAACAAGAAAGGGGGGTTTGGATCATTTGGAACATTCTCTATACAGGTGATGATGTGGTCTTTATAAATAGAATTTTTTGGATAGGTAATTTTTATATTCTTTGAAAGAACCATTCTCGCAATCCACGACATTTAAACAGCTATCATATTATTGAATCCAACCACGCTGATCTGCCGTCTTAAAGCTTCCAATATCTTGCTTTTGATATTCAGCATATATATTTGACACATCCTTCATGGTTAAACATTAAATTGTGTAGCTTGAAGTATTAGTTTTCTACAAATCACGCAGAACATATTATAATGGGAAAAAATATGAAATTCTGTAATTGCTGCCAGATAGACATAATAAAAACAATATTGGCGTTAGTAACTATTTCGGTCTAGCATGACTGTTGCAGTTTCTTTCACATTTTTTAATATATATGGTCTAGCGTGACTGCTGCAGTTTCTTTGACATTTGTAAATATTTATGGTCTAGCGTGACTGTTGCAGTTTCTTTGACATTTGTAAATATTTAAGGTCTAGCCTGAATGTTGCAGTTTCTTTGACATTTGTAACTATTTATGTTCTAGCGTTACTAATGCATATCCTTGATATTTGTAGCTTTAAAGGTTCTTGCGTTTCTGATGCGGTTTTCTTGATATTTGTAACTATTTAGGTTCTAGCGTTACTAATGCATATCCTTGATATTTGTAGCTTTAAAGGTTCTTGCGTTTCTGGTGCGTTTTTCTTGATATTTGTAACTATTTAGGTTCAAGCGTTACTGATGCAATTTCTTGTATGTTTGTAACTATTTAGGTTCAAGCGTTACTGATGCAATTTCTTGATATTTGTAACTATTTAGGTTCAAGCGTTACTGATGCAATTTCTTGATATTTGTAACTATTTAGGTTCAAGTGTTACTGATGCAATTTCTTGATATTTGTAACTATTTAGGTTCAAGCGTTACTGATGCAATTTCTTGATATTTGTAACTATTTAGGTTCAAGCGTTACTGATGCAACTTCTTGTATGTTTGTTAACATTTAGGTCCTAGTTACTTGCCTCATCTCTCGACAGCTTTGCTCTGCATATGTATTTTCATCAGAGTCAAGAATGATGGTGATTTTCAAGAATTGTTCCGACTATGTTCATTCGCGTGTGGTTGTTTCCTACCGTAATTAACCTTTTGCATGATTATGAGGGGCCTCGGTGGCCGAGTGTTCAAGGTAGTTCGTCTACTATTGATCACGTTGTCAGTCAACACTGTGATTGCGGGTTCGATTCTCGCTGCAGGCAGGGTGTACTCGACTCCAATCTTAATTGACAAGGATTGCCAGTTTTCCTACCGCAGGTCGGGGGTTTTCTCCGGGTTATCCGGCTTCCTCTCCCAATAAAAAAATGGACGCCATGATATAGCTGAAAAATTGCTGAAAGTGGCGGTAAAAACCATCAAACAAACAAACAAACATGATTATGATAAATACTGATACATAACTTGCAGACGACATGTTTGTATCATTATCATAGACCGACAGGCCAATCTAATAAACACTATGTAACTAAGAAAGGATGAGATTGTCGAACTTTAATTTATTGGTTGTTTTAAACACTTTGTAACTAAGAAAGGATGAGATTGTAGAACTTTAATTTATTGGTTGTTTTGCTTGAATATAGTTTCCTTAAAGCATTCTAAATTTTTAACAGAAAGTAAAATACTTTGTAAAACGAAGACAGTATTTTTGTGTCTCTCCATAGGTTTTATTTCCAAACAGTATATGGTACCTCCCCGGAGTTAAATAACGTTTGCAATCATAACAGAATGTTCTAATTGTACTAATTGTACCCTGTTATCATTTTATGTTTTACTCTCACATTATCTCCCCTTCGTGGTTTTTTTTACCTAATATATTCACACACCGAGGTCTTTACGAGCCTGAACGGTGGGAATGTGGTTGGTTGTGTTTCGTCCCATTTAAATGGACTATATCAGTGTTTATCTATATTTGTTGAAATTTCGTGTTTGACCATCAGTTCTATTGGTTGTTTAATAATGTATAATCGCACATATGAATATTTTCGATAGTTTTTTAAAGACTGATTAATCGTTTTAAAATCTTCATTTATGTCCTTGATGATGTACTGGTTACCGTGCTGCAACACAATATGGTGTACTGGTTATGGTACCGAAGCACGAGATGGCGTACTGGTTACGGTACCGGAACACGATAGACCATGTTTTGTTTGTTAGATGGTTATTGCTTATATAAAGGCTCGTATACAAAAGGTTTTAGAAGTTATGTAAGGTTGGTCCCTTGGTAAATATAGTGTCGCCAACATGAAATGATTTTTCATTGTGGGGTATCTAAAAGATGGTGACGGGGTTTCTAGGTTAACTTACGGTCTCTGTTCTTATTTTCTGTGACCCATCACCGATTATGTGGTATCTAACTTGCAGATGGTGAGGGGTATTTTAGGTTAACTGACAGTCACTATTCTTATTTGTGGCCCAACACCGATTATTGGGTATCTAACTTGCAAATGGTGACGGATATTAGTGTAACTTACGGTCTCGACTCTTATTTGTGACCCAACACCGATTATGGGGTATCAAACTTGCAGATGGTGACGGGTATTAGGGTAACTTACGGTCTCTACTCTTATTTGTGACCTAACTCCTATTTTGTCCACGACAGGTGTCATTTGTAAAGCACGATACGGTCCACCTTCCACATAAATACCCTTTCGTTTGTAGTTGTTCAGGGTACCTATTTAGGTCCAAAACAGATATTACCGTTCACTGCTAAGCACACTTCACTAAAGATAACTAACAAGCCGTCCAGTCAGAATTATGTGTTTATGTCTGGATACAATCCGTTCTATTACCATGTTGACAGGGGATAACAGTATGTTGGTATATACAGTAGGTCTTGCTAAATTACCATGGTTAGGCCAAAACATATCTTTTTTATTGTTAGACATCATAGATAGACGCTTAACAGAAAAAAAAAAGTATGTTTTATTTATAATTTTATTTTCTGCGTTTTGTATCTACTGCACCATGTGCATAAATACAAATTTGATGGGACAATTATATTTAACAAAATTGCAATATTTTATAATAAATATATCTTTGGCATATATAACAGTATACTACAGACTGTATGTACATACAAAACAAGTAACAAAATAAGCAATTATAGGCACCATCAAAGAGTACTTTACTGGCCATAGTTTCCCCCAGTAAAGAAAATAAAGGTAGATTACTGTTGATCTATGCACATTGCACAGATTCTGGCCGGCTTCAATTTATGTTTTGGGGAACATACATTCACGTACATGACTGAAATATTTGATATTAAAAATTAATTTAAAATGTATATTTTTTGTATTACAAATTGCAGATATTTTTTTTGAGTTATTAAAGTTTGACAAAAGAACTATTTGTACACAAAATCACACTGAAGCTTGAAAATGTAGGTTTTTGTTTCTTTATGACGTTTTATTTGATATTAAAATTTATCCTCTCTCTCATCTAATCGTTCGATTACAATATAATTCACTCAAATTATTTGGTGTTTCGTTTAAATTTCGACGATAAGTAATTTGTATTATGAACACAATAGGGGTTTATCGAAATGTAACGTGTATATGCATCTGAAAATTATGTGTCATTTCATTTTGCATGGTAAGAAATTAATAAAAATACCTGTAAGAATTAATTCAATTTTCACATTAAAAAGACATTTGTGAAATACAGTTATTATACAAACTTAGACGTTCTGAATAAGAGTAGATTGTATAATCATTACAACATGAAATACACAAAGCTGTAATCAGCTGATTTCAACTTTGTAACTATTGAAAAAATGAAAACTGTATAAAACATGCGATTTCTTTGACTAGATATAAACAGTCTAATAATAGTCGAATCTTTTAAGTAAATTTGAAAATTAAATTAATAATATAATAAATGAAAACGATATTGTTATATAGGTCATGTGGTTGATAACTAAGGGTAATTGCCTATATTTGGAATGTTTTAAATTTATAATATTATGACATACATTGACACATGTGACAACATTAGGATAAAAAACATTACTGCTATGCAGAATAGATAATGATGACAACATTGAATACATCTATACATTTCTGACAGTCAAAATATCACAATAGGATGTCTGAAGTGCGACATTAAGCAATGCTATATGGTCTTTCTACAATGTGATTGCATGCAAGATGCGTAATTTTACCCGTGTTCCCGACTAATGTTTCACTGGTAATAAATGCACATATTGTAGGTTTCTGGAAATTTATTGATTTCAAGGATTTCTTTTGTTTAAAATGCCCTAACCGGCGTTGACGAAAATTACTTCTTTAATTCTCAGTTATAATAGGAGGTAGTCTTCCTTGTCACCGATATGTCTATGCATAAAGTGTAAGTTTTGTCTCCAACGAAATATTACATCCAGATTAATATACGAGGGATGTTTGTTACGAATTAGCATTCGTAACCTGCTCTGCCACTGCTCATTTTACAAGTTAAATGAAAGCCCGTATGAGTTGCATTCAAATGAGTTTCCAGCATTGTCAACTTTCCTGTAACAAGCTTACACGTTGCTACAAAAATCACAGCCTCTTTTCCATCACAGCTTGATGTCCTTTCGGAATGCTCACGGAGAATGCATTTAATTTATTCAAAATTATTATAAATGCTTAATTTCTTTTTTTCAGCTACCAGGTGTCTTTTGCATCTTTGATTTCCTATTTATATTTTTATTATTCCGTCGTCTCAACGTCTTTCTGTGGATGTTTTGTCGTAAGTGTTTCATAGGTCTTAACTTGTGGACAGGCTTTTCAGGATCCCAGTCCTTGGGTAACTGGGCAAAATCTATTGGGGAATATGTTGTCGCACGTTTAGGCAGATCAACCGGTTTTAACTTAAAGTCATAGCACCCTTCAAAACGTAGTCCTCGCTTCTTATATCCAGGTAAAGCTTTGCCTCTCACAGAATTTCGTAATTTCTTCTTCTTAAATCCTATGAACCATTGTTCATTTGCTTCCAAACGAAATTGATAGTAGCCATCACTCGTTATATTATATATAAAATTACAGGTCTCTGTTTTAGGATCATGCTGCAAAGATAATAATAGCAGTTTCTATACTAAGTTACAGATCTTTGTCTAATCAAGATGTTGAAAAGATAGTACAGAACGGATTAAACAAACGAGTTTTGAATAAAGATAATAAAGATATGACAGAGCAGTTAAAACATTTATATTACAAAAAATATATAACATTGCTGTTATATCGACAACAAAATACATTTTGTGTGGTGAGGAAAGTTACGTTAGAGGACTCTATAGAGTTACATATATGAAACACAAACTTAATATACGGTGTTCCATACAATATCTAGGCAGATTGACACATGGCTGAGTACACATGAAACATTTTGAAGAAAACAAGGCTTAACTATAAAAATATTTAGCTAAAAAGATAACACCTCTCTTTAATTTAAAAAATACTGAATAGATAGTAGATACAAGTGATTCGTTCAATGTCACATTTCTACACTTTCTACCATTGACAGATACTTTTGATATACATGTATCGTTAAACTACCTAGCTTGGATCATATTTAAACTAATTACATTGACGAGCACCTGTAGACTAATTGTTTAATTGTTTATAATCTGTGTCAGGTTCGGCTATAGTTTTAAATCAGTACTTTGACCTTAATGCCATAAACACAAAACCGCAAACAATGATAAGCATTTTAGGTGTCCTAAAATTAAGGGATATTTATGTTAACTTAGATATTTTGGAAGGTCTTTAAATATACGAAAACAATAAAAAAAATGGCTAAACGTACAAAACATTTAATAAGAAACCACATATGGTACTGTTAAAAAAAACCTTCTTGCCATAACTTTTAATGTATTTATAAATTTCTCCTTCTAAAGGTCCTCCAAGACTTAGCAAAAAAGAAAATATGATTTATGTGCATTCGTTCAATAAATTGTCATATTACAACCCCGATAAGTAATTTGTATTGTTTGTTTTGTCTATAATGATTATATGAGCACCTGCAAATTTCAATTTGTTTTGTTTTAATCTATGTCAGGTGCGTCTCTAATACAGGTGTAAAGGTAATATGGACTCCCGTTGTTTTTCTCTTTAAATATATTGAAAAAAGTATTCTTAGTGCATATTATATTTATTTTAAGATAGATCAATACTACATTGCAAGATTTATTACAATTCAATTGTTTGGCAAACACGATGTGCGTCTACTGACTTCGGCCCTTTTAAAAGTTGAGCAGGTAAAACATATAATAATTATTTGTTATAAGTTGAGAGCTCTCGGTTATTGCATAAGTATTATTCTGCATTTATAACTGAAGATGTTGTTTAACATTCCTGGATAAAATCTTAATCCAATTCAATAATGTCAAGGTAGAAATTATGTATAGCAATAAGGATGTCTTATACCTGTAAGGGAGCAGACCAAACTCTCTTTGTTCGAGTTGTTCATAACATGCAGTTACGATTCCAAGAGCAAATCAAATGAAATACTTAACATAAGAATTCTGCTTGCAACAAAAAATGAAAAGTATTCACAGAGAGATAAGATTTTGTGACATTTTCCAACAGCTTTAAATAACCGATTAGCAAAAGTTGCTTTAAAATCCTTGTTATTGGACCATGGGTTCGCTTACATGTGACAAAAATTATGAAACTTTTACCCCCTGTGGTTTTGACCTTTTAAAGCCAGAGTAAGGATCGATACGTAATGCTCAGATTTGTTTGAAATTAAGTCTATAAATCAATGAACTAGTACCATGCACCAATGAGAATTTTAGGGTAGTTATGAAAAGTTCAAAGATTTTTCCGTCCTGTTTTGTTGATTTAAGTTCAATTACAACATACAGTTATAACCTCATTGAAGATAATGGAAAACAAATAAAAGTAAAATAATAAATGCGAAAAACCTTTTAAAACATGCTTCTGACAACAACTTTATGAAGTCATGTCGATTTAACCGCTATTAATTTTAGATACATTTAGATATGTTTACTTATAGAGTAAAATGTACAGTTACAAAAATGACTTTTCAGGAATCGTTTCATTTTATTGGATATTTTTTTTTATAAAAGTGCGAACATTGTTTAGAAGTAAAGTGTCTAATGTAATTACAGAAATGTATATTTAACCAATTCTTAATACGGCTAGTATAAATTTATATGACTAAACATGACTGAAGCTTATCATTACCACAAGTAAATTCACGAGTTCTGTAATATTTATAGCATGAAATAAAAACTTACCCGCGCACGCAGTTTTCCTTTTTTGGAGAAACACAAGTAATGTTTACTCATTTCACCTTGAAGTCTAACTCGTCCATTCATTCCTATAGACTCCATAATTATTGATGCTGTAATAGAAGAAAAAAAATCATAACACATCATACACAAATAAACAGATAGATGTAGTCACGAGTTCAAGTCCACGTTTGCTTTTTTGTCTCTGAATATTTAGGGAGAAAAACAGAAGAGGTAAAAACTGTAAAGCAATATAGGAAACACATATATTGTTTAACGTTAAATTAAGCATTGAAAGTCAAAAAATCATCGAGAACAAGCTGAAATCTAGGAATGAGCCATGACATAAACTAAATAAATAAACCCATGACATTCGAAAGGGACCCACACCTATTACGAATGGTAGTCAAAAACAAAGGCGTAGTGTGTAATCTTCAAAGGGTTATTAAATTCACTCGCTGTGGCAATTTTCTTATTATTTTTCCACTTGGACTTTTTTTTCGAAAATCTGGTTTACATTTCTTTGTATCACATGGCCTTTCCACTTGAGCTAGGCTAACTTATGCGTTTTTAAACTTCAATTGCATATAACATACCGTAAACATGACTTAAAATGAAGGAGTGCAAAAAAATAAACGTTCGACATTTGAAACTGAAACTCTAAACATTGATGACAGTACACATTTTAAGCAACATATATTTTACTGAATAGAAATGTATTTTTGAAGATATGTAGTTAAGAAATCATTTCATATGATATTATATAATAAATTGAATACATGCGATGATAAAAATGATACAAGAAGAAAGGTCTATAAACAGAGTGTTTCAATATGAAAAATGTCGCCTCAATATCAGTAGGATATTAACACTATATTTACGCTAGAATGATAAGAATGCAGTTTGACGGCTAAAATAACAAGCTTCTACAGCAAAAAATGAACATGGATTTAAATCACCATAAATGTTGTTCCAAAGAAAATTTAGCTTCTACGTGCGTTGAATATTAACACGTGAAGATGTGATTACAGTATAATATATTAATCAAATCACTCGCCTTGGAAATTCTTATTTTTTATATACAGTCAACTAGACGCTCATCTTGTCGCTCAATGAAAGAAACAGTTGGACACAATTTCATTTTCGTACTTTTTCACTTTTATAGACGGCTTGTAACACGAAGGCGGTACACAAGTCGTCCTTAAATCAACATACGATTAAAGGGCTAAATGTCACCTGCTCCGACACGAACAAGGCCTGTTAAACAAAGTCCTATTATTAAATCAACCACTCAACAATGGCCACGACCAGACCACATATTAAACAAAACATGGTGAAAATTAACTACATGTCTCATTCTTATTTATTTCAATGCCGTGTTGGCTTAATGCTGACCAAACATCTGTCAGTTTATAGGAATTTCAGGTTTAGAAATATCAGCATCTATTGTCTGAGATAACATTTTACCAATAAAACAAATGTCACCAAGAGGTAATGCGCGCCCATTCAAGACAGTAACAATTTATTGAATGAAATATTCGTTGTTATCAAAACACTCATTGTGCGCAATAGAACACTTGCCATATAAAGCAATGATCTCCAAAATTGAGGTCGTTTAAATTATTAAAGATGCAAAAGAGGGTTGAAGACATTAGAAATAGGAATTAACTTCTTTCATTATTTATTCTATAATTGTATGTACATTTGTAGTTGAAATTGCGAAGAGCTTTGTACAGTATATATTTATGACTAGTGGCGAATCTCTCTGGACGCAAATGTTGGTGTAAAGTAAAGTTGAAGTTATTATATAATTATGCATGGTTTAAGATGCAAGAAAAACTATATGATGACATAGACATGCTTGCCATAACGGCAGATAAAAGAGATTAAAAATTATATTGTGGCAAGTGTGATTCCCTACAAGTGAACGTAATTTTTAAAGCAATTTTATTGTGATTATCGTTATACTTACTGTAATTCGCACCAGGCTCCCTTCCCGAGGCATCAATAGAGTTACGAGTGCCGAGTTTTATTCGGACATACATCTCGCTACATCGAGATTCAAAAAAATATCTCCTTAGTACGCTAGGTTGGTTTGGATCGGATAGAAAGGTGCTGTTATGAAGACCAAAGTTGGGTTGGTGATGTCCAGAAACCTGAAATGAACAATTAGTCATAAATAATTTTTAGCAAGCAAATGAAGATTTTAAATTGCTTAATTTACAAACATTTCTAATAGCTGGAACGAGTTTTCTAAGACTAACTACCTACGCCTTGCAAATTGTACGTATATGTATATTATGCAGTGAAGTGAAGTTCGAATTAAGAACCTTATCTATTTTCTAAGAGAAATATTTGCGAAATTAAACAATCAAATTTCATCGTTTACCTAGTGTACTGAAGATGTTAAATAATTAAATACATCCAAAGATTGTCATAATGTCGAGTCATGTGTTCAAATGAACAAACAAATTTACACACACGAATCGGAAGCAGATATTATTTATGAACTCTCTTATTTAAACAGGGCGTATGTTACCATTCAAACCCGTATTTAGTCCTTGGATCGTCGCAAAATTTTAAATGCATATCATATTTTAAAATGACATTTTAAAAATATAATTGTACTCGACTAAAAAGATGTTATAATTCATGCAAGTATTAGGACACTATTTGTTAATTTATTTTTGAGTCAATAAAATGGATTTATGTACATATACAAACGGATGTATGATATATAGTTAATAAAGTACTCAAGACTAGGGACTGACTGATCTCTAGCGCGACCACAATTACCTTTATTTAGTCACTAGGAATTTTGCTATCGAAATCATCTAGATTAGTAGCACAAGGAACCCAGTAGTTTTTACAATAATTTGAAAAAAAGTAATGATAGTGCTTTTGTTATGCTTCGAGAATTTCATGGCATTCGTTACATATAGTCCAACCCAACTTAAGCCAACCGAAAAATTAGAATGTTATCTAAAGATTATATCTTAAGTTTGTTCGATTGAATATCATAACTGCTCCGATATGTAGGTATTCTGTCACGTCAAGGTAGATTTAAGGTGCTAAGTGCCGTCCTTGCATTTCTTACTGTGCGTGGCTTTCTATTAATGAAACAAATAGTTTGGTTATCTAATAACATGACCTTGTACTGTTTTATTAATTATGAAATCCAAAACAGGTAAAATCTGTATTAAGGCGTGACTAAAACCTTTAAATTATTAAATATATAGTAAATAATGTTTATGAAACATTTTTTGTTGACTAGCGGCTTTTGAAGTTTATTTACAAATTTTCACATAAATATAATATACGGTTAGTAGTATCCTTAGTTACGCATAAAATTTCATTTCATTTTGAAATCGGATCTTTATTGAACAATTGTCTATTGAAGTTTTTCTCATAACTTCACAATAACTTTTGATAGGTATAATATTATTCAATTATTTTCCTGTTTAGGCATAAATTCGGAATATAAGCCATACCCTTCACATATTTCATGGTTTTCACAACTTGTTCGATGCTTTCTTCTCGTTGAGTAATGACACCATCGATGTAGTATTTAGTGGGAATGCTTATTTTAGTACTTATTATTTCAATTTTGGTAATTTATATTACCTTCAGTCTTTTGTATGAAATTCAATAGTATACAATGTTACTTTGTAAATCATCCTTCACAATATCAGCAAATATATATGGTTATTGTCACTCTGACTTTGTATTAAATGGTCCAAATTTTAATGGACAAACTTCAGACACGCATTCGAAACCGACTGTTCTGCGACTACATTTATACGAGTAATAACTTGACATGGCTACATTATTTGTATTGTTTTATCCAAGTTAATATGGTTCTCTATATACTTTTTCATAGAATGATTTAAAATTGTAAAATCGAACAACATATATGCGAAAAAAGGATACAACTTTTTAAAAACGTGGTTCAGACTTTAATTAAAAGGAACACAAGAAGGCTAGAAAGTATATATTTTCTTTAAAAATGTTCCATAACAACAGAACAATTAACAGTCAAGCTCTTTACTTGTCTAAATGCATGTGACCTAAAATTCGAATTAGAAAATATGTTTGTTCGTGTGACGATTACAATTAAATCCAAATTCCACTAAACGTACTAACTAGATTGCTTACTTGTAGCCATTAATCAAACACAACTGTGTATTTGATGGATTGTGTAATGAAAAGTCCTCATATAATTGAACGAAATTCTTAACCTAACAAAGAGAAATCTACCATTATGTAATACTAAAACAGATCTTGGGATTTTAAATAAAACATTTATCACCAAAGTAGTTATTTAACCCGTTCAGTGAAATTGACCCACCTGTAACAGAGTTAGCAATTTGTTTTGTTATTTTCATTAATATTTGAATCCAAGCCTTTGATGTGATTGCAGTATGCTTTGGTGTGCATCGCGTGATTGTACGTTCACAAAATTTCACGCGAGCAGACGTCTTTAAATACAGGCGGTGAATTTTGTACCCGACGAACTTCAATATTATTATTTCTTTACACGCGACACTTTAATATAAATGTTGATTTACATGTCTGCAAAGTATTTAATATGCACATTGGTGCATCAAGAAAAGAAATACACTTACAGCAATGATCCGATATAAAAATATTTGCATATGCAAATTTTAATTTCATGATAAATGTGGACTAAAGTATCGACCAAACAACGTGAGCCGAAAGTTTATATTTTCAGTCATAATGCCCAATCAGCACTTAGCCGTACCCTATGTGTACCACCATATGTGGTAGGTCGTCATTCACTGCATCCAACTTGACAGTTAATTTATCTTTTGGCATATGCTGTCAAATTAGACTGTGTATAATTGGCAAAGCATGGGCCCAATTATTGTGTGTCTGTTATAGGTAAAGAATTTAAACTCAATGATAAATAAAAAATTCTTTGAAAATTGTTTAATTGTATTTTAACTGTTGCATTTCATCAAAGTTATATTCCTTTTTAGGGTATAATGTACAATCGATGCCTAGTAACTTTGTATTGGACCGTTTTTATTTGTGAAGAAGAATCTTTGTAACAAAAACGTGAAAACAGGTGTAGGTGAAAATAGAAAATCAAGTGTCACCTAAGTTTACGAAGTGCATTCCTGTTCGGGTATAGTCTGACAATACTAGCTTGATTCAAAGTGCATTTTCAATAGAAAAAAGGTCGGAGGTGATCCTCAAAGTATGTGACTATTCAATACAGTTACTGATGAATTAATCCGTGGATTTATCTTAAAATTATTATCTTTTATTCCTAACGAATGATCTTTGGCAATTGAATACCTTTCATTTTAATACAGATACTCAACTGAAAGCTGATCAAACATCTTTATAACGGAGAAAGCTTGATTTGTAAAGGTTTTTGTGCTTGAATAATGACAAGGAAAATTTTTATTCAGATACCCATCACCATGTGTGCATTTAATGCCTGAAAAAATTATATTCACAGTCGAAAACCACAAATATCTTTTCTTGCGCAACTTTCTTTCTGTAAAATTGTAAGACTTTAATTATGCTTATCATAAATTTATAAATGTAGGTATTTTTCTCACCTGTTTTACAGGTAAAACAAAATTCCTTCTGAAAAGATTTCAATTTTTATTAGATATTTTTGACCATGTGCTCACTCAGGTGAAAATTGCATGCACTTACCTGAAATTATTTAGAATATTACATTTTTATCATGTAATTTTCAGATTGAAATTAATTAATTCAGAAAAATTATTAGTTGCTATTTACATTATATTTTCATATTTCATTGAGAAAATGTTCATTAGATTTAAAGTGACGTTTGATTAGCATGTTAACATGTATTACCTTCATTTCTGAAGCATGTATCATACTATGTTTTTCTCAATTTATATGATAAAGCATATTAAAATGTCATAAAAGTAATATTTTGTCCTTAATTTCGTAAATAAAAAATAACTTTTGATTGTGATTGATATTTTATCTATGCTGAGGTCAGATGTTTCGTCTTTGTTTCATTACAAAAGCAAAACGGTTAGAGTAAAGTTTAAGTATTTGAAATGATAGTGCATCTTATGGGGATACCAAATAAGTGGAGGGTTTTGTCTGATTAATCTGACATGGCAAAACGCTAATAAACTGTTTCATATATATGCATTTGGTGGACAAAATTAAAGAAAATCTCCGACGTTTATTATAGTTCATCGAACGTGTGTACTTTTGATTGTTTGATAAAAAGATTATCTGCAATAAAAAATTAAAAGAAATAGAAATAAGACTGCTGATTTACGAGAAAAAGTTTACCGGATTTTTATCGCTTATTTCATTTTAAGTAGATTATAAACTGACATTTTATGACTTGAAAAATAAAGTCCACTTTACTTTCGTTTTATCATTGATTTAAAATGCACTCTTTTCCACATAAATACATATAAGCAGAAAACGCGGCGTCTTTGGAGACGTTTGGGTAGAAATCACAATTTAGTTTTTAATGAATTCTAGTACTTGATCTTTAACATTGAATATATTTGACACCGTTTTATTCGTATTATTTTTGGGCCAACGTAACTTCATGGATATAAAACTTGAAAGATTACTGAAGGATTTTGTCTATGTTTCTTTCAAGTTAATATCTTACATTGTTTATGTTCATCAAAAAATATAATATTATGTTTACTTCGTTATCATTGTACGCAAACCTATTTAATGTAAAATCTATGGTTTTACGTATAATAAATTCTGTATTCAGCTTGTGGTTTTATGGTTATTTATTAGTCATACATTTAGAAGTACCTTAGTTCCGGTTTTGTATACCCGTTGATTCCATATTAGCTTTATATTCCATACAAACGATCTCATTTTAAAAGAACGTGGGTTCTATTGGACAACAGAAAAAGTGTAGCGTAAATGTCAAAGTATGACAAGCAGAAGATAGAAAGATGTCAACAGAAGGGTTATTTCAAGCAGAGAAACTGAGGTGTCAAGCATAATGTAATGAGCATTACATTTTTATATGATACTCAATGACAGAAAAACAGTTTAACAAATTACTAACATAAGCTGCAAGTGTTAAAACGAGGCACATTAAATGTTCGGTAAAATGTTCATACAATGAATTCATGTAGGAAAAATGTCAAAAATTTAACGGATGTAATAAACTTCCATTAGAACTCAGGTATACAAATAGTAAAAAAACTTCTAACAGAAATAATCTGTTAGATTAGTAGTTCCTTTTATAAATGCACATATTACAATTATTATTTACGATTATGGCGTAATAAAATGTTACGTTTAAATTCCTTAACTTCATTTGATTGTGACAATCCATTCAGTTCCGCTTTGGTTCTTCGCTGCATTTACTTTTATCTTAACAGGTGATATAACCGGAGTGGTGTGTCAATTTAAGCAACAAAACGAAAAAAGTTAATTTGTCTTGTGATATCGTATTAAATTTCATTAAAAATATTAAAGAATCAAAAACGCAATCTTAAGAATGCGTTGGCGTTTTAATTGGAGAAAAACTGAGGATGTTGCACATGAGATGACCATATTTGGTCATGTCGTCTGCAAACCTTGTATAGAGTACACGGGCCATGGCGTACATAATTCATTTTACTTCTAGTTTTTGATGTAGAATAATGTTACATCATTTTACTTCTTTTGTAACCATTCATTTGCATGTTCCGTAAATTATATTGTGATATAATTCATGCTTACGTTTATAACAAACAATGTTAAACAAGAATGCTTGTCATAAGATAAAATCTTACAACTGATCTCATTAAGATGCAACAAATGCTCAAATCGTCATCTTAAAACTTGCGCATCAATTCATTTTGCATGATTGTCAAAAGAAACGTTCAGGAATAATGTATGGGCCTTGATATTAATGGAAAACAAATGTTCGATTATGTAGCGTATATTTAAACGGGACCATCAAAATATCGCAATAAATGGTGACATTGCATATTTTATTGATATCATTTAAGTACATTGTGTGAATTTTGCAAATACAGCATTTTTTAAAAACATCAATAATCTTTTAGGAGATTTATTCATAGGCCAAATAATGTTCCAAGAGATATTTCAAATCCATGAAAACGTATGAAATCAATAAGAAGTTATATATTGAAACCTTGGTATAAAATATTATTAATGACACAAAAGAAGGAGATATGAATACCTTTCCATGTCATTTAAGTCCTTAAAATATGCTTTACATTCGAGATGCATCATTTTAACAGGTTATTAATAATATTGCTGTCTGTTTTTTTTAAATAAGTGTTTCTTCAAAAGTCTAGAATAGAATCTCATACTTTATAGAATAACACTAGAGTTGGGTGTAGCTACTGTGTCAACAATTAAACTTTTGCATTACATATCACACAATGGCCTAATGAAGCTATTAGTATTTCATATCTAGTAGTATTATACGGTGGGCGAACATTCATATTAAGAAACAATGCTTCTAGTTATATAGATTTCAGATAGTGAATTTTGATATATTTGCAGTTAGCATTGTTTTAAAATACTGTAAACAAATAATAACAAGAAAACAAAACTTACCCGATAAGCGTCAACAACATATATTTCAAGTAAAATGAGCAGCAGAGTAATCAACCTGAAATTAAAATCAACACTTCATTGATACAAAACACAACAAACAGCACAGATAGGAAGCTTGAAGAACATAGGGCTTACTTTATATTTGTATTAGCATGATATAAACACAAAAAATGCAAATCATTTATCGAAGAATTATGTAACAGTTTGTACGAAAAGTGATTTAGGTCGACTTTTAACTAAGACTAGACTATCTAAAATATACAAACTAACAAAGTAACCTATTGTCAAGATAAAAATTATACAGCCGTCTATGACCTGAAGCACTTATACCGATCTTTACGGATAACGTTTTCATAATGTGTGACAATTATGAGATATTGTCTCGAAGACGATTTCATAAATATAATGATATTACATCTGTAAGATAAAGGCAAGAAACCTGCTATGTAACGAAATGGCTAAACGTACCATTTATAATGACTTCAGACACCCACAAAGAAAACGGCTAGGTGACGCACACTTGTGGCTTATAAAGTGAGTAAGTCTGATTTCCAAAATTCAATAGAATTAATGACTTAAGTGTCATGCATCAAATTATTGTGAAAGATGAGAAACGATTTATATGAGATTGGCTCTAAAGAAACCATTAGATGCTAATAAAATAAATGCGAACACATTGCACAGTGTAGGATAGTAACGATCTTGGCATAATTTGGCAGAGGAATAGTCAATAATGTTAAACTGGTATATTCCAATGAGATATTTGTACCTTACAATCAATTATTAACTTCATTACACAATGGTGCGGAGGACCGAACTACAAGACTCGCATTTACAGAACCTACGTTGCAAAGACTCGTTTACAGTACCTGCACTGCATAGACTGACTTCCATAAAACTTAAAATGTAAAATTAATCCAAGAATTTTAAAAAAGATGTTAACTAAACTACCTAACTTAAAATGTAAATACCGTATTTCATATCTATAGCAGTCACCTTTAACAATCACATCAATTAAGACAGAGCCATATAGGAATGAGGAAACATCACCAGGTACTTTAAGATATTATAATATTGATGTAATATTCTAATTAAGAATTTCATTACATGTCAAATTGTTCAATTATACAAGAATCGTGAGACTTTTACTTATCTGCGAGATTTAAAAGTTAGAATTGAATCATTTAAGTAATGGATTTTATATGTACCAGACTTAATCAACAAGGATAACACATACCACTAGAGAATCGAAAACGAAAGTTATCAACTAAAATGAAGCATTAACTACTTAGGATGGGTCTTAATTGATTCAATATTTAACTATTGAAAAGAAAGCATATTGGCCAGTGGCGTAGGGTCGGAATGATATGGAATCTTTTTCTCGGCGAATGGACTGGCATGTTGGCCAGTGGCGTAGCTGGGGTCGGAATAACATGGATCATTTTCTAAGCGATTGGTCCGCTTTAGTCCACAGTGTTCCAGTAGGCGAATCCGTCGTAAGCTCCAGAGACTTCGCATTTGGACATGTAAATAACGAATCTGTTTAAACGTTCCTCGATCTCTCTCGTGTTATTTAAAGCTTCCGCTTGTCTAAATCACTGTTAGCGAATTTTTGCGTTTTACTTTTACGTTATTGTGCAATCAGATTTTACTTTTCACGTCACTGGTTTTTGTTACAGTTTTCCCTTTTTGCCTTTCGATCGTCTTTCTTACTTTATATGCTGGCACACTGACTTATTCTCTAGCGTCTGAAGTTATAGTTTGAAGCAAAGAAGTACCAGTACTGAATGACTGTAAACCATGGGATGTAAGTGGGTTAAACCTTTATCTCTTATCAACAGGAAGTCACACTAGAACTACCGTTCTTTCAAACTGACGAAACCTATATTGGACCAGTTTTGCGCTTGTTCAATTTAATCCTTTGATTTAAAATTATGGCCTGAAATGGCTAACCAAGAATATATAATAGGAATTATATAATAATAAGTGAAAATATTGTAATTATCCATTAGTTTATGTATATACATGTATTTAGTTTCTTTGGAATGTCTTTTTTAAAAAGGTGTCATTATAAAAAAATACTATTTAGTGTGTTTTAGTAGGATTTTAATTATTGGTTAAAATGTGCAAATGCTTGCAAAAATATACAAGTTGCGTCGTCTATATTTTGTTTTTATGTAAATAACATGAATACAATATTTGTTTCAAACGCCAACATTATTTTACCCATAAAACAATAATTCTAGGTCAATATACAATATTGGTCTATAAATATGCAAAAATAACGACTACATGTTTAACCAAGTTAAAACTAAATTGTCATTTTGTGACCTGTGTGACCTTGTCAAAGAAAAACAAAACATAGTAAAAATATACATGTGAACGTTACAACTGTATACGTTAAAATTCCGCCTGCGGTCATACAAATTCTTTTTATTTGCATTCTTTAATTATTTAATGTTTTATAAGACGATTTTGAATTTAAATGTTTTAGTATAAATTTATTCTTTGAATAAACATTACCCAGAATGTTTTTTCTTAAAAAGACTTAAGTAGAATTAGCGTGTCGTTGAAATTAATTCTTAGACAATATAATGATAATTAGGAAACCAGGTGTTCTTTGGGCTATGTTCTTGATGTGAAATAGACAACATCGTGGCTGTAAATTGTCGTTTTTGCGGGAATATAAGGGACAAATTGGAGCAGACGAGTTGCTAAATATTTTGTTATTTAGATCATTCGATTAAAACAAATTATAGATGTAAGTTGTAAAGGTAATTTGTCTGAATGGTCAACATTTTTACCTCCAGGTCGAACTAAAGTTCGGATAGATTTAACCTAGTTGTGGGTTTTAAATTGTCTCGATAAAGATATATTCTGCATGCTGGCAATAAAAATCTTCACTAATTTGTAACTATCAAGTCAGATTACATCTCGTAAGTGATATTTACATTAAATTACAATTTAAGGACAAAACCATCCTGTTCCCCGGGGCCCATACAACACATATTAGTCAGAACTTCAAAGAAACTACATAATCTTTGTACTAATGAGACTTTCACTTCAGCCCTATCATCAAATGAATATGTTATCGGTCTTTAGATGTATTGTTTTTATGTCCGTTCTTATTGTGTATTCGGTATAATTGACCACACAAAGTGTTGAATGACATTTTAAATTGTTCAGTAAGCCCTTTAATATGATTTTAAAACAGGTATAGAAATAGGTGATTGTCATTTTAATGTTAAATTATCAAGATAAAATTCAAACCTACAAAACCAATGAATACGGCATTTCTAAAGGTTGAAATCAAAACTTGACAGATTCAACAAAAAAGCAGTTAAATTGAACTATGTTCGAATCTCTCAAAATAATAATATATATTGTCCAAACTCTGTTTGAGTATCACCTTTGATCAGTTTTATCGCGACATTGTCACGGGTGTTCAGATTCTTTGGACAAAGAGTTGACTCTGGGGACATTACTCGTTAATTCAGCCAAAAGGCCGTCAAGTTTCGTAAACCAGGACAGTTGCTATCATTTTTCCTCCGTGTATTTAGTTTCAACTTCAAATTAGATTAATTATCGATCCAAATAGCCCAGTGCGTCCTCGGGTGGTGGATACGGGGGGTCCAAATGTGTAAACACACGTATAAAGCAACCATTCAAAGATTATGACACAATTAAAATGTAAAATATAACAAGCATTCTGGCTACGTTTGATTTTTCTTATTTCTTCCATTGTATATTATTATCAGTTAATGTAAACTAAACATTATTCTCTTATAAAGTAGTTTTATTCAGTTGAAATAAACTCCAGGAGAAAAATATGCAACGAATGATGTTGCTCAAATAGTTGCTATGCTAGCAATTGTCCACCTCCACAGAAGAAACTTCTGTTTTATCGTCCGAGACAATATTCGGTATCCGGGGGGTTGAGACGTACGCGATAAGGTATGCGACACTATTATTATAATATATTTAAGTTTGACTGTCAAAAAATCGGCGCTTCGTCTTTAAACCAGTGTTTTATCATTCATCTGAGACTTCATTGAAAAACTTTGATTTAAAATATATGTAAATTAACCCTATGCCAGCCTTGATAATGCTCTATCATCTAGATCTGATTTTGTTTATCATTGTGGAATTGATAGCATTAACTGACCTCAATATTTGTACTAACACTGCAAATGTTCATTTGATTGTGAAATTTAATCGTCAAATAAATATTATCTATGAATATGCGATATTTAAAATGTAAATATTATACAAAGCTGGACAAATTCAAAAACGGTGGCTGTTTTACTTGTACCAACAGTAAATCAGTGTATGAATTTCACTGAATTAAATTATACTCAATTTCAATTTGACAAATAGCTTTAATCATTATGTAGACAAATTTATAAAACTTAGCATAAACTTTAGAATTACCATATAATAACATTTAACAGATTTGTAAATACAGAAGAGGGATCCCTTAACGCGTCGATCAATTAAACAAACTTTTTTACACTTCCTTGTGAAATGAACTACAGATTGATATTGATTTTCATGAACAATACTCTAAAACGACATTTCGGTATATTCTTAGAAAGTTACAAAAACTGTAATCTGAATTTCTTCCTTAATACTTTTACATGATCAAATCAATCCGGTTTTTATTTTCAAGTATTTTACATTTAAATGAAAGACAAACCGTTCAACTTTAACTGTCTAAGATTGCCGCCAACGGAAACCGGGATGCAAATATACAGTCGTACCGTTTTCCTTTCGTGAAACGAAAACAAACATTAAAACAACGGTTTTATCTGCAATTTAGTGATATGTGTATTTACCTTAGACAGAACAGCGAGCTAAAGGCAACCTGTATAGATTTATCATTCTAAATAATTGCAGTGTGCACGAAGTTAAGTCTCCGGTTCAAGGGAACTATATCTATTTGTCTAAACGGTCGACCTGCCTGTCTTTATGTGGTAATATCTAACTTCTTTTCTATGTTCATTTGACATTTAGTCAATACTAAACCAGTTTTTATACACCGTTTGGTTATAGCTTATGAAAACTTTAAAAACCAACTTAGAAAATGAAATAATTTTTGTACAAACCTGCATCGATACTTAATGGCTGAAACACTTGTCCTCATAATGCGTAAAGACCCCGAATTCGGAAGCTTTTGGCCATGATAAGATGCTTAAGAAGTCACTTGGCCATCTATTGGGGTTGGAACTCGAGGACAACATACGGTTTTATTCCACAAAACACAAAACAAAAAATATACAGTTGCAAAAATATCCGAAAATCCACTGTTTAAATTACATTTGTAATTCCGCCTCTATTTCATGGATATCAAATATTAATAATTTGAAATTATGCATATTTTCAATAATCCACATTTTACTTTTCTGAATACTTCATCGAGGAATCGTAACATGAAACTGTGCAATCTGAAGACGGACCACTGACTGAACGCACTGTTAAACCATGTGCATATATTCATATCCAGCATATCGAAATTTATTGAAAAATAAATTTATACTATATCGGATTTTTAATAAATCCATGTTAACAATTTTTTCTTCTTAAGTTTTTCCAAAATTTGTTAAAAAATAATTGCACATTATATCACAAAAACTAATTCACTTTTGACGACAGAACATACACACCGACGGAGGACCTATCTACCTGTATAGTGATAAAACGAAGTTCATCACCGCCGATTCGTGTGCTCTACACCGTGACTCTACCTTTTGATTGGACAATTTGTAAACAATACGAAACATGAATAAACAACAAGACAGCCTTTTAAAAATAGGTTTAAATAGTACAAAATTTAACGCCATAATTTATTATCTATTTCACGAGGTTGTGAGAGAAAATATTTAACAAAAACTATTTTTTCTCAAATAATTCATATCTTTTGCCACTCCTATGCCCATAATTGATTGTTTTAAAAACGCATGTCAAAAATAAAATCGGGGAATTCCTCTTAAAGTATACATCTAAACTGTTTAGGGAAAATTCTTAAGATTTTACTATGTTAAATAGTCAATGTGTTTTGTTTTTCTTTAATTAATTAGAAAATAGATTATGTAGGATAAATAATAAATAGTTTGTTTTATCGTTTAATTGAAATTTTAATACATTTGTTTTTCATTTTAAAAATTATATTTTCATTTTGAAACAAAAATGTCGATTTCGTATATTGCGACTAGAACATTACGTTTTATTTTTAGGAATTTATATAAAAAACACTTAAAACGTTTTCAAATAAATAAATATATATTGTTAGCTAAAAATGTATTTACAAGCTTAAAATAGAACAAAAAAAAACTCAACAACGTCAATGAGTTCGATGAACATACATACACTATTTTTTGTGTTTTTATATATTTCTGACTAAAAATTTATTGTTGGTTGAAGTTTTGTGGCTTTTCCTATTATTCTCTAATTTAGATTTTCACTTAATATTACCTCCGATAGCAAAAGGTCGAGGTAATATACTTTCGATTTTATAGATAATCCCCGAAATCTCGCGGGTAATACGTTAAGAAGCCGAGACCACCCCGAAGTTTGTAATATTTGTTCGCTTTGACACAGTTGCAATTATTTTCCAATTATGTCTGCCAAGTGTGTAAATCACGATTACCTCCCCTTTCGTGTTTTTTAATAATCATCATTTAAATTGTTAAAAGAACCGAAAAAAAATATCCACACATAAAGCGGCCAAGTGAGCAAACTGTAGTGGTATTAAAATGAAATATTAAAGGTTCAAAGTACTTTAAAATGTCTTACATTTGACCAGGTTCAAGAAAATTTGTTCAAGTTCTCACATTAAAACTAGATCATACTACGATTCGCAAACACAATTTGAATAAAAATGATTTACGCACTTATTTTTCTCTCTCAAATTTTGTATCCGCTGAATTGGAAATACGTGTTTCAAATAAAAAAGGAAAAAACTTCCTTGCAGATTGACATAGCTATACAAATAAGCAAAGAGTTACGTTGTAAAACATAAACTGAACACTCTAAATATACAAAACAATTCCACGTTAAATTCAGTTAGATGTCTCATTGTCAAGTTACCTGTGTCCTTACATGTGTTTTATAAATTCTTGCCCATTTTGAAACATTCTATCAACGATCGAAACAAACATCTTTTAAAAGTTTAAAAGGAAAACGTTCCAGAAATGTTCCATACATTCATCGAAATCATTGAGAACATCACGGAGTCCTCGATGAGTTATTCAATACAACGAGAATTGAGTCTCGACAACAATATACGGCGAGTCTTCATAAAAAGGGGATTGATGGAGCACCCGGAAAGAAGTGTCTAGCCACAAACATATACACTATAAGAGGGTTTCAATTAGGTTTAATGCCATATACAAACTTTTAACTTTTATTTTACAAAATGGAACAAAGACAATATACATGTATTAACTAACAACAATTGAGACATCACACAGACAGTCTAATATATGGTAAAATCTTTAAGATAAAATGTAACAAGTAAATTGTAAGTACTTTTTTAGCATTTAGCATTTTAGCTATATAGCATAGACTTACGTTTAATTGTTTGTTACACAAACAAGCCTCTATACGTTGTATTACTACATTGAAAGATCACAATATCTATCTGGAGTGTGGAAATCTAAATATTTATTTATGCAGATTCTGTGTATATTATTAATCATATTTTATCTTATCAAATTAAAGTAATACTTCCTGCAGGGAAAATATTTCTAAATAAGGTGCAACATAAACGAAATGCATGTTGTGTCAAATCCTTTCAGGCAGAGAAAAGTTGAAGGGAATTTCTTTAAAGCTAAAAACGCAAAGTCAGTTTGTGGAATCCCGGAAAGTTAAATGTTTACCTAATGAATTACCCTTGCTTTTTGCGATTTTTCTTAGAAATCAAAGATTCTTAATTTTTAACTTAATGAATAAGTTATAGATGGCATTTTATTTTTATTTAAACAAACATGCCGTCAGAAATCAAATTTTAGCCTATTCTAAGCAGGCGTGGTAGCACACACGGAAACCCTGACAAAGTTATAATGATGGAAAACTAGCCAGGAAATGTTTTTTAATGAGTATTCATAAATCGTTTTATAAGAACCAATGAAGCTTTATTCTCCACACTTGCTGGAGGCAATCCAATGCGCCATTCTAATTTTCTCGACACCGGAAGCTAATTGTCCGTTGAATTATCAATCGATCTATTATTATTTAATTATTTCCTAAATATTATCAGGTATCAAAACACTTAGCAGAAATCATTAATGTTAAACTTCAAATACATTAATGTTTAAATCTAGAAATTTCAACAATAGTAATATGTAAAGTGTTCATCTTCAACAATTCCCTAAGGGAAATAAACATTGAAACAAAAGAAGCCAAGGATTAAACGCTATATAAAAACTGAAAAGAGAAAAAAATACGAATTAAATCATTGTCTCAGGTCTTTAAATATTTTCGCGAAAGATATCAAAAGTTAAGCAAAAAGAATAAATTTCACTAAAGGAACATTTAATTCTCTCACTTTATAATACATCAGCGAGTAGTAACTTTACAGTGTTAAAGTAAAGTTTAAGTGAAATTGTTACTGATGAAAAAGGACCTAACAAATACAAACAAATATGGAATATGTTATATAGATGATATAATTCTGAAAAGCTGGGGGAAAAGAATGCTAAACATGAGGAATTTTAAACGGTGCTTTATGAAGGGTCTTTAATGTAGTATTTTTCTTATGACTGTGAGCACGTATACACAGACCCATAACTGGTGTTGTACTCTTAAGTTATCTGCGGAATTTTGATAAAAACCTTACATGCCCTTTAACTTAACGCTGTCAATCCCTTAAAAGTTACGCATATAACTTGCATTATTTTAAAAATGAAAATAAAATAGTATACAGACAAAAACAATTTTTAGTACAATCATAAATAATAACTAGCATGCGACCTTTGTAATATAACAGTCATATTTTGTATAAAAGAAATTGCAAGACAGTTTCCACGTAAATCGGCTTCGTAAAGTTCACATTGTGCTTTTTGAAGCTTTGGTAATTATATAATGGAATTATTTGTTCTACAAACTATAGACATTAAAAGCAACTAATAAAATAAAAGCAAGAAAGACAGCAAATGAAAAGAGCAAATATAAAACTTATAAGGCATTGAAGCTTATTTTCATTCAATGCTGTTTTAAAAAGACAAAATACATACACGGGCTTACGAAAGCCAATTCAACTAATTATTGCAGTGCTACAGCGTCATCAAAGCATTACTTTACCAAATGACTTACCATTTGCGCATAAAATTCATGGACAACGAAAATATCGTGTCATTTCCACAGGTCTACAGATAAGCTTATTGTGACATACTACTCTCAATATAAAACACTTAAACATTTATTGAAGAGATATGTAATAGTGTATATAGTTATAAATATACATGTATGTTGACGTCACGGAAATGACATGAATGAAAAAGAACGTAGGTCCAGTTTCAAATGCGTGAAAAACAAAATAGTTAAGATTCTTTCCATTTTTGGAAGTGTGCTTTTAATCTGGAGTCCCAAGGTATGTTACTCTTATCATTCAGGACACTGGGTTGGGTATATATATATATATATATATACATATTCAAAGACTTGGGACGAGCGTTGTTTACTTAATTCTCGTTACACAATTTACACTCGCAGAAGAAAAATCTTGAGTGTAATTTTAATCAGGTATAAGTCAGAGTCAGAATAACACAAACATTAATTTTTTTTTTCCCGAAACTAATAATTTCGGGATAAAGGGGTAAAAATAAGAGTGGCGTAGTGGGTGTACGGGACGCATAATAGTGTTTACCAATTTTAATATCGGTATTAGTAATGTAATGAATGTGTATTAAATTGTGTAATCAATGCATTTTAAAACACGTGTTATTTTTGTGCAAATTAATGTAAATCTTAATAACTTGTCGATTGCTTAGATAAATTGTAAAAAGTTATTACATGTATGTAAATATTTCGCCTATATAAACAATACCCCGAGAATATCGACTTTGTAATTTCTGTTACCTTCAAGAAATTGAAGATGAAACACACTTCTTCTTCTACTGCCATAAAAATCAGCGACTTAGGCAAAATTAATGTTCAGAACTAATGAAAGAATATAAAATTTCAATGATTTAAATAAAAAAAGAAAAAAAAACTTATTCTCATTTTAAACCCAAAATTTTTTCGACGGGTCCAGAATCTAGGTTCTTTTTTAAAACAGTCAATCGAACTGAGGTCAGGGGACTTATGATATGTTATCTGTAGAATTGTTTGTTGTTATGTCTTTATTCCTGTTTTTTGTGACACAAGCTGTTAAAATAGCTTAATGATAATAAATAAATTAAATAAATAAAATTTATAAAAGAAAACATTTAATGAAACCCTTACACGACGCGAAAACATCAAAAAATGCAAAGTACATTCATAAAATACCATTAAGTTATAAAATAATCAAGACACAGGCTCTACGTCGTCTCATCTGGTCGCTAAATTATTTATTTTTTCACTGAAATCGGTGTTTTCTGTAAATTGCTGGTTCTCCTTGGAATGACCAATACGCACATTATATAAATATTTTGTTAAATGAAAGACAGGTTGATTATTTGGTACGTAGAAATGTAATGTTCAAAATAATTGCATTTCTATCCTAGTGATCCTCACTGCTTTTTAATTATTTTGTGATGTACAGCAATAAAAAACTTTAAACCATGAAATTTAAAACATCAAATTTTATCACGTTGTAAAACGTCACTGATAACGTTGCTTTTTATGTTGGTATATATGCATATTTTCATCCTATTTATTTCCAAAAATGTTTAATATTATATGCCAATTTTATTAATCTTAATTGTACAAGATCTAAACATTATCAACATTAAGAAAGAATGCCAATTTTAACATTTTTGTTTTTCATCATTCTCTAACTGTACCATGGGCGATTTACCGTAGAAATAACGTGGTTTACTTTTAATCAAGACTCATCAGATACGCTCAAACCCAACATATTTAAAGTCCAAAGAATTAAGATGTCGCAGAGCTTTTATAACCAAAAAATCCGATCAATTCCATCTACATATAGGGAATAGAGAAACCTTACAATGAAGCCATTTTCAAAATGTCATGGCAGTAAATTTAGACAATGACTCTTGTCAATAACACAGTTTGACTACTACTGTGCTGGTGATAACCCGGAACTAACAATTCAACAACATTGGTTGCAAATAAAATGTCATAAAAATACCAAGGTTATAAAATTAACTACGCCAGACGCGCATTTTGTATAATCAAGATTCGTACGAGGCTCTGTTCTGACTGAAAACACATATGTATTGCAATTACATCAATCAGATAATTAAATTATTGATTGATTGAAGTTTAACGTCAATGGAAATATTAAAGCTACATTTAGTACTATCGTGATAAAAGTAAAATACCTTAATGCGAGGCGGCAATTTTTCGTTCATAACAGAAATTTATTGGTTCAAGAATTCAGATTTGATCATTTTCTTTATTCATGTCATTTTGTTAAAATTTTAAACTCTTTAACTTTGCGAACGGCAAAATAAGAGAATATTGGTGCTCTACTCATTTTATATTTTCCACTGTGTTTCTTTATTGAGTGTACTTTTACTTGCATATCAAGTGTGCAGTTTCGTTGCAACAAAGATTTACACCTTCGTTGCAAGAAATACCACAGCCTTGGACTTTGATATCGGATTGAATTTCATCTCACTTCTTTACTTTAATCTTAGCAAGAATGACATTTGCTAAATTAACTTCTATCTTCTTAAACCTAATCCCAGTGCAAGAATGTTAAATATACCTGTACGACTAGTAGTGAAAGCAGAAAAAGGTAATTGTACTTTACAAAACATAAAATAAGACTTCAAACAATAATCATTACAGTTATATCTTAACTTGAGACATTAATCACTTGTGTACAGATTTCCCAAACGTAGTCGAGATCTGGCGAGACCTTTGATAACCAGAATCAGCAGTATAACAAAAACCCACGTCAATAAAATACGCCGTTTATTTGTTTTAATTGGGTCTAGTACATTATCAAGAAGTCTCGTTCTCACTTTGAAATTAGCAAACTGGACCCACAGGTCGACTGGCGCAGATGTGCAGACATTTTTTTCTGTTTTGGCACGATCACAAATCTCTATCTAATCCCATCAGTGTGATGTTCACCGGGGTATCATCTCATCAAGACATATCAACTTATGTAAACACTTACTCGTGAACGACATGATAAGCAGATAACATTTTCCCTGTCAATCAAACGACATCAAATACAGACAAATCATCCATAGGTATATTGTAGTCACCCGATGTAGCAACAATCAACAGCCACCGGAAATGTTTCAATAAAGGGCAGTGGCGGATCCAGAGGGGGGGTCCGGACCCCCCCTTTCGTTTTGACAAGCATGGGGTCTGGACCCCTACTTTTGTTTTAGCATAAGAAAATGACATTTTAACGGACATGTTTTAGGTGTCAGGAAATCGTCAGAATGCAGGATTTTACACCATTTCGTTCAGAGCTTCTGGGGGCCCCAGACCCCCTGCCGTAATACGACCTCTGCGAGGTCGTCATGGTGGCCTTCGGCCACCATGACAAATTTGGACCCCCCCCTTTCATTTGAGGCTGCATCCGCCCCTGAAGGGGCACAGAAAAGATTTAAGAATCACCTTAACCGTCTTCTATTAAATAATGTTGAAATACCGGGTACTTATTCAACAAGAAGGAACTGTTTTAGAATTGTTTACATATGTACCTGGTTTATAAGTTCACTTTTACTGAAATGTAAAAATGCCTTGCAAAAAATTAAGAGTGATCTCATTCCAGCAGTCTGTAGGCTGTGTACCATGCGTTTTCTATTTGATAAAGGTTGTTTTCCATTTTTCCTTTACTTTTATCATTTGAATGAACGTGCGTTTAGCTGTTCTTTTGTTTTAAGAAATATTTGGTAAAAAGTGTCGCTTCTGTTGCTCAGGTTTGAGCACGTGATTTTTCGTTTTGTGATATTCTAATACTGTGATGCATGTCTGCATTGTTGTGGTGTCGTAGTTACAATGAAGATAAGGAATGTCACCTTAATAGGTTCAAGTAGACCACATAAGATTTTATGTTACTGTAGTCTGCAACCAGTAGTTTCTGCTGACGTGTTTGGAAAGCGCCATGCGCCATGCTCCATAAGACCCTGTGTAAATGTTAAAGAATAGGCGCATTGCAGTCGCTAAAAAGCACAATTAGATGGTATTCATAATATAAATTGATACTGATATGCTTATGATATTTATATATTAAAGGTGTCCTTTGTGCCCATTTTAGTATGTATCTTGCAATTTTCAATTAATACAGTTGCAACTAATCAATGATTACACCGACGATACCGCTTTCATAGAGTTCTTAAAACAGTTATAAGACGTTATCAAAGACAAACAGACTTATTAGTTGTTGAATATAAAACGATGCAAAATACCTCTTTCCGATTAATTGTTCACGGTTATCACAGCTAAGATATTGCAAGACTACCTAAGTACTTTTTTAGTTTGTTAGAATGAGATTTTACTGCAGTCACAGCAATATGTTCCCTTTATTTTGATGGGGTGAAGTTGGAGTAAGCCAAAATAACCGGTAAAGAGCCAAGACATTTTACTTGAACTCGCAACCTCGTAAACTCAGTGTTACCAATAAAAGATGATAAAGAGTACAAACACTATACGAACGTAGTCCTTTCTATAATACACAGTTACTAGCCTCCTACTTCGATTAAAGCTTTCTGTAATGAACTATAAACAATGATTACGGAATTGCTAGTCTGAACTTATATTTATCTTTTAATGATTTTACCAACAGTACGTCGCCTTTGCTGGATTTCAGTAATGTTAAGTACACGTGCAACACTGTCCTTAGTAGTTTGTCTAAAAGTATCTATATCTGTGAACTATTTATTATTTATCGGCCAAAAGAAACTTGAATACGAACCTCGTCAAACTTTTTAATACAGTTTATCATAACCTCATATATATTTATTTAAATAAGGAACAATCTTTTTTTCTATGGTTAAATTCAATTTTATTTTAATGGTTGTATCAAATTTTAGTCACGTGTGTCTGTCTTTGTTTCTTACTGTATTTATATGTATCTGATTGTTTTTCTTGTGTTTGTACAGATCTTTGGCAACAAATATCACGTCTGTTGGGTCTGTATTGTGCATTTTTGTATGATGTGTATTGGAATGTCTGTGCTATTGGGATATTACAATTGAAATTTTGGTTGGAGTTCAACTCAACCACTCCAGTAAATGCCCTACTACATTTGTCCTTTCTGTTATTTAAAAAAAAAATTAACATTAATTTGTTGTTCCGTCTTGACATGATTAATTGTGAGGTTTGTGTTTGGTTTATCTTGTTCTTCATATGTTTTCTGACAACGTGTTGTCCGGTACATCAACTCGTTAATATTTATTTGGTTTAATTCTTCAGTTACCTAAATTCACAGAAATATGCACATCCTGTATACTTGAAGACCTTTTAGGAAGTGGGAACAGATACCAGAGAAGCACAGAAACACAAACATGGCGGAATTTTAAAGTTTTAAATTCTAATTTTTCTATACGACAAATGTTATGCGCGATATTTAATGTAATATAATATTTCAAACATTTCGAGGTATGGACATAAATGATCGAGTGCCTAACACGATAAGAACATTTCTTAAAATGTATATTTATTTTTTAGTAATTATGTCATCGTTTGAATTTTTGTTCAAGGTTAGTGGTAACATATTCGTAAAATGCATGACGTTGACTTTTCATTTTTAGATGCAGATGAACCACATTTGTAATAGATATGCTTGCAATCATTTGTATTGTGCGATTTTGTAAATGTCTGATTAGAATATCATTTTCATATAATTTTCATATCTTACAATTTCCTTTAAAAAATCTCTACAAAAACCTTCATAGGAGATTGTAAAGTACAAATAATCTTTGCTTTTCAGGGTGTGCTTGGCGGGCAAGTTCCCACGTCATTAACAGTAGTTGGCACAATGGTCTTGATTGTTCTCAAAACAAACATGTAATACTGTTTTATTAACTTAAACTGTATTTAATTTATTGTACACCCATGTATACAAATCCTGTTAATATGTTGAGTTGCTTGTTAGTGGTTATTATGTAATTTAATATATAAAACTAAAATGTATCATAGATGCTGAACTGTATATTGGTACAAGATAATAAATATTGCCCTTTGTCTTTTTTGTCCACGAAAATAAAGTTCACAATAAAAACAATGTATTTGTTTGAATTTTTTCATCGCTGTCATTTTGTTTTGGGACTACTTTTGAGGCTCATTTGATTGAAGAGTCTTTAAAGGTAAATTGTGAAACTAAACATTTGATGAATTGTGGTGTATTATTTTGAAAATTTTGGTCTGGTGAACACAAGAAAAAATTTCTCGTTTTCACAATATCTCGGCCTTCATCACTGAGAGTGGGGATGGTTCCAGAGCTTTATCAAGTAAGGAATGGTATTTTTTTAATTAATATTTATGTTGACTGGTATTGTACTTTTAGCCTTGATTCTACTGCTTGAGTTTTCATTGCGTCTCGTCTGCTACTTCGTAGTCGTGTTTGCGCTTGAAAGGAACGTCTTAGTCCGTCTGGCTTGCTTTTTGATAGTAGAATAGTATAAGGTCGTCAAATGTTGTCTTGATACCTGTTGGCAGTAACCACGGTAAACAGTCCAATCAAACGAGTATTCTTTTAATTAAAATTGTAAACTGAAAGCAAATACCTGTACGTTCTAATGTTTCAGTCTTAATAGCTATTTTAGGTTTTCGTTATTTGAGAATATATTATATATAGACAAATTTGAATGGCACTAAAGATGTCCGTTGATTGATACCTATTTTTCTTAGTAAGCACTTATAGTATATTTCTTACTAGTTTTTGTTAATGCAGTATAAGGATGAATTTTGTTAACAATGATTTTAAAGAGTATACCGTTAATTGACTGACTTCGCAATAAGAAGAAAAAGGTTTTCAAAACACGTTGAAGAAAATGTGTACCAATAGAGCGAATTATGTGAAAGTCAACACTAGATTAATCCACGCAAATATGCGAATAATGTGTGATAAATAAACAAAAAGAATTGCGTCTGATAACTAGTTATACGTTAAATATCATAGACTGAAATCGTTTAGGTTAGTGTTGGTCCATAATTGACGAACGCTGTCAAAAAACATATCGTGCCAAGCGCATTCATATTTTGAAATTGACAATGTTAAGTAGAAATCGTGACATATAGACGATTAGTGTTATATTTGATTTTTTAATTGATCGGAGTTATCTCCCTGTGACACTGGTCGATATTTCAAGAGAAACTCTAGTTGACTTTAAAAAGTCCAAATTAATCTAGTTTTTTAATTATTTTAATATATGATATATTGTTCCATAGTTAAGGACTTGCCTGCTTGCAATAAATTCAACAAACAAAAAGCGATCTTCATAATTTCTTCTGTATTAAATTGACGAAAATATATAACGAAAATTTCATAATTAGCTTAAACGTAATCTGTAAAAAAACACGTACATACAAATATCGAATCTACGCGAAGAAAAAGAGAGCATATTTCTCATTCATTACTAAAAGGATGGATATACCCGCTTAAGGAATGTTTGACTATGTAATGGGATTTTAATGATATGGCTAAGAATTGTTGAGATTAGAAAAATCAATTAATGAAAGTTTTGTGGAACAAATACTTGACTGGACATATTGTATAGGTCAATATTAAAATATCAATCTTCAACGTCTGATGACCGGCTGCAGTGATAAAATGTGTTAAAATAATTGACCTCAGTTGTACCTAACGTCTGTAATCTACGGATCCGGTTATCGCCAGTAAGGGATAAGGCCTTATAATTATGACCATTTAACACGTTCGAGTGTCCTATAACTTTGATGAGGGTAATAATCTTTTCATTATTGTCACTTACAGTACGGAACGTGATGGGGTTGTAAGAAAAGGTGTTTTAACAGTAAAATCAAACCTGTTCACAAAGATACCGAGTACTTGTAATGTATTTTTGATGTTCGAAAACAAATTTGATAAAAATGTAGGGCATACATTTATCTGCTACATGAAAATAACTGGCTATCATGTCATGATGACTATATAAAATTGGTGTTTTATTTATTTATTTATTTGTTAGTAGATTTTTCACCCAAATGTCAAATGCAGTAATATATACCTTATAGGTATTTACATATTATTGTCTGTTTTGCTAAAAAAAGAAGAAATTCTTACGATACCTTAATTTCTGCTGCATTTAATTAACGAAATAATATATGACGGGAATTTCCTAATTATCATAAACGTAAAACAACGCGTACATACAAATTTACAAATTTCGAATGTACGAGAAGAAAAAGAGAGGAATTAGAAAAAACATTTTAAAATCCGGAAATTTTTTTTCTAAGACTAGCCGTACCAAGCCATGCAAACGTGGCTAAGCAAGTAAGGATTAATTGTATTTAGGTCTATATTAGCCCTTGAAGACCAATGGCCATGCACACATGACTTATCCTTACAATTTATTTTTTTAACCAGGAAAACAAACTATTATAATATAATATTATAATATTATAATGAACAAATTATTATATTTTTCATTAAATATGGTGTAAATGATTGTTTAATACAATGTATGTGTAAAAACTCTTGATCTTTACTATTTATACTGGGCTTAAAACTATGCATGAATATAACAATAACAAAATATAATGTAATAAATAATTCATATTTTGTTTTGGTCAATTTGTCATAAAGTAACACAAGAGACCCTTTTTTTCAAACGCCAGTGTAATTTATTTATATTGACACTCAATGACTAAGGCCATTCGTTGGTCAGTCTGTGTCTAAATTTATGACAAGAAACACCGTCATATGTATCGTTGCATAATCTTCTAGACTTGTATATATATATATATATATATATATATATATATATATATATATATATAGCCATGAAACTGATGAATTCATTCGAAAAACATCTATAAAATAAACTGTGTTAATCTTCAAAACATACACATGTAAAAAAAACGAAAATTTAGTAAACTACGGGATTTAACACCTCAAGGTAACATTCAACAATGTCATTGCTTACATTCCAAGTACAGCTAGGAGTAAACAATCATGTAAACAAGAAATTGACATGAGGTTCACATAAAACAGAACTGTGGCCTCTTGTGCTAATTTAAGTTATTTGCTTAACTTAAGTTTAATCATGTTACTGCGATCTTTTGACAAACTGGTTACCTTTCGAATGTACGTCAATGTGCCCTTCTGGATTTTAAGAACAAATAGTTATGTTAGAGAAAACTAGTGTTCACAATAACAGTAACAAGCTTATTTCCAAGTTGAGACTGAACTCGAAATTGGAATTTACATGTACATGACATTTATTATTATTATTTTTTAAAAGTATATTAATAATTAACTGTATTCATTAAATTTTAATTCCTTAACTCTATTTGTATTTATTTGCCTTTATACAGATCGAGCATCTGAGTCCACTATTTCCGGAAACGGCCATAATTATTTTACCGGACAGGTACAACTATTGGCCAATGTTGAATTACCAGTAATCAAGAAACCTAACACTGTTGCACTATAGAATCCAGAAAGTAAGTCGAGTTCACCTTGAGGTCTAAATAAAACTAAACAAAGTTTGTGTAAAATGCTCTTTTATAGCAAAAACGTGTTATCTTTTTTGAAATAATTAGAGATTTTGAGATTTTAGATTTAATTTAAAGGCAATCAGAAAAAAAAACGTGAACTATAAGTTCACATTAATAAGTTAAGAAGTGGCCTCGGTGAACGAGTGGTTAAGTTCGTTAGTCTGCTATTGATCATATGTCCTGTCACCACTGAGGTTGCTGGTAGGGTATTCTCGACTCTAGTTTTAATCGACAACGATACCTGGACATTGCTGAAAGTGACGTTAAACACCATCCAAACCTAAACACAAAGTCATAGACCCCCTCTCTTAAACTGCACTATAATAAACGCCGTAAGTGAACCGTGAGTTCAGTCAATAAAGAACTTTATAATATATTTTCATAATACTAGTTTGCTCTCATACAAATGATCGAGGCATTAAATCTGACTTTCGGAAAAATATGATTGGTAATATAACGACAAGATCTCTTCGTGATTATAAAGACTTTAATGAATCGTCTAGTACATCATCGTCTAACTATCTCCAAAGGGAGAAAAATGTTTTATAAAACGCATAGTTGCACTTTGTAAAGGTGATACAAATCAATAAAATTGAGTCTATTAGAACATAAAATAACAGACAACACCCATATATCAAGAATACTTGAAAGCATAATAGAGTGCATGTACGTTGCACCGTAAACCACTCATGTCGCCATAGTATAAATTAGAATGTACCAACATTTCTACTTATACTCGAGCATATTGGTATTTGTTTATCGAAACAAATTTTCTTTTTGGAATTATACATTATTAATTTTTTTAAAAGAGATGCATTTTCTCTTTTCTTTTTCATCGAAGGACGGCAGCCCTCAGATGAGGTGACAAGAAAATGCACGTTTCGTAAACGTAAACAATCTGTTTAGCCTTGTTTTTGTAACATTGTGACGTCATGGTGTTACCTTCCAGCGAGGTGAGATTGGCCCGTCTCACGCTATTAGAGTGAGATGTACAATACCGAACGTAAAGATCAAAGGTATATACGGCAAAAAAGCGATTATATATATGATAGAAATAATTGCGTAATATGAAAATAATCTGCAATAAAAAGCAGTCTTTTGGTAATATAAATTTCGATAGACGTTGTGTCTCGAACATGAGTTTGTTTGATTTGTTCGTCTGACAGTTCCCGTGTAAAATCGGTATATAACCCTCACCAGTCGGCAAGCAAACCAACTCTTTAACACTGCTACATATTTCTCTGTATTATTCCAGATAACCCATAGTTGCACATTTATTGCTTATAAAATTAACAGGTTAAAATTTTTACGTAAAAACCAAAGTCGATAGATACGATTTATAAGACTACAAAATATGCTATAAAAGGGATTTCGATAATTTTAGTAATAATTAGTAATTGGAAAGCATTTGAATTACATCAATTTAAAATAGTTTTTTGACATTTGCAATTATAATAGTGCACAATTCCCAGTTTTAAATATAAAGCAATACGGGAGACATGCCATCAGTTTAAAAGTGGGATGTTTTAAATTCAATTCTTTGGTAAAATGTTTGAAACAGTATTCATTTTCGACATTAAAGAGACAAAAATCAATTAACAAGTTTCGCTTCTTATGTTCAAATGTGCTAGATAAGAACATATTAAAAATTAATTAGAACTTGAACATGTCTCATTAAATTTAATTAAGATAAATTTGAACAAAGTAGCTACATACCTGAATACACATTGCATTATGTGTCGGTATAAATGAAGAAAGTCTTTGATAAATTCATGATAAACCTTAAAACTTGAAATGAAAAAGTCCCGGCCTTGTCACCTTCCTGTAGAAAACATCTAAAGACCCGAAGAAAGACAAGTATTTTATACTCAGGTGTATTAATTACAGGATTTTATGTTTGATGGGAGTTTAATCAAATTACTATTGATTGGATGGTAAATATTGATATCAAATAAACTTGTACCAGTAGCAAAACTGATTTACGGAGATTTATCTCAGACGGTTAACAGGAGATGATAGGTTGACAATCGTTCTACCTGTTGTTATTGTAGTACTGATGTAGTAATAGATAAGGAACCAGTCTAACGCGAGATCTGATAAAAGAAAAACATCTTCAAACTCGGTCACTGGAAAATAACTGATGCTCATTAAGTACTTAAAACAATCAAAGATATAAATCTAAAACAAAAAGGAAAATGTTTGATGAGTTTTGAGTACATGTACTGTTGTTTTCACTATTAGATTCAGAACGAATTAATGAAAAAAGGAACATGATACATTATTTCACATGTAGGCCGTCCGTTGAGCTTGGAATTCGCCTAAATATCTTATGTACAATGTGGGAGAAAATTAAATTTTCCATGAATTAACATACCAATGCATTGACGGTGATATTTGTCGTGACATTTATCTGAAAATCAGTGGGTCATGTTCAAAGCTTGCTTTTTTTTATTTATTTGCGTCAACTTATACGTGTGGTAACCTTTATTTTACTTTCTGTTTTGGTATGCCTGTTCTTTATTCAAAAGCACTCCAAGGAAGAGCTTAAAAGGTGTAACAGAAGACAAGAAAAACAGTTTCGTAGAAATGAACCACTACGACGCTCACACTGAATTGTAACATTTATAACGAATGAATCAGTAATCAATTTGTCAAAACAGATATAAAGTCGTCTACTCAATGCAGACATTCAAATAAAACATTGACGACTACTTATCTGAATTAGACAACAGCAATTAATTATCAATATCATATCTTATCTATTTTATTTAATGGTTTTGAATCAGATCAAGTTAGATTTTATATTTTTGTTGTATTTTGTTACTGGTTTGAATTCGATCAGCGCATAAGTTGATAATTCTCAGATTGTGATTGTTTTGTTTAAAAAAGGTCTTTCATCAATTTCCCAGCAATATCACGGTCTACAGTTTTTTAAAGGAAGTAATCAATAACGACTAGAGAAGGGCGCACCTTGCACGTATCCGGACTCAAAGAGTGAGAACATAGCAATAAACAATACATATAGTAAATATAAATAACAATCTAGACCCCTTGGTCCCATTTTAAATAAATGTTGTTTGCAAGTTACTGTCTCGCAATGACAAAGTAACTTATTTCACTCAAATTTCATTTTGTTTAATTATTAACCGCTATTCTTCTATTTAAGAGTTGGTTGATATCAATGGACCATGTAATCAAGAACATGCTACAACCTATTTTTGAAAAAAGAATAACAAGAAAAACATCTAAATATATCAAAGCTGAGGCCAATGATCGCTATTTACATACAAGAAAAACGAAAAAACACATTCCACGAACTTGTAAAGAATAAGATAGGTTAGCAACACCCGTCTTTCATGTGTAAATTTATTAAGACAGTCCGGAAATAGTGGACTCCGAGGCTCAATCTAAATAAAGGCAAATTAATACTCATTGAGTTGGGATATGTAGATCGTAGTTATCGACCAACTGCTGATCACGTCAAAACACAGAAGTGAATACGATTTTAATCAGCGAACTCTGTTGATTTTCCTTATAATATGTAACATTTGTATCATTGATAGCTCAATTTTATACTTGAACTTTAACGTTGTTTCTAGCATATATGCCTAGTGTACCATTTATTCCTTGAAGTTTCTATCACTGCCTTCAGACAGAAACTGTTTATGGTTATATGTTCAAACTCTATTTACACTGAACACTTAGTATTCACTGACATTTCTTACACAAATTTATTTATATTTTTAGTCATACTATAATTATTTTTATGTGATCGTCTGCCAATCTCCGTGATTCGAATTTTACATTCCGCTAATTCATGATGTCAATCTTTCTTTTAACATACCACTTAGATCGCCATGTGGCCGGCGACAGCCACAAAATCCTACTGCTGTTTATAAACATTGTCGCATGTATCATGACAAAATTTACCCCCTGGCTTTTGCTCTTTTAAACAAATGTTCGTTCATTATCTGCTATAAAGATGTGGGGGTATGTTTGACTGATAACTGAAGAGTTTCGGACTTCGCGGAGGTACAGTGACTGACGTGAAGGTCATAGGTCAAGTACAAGTACTATATAGTGATGCTAATGTCATGTCCATGAATAATCAAATATGTAATTAAATAATGTAGGAGTAGAAGTAATTTTTATGAACATATTTGATATTTTGCTGGATCTACATCAAAATTATCGGTGATAACATGACCCCACTAAAACGATAGAATTTGTTTTTGTAACAGTAAGTCATGGACTATTCTTTATTGTTATACAAACAAACTTTGTTCTAGTTTGTGTTTTTATGGCGGTTTTATAGCAAGTTTAACAATGCTAATAAATATAGCTTAGTTTAATCTCCGACATTTTCTACGTCTGCCCCCTTTAATTTTTTCTACTTAACTTGACACCATCAATAACAAAGAAGAGAAATACAATCATTAAAACAATAAAATAAAAATAAACTTAGAAATGCGACGACTTTTTTTTAGTTTTCTAAGGTTTCATTAGGGTTAAAAGGCTCGCCTGTTACGTCACTATGAAGCGTTGTGTCTACACCTTAAAATAAAGATAAAGTATCTGTAGATAATACGTTATTTACAGAAGTTAGTTATTGTAGCGAATTTTATTCGTTTTTAATGGCTTAATTGTTTAACTTTTATCACTTTAATTCAATTTAAATAAATCCAACATCATTTAAACTTTAACGTCATTTAGTTTTCATTGTATTTTATATCCAAAGCGATTAGGGCCACCAACAGACTACATAATAGTGGAATTTAATTTGTCATTTTGATAGCGAGGTTGGCATATTTTCGCGGGAGCACGAAATCGAGAATGAAAATTCGACCCAGTGGGTGAAAAATGATCAAAGATGTAACTTAACCTTCAAGGTATTTGCTTTGGCGATATTTGATGATGGACACCTACAATCATTTACCAACGCCTTCATTTCCGCTGCAGTTAAAAGCTTAATTCTTTGGTGGATGTTCATGTATTGCCTACATAAAGTAGTAACTCCAATGATACTGGCAGAGGGGCTTAGTGCTCGACACACACAACTGCGAGGGTCTTTCTCGTTAGGTTAGGTTATTTTACGGAAGGCCTTGCTGTGAACCATAGTGGGTAGCGTGTTTTTAGACTTCCACGCTACATGCACCATTAAGACCGCTTTATAGTATTGGAGTAGGTTCATGGTAGCCGCTATACAGTCTAAATTCTGCGTCGCTAAAACTCCATATTTTTCCGGTGGAAGTAAACAATGTCCCCGTTGTTACATCTATTTTTTCGGTCGATTCAATGTTTGTTAACTTGTTCTTGTCCTGAGTATAGCTAAAATATATAATATGTTTGATGGACAAACAAACATTCATGTCTTGTAGCCCTTTGTTTAGTCCATTCCAATTATAATCCAGAGACTGAAACAAAATAAACTGTTTTTAGGAAGACAATAAACAAAAAACTTCATGTATAAGCATTTCCAATTTCCGGGTTAATCACTTAGCTTCTTATAATTAGTATTGTCATAAGCACAAAGAACTGACTAAAGAAACATAAACGAAAAGTGCACTGCAATGAATTACACTAGCCTCCGTAAATTTAAGCATTCTTTGTCGAGCGGGTCAACACTGAGGTTGCTTGTTCGAATCTCACTGCCGGTATAGTGTGGTCGACTCCAAGCTTAATTGACAAGGATTGCCAGATTTTATACCGAAGGTCGGAGGTTTTCAACGGGAACTACGGCTTTCTTTTTAAAAGAAAAATGGACGCCACGATATATCTGAAAAATTATTGAGATTGACGTTAAAACCATGCATATATTTTCCTTGTTAGCTTATCGTGAAAGCCATGTATTAAATTTTAAACAAAATTAAATGCTTTAATATACATACTCTACAAATTTCAAACAGAAAACAAGATTCTCACTAAAAACCAAACTTTACAGCACGCGCAATCAACGCAGCTCTATAGGGTATAATTATTTTTTTAGTTACGTTTGTTTGTTTGAATGGTATTTAACGCCACATTCAGCTATTTCCTGGCGTCTAGTTTTTATAGGGCGAGGAAGCTGGGGAATCCGGAGAAAACCTCCGACCTTTTGTAGGAAAACTGGCAATCCTTGTCAATTAGGATTGGAGTCGAGTACACCCTGCCTGCATTGAGACTCGAACCCACAACTTCGTATTGTCAGACCACGTGATCAATAGTAGACGGACTACCTTAACAACGCGGCCACTTAGGCCCCTATTTTTAGTTACGATTGCTATCCTTTATACATAGGATTTATTATAATTGCGAGTTTCCCTGAACCTTTGCCACAACGTATGCATCGTGTAAATATTAAAAGGAAAAATGAGGTAGATTCAAGTTCCAAGTAAAATACACAAATATGTTCCATTACAAAACTCTTTTAAAGGTCTTTAATTTACTGCACACAATTTATGTTTCTTAAGATAATTAAGACGTGACCTCTTTCTATTTCTAACTTCTTGCAACATTTTCATTCATAAAGTAAATAAGGAATCTGATTCCAGTTAAAAAGTACACAGAGCAAAGAACTTTTTGTACTTCCCATTTGTTGTAAATAATACATAAAATGTTATATATATACCAAATACAATTTATATCGCAACGTTACATCTGCGGATAATTACAAACACCATCGTTTGGAGTATAAAGTGGAGGTCGGTCTTCAACAGATCTGCCTGGAAACAGACTTGATATAGTTTCTATGTCAAACAAATAAATTACCGTCTTCCATTACAGCAGATGTAATTATCTGTATTTTATTTTCTGTGATTTGCCACACAGGGCGCAAAATAAAGATTTTCCTTTTATTGACCGTATTTTAATTAAATACTGACATACAAACAACAGTGGTCGTTGCTACATTTCAAATCTGCCTAAGAATTCTGATAGTTCCATATATTTCTATCAAATGTTAGAAAATAAGACACAATAAATTATTAAGGTCATGTTAAAAAAATACAAAAACACAGTTAACAAATGAAAATGCATTCTAGTCACTTTAATGCTTTCAACTATAAAGCCATTTCCGGTTGTATTCGCAGAATAGAGTATATTAATTGCTAACGTAAACTTTAAAACAAGGAAATCTAAAAGATTATAGATTGGCTAACAATAATCAAAAAGTTAACATGCAAATGTCATCCGCTGTCTCATACACATTAAAGTTGAGCACTATGCTGAATTAGTTATGACTTTGCTGAACAATGTCTTTACGTTCAACATCATTCAAACAAACGAACAAACCAATCATGATTTCATCTTGGGAGAATGTATTGTAATGTAAGCTTCCATTGAAATATAACAAGGAAACCTACCAAACAACAAGAGCCGAAAGTTAAAAAAAGGATTCAGACAAACAAATACAGCACGTAACAAAACCTGAAAAACACAAAACAGACAGTTAGTAACCAGGAACTTAATGAAAAATATGCATACACTTATTTGGTTCGGACGAGTAAGCTGCCTCTAATTAGACGTACATGTAAGTCTAGTTACTCGATATCACGAGGAAAGACACTCAGCACAGATATTTGATCGTATTTGAGAGGTGGATTTCTCATAACGATTGATTAAGTCACATTGATAGTCACAGAACTTCTGAAGGGATAACATCAACTTAGTTACAACAAGCCCCTGTTTGGGTAGCTGAATAGTCAACACCAGTTTCGAGTTTACAATCTCGGAATACTGATCAAGAATAACATATAAGTTGTGTTATGCAAACATCTTAATCCAGTCTGGAATGTTGCAAGTCGTGAGTCTAATTTATAGTTTTCTCCAGTCTATTTCAAGAGCAGGCCTAAATTAGAGGATGACCTGAGTGTATTTTTGGTGTCTTGAATTTAAAGCTTGCTCGAATAATTTAAATCCATACAGTCATTAAATTTGGCACTGTTCAGTAACAATACATAACCAATACAGCTAAATGTGAAATTAACGGTCTGGACCAGTGTCTTTTCATTTTTAAGCAGTCCTTCAGTGTAAACAAAAAGGTCAGCGAGGACAAGAGCACACGAGTACCATAATGTCCAAAGTCTGTTGAAAAATAAACGTGAACCAAACATGGAAATATGTAGTCAATTAAAACGAAATAAGAAAAAAGTATCGGAGATATCTAGGTGTGATCATAAAAATATAAGTCAAGGACAGAGAAAACCATGTTTAAACAAAAGCGCCGACAACTAAAACTAAAAATTAAGTGGCACACACGAACCCCAATAAAACCGGCAGTAGGTCCAATACTCATAAAGGGTGAGCAAATCCTGCATCGTCGTATTACCCAAATTAAAATCTGATAACCAATCATATCCGGTGGTAGTCATAATTCAGTTAGAAGGCGGGGAAGTAGTAACAACAAACAACAAATTAACAGTCATTTGTGACACCGATATTCTGTAACAGTCAACTAAGTCATGATGCCGACGTAAAATATTTTAAGCGATAACTTCAATCTTGCCACTGGTAAGTGGCTCTTCTGTAGGTCGGCACCCTGTATCAATGAAATCTTTATACGAAATACCGGTTCTTGAGTACTTAGTCAATTGGAAGATGTATACTCCATATGCATGTCCTGCTGGTATGCTGCCACACAAAAATGGAAAATGCACAATAGGAAAATTAAAGTCATCCGGTTTGTCGTAAATTTGGTTTTCAACCGAGTTTTTGTCATTTTCTAGATGTAGGTGAAGATATGAGGCAGACCTAGCTTTCTCTGTATTGTCCTTAATTTATAGTTTATTGGTGTAGATCCGATTAACATAGTCACCAAATATTGGAGTATGCAATGAAAGCACGTTATCTATATAGCGGAACGTAAAATGGAAGGAAAGGTCTAACTCTTTGTCCTTAATTGGAAAAAGTCCTAGTATAAAATCAGCCTCATAGGAACGTCAGCAAAAAGATCATAGTTGGTACCCAAAGGAATGTCGACGGTTTGTTGTAAAACATGACCACCAAACATGACAAATATAATTAAAAATAAGTAAAATATATAATGGTTTTGAAAAGGTTTTTTTCGCATTTTTAGTATCATCAACACTTTATTTATGCCACCCTTGGAATAACCTTTTTGTCACTGGCTTATTTCAGAGGCCCTTTTTATGGCCGTTAAAATTTTGGTCAAGAGTTTTGTAAGTTTGGTGCTGTTTGTATTGATTTTTTGTAGTTTTGATATCCGATACCAGGAGCGGAGATCACAATACTCGACTTTGATATAGCCGATTCATAATTTCAAGAATCTCAAGAAGAGGACCCTATCCCAATTCAAGTCAATATCAGAACCCCATTCAAGTATATTTACAATAATATAATTTCGTAACAAAAACATAGCTGTTTAAAATCAGGTCATACGAATTAATTGCCACCAGTAGGTTAACCCCTCTAATACTTTAACTTGTTGGATTACTCTAATACTTAACTTTTTAAATTAATGTTGAACTCAAACTTGTTTGGTTCCTCTCGTACTCTAACTTGTTTGATTCCTCTCATACTCTAACTTGTTTGGTTCCAATTATACTTTTATACTTTAATACGTTAACTTGTTTGATTCCTTTTAAAATTTAATTTGATTGTTAACTTGTTAATATGACGCTTTTGACAATATTCAGTTTGATTTCGCTCATATGTCTATCAAAATGCTTACTACCTATTTGCTCATACGGTATTAATACGGTATTAATACGATTGCAGTTTAAAAACAATAATACCTGGCACACGATGGCACTCAAACTTTAAACCGACACATTTGGTAGCAACACGACTACATCACAGATAGAAGTTTTAACTCAAGAACAAATTAGAAAGACAAGAAAATCAGAAGCTAACGAGGCGTAATTAAAGATCAAAAGCCATAGCAGAAAGATAAAACACGAAAGCAGATTACAAATTTGAATATGATTATGCAAATTCGTGAAAAATTTCGAGATAGAAACTTATGTTTCTTTTACCAAATTAAATTATACATTACTGCATAACCCAACACTTACAAGCTCTCGTGAGGTTCAATATACTTTAAACATTTCTGACAACGATATACCTTGAATTATTCCATAATCAACATCAAACGACCACAAAAACAAAAAAGATATTCTTATATATTTACAGCAACGTTACACTCATAGACGAACTAGATATTCAGAGGTGTTTAATAAACGGCATGCGTAGATGTTTTGCCATTTTTATATAGAAGATTATGGGCTATAAAGTAGGTACTGAAGACAATATTTGTGTGCTTTAAGACGATACATAAGAAAAAAGTAAAAAAAAACATAGACGATATCAAAGGAAACGCAAAAAATATTTTCCTAAACATTTTACATTAAATTCACTTTTTATAAATATGAAATATTAAAAACGCAGAACAAACATCATAGTTGACATTCGTCGGTAGGCTTGTGAATATTTATCTGTAGTTTCAAGGTTATACAAAAATTTGTAACGTTTCAGTAATCCTTTTCCATTATTAGATTACGAAGACGCGCACGTAAATATCATGGTAGCCAATGTAGCAATGAGACCTCAACCTCGTGTATGCTTTTCTTACAAATCTATATTGTTACAATCTAGTGTCGTGTCATCTGATTTCAATTAAAGTTTTATCCTAACAGTCCGTAGAAGAATGACAACCGTGGTAATATATATAATAATGCGCACCTGCTAACGTAACATGCAGAAGATTAATATTACATGGGTAAAAACCGTGTTAATGTAATACTACAAGAAAATGAATCTTTTAATACTTTCATACTTTAATGTCAACTTTGATAAGTGTGAAGGTATTAAAGAACTGCTATTTTTAGGGATGATGTTTATGCCTTCAATATATTTCTGTCAAACGGTAATGAAATGCAAACTTCAACTGATTTACAAAAACTGGCATAATGTTTCTTAAACAAAACTGTACATTTGATTTAACTGACAGGGATTTTTCATTTTCCTACCAAAAGTCAAGGATTTTAACCAGTTAATCCGGCTTCTTTCCTAATAAAAAATAAAATTAGACGTCGTGATACAGTTGAAAACGGCACGTTAAACCCAATTTAAACAAACAACTAAATTGAATACAATGGCTTTCTGATATTAACTATTATTTATGAAAAAGAACCATACGAGGAAGCAAAGACGCACTGGACCTTGAATTGAAATTTGTAAACAATTATCTGCGATGTGATACAGCAGAAGTTGTAATAGCTATAATTCAAGTATAGTATCAAACATATAAATTATTGTATAAATAGACTGCATAGATTTTGTCTGTTTTCAAAATTAAGAACGCGGTACGTCGTCGATGATTACGCATTGATGATGCGAAAACTCCCCATTCATTGGAGACGCAACTTACATACGTTGTCGATGTGTCGTCTGATTGTTGGCTCCTAATATATTTATTCATACATTAAAGTGTATCTCAAATGCTGATACAATAGTACTTGGTTGCAAAACATAACGCATTGAATTTGCTGGATATTCGTCGGGATATATAAATTCATCAAATCTTTAGATACAGAGTAAAAATGCTATCAAAGAATGATCAGAAAATGATTGTTAACAATTTTGATGTAGTTTTAGTATTTTTAAACCGATGTGCACACTTGATTAAACTGTCCTACTAAGGACAAAATAAATACACAAGATTTGAAAGGCGATTAAGCTTCGGGAGACGATAATAATATAAACGAATATATAAAACATACTATAATCACATAAAGTTAGTTTCCATGGTTTGAATAAAATTCGGTTAATCTATTGTACAAAAAGTCGGTAATAGATGCAACAGAAGTGCAAGATAATTTCTGGAATACATAAAAAATTCCCACGTTTTCCTAAAATAACATTGTACGAGATGACATTTAGTTGGATGGTTATTTAAAAAAAAAAGTAAACTTATGGAGCGCATTTTTGTTGTATGAAGGTTTGAAAAATTATATTCTTAGATGAATAGCTAAAATTCTGTTAAAATAAATCACGATTAGTCTAGTTAATTTGTTACTAAATTTTTTCATCACAAATCAGTTACATACATATTATATTAAAGACCAATTTGTTTTTACTATTTGTTATTCCTTTGTTAAACCAAATCAGCTGCACCCAAAATTTTCAAATTCAAAAGAACACATAGATAGTATTGATTTCTTGATTCTCTTGACTGTTATTCCCATTACCATTCTCATTTCTATATAATCCTGCTGGCCACGTAATAGCACGAAGCCTTAACATAATGGAAAACAACCATTTTGTTACTACTTCATAAGAAACCTATATATTTCGATCCAAATACATGAACTGGAGATATGTGAGATGCTTTTGAAGTTGTGATCAACAGTGGAAAAACGTAAAATATAGGTGGTAGTAAATACATAGAACGCTTAAAGAGAATAAGGTCGTTATTACTTCAAATCGATACGAAATGTATTTGGTTTAGGTTGTTTCAGCTGCCAATGCTCATATTAAAATCTGATAACGGAACTCTGTACTTTTAGTCCGTTTGCTAACCCTAACAACTGTCAAAAACGACGTTAAGACAAACTGTAAAAATGGTTACTATATAAACAGTGTAAATAAGTATATATTGTAAAATTCGAGATCTTTTAGACTTCTTAATATCTAGCGTAATGGTGTGAAAACCTTTTACTAATCGTCCTATTTATTGCTTTCGCTCCTTCAATTACTGAAAATGACTTTTCAATTTTTAATAAAACGAAAAAAGAGATGACTTCCAGTAAAATTTCGATATTTTCCCGTGTCCATATTCCTGGAGGATATATATAACATCTTATAAATTATGACAGGGATTGCAATTTTTATAGAAATTCCCTTGAAAAGAGATATCTGCTCAAAGAAAAGTTGTTAAGATTTCTGACAGTCTAGTTAAGGTAAAAACTACATGTTTCTGAATTAGTTGATTGGTATGGGGTATCTGTCACACTGATGGTGACGGAAAATCTTAAGCAAAAAACAGGTGTCCACTCTCCTTCGTGATCTAACACCGATTTGTAAATCAACATATAATTAACATGTCGAAACACTTGATAACACCTTTTTAGAGGTTCGTGTTGTGTTAATGAGGTTTTCAGTAATTTCGTATTTTTCTCTTTTAATGACGCATCAGTATCGTTTGGTTATATTAACCCAATATATCTGTAGGTATATTGTCAAATATATACGCAGGTATCTTGATGTGAACTGATGGTCGCATGTGGTGTGTGCATTATTTTCTATAGCGCTCGTATAGCATGTATAAGAGGTTTTATAATAAAAAAAATTAATGGCAATTTAAACGTAACATTATTGATATTTAAATAATAGGCCGAAAAAACACTAAGAAAATGACATTGTAATAACACAACGGATGCTTAAGAAAATTATCATAACAATTTACAAAATAGCGCCAACAGACCTATAAAAATATTTTCATTGTTTAACTGCGTCAAAGTTGAGATCTATTAAATCCTTTGGTATATCCTTTCATGTTATATGTTTCAGAATACTAAGATTGACAATGTCAGATGTTCTGCAAAGATTGCTTCACCTAATGTGATGTCAGTTGACGTCGCTATGTGCAAGTCCAGATGTTCAGATTTTCAGAGATGCTTAGCTTTTCTTATTAGCTTCACATAATGTGATATTAGAAAATCCGGTCAAGTTAGCTTTGACTGCTGGATAGTGGTTTTACTATATGTGATTCAGAAGTTCTGAAACGCCATCACCCATTTAATAGTCAATATTTCAAAAGGTTAGACAAAGGTGATGTTAGATGTTTGGAAGGTGTAAGTTATGTAACTATGTAAACCTACTTAAGTGATGTAAATTAAGAATAATCATCACCTATTATGTTGTGAAGAAGTTAGCGTCACCTTATGATGTGTCAGATTTTCTAGATGAGAAAGTTTCATATAATATTATGTCAAATGTGCTGAGTAAAATACCTTTACTTATGTACTGCAAGATGTGATGGAAGTGATAGCATACACATTTAAATATTATATTATCAGATGTAGAAGGTTTAGCGTCCCTTAGTGTAATGTCACATGTTCTGAAGGTTCGCCACCTCTGTGACATCTGATGTTTGGGGTTCTGTGTTTTATTGATTTTATTGTAAGGGTTCTGTGGAGGCAACTTTTACTCTTTGTTATATCTGATGTTCTATAGATTGAGCACCACCCAATGTGACGAAGGGCATGGAAAAGCGACCTCGATGCTGTAAATCGACAGTCGTGTAACGAAGATGGTACACAATTGTCAATTGAGTTTGAGATCACAAAATAAAAGGGATAACGGTTTAAAGGTAAGTTTCGTTAGAAAACCACGCACGTAGGAACAAAAGATAAAGGTAAACTACCTTGAGTTTTATCAAAAAAATTCTTTTTAAATACATTATATGGTGTAGACTAGACACACAAAAAAACAAACACACAAACACTTTTTATGATTTAATTCGTATCGCCGATCATAAGAAATAAGTCTATTACCAGAAAGCCTCTTTTCTATTGCATTTGTGTTATATAATTATTTTTCTCATGATTCGCTTAAATGGAGATTATAGCTATGTAATGATTCAGCGCGAATAATTCATATTTTAAGGACCTGTAATTAGGATTTCATTGAAAATGCTGCCTTTAAAATGATTAAGTTCGAATTTTGATGCCGTGAACAGATAAAATATTATTAAGTTAAAGAATATATAATATTTAATATTTCTATAAAATATATTTAACAAATCATTGAAAATTGCTCAATATTTTTATATTTGCTGGCATTAAATTATGGTTTAAATTTAAGTTTCTACTTTCTCAGGGGTGAAAAAGTTTTTACACACATTTTTGTTACTTTTTCTTCTGTTTAATAAAACAACTTAAACGGTATAAGGTAGGATGTAGAGGTTTACGTTTGATTATTTTGTTTCATATGATGGTAACATGTGAAGTTCTAAGAACCCCACATAAATCTTAAGTTGGTTGAAGTGAGAGAAAAGATGTGCAGTTTTAAATAAACCCCACTTCAATCCGTATATTACTGAATTAAAAAAAAGAATAAATCGTTTCTCTTTCATATTAATGGCACAGCTATTTAAAATTATATTGTATTCTCACCGGTATTAATTTAGGATAAGAATAGCAAACAGGTGTTCGAGGTAATAGTTACCTAATATATAGGTTAGATAATATCGGTAGTTAGAAAGATCTTTCTTTTCTAGGTGATAGGCTTCAAATCACGTCTGACTTGATTCAAATAATACAAATGTAAAACTTATGAATGAAAAATCAACGTAGTAACACTTGTCATCGTATTTATGCATATTATATAGTAAAAGGATTTGACAATCCAAGGATTGAAAATAATAGGTAATTTATGACACGCATATCTTTTGAAAGAAAATGTTACAATTGTGCATGTAGACATAATTTATTGCTTGAGATGATCGACAAGCCATTGTCATATTTGAAGAGAAAAGAACGTCAAATAAGGGCTTAGTTCACGCAAACTATAACACCTGTAAACGTTTCGAGCCGTGAGATAGATGCCAATAAGTCTTTTGGTGATAATAAGTATAGATTTGTTATGAAGATTTCTCACAAGATAAAGAGTAAACAGGAAATAGCATCATTGTTACAATATACATGAACATAAGTTATACAGTTCAGAAATATTAAATATTTTATGATTTCTTAAAAGATATAATAAAAGTGGTAAAAAATAGTTTGTATTTAAACATTTTAAAATGTCTGCTTATTGTGTTTATTGTCTGATTTATTATTGGGTTACGGTGGCTCACTTTTTTATTTGTTTCTGTTTTCTTCTTTGTGTCCTATGGCTTTCGATTTGTTTTTCTAGCCTTCTATTAAAGATTTTGGTTTTGTATTTCATTTTGTTACATGTATATACCAACGACAATCAGTTCTGTAATGCATAGGACCTGTTTAACTGTGCGTTTTAATTCATTATAAGATGTAAAGATAAACGATTCTTTTAGTTTCATTATTCACTTATTATTTATTGAAATGTGCACACACAAGATACCTTAGAAATGTAGTATATCACTAGGATGGTAAAATGCTAAAAAAATGTGTAGCAACACACCAACGGCATTTTACGAAAAACATACTCCTTTTATAAATTTTTACTTTCCGGATGGAAAATTGTTATGTCTTCGATAGGTCTATTGTTCTCTCGGATTATGTTATCGAAAGGTGTGATTGTATTTTCGGTAGGTTTGAAGGGGGTGTTCCCGGAATGCCAACATTTTAAAAATCACATAATTAAGTTTTGTTGTTTTAGTGGTTACAAAGGGGTACAACAAGGGGTGTAGGGTTAATCATAGATAAAATAACCTTTTTTACAGAAAAGGGTGAATTTCAAAATTGTAAAATTACATGTATTTAGAACTTATTATTATTATGTTATTTAGGTAGAAACGAATAATAAATAAATTAATTAATATTTTAAGCTTCACACTTAATTTTGTTAAAAATGTGAAAATTAACAAATTGATTATAATATAATGTATGAATTGCTATACTAGTAATTATAAGTATAGTAAGTATACCAAGCTGCTTAATTCAAGAATACTAAACGGTGACTACTGCTTACACTTTCATGAACTGTCATTTCGAAATATGAGTTCTCCAAGCCGTAACTGACAAGCTTTGGGTTCTTGGTACTCACCCTGAATACTTTTAGCGCCATTCAAAGTAAATTATGGTTATGGCACAGTTAAATTTCAAGTACATGCCCAACAGATTAGGAGGCAACAATTTAGCCTTCAATGGTTATCTTTTTTCGGGTAAAAACTACCTGTGGTGAAATACCAGCATGCCCATCCAGTAACAACACCAAGAACGACACTTACTGGACTAGGACAGCACCAACACAGTCACTCTGCAGACCAAGCAAAAATGGTAGCCGAAGACATCATGCACCTGATATCGACCAATTTCCATGAAGAACTAAGACCAATACCAGCTATCTACCAAGACGTTTAGTCAAAGCATAACATGTTGGCGACGATTCGAGAGAAGTTGTTGAAAAGATACCGACATTCAACTCTGCAAAGTCAATATTGTACAGAGCAGGCAGACACCCAAATTAAGTTACCCACCACTATTACAAACATCCAGCTTGATGACAAGTGGACCCAGACTACAACTTGAGACCGATTCCCACTATTCGACGACAACACACAAGGACAACGCATCCTTGCCTGCGCATCGACAGAAAACCTTACTCATCTTTCTGCTTCAGACTGCATGAGAAATGTAGTGTTCCTTATTTTTGCCAGTTTGTTTTATTTTTGCTATAAATGAATGTATTTATAATGATGAAATAAAATGATAAAAAAAAGTATTCAAAATATATTCTTTGAAAATATACAAATATCTATTTATTGACTGAAGGCAGAATTTTTAAATTCACAATGGAAATATACAAATACTATCACTCAATATAAATTATTACACAATTTTACCTTTACAGTTAATTAATACCCTGTATGGGGGACCCCTTAATCCTCACTAATGAGAGCCTACAATGTTCTTTGATCTTTCAAAGTGTTGGCATTCCGGCACACAGCCGGTTTGAAGTTCTGTTGGGTTTAGCGATCGGCAGGACTATTGCTTTAGAATTTATATTACTAAAATTTGTGTGTTGTTGTTTTGTAATCAAAATGGTAAAAAAACAGATCGGAAACATTAATTGAAAATCCTAATATAACATTGGCAAACTGCGGATTGAGACAACGACAAACAAAATGCAAAAAACTAAATCCTTAACATCCAATGTTAATGACCAACATCTTATAAAATAAGGTGCACACAGGAGCTTTAGACAAGTTCACACTGCCAGGCTTTAGTGTATAGGAAACAATCATCTCCTGGGATAGAAACGTCCACTTATGGCTAAGAACAAATGCCTGCTTCGATATGGTAAAATGATTTTACAAAACGTTCTGAATCGAGGTGACAACAATAGAACTTTTGGAGGTATGACATCAACCTTGATATAAGAAATCCTTGCTTAAGCAGCAAATTGGTCAACAACATATTAGCAAGGTCTAAAATAGCGTACGAGTTGTAAAATGTAAACACTTTAAGCCATGACCGCTGATGGAATATTAATAACAATGAACATGCAGTCGACATTTAGAGTTAAAAGTCATCATTTGACGTCAACTACAGTTTTTCTATTCAGTCTCTTTCGAGAAGACGACTATGAGAAGTATATTGCTTTGTCGTGCTTTGCAATCGGTAAATCTATATTCTACGTGTTTTGTTGTCAATAGGGTTATTTTTCTACAAGATTTTTGTTTTAACTTGTTTGATTTGTTCTTTTCATACACAATACGATTACAAAGTACAATAACAATGAACAATTTGGAGTTATTTATTCCTTGTTTTAAAACCTATAATATTTCTCTCTGTAAAGTTTTTATAAATCGATTAAACGTTCAAAACAAATGCAAATGCATATGTTTCCCCCAACAATCTGTGTTTCTTTGGAGTCATTGGAGGCCTGTTCTTTTTTTATAGTTACGGACTATAATTCTGTTATATTTGTATCTGTAGTCTTAGATAAGTCATTCATCAAGGTATCCGAGTTCATGTTATGTTTGTTTTTTTTTCGTCTTAAAACAATGTTACCAAAACAATAAAGGTATCAATTAAAAATAAAGTCCCATTTTGCTACAAATTTTCTGAGAAATCCGGAAAGAAAACAAAATTACCATGTCCAACTTGATTTGTTAATTTTACTGTGGCAGAATAGGTATTGACCAGTCGGCCATGACACAGCAAATTGTTGACATTCGCAAGTTTAGTACAATTCACGCGTCAATACAGATGATTACAGAAAATGATTTGTATGTTTGTCTTCAAGTGTAAATCTATTATATATCAGATAGAACCCTAATTAATGAGACAGCATCTTGCATTCCAAAGCTATCGTCTTTGGAATCAAAAGCTGTTTTATTTTCCACAACATTTAGGTCATTTTGGTGATAAGACGTAATTGGTAATTTCTTGTCTATGACATATCTATAAGGATCAATAATAAGTAATATTTACCATGCAGGATAATGAACTTTAGTTTAGATTTTTAACATTTAATGATTAAAACCAATGTTCTTCTTAATTACATTATACATACGTACAAATGTGTTTTTAATTCTTTTCTGTATACACATGTAGACCTCAGTATATTAGTGAGAATTCTGGCGTATATCAATAGACATAGACAAAACTGCGAGGTATATATACATACACAAAGAAGTAGATCAATAGGTATAAAGAGAAGTCTGATGTATATAAATAGACACGCGGACAACTCCAAAGTATATCAATTGACACCAGTAAGATACTAAAGTTTTATTCGTTTTAACACCTCTCAGCAATTTTAAGCTATATCGTGGTTTCCAGTTTTAATTTGGGAGAAAGCCCAACTACTGGAGAAAACATCTAAGTGAGCTTTGGTAGGAAAACTGTCAATTGTTGTTAATCAAAGGATTGAAGTCATGCACACCCTGCCTGCATTGAGAATCAAACCCGCAGCCTCAGTGTTGCCAGGCACATGATCAACTACCTTAACCGCTCTTCAAATAAGGCCAGATAGACACAGCAAGAACTGCATAGTGTATATCAATCGAGAACTCGAATTATATTTAATAGACATAGATAGAACTTTAATATATATTCAGTGTACATTAATAGACAACAGGAGGACTTTAAAGTATTCAAAAAGAAACAGAGAGAAGTTCGAATTGCATTAATAGATACAGGTAGAATTCTTGGGTATATCAACCAACAACGGGAGATCTTCAAGTATACCTTTTTCAATGGACACAGGTAGGTAAGTACATCAAAAGAATACGACAAGAACTCAGAATCGTACAAACAGGTACAGGGAAACTTCAAAGTATATCATCAGGTACAGTGGGAACTACAAAGTGTATTAATAGATACAATGAAGACTTTGAAGCATATCATCAGGTACAGAGAGAACTCCAATGTATTAAAAGATACAAGGAAGACATCGGTGCACGTCAGCAGGTACAGTGAGATCTTGGTGCATTAATAGAAAGAAGGAAAACTTTGAAGCAGGTACAGTGAAACCTCAAAGGTTTATAAATAAATGAAATGAAAACATCGGAGCTCTAAAGTATATCAACAGGCACAGCAAGAACTATGGAAGTATATTAACAGAATTAGGGGGAGCTATAAATTATATCAACAGACACATAAAAAAATCCGAAGTATATTAACCGGCTGATTGGTACATCAACGGCTCTAAGGTACATCAACGGGCACAGCAAGGACTCCGAAGTATATTAACATGCCTTATATTGATAGACACCATTCTCCAAGGGTATAGACACATAGACATCCAAAAGTACCTGTGTTTTATATTAAGTGCATGGGAGTGGGATGGGAGAAAAATCGGCTCCATGAGTGCTCTGTTTATTTGTATGTCCTTTTCTCTTTACTTACTGTTTTTCAGTGTGATTTATTTGTTTACTTTGCCTCGTTCTGTGAAAAAGTCTATTGACGTTTAACATCAAACAAATCAATCAAAGTACACCCGAGTCGTTGCATATACACTAGTCGCTTAAATTTTATATCGCTGCACATTGATATTCAACAGAACGGTTCAGAGTATAAGAAGTTGCATTTTATCCAATTCGCAGTGGAACGTTTTGCTTGTCCTTCTTGACTCTAATATAAATTTTTAAACACGACATCAAATTTCAATATGTACATTGTGAAATAGTTTTAGGAAGTGTACAAATCTTATCAATGAAATGACGAGACGGTATCCCATAATTGTACTCTTAAATTTTAATTCAAAAAGTTTTACAAAGGCAAATATTAGTCTTCCTGGTGGCCAATACTGATTTATTAACCAACAGATTTGCACATTGTGTTAACATCAAAGCTAGAAGAAGACCCTTCGATAAACTAAAACTTGTTGACATAAATTATTTATCTATTTAAAACAGACAAATCGTTCTTTAATGAAAACAATAACCTAAATTTGTTTACCGATGTAAGCCTTTGATATTCCTTTCTAAAATTAAATAAAATTTCATTCAATATTTACAACAGTAGAGTACCTCTGACAATAAATCCGAAAACTTATAATAAAAATGATCAATTGATAAAGTGACTTACAAATAAAATACGATTACCAGTTTACCAGGTCACGGCCATATATCATGGTTATACTAGATTTCAGACTTTCATGCTGGCAAAACAAACAAAGATTACACCAGAGATCTGTACATGTAAAATTCCTAGAAAAAACCAATGATTAATAGTAATCTTCAAATAAGAACATTAGATACAACAGGCTACTCCATGAATGGTAGTTAACGAAATCCTTGATTCTGAGAACATGTAACCTCGCATCTACTGTCTGAAAAACCTTAAGCAGAATGTGGGCAGATTGCATATTACGTTCATTTTAGCTTTTGTTATGCGTTTATACATAAGGGCAACTTTACACTGATGAACAAAAATAAAAACTCATTTACTTTAAATGTTACAACATTATGCATACTTATACAACATTATGCATACTTATAATAGTGAAAATGGTAGGGTGGTGTCATTTTTAATATGAACTCTGGAGCCATACTTGAAGGGTTCTATGTGCTCGACCTACAAAGCTGCCCAGCGAGTCCCCAGGTGGCCGACAGTGGAGGACCTCTATCGATGGGATGAGGTAGGGTGTTGCCGGGTTATGCATGTTATGAAAATAATGACAGCGGAAAGTTGAGGGTAACGTGTTAGAAGAGTGCCACGATCCCTGCACGATAAACAGCACAAAAGAGTAGGCTTATTGTAGCCACTGTAAGAGGCTTAATTCGCTGTTCCTTCGAAATATCCACACTTTCCAGTAGCAGTCAAAACTGTTACAGTTGGTCCCTTTCCTTTTCTCGTTTATTTATTGGTCGTTAACTTGTTCGCGTCTTGAAAATAGCTAGCCACTGTTTGCTGGACGTTAAGCAAACATTCCGAACCAATCAATTTATATGTCGTATATTCATCTGGACGGTGGTGTATATATGTCATACAGGTGCTCGATTTGGGCGCAAGAGATCGTACGCTGTAATGTGATGTGTGTGGGGTGACATATTAGCCTATCAAACCATATTTACTTTTAGTTTCAATTCATAGTTTATTTTTACGTACGTTAAAATGTTATGTTAGTTGATAAATGTTCAAACTGTTGACATGTTTATCATAATACAAAATTAAGTTGAAAATACCATTTGTAATTGTTCATGCGTTCTTTGTATGGATATATAAATAGAAATTTTACCCCTTTAACAGAACAGAAAGCACTTTACCAGTTGAATAGCTTATCTCCCCTATCCCACTATTTATTGAACCCCCTTTCTGCTATAAAGCCATCTATTCATAACAACAATTGATGAAGTAATTAGCGACTAGTTCTTAATATATTAGATATGTTACTAGCTAGAACTAAATAGATACTTATCTATAATCAACTTCTCAAGAGGGAACTGTTTCCTATAGAGTTTCACTCTGGTGAGAAAAGTGCAAGAGCCAAAGGTGACGGCAGTATAGCTCTCTAGACCAAACTATAGGAAAACAGTTCCCGAGAGAGAAGTCCATAATATTTTTAGCACATTAATGAACTGGAATATATCAGAAACCTTAATTATACTATGGTAACAGTCAATTGTTTGTGAAATTCCAGGTTTGTATAGACAGAGAATTATACTGTAATTACCATAGCAATTTCTAGAAGAAGACTCAACTAAAATTTAACATCATAATTATATCTATAGTAAAGAAAATAAGAAAATGCAAAGTCGTTGATTTTCTTCGAGTGTTATGTGTCAATGTTGTTCTTCACCATGAAATCATGATTTGACGAAATGTTTGGTGCAAAATTTAAGATGAATAGAAAAATAAAAGCAATGGAATCTTTTAACCTATAGTATAGTATCCAGAGAAAATCTTAGTGAACTTGTTCCGTCGCTGGGAATAGTCTCCCGTTGCCAAGATAAAGCCAGTACTGTTAAAAAAAATTAAGGCAAGTTATCCAATAAGAAAAGTTGATTTTGATGTTTTAGGTGCTAAATGTATATCTAATATTGGGAATACGTTTGTTTGTTTGAATGGGCTTACATGTAAACGCCACTTTCAGCAAATTTGCAGAATATGGTATCACGTAAAGATAGTTTAAAAATCATCTTTGTTTACATTTAGGTATCACAAGGTATCGGTTACCCCATGTAGTCGCAGAGAGTGGACCTACTATTCATATACAACTGTGCTTTAAGCAATCACTATATTAAAAATTGTAGTGATAAAATATTGACAGAAAAAATGCCACGATCCTTGTATGAGCATTACCACTAACGTGTAGGTTTAAAATTTTGACTTGGCGCACAATAGCTGTTTAAAAGGCAATATTTTTCGACTCTCGACAACTTTCTATACTTTTCTAATGGAATTTTCTTAAGTTTTGACCCTTTTCTTCATAATATTTATAATTACCTCCGATGCGATGGTATTGGATACACCTTTTTATGACTAGTGGTGTAGGATACCTATCCATTTCCGGGATGTTTGGCATGCCATAAAACCTGTTTTAAACCACAATTTCTGTTAATTTCCTGTACCAGGCCAGGGTCGTTGTTGATTCTCAAGTTTGCCGGCTTCTGTGACTTTTTATTTGTGAATTGTATTTGTTGACAGAGTCCTCGGTTTTCGGTATTTTGCCTTTAATCATCTATAAAACAAAAACAAAAAACAATGGAAAGCTGACAGTTTTAGCAAAACAATTATTAAAACAGTTACCCATACGGAGAATACGTGCGCGAATTCACATTATTCTGTTTATCTTTTAAACAATGTATTATTACAACTGTTTTTTTAAGTTTTAATTTGTCGGACGAGATTTATGTGAACAAAAAAATTATAATTAAATTGTCATATAATTTCTATTGTGATTTTTGGTCAGTCCATGTCGGTTTGAGAAAGCCGTTCTTATTATTATTATTATTATTTGTTGTTGTCTTTTTAAATACAATACCATAATAAATGTTAAACTTTGTCATAATTCCTCAACATTTGCTTAACTGCTACCTACAATATGTGGTTCATCGCTACTTCAAATTGTCGTATCAATTTCGAAAATGTCTTGTCATCTAAAAGTGTAAATATTATCATAAGCTTTCCGTTGAAATCTAAGTTTAAAATCTAATTTCTGTTTATTTTCAATTTTTAAAGTATTTATATTTACTTTTATACAATTTAATTCAACAAATATTGTGATTAAGTATTGAAGACCGAGAAATAATGTCAGACAGAAGTCTAAGACGATTAAAATCAAATTAATGATATCAATTAGAAGTTATGATTAGTGAGCTCAAAAGTCTTCGATCAAGACGATAAAAACGTCCCTGACCAGTAGACCTTGCAGTTTAGACCCGAATTGTGTAACAAAAAATTTACTTTTTAACAATATTATGATTTTTCGTAATTAAACTTGTCTTAATTGATTAAACACGATAATCTTCTTGATTCCAGTAAAGATAACACCAAAATGGATTAACCTTGGAACCTGGTGATCTAAATCTCAGTCTCTATTCCGTCTGATACAATCTTGTACCGAGTGTTTAATATTTAGCTTTACGATCTGCCGGATTTAATCCTATTTGGATCTATATACTTTAATTTAATTTGCATACAATATTTAAACATTCATTGTAGTGGAAAATTCAGTTCAGCTTATTCCATTAAACGTTTTAATGTTGATATACTTAATATATAATGAAATAGATTAAAAAGTATGAACGGGTGCTGTAAAAGTCGTACAAATTCACGAGACGTTTGAAGAAAGCTCTTGTGTAATAATTGTAGTTTTAAGATTAGCCTCAGCCGATAAATACAAATTGTCGGTCTGTCGTGTTATCTTCTTCTTCGGGGAAGGGGGTCTCATAAAAAGTTGTTTTAAAAATATTTTGTTATAGACACACTTCTTTCAAACGCTCAAACGCAACGACAGCTTTAACATTTAGCAGAGAAACCATCGGAATTTTTCTGGGGTTATGAGTTCGATTCAGACTTCAGTAAAGGCGTGCTTTACTTCAATCTTATATGACAAGGATTGTCCGTTTTTTTGCTGTTCTCATCGCGTACTGGAACTTTCTTCCCCAGCAAGAACTGCACGCACGGTATAAGTAAAAATGCCGAAAGGCACTATACCGTTTTTTCCAGTTAAACAGTTAATCAGTCTGACTTTTGTCGGGGGGGGGGGGGGGGTTAATGGATACTCCTGTGTGTCCCCAATAAAAAGCTAGACGCCGTGATATAGAAAGTTGCGCAAATCATTCAACATGTGGTATATACTGGTCAGAGAGTAGTTCTCGCCATTTAAATGACAGAGCAATTATCGCAATTTTGCTGATTGTGCCGTTATTTTCCCATTAAAATCGATAGCAAAGGCTTAACTGGATAGATTTCACTATATTCCATCCAAAAAAACAAGTTACGCTAATCATTTTTAAAATGCTATAATTTCACAAATATTGACGAAAGATCGGGATCGAGATTTACTTGCCGGCGAGAACCACTCCGTAAACAGTGGCTTTTAATTGTCTCGCATGTCACCAATGCTTTACGTTTATTAAGGAATGATAACTGGCGTTGATCTGATAGCTTACTCAAACGAGAAATATATGTTTACAGTTTTGAAAATATCCTCCTATTAAGCATAAAGTTTATACAAGAATAGACCAAAAACATTCTAAACATTTAAAACGGGGTATAAACGCTTAAAATATAACCTTTCAGGTACCTGGTGAAAACCCCCGACCTTCGACAGAAAATCTATATATGATACTGAAGAATACCTAAATAGTTAAATGATCAACAGTAATTTTCTCTACCGAAATAATACATGCTCTCATTGGATAAACTTTCAAATTAATCACAAATCGTTCTGCAAATTGGAACACTGAGTTCACATTTTAAATACATTAATTGTAATTTTAAAAAGATAATAAGTTTCCTATCTAATCATAATAATATCAACATAAATTTTGATAAATGTTTTTGATTTTCAGTTATTTCCTTGATATATACTTATGATAAAGAGTGCATGTCTTTGATGTTTTAAATAACTCATCAAGGAATGTTTTGCATAATTGTAAATTTATGAGAGACAGTGCATTACAGTTGATATGTATTGCTTCATTATTAACCAGACTCAAGGTATATGTTTAAAATGTGTTATTTTAGGATTTAGCAGCATTTCATTTGGTATTGATTAACATGTTTGATCTTGTTTATTATTCTTTAAAAATACTTGTTTTTTGACATTATGTGAAAGCAAAAATTATACGAAAATAGTTTTTTGGGGGGTTCAATGGCGTAAGTATTTGGTCTCGTCTAGTAGCGAACAATGCTGCACTCGATTAAAAAATGCTATCAATAGGCGGTTTCCCAAAATCTAACAAGTATATAAGTATATATGTATATTTTTATAAACATTCTGGAAAAACTAATACAATATTGGATCTAAATATGAATGCCTTCACCTCCTTTCAATAAAACTGTCGTCTCTGCAAAGTAAAAAGTGGCTTATTGTAGCCGATACAAAAGGCTTAATTCTCCGCCCCTTCTAAAGAATCAATCAATCAATCAATCAATCAAGTCGATCGTTCTTTCCAAAATGTCTCATTTCTCTCTTAATTAATTTGCCAGTGAACGTGGATTAATTTTCACGTTTCATTATTTTTATTGTTTATTCACATTTTTTCTCACAATGGTATTCTTCGGAAATTGACAAAAGTTCCTAACAGGGTCCTAATTAAGTAAATAACTGGGGTTGTATTAATTATAGAAAAAAAAAACACACATAAAGCAAGGACCCTAATTATAGTGAAAAACGTTTCAAAGTAAGCTTAAAATATAAGTGCTCATGACTAGATTGTCGAATGTCACTGTGTCGAATGTTTAATTTTTAGTATTGTAGATTTTACTGTAATATCCGAAAAAAAGCTGAAACAAAATTTATTAGTGTCTCCTGCATACAAATGTAGGCGTCCAGAGACAAATGCACATTATCCATGGTGTTTTATCATCACGTTCCTTTTGCGGTCTTTATCAATTTTAGATCCACGGTGGGGGATAATGCACACATCTCGAAAAAGTAACAAATCTAGTTAAGTGTTTTAATCGTAATCCGTTAATCTTTTAGGGACAAATTTAGCTGACGTGGTGACAAATTAAAATCAAGCTTTTGTATTTTTGATCCGCCATTATCGTTATTTATCTAAATATTACAGCACACGGGGGTCATCCGTTTCTGTTTTATCCAACAATGAATTGACTTGAAATATCTCAATATAAATCACAAGGACCATCTCATTTCAACTCAATAACAATAGATGAACGTGATGAATCTCTCTTACGACCATGGGGGTATTAACTGAGACATATGGGTTTAAAGTTGAACCATGCAAATTTATTTCTATGGGTAAAAGGGAAGAACTGATACAACATGAGATTCTAGCATTGCATACCAATTTTTCCTTGATAACTGTAGTTTTATATACTTGTACATAAGTTTTGCACGCAAAAAGGTATAAGATTTCCGGAACTAGCCCCAAAACCTTCATGGAATTAATGCTGAAACGCAATTAGTTATTAAATTTGATGGATTTTTTTTATATACAAAATAATAATAAACAGCTGCGCAAAGATCCATTTTTTCACGAAGTCACACAACCCCAGAGGGAAAAATAAAAAAAAACTACCAAAAGTATACACCCAATGAAAGTAACATTATAAACAATCGTGTGCAGTTTAAAAAAAGTCTTTGAAAACATTCTCAAGATACAATGCAACAAATGGACGACGGTCGGACGGAAAGACGGTGTCTGTTATAGATTGAGAGCGAATAAAAATGATAAAAATAATTATTTCCAATTACTCTATAAGCATAATATACTTCTAATTACAAAAGGATTTGGTATTTTTTTTTAACAATAATAATAATAGTTCTTTGATTCTTATGGGGTTTTTGGAATGTGCACTTTTACTCCTGATCAAGCTGTAATATTGATAAAAAATCTGTGAATGAAAATTAAATCCTAACAACATTTTCAAGATTGTTTCAAGATTTTATTAATCAGACCAGGTCACTGAAGGTTACCATGGATCTATCTACCTGACAAAAGCATCAATAAATATATATACCTGCAGTCTGCAAATTGCAAGCTGGTCATGAGTACCACATCGTCTGATTGGTTATCGCAATATAATTGTCAAAATTTGTGCTAAATACGTCAACGACCCATTAAAAGTAAGCTTTTGATTACGAAGAAATATGTAACAAATTGGTAACTTGACTATTTTAATCTGTTGAAATATTTTGTTATATATTTACAACCATAAAACGTCAAAGAAAATAACCTAAATATTTAACATTCATTGGGTGTCTCTGGAAATAGGGGATAGGACAGTGCGTTTCCTAAGTGCAAATCAACAAAATACTTTGATTGTTGAACTTGAAGAGTTTGCTGGCTTAAAGACCCAGGGGTACGTTTGGAAGCACTTGTAATATCAAGATGTGTTAGTTCAATAAGATACATATAAATACCAAAATAACCAAAGGGTTGTACTTCGGAATAAACTTTTTACAGGAACGCAGTCTATAAAAGGGACGTTTTATTAGATCTGACAGTTTTTTATGAAGTTTTACCGAGAATTTATCGGGTTTTGCAGCTTTATCCCTGAGTTTGCTGTCTTATTCGGGGAGGAATATTGAGCACATGACGAATACTGATTACCATTTGTCTGTATATTTAGAATCGTAATTAATAACAATAGAGCAAAATCCTAAATCGGTATCGAACTCATACCGCAAGAACGACACTCGGGTCAATTAGTAGCAGTTACATGTAGTACATTTTCTGCCAGTGTTGTACGAGGAAGAAAAAGATACCAAGAATCTGTAACAGAAAACCAATATTGGAAGCCACACGCGTAGTTAAATAATAAAAGACATGATAACAATCGTCTACACCACTGGAATAGGTTCAGAATTACGATTCGTTAGGGTCGTCTCGGTGGCCGATTTGTTAAGGTAGTTAATCATCTTCTATTGATCACGTGGTCTGGCAACACTGATGTTGCGGGTTCGAGTCGGGGGTTTCCTCCCGGTACTCCGAATTCCTCCCCAACCCAATAAAAACTGGATGCCATGATATAGCTGAAAATTGAGGAAACTCAATTTGTTAGAATTATGAAATTCCAGTGCACTTCGATATTTTGCACAAATTTGCAGAATAAAAATATTTAAAGATGCTAGAAAACAAACTTCTGTAAAAAATTCAACCCATGTATAACATTAGGTGATACGAGAGGATGCATGTACAAATAATGTCCGTTCTACATTAGTAATACAAGAAGTTCAGACATGGAAAATACTGTACCTCCTGACAATACTTGCTTTCCGTGCGGTTTAGTCGATTGTATTGTTATTGACAGACTAGACATTCTCATATATAACACGCCAAAAAAGCAGGAACGTATATAGCAGTTCAAAGTATGATGCCCTTTAATTTTAAGGGAATTTCAACGTTTTTGTTTGTATACAGTAGTTTCATTTGTAACTCTGTTATTAATTAATATTTAAGGATTTTGGTTTGTTTACACTGCACTGGTACATTGTTCACTTGAGTCACGTGGCAGGAGTCCGTTTTGTTCTTACACCTGGCATCTCATACTCTAAAGAATTTACCTGATGATATTCATTATTTTATTTGATATAATTTTTAGCAAAGTTATAATTAGTTAGAAAGATCCTACTGCCTCTAGTTAACTGCAATAGGAAATACCCAGTTGTAAGAGAAGGGGAAATTTTGGCATAATGTTCTGTTGTAAACAGATGTCATAAGGTATGTAAAAAGAAACAAAAATTATCATTGAACTAAATTGCTACAATAAACACAGCAGATATTAATAGAAGTCGTTGACATCTCCAACAGTGGACATGATAGATTGAGATTATTTAGAGCGGCACTTCTGCGTCAATACGTTGGTTACCTGAACTAGGTTTAAAAGGGTTAACTAGTGTGATTCTGCGCAGGTCGGGAAAAGGACCGTTTAATTTATGGTTAGGATATTTTCTTTTTTCTGGAAAAAGTGACTATAACATAATAGTGTGGTGCTAAAAATAAGTTATTATACATTATAACGTCCAATACCTTTCCTCATTGGACGCAAAACTGTATTATGATCTATTTATTTTACAGCTAAACTAATAATTTAAAACGCAGTTTTTTCATTAACAGAAATTTCAACAATGAACTAACAAATTTAACAAAACAATTAATAGTAAAAAATACATGGAGTTATCTTGTCTCAGTAATATGGGCAACATCGCCAAATATGGACATGCTTGAAGATAATTTCGAATGTTTTAACAAAAATTGTCACAATTATACATGTTTGACCTATTTTTACTCAGATTGCTTCAACTATTGGGGTTTCCGTCCAGTATGAAAAATATGGCTTTTTGGACGTTTCCGGTTTACATAACCTGGTTCTCTGGTGCAATATTTTTCATTTACGTAAGCTTCACTTTCAAATATATCGATCCGGAAGTCCGCTCACGGTATTGAGAATATTTAGTCAGTATCCCAGACTACCGGTTTACACAGTTTCGATATAAAGATGGCTGCGTATCGTCCAATAAGGAGACAAAAAAACCCGACGGGTTCTTTGTACATTTCCGGTTGTACGGAAAAAAGTATAATGCGGTCACGTGTTATGAATGCGTTTAAAAATACCTGATAAAGACAAGGTTAAAAAATGGTATGAAGGGGGAGATGATGACAACAACATACTAAAGAAAATTCTTCTGATTAAAACAAATAAATGCAACTGATCAGAGATCTGTCGTTATGACCTATACATCTGCAATTCCCAGCTCTTTAGACGACTGGATAAAAAGGCCCATAGAACATATTAATGGCTTGGAATACCTAATCTCCATTTATTACAGCAAGTCGTCAAGTAAAAATCAGTCATTGTTGATGCATTAGTTTGAAACTTGATTTTTTATGGTAAAATAGCTAATTTTCCAAAACAATCACTTAAAATGAAAACATGTTTATAAAAAGGACATTTGCACCAATGCCAACTCCCCTATTTTTAGGTATATATCAAACCAAAGCACACCTTTGGTGTTACAAAGCAGTTTCCCAATTATGTCAGTGTCAAAAGGTTTCGTATGCACTTAAGTCGATGTTTTTAATGTTTTACTCTGTAACCGACTACGCAATAATTCAATGAAAACAAATATTATATATTTAAAATAATGACAACGTGCAGGAAGCTTATGTGACAAATCCCTACCGTTTGAAAATGTCAAGCCACAGATACATATAAACATAGGTATTTGTCATGGTCTCTACAGTGTTTGACTGACATGTTTGACACAACAATTTCCTATAGTCTATAATCAAACATCCTGTGACTATGATTTTCTGTTTACCCAGAATCATCCTGGATTTATCAATACTGTTTATTGTTTGTCAGATGTTGCGGTACACTGAGAAACTCTGCTACTTTTGTCGGATTTTAGAGACAATAACATGAACATGCCGAATAAGGACTAGATACAAAACAACAAAAACAACAATTCACGGATGCAGCCTTGACACATTTGTGAATTAGCAAACTGAATATTAACCCAAACCAATAGCATTTGATAAATACTGCACTCTAACATAAACAATATATATGCAACATACAAAGAACATTAAAAAGATGACGTGTATCACAGCAGAACTAACAGTCACCCTCGCCCCCTACCTGGAGTGCATTTGTCTGCTTGTTATTTATTATTCCATATGTTACCCTTTTATTATTACGAAAATCCAATAAAAAATATTACACCATAATATGTCTAAATTTCTTACAATTTCTATATATCTCGTCATTGACTTTGTCCTGGAAATTTTACTTTGTAAGAACAATAGCAAGGTAACCGACCGAACAACAAGAGCCGAAAGTCAAGGGACAATAATTAAACATCCGTATGTATGGATGCATTAAGGTGTTCCGGACTACATATGACTGAGAAAAAATGTACGATCGTATTTGAGAGATGGATTTCCCATAACATTCAATTGTCCATTGTGACGACCAAATAACGTCTGAAGGGATAACATCAACCAAGGTGCAACAAACGCTTGCTTGAGTAGCTTAGCAGTGACCGGTCTAGAAAATCTGAAAACTGATGGCATTATCTACCATAACGTATAAGTTGAGAAATGTACACATCATACCCCAGAGCTGCTAGAATGTTGCTAAATTAGCAATTTATAAAAGTTCGTCTCCTTTCTATGGTATTCAGACAAACCTGAAACTGCAAGACGTTTCCCGCGCAAACCTCAAACGACAGTGCACGAACGGTTTCGAAGAAACAAAATAGTCTGCGTCTATGTTACACTTCCAATAAACGCTGTAACCAGTTTTCATTTGTAACGCAACAACGTAGCTTTAAACACGCTGAAATGTATAATTCTATAATATTTGGTATGAGAGACATTTTTGTAGTGATTTGTCAGATTAAATCATTATCGAGTAGTTTTTGTCTTTTGAAGGATCCTAGATTCCTTTACAGAATTGCTATGATTGTTCGGTTCAAAATACGTTTTATTTAAGTTCAAACCTTTGCCTGACAATAACTTGTTTCTCCGTCTTAATAACTAAATTTAGAAATACGTACTACGAAACCGGCACTTGCAATATAAACAATTTAAACGCGTCCGACAAAAGACGCAAAGTTCGTTCGTTTCTTTTTTATTTATACTAAAATGAGATATCAGAAATCCAGTAAAATTTCATAGGAATAACGACTGAATGTAATACATTTAGTTTCGATGGGTTTTTATAATTAGAGTAAAACAAATTAATTAGAAGTATGAAGTATTTCAGCCATTTGTTTGTTAAAGCTGTATAGCCATTTTCAGCAATGTTTAATAACACATGGCGTCCAGTTTATCTTGTGGTAGGAGACTGGGTATAATCCGTGAAAACCCCTGACCTTCGGCAGAAAATAAACACATAATTTTCTGCTCCATTTAGTGACGAGTAGATCGGTACAATGTAGTATGGTCATTTTTAAAGATTTTTGAGATTGCGGGCTTCCTACCCAATGACAACTACACGCCATGAAAAGCTGAAAAAATGCTGAAAGTGTCGTTAAATACCATTCAAACAAAAGAAAACCATACAACCGTTTAGTAAGGAGTAAACTGTACAATGTAGTACAACCATTTAGTGACGATCACATTGTGGTAGAACTATTTAGTAAAGAGTAGAGTAGACCGGTGCAATGTAGTAGAACTATTTTCCGAGGAGTATACGTATATAATGTAGTAGAACTATTTTCCGAGGAGTATACATATATAATGTAGTAGAACTATTTTGCGACGAGTAGACTGGTAGCATGCAGTAGATTATTTAGTTACGAATAGACCTATACAATGTAGTAGAACCATTTATTGACGAGTAGATCGCTACCGTTGTAGAACTATTTTCGTAGTAGCATGCTATTTTAGAACGGTTTAGTGACGTGGCAATGTCGCATTTATTTCCGAATAGAAAATTTAACATATTATTCCCACGTTCTATTAAGACAAAGAAGGGCAAAACTGTCGTAAACTTTGCACTTAGAGAAGACAAGTTTTTTGCTGATAACGGGTACCAAACACGATTCGCACCTTTCACAGGTAATAAGCGCGCGTTTATGGATATTTTACCAATATTATGTCCCATTATAAAGTTTTAATTTGTACAGAAGTGTTCTTAAGTCAACATGAATCTAGACTAAGTCATTATAATTTACTGTTTAACTTTACAAGATTATAAATCTAATACGTTTATTGAGACGAATCTTTTAAACTTTGCCTAAAGGACAAAAATAAAAGTGGAGAGTTGATAGTAAGTTGTAGCATTTTTTGATGGCCTTCTGAAAGGCTAACCTAGGAAAGTCAATTAGCTTTAGAACAATTGTAAATGCGATGCAAATAATAGCTGCAATAGCCAAAATTGCGTAACGTTTGGATAAGATCACTTATCTACAATACGAAAGAAGCAAGTTTTAGCTTTTAGTTTATTGTAGGCATAACAAGTGAATACTTATACACTAAAACAATCAGTACGTTATATTGCTGCAGCGCACAATCGAGAAATTTGTTTTAGAACACCGCAAATATTTTCCGGAAATTGTTGTGATAACATTTGTCAGAAAATTTGTAACACATGAATCAGTTTTCCTTGTTAGTAGTTGCCTTGACCTTACACGTATATCGCTCATTATTTTGTGTATCCGACGAAAACACTCCAATCGTTGACAGCCTGTCCCCAAAAATATACTTTCGAAAATCACTGGCTTTTTGGAAATTGGAAATTAAATTAAGCCTTTATACATTTTGATCGCATGAAAACAAAATGTAGATATTTAAGAATCTCTCTTTGAAAAATACTTTGGCTGAGTGATAAGCACAGGAGCTATCCAGCTTAGGGATAGGGGATGCCTTTTTATTAGGGTTGTCAGGTTAAATGATACGGAAAGCTTGGGCGCTGACCACAGTCGGTAGTGTCACGCTCCATGTATGATAATAAAAGTATTTGTAGATGTAGAAAACAAATGGAATAAAAATATTTATCCTCAACTGGAAAGAGAAAAGGTTCTTCCTTATGTTGAATATTTTAACAGACTCGCGGATGGTAACTTGATATATATAGGGTAATACGGATGTGCGGCCCGAATGGGTCACTATTTTTACCTCTTCAAAATATATTTAAAGGTAGCTTTTCTTTATTGAAAAATATATCATTGGGTAGTTGTAAATTGTCTAAATATTTCCATGCCTCAATTCTCATCTTAAGCATGTTAAGCACATGTAAATTAGAGTGATTTTACAAAGGGTTCCATTAACATCACTTGATCATTTTGGTAGTGAATGAACTATTTTGTCAATTGGATGTGTAGTAATAAAAATATGAATAGGTCTGATTTAATCAATTAATATATGATTAGGTCCCGTTTTAAAAGTCCGAATATTTTCTGAATAGGGTGTGTTTTTCAAATCTCCAGACCTGTACCTAAAAGTATTCCTATTTACCCTCCCCCAAACCCCCCCGTGAACGGACTAGGGACTAGCCCTGCAAACTAGAACAACTGGAAATAGAACTGGCGATTGTACTTTATGTACATGTACAGTTTAACTAATCAAAGTTTCCAAAAACCAGAGACAGGTGGACTTGATTCTAGGTCGAACATTAAATTTATAGGATTGTTATGACGGTCATAGGCATAATTTTGACGGACAAACCAAATTGACCCAAAAGTGTGCTATAAAGATAAAACAATGGCTCTTATCAATTGGATTACTGGTCGGTATCAATAAAGTCTTTAAAACGTTTGATGTAAAGAAGAAATTGACAAACATGAAGATTTACAATGTGTACGTAATTTTATGTCAACAGTACATCTGGTTATTCTGTAAAATTATACTTGTGCATAGAATCTTAATAAATCACATTTTATGTGTAGTTATTTTATAGTTTGTGTATGTTTTATTAATTGAATTTTGTTACTTTGTTTGCTTTTTAGGAAGAGGAATATTATGTCGTATTTAACATCTGGGAAACTTTTTGGATTTTTGTCATGTGATTTAAAACACATGACAAAAAGCGGACTACGTTGCATTCGTTTTTTAAATAGTTATCTGCCTGGTTTTTTTTTGCATCAAATTATTTATTTTGCTTTCAGACTTGTTTTACAGTACTAAGTGCAATCATTAGGTCGTAATTGTTTTAAAACTTACGCATTTTTCTGTAAGCCTTTCGTCTTATCGTTTATACTCTTCTATATCAAACTTAATAATAAGGCATACTATAGATTCATGTATACAAATTAAATTGATCATAACAAGTAGTTTGTTACATATCTTATTTTACCTGATTCCAGAATTTGATAGAATATATAAGGATATATGCTGAGTCACACAGAAGAATCACGAAATTATTAAGATAACAAAATAATAGACATATGCTTGCTTACATAGAACACTAAAGTTATCAATATCAAGAACAAAGGGTAGTTCACACACAAGAATCTTAAAATGGTTATGGAAAACTACAAAGGTTATTTTCGGACTTACATTCGAAATGATTCTAGAAAATCACAAAAAGGAATATATACAGAGTTACACGAACGAACATCGAAATAATTATGAAAAACAACAACAAACAAAAAGAAAATATGCTGAGTTACACGAACGAACGTCGAAATCATTATCGAAAACCCCCAAAAGAAAATATGCTTAGTTAGATGGACGAACATCTAAATGATTATGGAAAAGCACAATAAGGGAATATATGCCGAGTTACATTGACGAACATCGAAATGATTTTGAAAAAGCATAAAGGATATATGCTGGGTTACCAAAACACATAGAAATAATTAACAGCATTAAAGCAGAACACCATTATATGGTTAATTTGACACCAAAAAGGATATATGTCGGAGTAGCCAGAACACTTTACAATGATGGGATAGCCACAACCACCTTACAATGATGGGATAGACAGAACACCTTACAATGATGGGATAGACAGAACACCTTACAATGATGGGATAGACAGAACACCTTACAATGATGGGATAGCCAGAACACCTTAAAATGACGGGATAGCCAGAACACCTTACAATGATAGGATAGCCAGAACACCTTACAATGATGGGATAACAGAACATCGTACAATGATGGGATAGCCAGAACATCGTACAATGATGGGATAACCAGAACACGTAACAATGATGGGATAGCCAGAACACCTTACAATAATGTGATAGCCAGAACACCTTACAATGATGGGATAGCCAGAACACCTTACAATGATGGGATAACAGAACATCGTACAATGATGGGATAGCCAGAACATTGTACAATGATGGGATAACCAGAACACCTTACAATGATGGGATAGCCAGAACACCTTACAATGATGGGATAACAGAACACCTTACAATGATGGGATAGCCTGAACACCTTACAAAGATGGGATAGCCTGAACACCTTACAATGATGGGATAGCCAGAACACCTTACAATGATGGGATAGCCAGAACACCTTACAATGATGGGATAGCCAGAACACCTTACAATGATGGGATAGCCAGAACATCGTACAATGATGGGATAGCCTGAACACCTTACAATGATGGGATAGCCAGAACACCTTACAATGATGGGATAGCCTGAACACCTTACAATGATGGGATAGCCAGAACACCTTACAATGATGTGATAGCCAGAACACCTAACAATGATAGGATAGCCAGAACACCTTACAATGATGGGATAGCCAGAACACTTTACAATGATGGGATAGCCAGAACACCTTACAATGATGGGATAGCCTGAACACCTTACAATGATGGGATAGCCAGAACACCTTACAATGATGTGATAGCCAGAACACCTAACAATGATAGGATAGCCAGAACACCTTACAATGATGGGATAGCCAGAACACCTTACAATGATGGGATAGCCAGAACACCTTACAATGATGGGATAGCCTGAACACCTTACAATAATGGGATAGCCAGAACACCTTACAATGATGGGATAGCCAGAACACCTTACAATGATGGGATAGCCTGAACACATTACAATGATGGGATAGCCTGAACACCTTACAATAATGGGATAGCCAGAACACCTTACAATAATGGGAAAGCCAGAACACCTTACAATGATGGGATAGCCAGAACACCTTACAATGATGGGATAGCCAGAACACCTTACAATGATGGGATAGCCAGAACACCTTACAATAATGGGATAGCCAGAACACCTTACAATGATGGGATAACAGAACACCTTACAATGATGGGATAGCCAGAACACCTTACAATGATGGGATAGCCAGAACACCTTACAATGATGGGATAGCCTGAACACCTTACAATGATGGGATAGCCTGAACACCTTACAATGATGGGATAGCCAGAACACCTTACAATGATGGGATAGCCAGAACACCTTACAATGATGGGATAGCCAGAACACCTTACAATGATGGGATAGCCAGAACACCTTACAATGATGGGATAGCCTGAACACCTTACAAAGATGGGATATCCTGAACACCTTACAATGATGGGATAGCCAGAACACCTTACAATGATGGGATAGCCAGAACACCTTACAATGATGGGATAGCCAGAACATCGTACAATGATGGGATAGCCAGAACACCTTACAATGATGGGATAGTCAGAACACCTTACAATGATGGGATAGCCAGAACACCTTACAATGATGGGATAGCCAGAACACCTTACAATGATCGGATAGCCTGAACACATTACAATGATGGGATAGCCTGAACACCTTACAATAATGGGATAGCCAGAACACCTTACAATAATGGGATAGCCAGAACACCTTACAATGATGGGATAACAGAACATCGTACAATGATGGGATAGCCAGAACATCGTACAATGATGGGATAACCAGAACACCTTACAATGATGGGATAGCCAGAACACCTTACAATAATGGGATAGCCAGAACACCTTATAATGAAGGGATAGACAGAACACCTTACAATGACGGGATAGCCAGAACACCTTACAATGATAGGATAACCAGAACACCTTACAATGATGGGATAACAGAACATCTTACAATGATGGGATAGCCAGAACATTGTACAATGATGGGATAACCAGAACACCTTACAATGATGGGATAGCCAGAACACCTTACAATGATGGGATAACAGAACACCTTACAATGATGGGATAGCCAGAAAACCTTACAATGATGGGATAGCATGAACACCTTACAAAGATGGGATAGTCTGAACACCTTACAATGATGGGATAGCCAGAAGACCTTACAATGATGGGATAGCCAGAACACCTTGCAATGATGGGATAGCCTGAACACATTACAATGATGGGATAGCCTGAACACCTTACAATGATGGGATAGCCTGAACACCTTACAATAATGGGATAGCCAGAACACCTTACAATGATGGGATAGCCTGAACACCTTACAATGACGGGATAGCCAGAACACCTTACAATGATAGGATAGCCAGAACACCTTACAATGATGGGATAACAGAACACCTTACAATGATGGGATAGCCAGAACACCTTACAATGATGGAAAGCCTGAACACCTTACAAAGATGGGATAGCCTGAACACCTTACAATGATGGGATAGCCAGAACACCTTACAATGATGGGATAGCCAGAACACCTTACAATGATGGGATAGCCTGAACACATTACAATGATGGGATAGCCTGAACACCTTACAATAATGGGATAGCCTGAACACATTACAATGATGGGATAGCCTGAACACCTTACAATAATGGGATAGCCAGAACACCTTACAACAATGGGATAGCCAGAACATCTTACAATGATGGGATAGCCAGAACACCTTACAATGATGGGATAGCCAGAACACCTTACAATGATGGGATAGCCAGAACACCTTACAATGGTGGAATAGCCAGAACACCTTACAATGATGGGATGGCCAGAACACATTACAATGATGGGATAGCCTGAACACCTTACAATAATGGGATAGCCAGAACACCTTACAATAATGGGATAGCCAGAACATCTTACAATGATGGGATAGCCAGAACACCTTACAATGATGGGATAGCCAGAACACCTTACAATGATGGGATAGCCAGAACACCTTACAATGATGGGATAGCCAGAACACCTTACAATGATGGGATAACAGAACACCTTACAATGATGGGATAGCCAGAACACCTTACAATGATGGGATAGCCTGAACACCTTACAATGATGGGATAGCCTGAACACCTTACAATGATGGGATAGCCAGAACACCTTACAATGATGGGATAGCCAGAACACCTTACAATGATGGGATAACAGAACACATTACAATGATGGGATAGCCAGAACACCTTACAATGATGGGATAGCCAGAACACCTTACAATGATGGGATAGCCTGAACACATTACAATGATGGGATAGCCTGAACACCTTACAATAATGGGATAGCCAGAACACCTTACAATAATGGGATAGCCAGAATACCTTACAATGATGGGATAACAGAACATCGTACACTGATGGGATAGCCAGAACATCGTACAATGATGGGATAACCAGAACACTTTTCAATAATGGGATAGCCAAAACACCTTACAATAATGGGATAGCCAGAACACCTTACAATGATGGGATAGACAGAACACCTTACAATGATGAGATAGCCTGAACACCTTACAATGATGGGATAGCCAGAACACCTTACAATGATGGGATAGCCAGAACACCTTACAATGATGTGATAGCCTGAACACCTTACAATAATGGGATAGCCAGAACACCTTACAATGATGGGATAACCAGAACACCTTACAATGATGGGATAGCCGGAACACATTACAATGATGGGATAGCCTGAACACCTTACAATAATGGGATAGCCAGAACACCTTACAATAATGGGAAAGCCAGAACACCTTACAATGATGGGATAGCCAGAACACCTTACAATGATGGGATAGCCAGAACACCTTACAATGATGGGATAGCCAGAACACCTTACAATGATGGGATAGCCAGAACACCTTACAATGATGGGATAACAGAACACCTTACAATGATGGGATAGCCAGAACACCTTACAATGATGGGATAGCCAGAACACCTTACAATGATGGGATAGCCTGAACACCTTACAATGATGGGATAGCCTGAACACCTTACAATGATGGAATAGCCAGAACACCTTACAATGATGGGATAGCCATAACACCTTACAATGATGGGATAACAGAACACCTTACAATGATGGGATAGCCAGAACACCTTACAATGATGGGATAGACTGAACACCTTACAAAGATGGGATATCCTGAACACCTTACAATGATGGGATAGCCAGAACACCTTACAATGATGGGATAGCCAGAACACCTTACAATGATGGGATAGCCAGAACATCGTACAATGATGGGATAGCCAGAACACCTTACAATGATGGGATAGTCAGAACACCTTACAATGATGGGATAGCCAGAACACCTTACAATGATGGGATAGCCAGAACACCTTACAATGATCGGATAGCCTGAACACATTACAATGATGGGATCTCCTGAACACCTTACAATAATGGGATAGCCAGAACACCTTACAATAATGGGATAGCCAGAACACCTTACAATGATGGGATAACAGAACATCGTACAATGATGGGATAGCCAGAACATCGTACAATGATGGGATAACCAGAACACCTTACAATGATGGGATAGCCAGAACACCTTACAATAATGGGATAGCCAGAACACCTTATAATGATGGGATAGACAGAACACCTTACAATGACGGGATAGCCAGAACACCTTACAATGATAGGATAACCAGAACACCTTACAATGATGGGATAACAGAACATCGTACAATGATGGGATAGCCAGAACATTGGACAATGATGGGATAACCAGAACACCTTACAATGATGGGATAGCCAGAACACCTTACAATGATGGGATAACAGAACACCTTACAATGATGGGATAGCCAGAAAACCTTACAATGATGGGATAGCCTGAACACCTTACAAAGATGGGATAGTCTGAACACCTTACAATGATGGGATAGCCAGAAGACCTTACAATGATGGGATAGCCAGAACACCTTGCAATGATGGGATAGCCTGAACACATTACAATGATGGGATAGCCTGAACACCTTACAATAATGGGATAGCCAGAACACCTTACAATGATGGGATAGCCAGAACACCTTACAATGATGGGATAGCCAGAACACCTTACAATGATGGGATAGACAGAACACCTTACAATGATGGGATAGCCTGAACACCTTACAATAATGGGATAGCCAGAACACCTTACAATGATGGGATAGCCTGAACTCCTTACAATGACGGGATAGCCAGAACACCTTACAATGATAGGATAGCCAGAACACCTTACAATGATGGGATAACAGAAGACCTTACAATGATGGGATAGCCAGAACACCTTACAATGATGGAAAGCCTGAACACCTTACAAAGATGGGATAGCCTGAACACCTTACAATGATGGGATAGCCAGAACACCTTACAATGATGGGATAGCCTGAACACATTACAATGATGGGATAGCCTGAACACCTTACAATAATGGGATAGCCTGAACACATTACAATGATGGGATAGCCTGAACACCTTACAATAATGGGATAGCCAGAACACCTTACAACAATGGGATAGCCAGAACATCTTACAATGATGGGATAGCCAGAACACCTTACAATGATGGGATAGCCAGAACACCTTACAATGATGGGATAGTCAGATCACCTTACAATGATGGGATAGCCAGAACACCTTACAATGATGGGATAGCCAGAACACATTACAATGATGGGATAGCCTGAACACCTTACAATAATGGGATAGCCAGAACACCTTACAATAATGGGATAGCCAAAACATCTTACAATGATGGGATAGCCAGAACACCTTACAATGATGGGATAGCCAGAACACCTTACAATGATGAGATAGCCAGAACACCTTACAATGATGGGATAGCCAGAACACCTTACAATGATGGGATAACAGAACACCTTACAATGATGGGATAGCCAGAACACCTTACAATGATGGGATAGCCTGAACACCTTACAATGATGGGATAGCCTGAACACCTTACAATGATGGGATAGCCAGAACACCTTACAATGATGGGATAGCCAGAACACCTTACAATGATGGGATAACAGAACACCTTACAATGATGGGATAGCCAGAACACCTTACAATGATGGGATAGCCAGAACACCTTACAATGATGGGATAGCCTGAACACATTACAATGATGGGATAGCCTGAACACCTTACAATAAATGGGATAGCCAGAACACCTTACAATAATGGGATAGCCAGAACACCTTACAATGATGGGATAACAGAACATCGTACAATGATGGGATAGCCAGAACATCGTACAATGATGGGATAACCAGAACACTTTTCAATGATGGGATAGCCAGAACACCTTACAATAATGGGATAGCCAGAACACCTTACAATGATGGGATAGACAGAACACCTTACAATGATGGGATAGCCTGAACACCTTACAATGACGGGATAGCCAGAACACCTTACAATGATAGGATAACCAGAACACCTTACAATGATGGGATAACAGAACATTGTACAATGATGGGATAGCCAGAACATTGTACAATGATGGGATAACCAGAACACCTTACAATGATGGGATAGCCAGAACACCTTACAATGATGGGATAACAGAACACCTTACAATGATGGGATAGCCAGAACACCTTACAATGATGGGATAGCCAGAACACCTTACAAAGATGGGATAGCCTGAACACCTTACGATGATGGGATAGCCAGAACACCTTACAATGATGGGATAGCCAGAGCACCTTGCAATGATGGGATAGCCTGAACACATTACAATGATGGGATAGCCTGAACACCTTACAATAATGGGATAGCCAGAACACCTTACAATGATGGGATAGCCAGAACACCTTACAATGATGGGATAGACAGAACACCTTACAATGATGGGATAGCCTGAACACCTTACAATGACGGGATAGCCAGAACACCTTACAATGATAGGACAGCCAGAACACCTTACAATGATGGGATAACAGAACACCTTACAATGATGGGATAGCCAGAACACCTTACAATGATTGGATAGCCTGAACACCTTACAAAGATGGGATAACAGAACACCTTACAATGATGGGATAGCCAGAACACCTTACAGTGATGGGATAGCCTGAACACATTACAATGATGGGATAGCCAGAACACCTTACAATGATGGGATAGCCAGAACACATTACAATGATGGGATAGCCAGAACACCTTACAATGATGGGATAGCCTGAACACCTTACAATACTGGGATAGCCAGAACACCTTACAATACTGGGATAGCCTGAACACCTTACAATGATGGGATAGCCAGAACACCTTACAATGATGGGATAGCCAGAACACCTTACAATGATGGGATAGCCAGAACACCTTACAATGATGGGATAGCCTGAACACCTTACAATGATGGGATAGCCAGAACACCTTACAATACTGGGATAGCCAGAACACCTTACAATGATGGGATAGCCAGAACACCTTACAATGATGGGATAGCCAGAACACCTTACAATGATGGGATAGCCAGAACACCTTACAATACTGGGATAGCCAGAACACCTTACAATGATGGGATAGCCAGAACACCTTACAATGATGGGATAGCCTGAACACATTACAATGATGGGATAGCCTGAACACCTTACAATAATGGGATAGCCAGAACACCTTACAATAATGGGATAGCCAGAACACCTTACAATGATGGGATAGCCAGAACACCTTACAATGATGGGATAGCCAGAACACCTTACAATGATGGGATAGCCAGAACACCTTACAATGATGGGATAACAGAACACCTTACAATGATGGGATAGCTAGAACACCTTACAATGATGGGATAGCCTGAACACCTTACAATGATGGGATAGCCAGAACACCTTACAATGATGGGATAGCCAGAACACCTTACAATGATGGGATAGCCAGAACACCTTACAATGATGGGATAACAGAACCCCTTACAATGATGGGATAGCCTGAACACCTTACAATGATGGGATAGCCAGAACACCTTACAATGATGGGATAGCCTGAACACCTTACAATGATGGGATAGCCAGAACACCTTACAATGATGGGATAGCCAGAACACCTTACAATGATGGGATAACAGAACACCTTACAATGATGGGATAGCCAGAACACCTTACAATGATGGGATAGCCTGAACACCTTACAATGATGGGATAGCCAGAACACCTTACAATGATGGGATAACCAGAACACCTTACAATGATGGGATAGCCAGAACACCTTACAATGATGGGATAGCCTGAACACCTTACAAAGATGGGATAGCCTGAACATCGTACAATGATGGGATAACCAGAACACCTTACAATGATGGGATAGCCAGAACACCTTACAATGATGGGATAGCCTGAACACCTTACAAAGATGGGATAGCCTGAACACCTTACAATGATGTGATAGCCAGAACACCTTACAATGATGGGATAGCCTGAACATCGTACAATGATGGGATAGCCAGAACACCTTACAACGATGTGATAGCCAGAACATCGTACAATGATGGGATAACCAGAACACCTTACAATGATGCGATAGCCAGAACACCTTACAATGATGGGATAGCCAGAACACGTTACAATGATGGGATAGGCTGAAAACCTTACAATGATGGGATAGCCTGAACACCTTACAATGATGGGATAGCCAGAACACCTTACAATGATGGGATAGCCAGAACACCTTACAATGATGGGATAACAGAACATGGTACAATGATGGGATAGCCAGAACACCTTACAATGATGTGATAGCCAGAACATCGTACAATGATGGGATAGGCTGAACACCTTACAATGATGGGATAGCCAGAACATCGTACAATGATGGGATAGCCAGAACACCTTACAATGATGGGATAGCCTGAACACCTTACAATAATGGGATAGCCAGAACACCTTACAATGATGGGATAGCCAGAACACCTTACAATGATGTGATAGCCAGAACACCTTACAATGATGGGATAGCCAGAACACCTTACAATGATGGGATAGCCAGAACACCTTACAATGATGTGATAGCCAGAACATCGTACAATGATGGGATAGGCTGAACACCTTACAAAGGGAGTAATCAACATAAAATAAATTTTGAAAACAGCACAACAAAATTCAAAACCCAGTAAAAAAATTGTAAGTGATCAAGCATACTAAAATGTAAACTGTTTACATGCTGCTTTTTTGACAAGAAATCTACATTTTTGATTCTTAAAAAGAAACAAACTACTTCCGTTCTGACGTAATACATCATACTAATGTCAACCCCTTTTTTGTTTATTGAACTTGAATTTGTCAATGATATACAATTGTAAAATTTTACAGTACTAGATTGTGCAAATCATTGCAATTCATCAATTTTTATTTGATTGATCACACGCCTACATACATGTTTGTTGTCTTGTTTATTTAACTTGTTTATGGTTTTTAACTAACATTTAGGTGTTAAGTTTATAAGTTTACATCTGAAAATTAAAAGGTAAGCTTGTATGAATAAAATTAACTAGAAATAGATGTCAATGAAAAGTTCACTTTAAATGTGGGTGAACGTTGATTTAATACTATAGATGTAGAAATTATAATGCCAATTACAATGTAAGAGTTAAAATGCATTCAGTAAAATGAACGTTATAAGGCAACCGAACGGTTAAGAACAGGACAGTGACAATATTTGGATTAAGACAAATCCACGTGACATACTCACGACAGAAAACACACACACACACACACAAACAAAAAAAACCCGGTTATTTAAGCAAATATTATAGTAGTTACATGTAATTAATAAAGTTTAATATAGCTTATCATCTCTCAAGTGCACAGGGGCGTTCGGTGAAATATTGCGTGTTGTTAAGCATCATTCAAGCATACGATATGATTTTGGTTTGAGCTTTTACGTCACTTGAGCAATTTTTTAAAGCTATGTCAAGGCGTTGAGTTTGAATTGAGCGAGAAATTTCGACCTTCGACAGAAAATCTCGCACGCAATCATTGTCTATTAGGATGAAACTAAGTGCACTTGCCTAAATTCATGTAAGAACCAAGGTTATGAACTACATGAACATGCACAACAAAATGTGCCATTGGCAAATTGCTGTACATCTAGCATAAATAAGTCAAGACCTCTAGGATAGGTCAGCCAGAACATCTAAGATAAGACTGATTCGACCTCCAGAATAAGACAATACATATTGACCTCTCGTATAAAAGAGTCAAGGCACTAGGGTAAGACAATCATGACCTTTGATAAGACGGTCGCGATCTCTAGGATTGGACGCTGATGACCTATAAAATACCACAATGTCTGGACCTCAATGATAATTTAAGACAGAAAGGATCACTATGATAAATCGGTCAGGACATCTAGTATACACAAGTCATGACCTTCAAGATAAGTCAATAAGGAACTCTAGAACAAGACAGTTGGGACCCATTGGAGAAGACCGTCGGGACCTCTTGAACAAGTCAGTCAGGACCGCTAGGATAAGTCATTTGGAACATCTAGGATAAGTCAGTCAGGACCTCTAGGATAAGTCAGACAGGACCTCTAAGATAAGTCAGTCAGGACCGCTAGGATAAGTCATTTGGAACATCTAGGATAAGTCAGTCAGGACCTCAAGGACAAGTCAGACAGGACCTCTAGGAAAAGTCACTCTGGACCTCTAAGATAAGTCAGTAGGAACTTCTATGATAAGTCAGTAAGGACCGCTAGGATAAATCAGTCGGAACAACTAAAATAAAATCATCAGGATATCTCATAGATACACATGTACAACCGTCAAAAGGACGTTTTGGATAAGACAATCAGGATATCCAAAATCAAATTTGTGGTTGATTATATTTATTTTATCGGACAACTGCTCTGTGAATGACCTTTGACTGAGGGAGAGGAAATTAGTTCTTCTTTTGACATTTGGATGCGCCAAACTGTAGCATGAACAGTGAATTTATTATTCAATGGAATTTGGATATTGGAGCTGTATATAAAAAGCAGTTTCTTATAGAATCTATAAATAAATTTATTTAGATAGCTTATTCAATGTATTTTCGGTTTTAAGCTGATTGTGCAAAGCCCATTTCTGGTCAATTTTATGGGTGTTTCCTTTAGTACCCTTGGGGTTTCTAATTGCAAATAAAATTTATCTGACACGACACCCCGAAAATTTAATGTGATATAGCTGAAATTATTCCGCTCTTTTGAGAGGTCTGTCATTACTAAACAAAACTTGGTGGCTACGTGAGAGCAAAAAATGTTAATATTTTCCCCTATGCGGAAATAATTAAGAAGCCTTTGTCATCTATTGTATTCTCAGTTTATTTGAAAGAGTTATGCATTAATATCATATTTACATTTGCTCCGTGTCAATAGGAAAACTGCGTCGTTATAAAACAAAAATATATATACTGCTGTTGTGTAACACGAGATCCAGGAGTTGAATGCAAACAAAAGTGCAGTTTGTAATCCTTCAAGAAATATATCAATAACATTTCGCTATAATCTTAAACAATAAGATGACTATTGACTTTCTTGTTTAGTGATTAATCGGATGTGTATTCAGAATAGAATTGTTCATGAATGAACAACGATTTGTATCATAATAAATAAACATTCTGACGATTAGTGTTTCCCGGATGGACAGTATTTATGTAGTTTTATTGTTTAAACCTCACACAGATCTGTACTTTAACAAAACACATATCCATATGCCAATTCAAACTTTTTCGCACCTGGCGATTTAAATTTAAATTTTTGAATAAAATTCTTGATGCTACTTTTTAATTGACTTTTCGCAACATAACAAAATGCTCACAAACATCTTTATTTATCATTCATTCATTCTTTGAGTGTTCCTTTCAATCACAACACGATGTAACGGTCATTTTACGGCGAAAAAATTCAAATAATCCTTGAAGAAGCGATTCATAAGTTGTTTGAATTAAAAATCGTCAGTTAAAATTGGAAATTGGGTTTGGTCTTCAGGTGTTTAACACAGAGAAGATGGCTTAGCATTTGAATGACGGATTAAATTGAAGAACAGGTGTGATTTTTATAGAAAACAATTTTATACTTTCAAAATATTCACCAACACAATATAAAGACCTACGTAAGGTTGTGCCAGGGACATCATGTATTACCCTTTGTTTATTTTATTCATTTGTAACACCGATCACTGTCAGTGCGATTCATGACCAGGCATTTAGTATACATGCAATTTTTAAATCTAATATAGGATTAAATTTATTTGAATGAGAAACGCTGTTAGTGTGGACATTTCGCACAATAATCGACTTGAATTACAACATATTTTGCCGAGCTAAAGGTGCGCGTTTTCTGTTCACAGCCCAGTTATGCATACGATAATTAGAGCATATAGATTATATGTATATATTTCACGGAATTTGTCTACTAAGCAAAAAGATATCACTTTAATGCTGTATTAAGTAATATTAAAGTTGTTTTATATACAAACAACATTGTCTCCCAGGTATTCTTAAGATTATTGGAGAAAAATTCAAAAACCTTGCATCTTTCAGCACAAGGAGATATGCAATACTAAAGACACAGAACCTATTACATCAAGTAAAGTTAGAACACCCTGAACCTTTCAAAACAAGTACACATGAAGTTCAGACAACCTGAATCTTTAAAGCCAATGAACATAAAATACTGACACCCTTAATTTCTGAAAACAAATTGTCCTAGTTCTATCAGCCTGAATCTTTCCGAGCACACGGAACCTTCAAGAACAAGTTGAAATAAATAACTATCGAGATTGGAGAAATCCGATGACTTAAAATTCCATAATTTAACTATCGAGATTGGAGAAATCCGATAATCCAAGAGTACTAATGTAAGATTCTGTTTCTCTAATTTTAAAAAGTAGTAAATTTGCGAAACGAAGTACAAATTCTCCCAACCCTAATTTTACGTTCATGACTTGAATACGCGGTAAATGGAAGGTGTTTTGTTTATGACGTCATGATCGAGTTCTTATTGTGACGTTATTATTTTTATCCAATCAACTGCTGAGAACAACAAATTCACTAGTGACGAGTAATATTTTTTCCACACCGGTCAAGCGGTTGAAATATTACGTCAAAATTGGAGAAGTGAAGTTCTAACACCATCGACCGCCATCCCGAATTTGTACGATCAAGTGAACATCGTTGGTCTGAAAGGTTCGGGGAGTTATAGATTAATGTGCACTTGCTATGAAAGGTCCCGTGTGTTAGAAATTAGTGTTTCAATCTTAAAAATTAAGGATGAACACTTTGAACCTTCAAATGCTTATGTGCACGAAGTTCTAATACCTGACCATTCAAGCGCAAGAGGACTAATTTTATGCCACCTGTAACCTTTCAGAGCAAGTGTTCATAAAGTTCTAACACACAGAACCTTCCAGCAAGTGAATATGACGTTTAAAACCCTAAATCTTCAAGTTTATGTGAACATGACGTTCTAATCTCCAGAACCGTTCAGAGCATGTGAAGCATGGTCTAGCTCCCTTAACATTCAGGTGCAAATTAACATTTTGAACCTTTTAGTGCAAGCAAAAATACTTTTTTACAGTATAAGTGAACATTAAATTTTACCACCCCCTGAACCTTCGAGTGCAAAATATTGTTGCAAATATACATGTATGCCGGATGTGCAAATATATTAAAGACTCAGTACCTACATTAGTATACAGATGTGTGTATTGCCGTTTACTATGTGTACAAAGATCGATAACTCATTTATAATCACCGCTTAAAATAAAATAAAGCGCTGTTTTGATATTTACAAATTAAGATGTTTCTATCATTCAACGATAACAGGAAACAATATAAAGAAAAACAAGTGTACAAAACACTTCATAATATTCTAAACAGTGCAGATAATTTCGTAAATATGACTGAAAATTGTCAATTTTTATACCCTTCGATTAATGTTTATTGTGCCTCATGAATTCTTATTTCATGTCAATACAAGTACATGCTGATAAGACAGTTAAAAAGTACTAATAAGTTAAACATAAAATTGATTGCAAGAAATTGAGTTAGGCTGCATGTTGTTCTTTCTGAACGAAACACGTTCATCTTTACTTACGCAAAATGTAGGTGTCTGAACTAATTAGGGGCCTCGGTGCCCGTATGGTTAAGGTAGTTCGTCTACTATTGATCACGTGGTCTGTCAACTCTGAGGTTGAGGGTTTTAGTCACACTGCGGACAGGGTGTACTCGACTCCAATCTTAATTTACAAGGATTGCCAGTTTTCCTACCGAAGGTCGGGAGTTCTCTCCCGGTACTCCGTCTTCTTTCCGTATTTTAAACTAGAATACATGATATAGTTGACAAATTGCCGAAATTTTTGTTAAATATAATTAAAAAAATACTTAAAAAAATACTTAAGTATACTACTTAGTTATACTTTATTTTCAAAAACATGCAACATGCTTCGGCAAAATACAATGGGACTTAAGTTTAAGTACTAGTATATAAATAAAGTATAGTGACTACTGTCTTTTACTTACAGGTAGTCAGGACACTGTATTTCCTATCTTCATTTTCTTGATAGAGAGTGTCAGCGACAGAAAGGCTACTTAACAGGGGTTCACGTTTTGAAGTCATCGCCTAGAAAATTTTCTCATTGATCAGTCTTTTGCAGTTTCTGACCGTAGCATAGAGCGATGCTCTATAAAGACAATTGCTTATACCGAAGTGTTTATACCTATCGTCTTCCCGAATGTCATGGGATCGTGCCAAAAAATAACCACGGTATTGTTGCTGACTATACCTTTGCTGCATCAAAACAAGAAACTTTGAAAGATTGAATATGACGAGTTGACATTCTTCAGAGACGAAATTCGTAAGTGCCGAATTCATAGGTTAGAAGACTTGCGGATTCAATGATTGAAATTGTGATGAGTTTTGTGAATATAAAAAGGCTAAAAAGATTTTCCGGAACGAATCAAGGAGAGCATTCATAATGTTGTCCAACAATTAGAATCTGAAAAATCAACGTTGACCACAAAATTCTGGACATTGTTGAATAATCGAAAGCGAAAATTATCAGTTTGCGCAGCGCTTAAACACGTAGACATGGTTTACATAAGCAGTTGATTTGAACTTCACCAGATGGATTTAAGCTGCAAACCTGACGTTAAACCCTCCAGATAACATTGGGGTCAAAGTATACGTTCTATGGCAATTTTGAGGAAGGAAATATCAATTTTAAAATATTGTTGAAGCAGAACTTTAAATGAAAATACTGAAAGTTTTTCATATTAAACTTGTATTATGTCCAAGAGAAGCCACATTTGATAAGAGTTGTTATATTGGTCAAAGATAAAATGGTACTAAAATTTACTCAACTGGTTCATAAAAGTATCGGCATTGAATCTAATTTTTATAGGGGAGAAAACCCCAGACCTGCGGTAAGAAAACTTGAAATCCTTGTCAAATAATAAGATTCGAAACGAATACGCCCTGCCTCAGTGAGACTAGAACCCGCAACCTCAGTGTTGACAGACCACGTGATTAATAGTAGATTGTATATTGCTGAAATGTTTATCACGATTTTGAAAGGCTAACTAAAGATTACTTGAATATAATTAAGTTCTTTTTTGCACATTTCACCCACATGGACAAAGACTAATTCACACAAAAACAAACATTCTAGCTATGTGAAGTTTAATTTGGTTTTTTTTGGTATCTTTGATGACATTTATTTGCAACCACTGGGTCGATGCCTACTGTTAGTCTTCCGAGGGTATCACCAGTATACACACTTAGGCGCTGACAGCAATATCATTGATTCTGTCAGTGATGTATTCATTATCCAAATTTACTGCCCTGAATTTCGAAAATTATTTTAAGTCTAAGGTTTTTCAATTTTCAAGTTGTAGATAACCTTAGCCAGATTTGGTATAACGTTTTGGAATGTTTGGTGATGTAAGCTTTACAACATCTTAATCATTTAAATATCGTTTGGGTATGAGTGCCACTGATCAGTCTTGATTAGACGAAACGCGCGTCTGGCGTAATTAATTCTATTAACCTTGGTATCTTTAATGGACAACAAACTTCTATTCTTTGTTTGTTTTTGTTTTTTTTATTGGGAGCCAAGCTCAAATTCAACTGAAGTACAGGGGCATGACAAAGCTGAATCATACAGACGACCAATGTTTGGATATGAATTCAACTTTTGATAGATGTTTTCTACATAAAACGTCGCCATGTTAATCTTGGAGTTTTCAGCATTTATAAGCATTTCCTGTACAACAGAATACTCAACTCTAAAGAGTCTATAATAGTATCATTGACATGATAAAATTTGTCCTTTCTTTCTGTTCCAAAATGGTTCAACAATTTGTCAAGATTGACTTCATTAGGACTGCTACTACATGAATTTGGATCCAGAACAGTAAAATAAAATTAATAAGTTCAGAATCAGGAAGCTCGTTTTGTAAATTTTCAGCAACATTTAACCAGTTTTTTTCTGCGGCTAGAAAATTCAGTTATCTGCTTTTTCGAGACATTGACATCATGTGATTGATTAAACCTTAATGTCATGGGGAACTCCGTAAAGGAGGTTGGGGTCTTTTTTTATTTTCTTTCAAAATTCTTTAAAGTAAGGCCCATAAGTGGTTTCCAAAATTTGAATAGCTAAAATGGAACTACATGTATCTAGTTTGTCTATCTGCATGTTTTTACACAGCACACCTAAAATACCAACTAGACTAGACCTAAACAAAAATATGTTGTTGCATGAAATTAATACAATGCAACAGTTTTGAGAATTCCATTTGCAGTTGCCCCAAAGGGTCATCAGATACTGTGTGTAAATATGAAATAATACTTTATAAACTAGACTCTCGACACAATCATTAAAAGATAACCACCGAGTAAAGAATATTTGTACTAGCTTTAAAGCAATTGACTGGTCATGCAACATCTTACATTTTTGCAACAACCTACAGAATTTTGGTGAAACCTTGCATAATTTGCCAAACCTATTTACTACTTCTAAGTATTTCCCCATGTAGGAAATTTGTTATGCTGCTCTCTCAGAAGCTAAAGCCAGTCTATGAGCAAGGCAATGTACAGTCAATATGAAAGGATTTACGTCTTTTGCAAGAGTTGTAACACTTTTTATGCATGTCACGACGGACACTATCAGATGCAAACCCTATCAATTTTTATATGACAAGGCCTTTTTCATTTAGAGCTCATTGTAAGCTTTCGAAACTACTCCCAAATAATTTTTTAACAGAAAAAGGTTGGACTTTGTTTGAGCAATCCATGCCCTCATCTATTTGAATTGAGAAAAAATTGAGCTGACTTACAGCTGTCAAAATATTTGATTGAATCACATCACTTAATGTATCATGTTTTGAACTACATGGTGTTGAACTGTCATTACTTGTGGTAGTTAGAATGTGATGTTTATGTTCTGTAGAGGTTTCAACTCATCACATCCCTGAAATTTAAAAATGCCTTATAGTTACTAGAAATTAATCAATAAATCATTCCAATGATTTGCTAAACAACCTAAATGACATGTCCCAGACAATATTGAAAATTGCTATGTATTACTTTAAAATTGCTCAAATTGTCATGTTTATGACGGCTATGATGTGAAAAAAAAACTGTACATTGATGGTAAAATCACATAAACAACAATGAATCAATATTATGATGGCTGCCGTGGCCTGGGTATATACATTTTTAATCATCGAGACAAACGTGTTTATATTATAAGTTAAATATAAAAAACGTGCAGCTCAGTCAAAGCATGAATTGTTCTGTTGGAAATATTTTCTTTTGCCAAGGTGTACACAGTACGCATGAAGGCCATCACACCCTTCTGTCACTTGCTGTTGCTTTGCATAAATCAGCTTTCATATCTGGTATTCTTAGAGCATCTCTGAAATCAATGTAATATATTTGTGAAAAACATATTAAAGGTTAGAATTAATATTTCACTTTGAATGAATATGATAATGTGATGAATAATTTTATATTCAATGTAAACAGAATATGAAGTTCAGAACACATATACTATAGTAATAAATGGGACAATTGAATGGGGGTTAACATAGGTAACATGTTTTACAACTTTTTTTATTTACCAAACATTATATTATAATATTGACAGGTATTAAAACTTACAAAATTGGAAACAACATTTTAAAGTGAAAAAAAAAACTAGCATGCTTATAGCCATCCTCACAAGTCAGGGTTTTTGTGTCCACATGTGTCCAAGAAACACTAACAAACTTAGCTAGGAAATTCCCGGGCTAGAAGTCATTATTTTGATTGGCTACATCATACCTGCATGTAGCCAATCAAAAGCTCGCTTTCATTCACGACTTGGTTAGAGGATATCTCCCGATGTCTACTGTAAATAGACCATGCATAGACCATGTGAAAATCAGTGTATTTTGTACATTAGTGTTAATAGTTTGTTAGTACTGCGTTACGTTTTCTTCCCACTCAAGAATGAGTACGAATTACTACTGCCAAACACTTGCTTCTTTCAATCAATTTCATTGCTTGATATTTTGAAGATTTGACGTCATATGAAAATCTTCTAGCCTGGGAATTTCTTAGCAAAATTTGTCAGGGTTTAGTGGAAACATGTGGACACAGAAATCCTGATTTGTGATGATTGCTAATAGCCTGTTTACATAGAAGTTATTTTCAAATAAAATACACTTACCTATGATCTGTGGTTAATTCAAGATTCTTAAAAATCATTCTTCTTTGGATTATTCATTGTTTTTCCTGTAGTAAATGTGTTCGATTTAAAGCCTCTTATACAAACTTTGCACTTCATTAGCTTCTTGTTTTCATTTGAAATATTTAAAGTATTGTCAATGAATAATCCTATCGTATAGTTTAAGCCATTCAGTCTTGGAACCCGGAACCGTTCTTGTTTCGCTTAAAAACGAGTTAAGAAAATGACAAAATACCACCATCTTTGGGATTGGATGTTTGTTTTACTTTTATCCATAATCATGTCTTTGGAACGTTTTATTCATATCGTCACAGTGGCGACGGTAGCTACTTTTTTATAGCCACATAGGACAACCATTTGCCAATCGCAAATGTGGCGACCTTTAGAGCTAACCAAGAAAGAGTAAAACAAATGTCCAGCGCGCCAAATATATCTATACCACATTTTATTCGTCATACCGTAATTTACAGGAAAATAAGATTAACGTATGATTTAGGTTAAAATGGATTTATCAAAGAAATATGTGTTTGGCAGTCAAGTGTAATCAGAAGAGCCAACATGCTGCGCTTAATTGGACAAAAAAACCAAATGCTTAGGTGTATGCTATTTTTATTCTCGTTTCTGTATATGTTCATGGCTTTCAAAACAGGTTTCATGATACTATTACAGATTCCTTAACTATACAACAAAAATAGCATATAAATTAGCGATAAGGTGAAATGAGAATAGCAAGCAATGCTTTGCTTGTTTTTGGCTCATTGCCTGTAAATAGAACTTTATCTACAAATGAAGATAAAATCTCTGCCTTCTGTATCCATTCGGCAGAGTAGATGGAATGTCTGGTGGGACTGCAGCCTTGGAGACCTAATTTCCAGACCTAAACTACTAAGGCTGAGTCCTCGTACGAGTTGAACGGCGTAGGACTAGAGAGGAATCAACTTCCACAATATCATTATCTTCTTCAGGATGAGTCGCTGTGACATCAGACAGTTCGTCTGACATCGTCTCTTACTGAATATTCATCTGTTGATCGGAAGCGCTTCTATCAGAACTGTCATCTCCTACCTCTTCTACCGGTTCGATTAAATGGGGTCCCCATTATATTCTGTTTGATCTTCAACTGCATATTTGTATACCCTGTGTCGTCTGTTACATTGTGTTACGACCAGTTTGTAAGGTAATATTCTAATCTCTGAAGTATCACTCTTTGTTTCTAGATCCTCATTTATCGTGGTTTCTAATGGTTGCTGCTTAGTTTTTCTCGTCCTCACGTTTCGGTATTAGTCTCACTGTAGTTGTTTCTCTATGTGATTGTAGCAATATCCCACTGGCAACATGTGATTCCTGTGCAAAGTCAGTTTCCTTCACATACTGGTATACTCTTATTTGGTCAGTCTAATACAATATAGAGATTATATTTCCATTTATCCTCAAGTTTGTGCATTCTATCAAAAACGCCACGTTTGCCAATTTTTTTTTTGTCTTTTTTGATGACTATTAAGCTAGTTGGTATGCTTTAGGTAATACAATGTATATCCTTTTAATCTTGGATGTATACTGACTGCAAATAAAAACGCAACAAAAACAATTTACATAAATATATAGAAACAACATCAATATAAACAACTGGTATATTTTAAGTTCTGAACAATAGCAACAAATCGACGCAAGTGTTTAAAATTAATGTTAATTCATTTCTGCTCAACGAATCACTTAAGTACTCACAATTAATTCTGAATTTCCCATAGTCAATAACGAATGTGTCCATTTGCTGCAACGCATGCGTGACATCTCCGTGGCATTGATTGGATAAGACGACGAATTCGCTCTTGTTGAATATTGTTCCATTCCTCTTGCAGCGAAATTTCATACTGACAGCGTGATCGGCGGTGGTTGGCGTCTTCTTACAGCTTGTCCAAGTTGATCCCATAGGTGTCCTATCGGACTCCAGTCAGGAGAAAACGCTGGCTATTGAAGAGTGCGCACATTGTTTGCGTTGAGGAAGGCACCTATGACGTGAGCGGAATAAGCACGGGCATTGTCCTGTTGAAAAACGTCAACATCCTGATCTCCACGAAGAAACGGGATAACAGAAGGCCGTAACACCTCATCAGTTTAGGTTGTGCCTTCAAATTTCAATTAATCACAATGAGATTTGTGCGGCGATTAGAGGAAATGCCTCCCCAAACCGAAAACGCTTCCGCCAGCCCAACGTTCTCTCTCCCGAACACATGGATCAGTGTATCATTCACTTCGATACCTCCAAACATGTGTTCGTCTGTCACTGTCTCAAGTGAAAATGCGATTGATCGGACCACAACACAGATGTCTATTGTCTGTGTGCCCATCTTTGATGCGATCGTGTCCATGCAAGTCGGTTATGACGCTGCTGAGGGGTGAACATGTTTCCCAAGAAGCATCGTTTTGCTCCATTTTGGCGTAGTCGACGTCTAACTGTATTGGATCCAATCGGCCTTCCGAGCGTTCCAATCATCTCAAGTGACGTCTGTACGGCGGTTCGAAATCGATCTCGTAAATGCTAGAGGCGAATGTAACGGTCTTGTTGAGGGGTCGTTGCTCGTTGTCTTCCTGGGCGTGGCCTGTCGTTCACTGAACCCGTCTGCTGATGTCGTTGGGCCAAACGAGTAATTGTCGACGGTGAAAGATGCATCCGACGAGCGATTTAACGTCTAGACATCCCTCCTTGGATCACTCACAAAACCTTATGTCGCTGGTTGTCTGAAAAACTTGGCATTAGCAAATTTGTATAGAGTAAAACTTGAAAATGGGTTTTTGTAGCCGAAAGTAAAGGTTAACAAATGGACTTTTTTGAGGTTTTATGCACTTTTATATGCCAAAACGAAAATTCCGTGCGTTTGTTACGGGGTTACTGTAGGAGAGAAGGTTTAAAAAATCAGTGGACCATTAATGTATCGATTGGTTACTTATTGATTTTAAAACGTATCTACCTTTGCCAATTTATGAAACTTTTACACACATCAAAAATATTCCAAAAAAGTGTTGCGTTTTCATTGGCAGTCAGTATATTTAGTCGGTGTTTCTTTGTCCTTTCCCTTTACTTAACCAAAACATAGATCTATTGGAAGTCTTGGCTGGCGTCCAAACATAAAAAAGTACGGCGACTGGTCAGCTGCATCATGCCTTGTACAGTACGCATGGACTAATAAAGCAACGTAGGACGTCCAATTTGATATCTGGTGAGGTTGAAGTGTCCCGGACATGGAAATCAGGCATTTGTTGAATCGTTCTGCTAATCCATTTCCCATAGGATGGTAGGGGTAGTTCTTGATTTCTTTTTTCATGAAATTCGACAAAGTTCCTGTATGATGTTACTTTCAAACGTCTGTCCATGGTCTGTTGTATTCTTCCTGGCATTCCATAATGTACAATAATGTTTTAAACAGTGTTGCTTCTGTTTTGTTTCTGTAGTTTGGTTGCGAGTTTGAATAACTAAGCATAACGAGTGAAACGGTCGGTGATAACTAAAATATCTTGAATTCCTCCTTTAGATGGTTCCAGTTTGAGATAATCTATGCATATTAATTCCGTGTTGTTGTTATTGATACAAGTGGTGCTTTCTCTGGGTGTTTCTCTTCTAACACATCTGTCACCACATCGATATCCTTGGCCATTCCAGGCCAATAAAAACTTTCTCGAATACGACTGGTGGTTCTGTCCTTTCCTGGATAGCCCATCTAATTGTGTAATGCTTCAAGTACGATTTTTATGTACGATGATGGTAATACAAATTGACGACGTTCTGGATATCCTCTGTAAAGTACATTATCAATAATTATATGATGTTTCAATCATAAGTGGACTTGTGTCCTTTATTTAGCGAATGGCATGACTTCAATAGCTTAATCCAGGTTGTTTGATGGATCCATGGCTTGTGCAAGTGACTGGTTAATATCTGTAGAAAAAAAATCATATGCATATCCATTGTGAGATGTTGACTATATCTAGTGATATGCCATAGGCTTTTACTAAAAGTGATTTTCTACTTCCATAAATTGCCTGAATGTATGCTCTGCTGATGGTGTTAATGAACAAGCTACTGCATCGGCATAGGATTTTCCTCGTCTGAATTTTATTTCAAAATCGTATGCAGCAAGTCTATCGAGCCAAAGATGTCCAGTTGCATCTAGGCTTGCTGTGAAACTTGTCGCTGATCGACCATTTCAAAGCAAGAAATTCCAACTTGTGTGCGGGGTAATTCTGTTTTGCTTTTGTCAGTCCCATACTGGCATATGCAACTTGATTTAGTATAGCACCAAGTATTAGTCCATCTGTATCGAGTTCAAATGACTTTCCATAATCTGGATATCCAAGTATTGGTGCTGATACTAGTAGATCTTTCAGAGTGTTGAATGCCTTCTCTTGTTTATCTGTCCACAGCCAGGGTGTTGTTCCTGTTTCGTCTTTCCTTAAATTATTTAAAGTATCCTACGAATCCAATAAATCTACGAACATCATCTGGGCCAATTCTTTGCTCTTTCAGATCTGTCTCTACTCTTGCTTCCGAAATATCCAATATATGAAACCTTTGGTTTGAGAAAGCGCACTTCGAAAGTAACAGTCTCAATTCGCCTCTCCAATTCTGTCAGAAACCATTTTCAGTCTCTCCAGATGTTTTTCGAATGTTTCTGTAATGTTGCCATTGGATATCTCTACAAGCAACGGTGGTGAAAGGTGTTTATTCGCTGCAGATGTAAAGTCTTTTATGAATACAGGTTGAAGTTCACATCTTATTGCATTCGATGGTATGGATACTGTTCTTGTAGTAACGTTACTAATTTTCACATTGAAAATGCTTGTGTTGGTACTTTTAGTCAATCAAAACTGTGTCAATATCCAAATCGTCTGGTAGAACTGATGATGCTGTATAGGATGAGTGATGGCATGTGGTCGAGTGTTTTATATTATATGATTTTTATTTTTCAGACCTATTGATATTAAATAGTTGTATTTACTTCTTGAATCTTTCGCCATTTCTAATTAAATGTGACATGATTATCTACTTTGATACGTAACTCTAGTCTGTACTGTATTTCTTTTTCTATTAGTTTCTTTGTACTATATTTCTATTTACTATTGGTAGACACATCCTTATGTGCAGTTCACATTTTCTAATTGGTTCATGGGAATTAGTTGTACAGAATTTGAATATTATTGGTCTTGTTTTGGACATTTTGAATATTTAAAGAAAAGCATAAATATTCAATATGTCCACCCACATCAAGATAAAGAACATTCAAATTCGGTAAACCAAAAAGTCATAACTTGTACCCAGTATGTCCCGAATAATTAATAAATAGATTATTGCGAGCGGGCTCTATGCGAATTAGAACATGGTCAGACCTTATATTTGTCAATATTTTATACCGAGCGATAGCGATAGATAAAAATGTACTTTTAATAAACTCAAAAGTGAAACAAAAGAACACCACTATACATCATTAACCACTAACATTTATATAGATATAACACGTGCCATTTTTGCATATTACAAAAGGGGGTGGCTGGGTCAATGTGTAATTGCCTGTGGTTTTACTGATACCCTGGTGAGTTTTCTCTACTTTAGCACATCCTTTCCCTCTGATGTTTAGTTGCCCAACTAATAGAGTACAACTGACTATAGATTGCTAGTTTTCCTACCGCAGGTCGGGGGTTTTCTATGGGTACTCCGGCTTCCTCCTGCAATAAAAACTGGACGCCATGATATAGCTGAAAAATTGCTGAAAGTGGCGTTAAACACCATTCAAACAAACAAACAAACAACTGACTATAAATAACTAGTCAAACCGACTTTGCAACTATAATTAAGTTACTTGTACTTGTTACCTCTAAAGCTAAACTCAATAAACTCATAAGGGAAACATTTTTGGAACTATGGATTAATCAAAGGGTCCAATTTTCTGATGGAAAATTGCGAACTTATACTTCCATTAAGCAACACTTTGGATATGAATGTTATCTTTCCATTATCAAAAACTTTGAGCATAGGAGGAGTTTAACAAAACTAAGAACCTCAGCTCATCGCCTCAATATTGAGGCAGGTAGATATCAGGGTATACCTCCACACCAAAGGTTGTGTGCTCAGTGTGACTCGAGAGAAATTGAGGATGAAATCCATTTTTTACTTGTCTGCAACAAATTTGCAGATAACCGACAAGCATTACTAAACACTGTTGCTTTAACATGTAACAACTCTCTAAATTTAACTGTGCAGGAAAAATTTCACTGGATAATGAACTGTGAAGACAAAAACATACTTAAAGAATTATGTAACTTTATTTATAAATTTTGTAGATAACTATGAAATTGACATATTTATATGTGTATATATACACTGTATGTATGTGTATGTATATATGTATATGAATACTGCTTACTTTTCTGGGCAAGACACAGGGAGAATCTAAAAGATTAAGCACCGTCCCCTGGTGTTTTCTCCAGTAAGGTAACCTTCTCTGTATGTGTGTGTATATATGTATATGAATACTGCTTACTTTTCTGGGCAAGACACAGGGAGAATCTAAAAGATTAAGCACCGTCCCCTGGTGTTTTCTCCAGTAAGGTAACCTTCTCTCTCGGCCAAACAAATCCTTGTCTTTCTGGGTTAGACACGGGGAGAGTCTACCATGACTCTAACAAGCACCGCCCCCTGGTGTCTCTCCCAAATAGATAATGACACTACTACTACGATATAAAATAAACATCAAATCTTGGTGAAAAACACTTTTTCTGTTCAATAGAATTCTTAAGCACCGTCCGGTGACTTAAATACGAACATTATGAATAATATTATGTTTTCAACCTTGTCACACTGTGCACACAACACCAATTTTATAAAAATGTTTAACACTATTACAACTTGTGTAACTCTGTTAAAATTGTAATGTACTGTTCATTAATCATACATGTAAATTATTTGTCATTGCCCCTTGTGGGACCTTAATTGGAATAAAATTGGTATTGTAATAGTATACAAAGAAAGATAACTCTAATATTTCGCTTGATACTTAACAATGTCTCAAAAAAATGTCCTGGTACACGGTATGCCAAATATGGTAGATCAAGTCCTAATACACAACTAACAATAAAGTTCTAATACAACACTGATACGAAAGTTCTTATACACAACTATCACTAAAGTTCTAATACACAACTGCTACGAAAGTTCTAATACACAACTAACACTAAAGTTCTAATACAGAACTGACACTAAAATTCTAATACACAACTGACACTAAAGTCCGAATATAGGTCCGTAATTAGTTATTTATATCTATCACATAAGATTGTTTAACTGATGCATATATTTTTGGAAATATTAATACGCTACAATGTACATATTTTGTCTGCGAGTTCAGCTACCTAAGAGGTGCTATACAGAACTACACGTATCATCTGATTACACTGTAGTTGCGAGTTCGAGCTTTACTGCGGGTAGTGTTTGCTCGACTCCAAGCATTATTGATAAGGATTGTCCGTTTTCCAAATAACTACAGATACTAATACTAAGGTACAAAACTTGAATATACATATACCTAGTTGGTACGTATTTATGTAATAAATGTGTACAATACTGTTGTAATAACTATCTACAACGTGATATTCACAGAATTGCTTATCAGTAATAAATTCATACATATTTAGTGCAATGTTCTTCTTGCACTTAACGTAATTGCTTCGTCAGATGACAGTAAATTTATTGGATATATTATTATAGGATGAAGTTGTAAACTGTAAAATTCCGTTTTACGATTTTAAACTATTAATTTTAACGTATATCTCTAAGTTATGGCAAAATAGTTGGGATCTTGAAGTTCATAATAAACTTCAAGAGATCCAATCACTAATTCGATATACAAATTTCAATACTTTTACATGTCGTAGAGACCAAGTAGTTTTAACACGGTGTCGTCTTGGTCATACTTAGATGACACATAATTATATTTTAAACGGTGAACCACGACCCGAGTGTGTGCCATGTAGCAGTCCATATACAATCAAGCATGTCTTTATGGACTGTGGCACACATTCGGGAACGTTTTCTAGTGTGGATTCTTATTTTAGTTTGTTTTACACCTGTCAAAATTTAACAGTTTTTAAAGAAAATTGGTTTGTATAGTAAAATATAAATTTATTAACATAACTATGGTGTTATTTCATATTTTAATATTTTAATCCCTGTTTGCTTTTTGTGTGTATATATCGTCACACTATTGAGTGAGCTTACAGTTTTACTATATTTCAACAGGGTTGTTTGTTATTTTTGAAATTATCCATTTATAAAATTGTTCACGTCCTGAATATAGCTGAAATATTGCTTGCTGGAGGTTAAACATCAATCAATCATTTTTTTTGTTTAGAAGACAGCATCTGACATTAAGAAATACAAGGTATAATGGCGAGCTGTCCGATTTCTGTTAATGACTGCGAACTGTCAATAGCAGAAAATAGAACCGGTCAATAAAAAAAATAGGAAAAGTGTTAAAATTGTTCCTCAATGCAATAAACACATTGATTGAAATACCACTAAAATAAAGCCCGGGGGTCGGGGTATGGACCGGGTAAACTGATATGTATCTCGCCTTCTGCTCGGTTCAATATTCCTGGTCCATATTATGACCCGTAGGCAGTACGATTTTTGTGGTATCGCCATCCGTATATTTCACCATTGTGTAAATTGTACGCATTGAACTTTATTAAATCAAAAGTATTTGGCAGTTCAACCCAGTGTGAGCTGTTTTATTTAAAATAAAACCGCATGTTGAAGGGAAACACTTCACTCCTAACTGAGAATTGACTCACTGTATATTGACTGACCTTAGAAGCTGATGAAGAAAAAGTTGAAGATGAAAGTCATTTAATGTCTGTACTGTGATGAGAACCACATCACTTCAAACTGAGAATTTACTTACTGACCATAGACTGTTCTTAGCAGCTCATGAGAGACAAAGTAGAAACTGTTGAAAGTCATTTAAAGTCTGGACTATGGACCCTAAGTACTTGATTTCTATTGTGCATCTTTTACGGTTAATCCGATTTTAAGGAATGTAACATGGAAGACAAATTTCAGAGACGCAGAAAACATGAGCTGAAGAACACAAACTTTTAAACACCAAAATTTGTTTAGCCATGAGAAGATTGACACAAAATTTCGATTATTCACTATTTGGACTTTTTAGACTTGAGTTTCTATAAATTTTTTGTTTTTACTATTTCGGACATGTGAAAGTCAAGAATCTAAAATATTTTGTATTTAATTATTTCTTATATTCGAAGACAAAAAGTTTATTAATTTCAAATAGTTATGTAATTTGTTACTATTAATTTTTCAATTGTCTTTAATCTACTTTGTCTGTTCTACGCGTGAGAAAAACTTTTTAGAAATTATGTTTATTGTTCAAATGTATAATTATTTTACATGTTAAATTGGTGTCTTCCACCTACTCCCACTTTGTAAAAATCACTAGTCCTCCTATTCCCACATGCAAACAATAGATGTTTTGACAACTAAATTGTTTTTATAGCAGTTAGGATTAATTAAATTTAACCTGAGATTTACCTGTATTTAAAAAAAAATTGTTATAAATTAAGATTAAATAAGATTTAAAAAATAAATTTTTAGATATTTGCAGATGAGTACTGTAAGCTTCGAAACAATAAGTGAAAACTGTTCACTTTGCTCTAAATAGAGCAAATGAACTTACAACAAATCAGCCTGGCTTCTTCCAAGCTAAAAAACATTATTTGCAAGCTAATAAGTCAATTGGCATAAATAGTGGTGAACAGGAAACCTCAAGCTTTATGAACTCGAAGCTAAGTTTTGGTAAAAAATTCTGGCACCTTTTAAAATCAGGCCATCAACAATGGCTAAAGCTTGACTTTATTTTTGCATATATATATATATATAGTTTATTCTCACACAGCCAATAAGACAATTGGTACAGAGAAAGTAACAAATAAACAAACAAAACAACAGGCTATATACAATATATACAAACGATAATAAGGTTATGCTTACACAACAGGTAAGCCAGGGGCGCTAACATGATCACTAATAATATTAATAAACCTGCAAAGATTTCTTAGCAGAGATTTTATGTTACTGGACATTAATTCTGAGTACTTATAAACATTGTGGTTTTTCACATAATAATTTGGGACGAATTTTTTACGTTGTTCTGTGAAAGCAGTGCATTCAAACATGTAATGGTATTCATCTCCTAATTTGTTACAGTTACATAAATGACAAAGACGATTTTCTCTTTCAATATTTTTCCATCTTCCAGTTTCTATTGGTAAATGATGATTTGTTGTCCTAAATCTGCATAGGTTTATAGCTTCCGAGAAGTTCAAGACATTGAAATAATTTTCGAATTCCAATTTTGTTTTGAAAATTCTATAATTTATTGATTTTGTTGAATGAAACACAACCGAATTCCAATTTTGCGCAAACTGGTCTGTTAACCTTTGTTTTACTATGTATTTTAGCCACTCGTTATTGAAGAATTGTTCTGAATCCCATATTAGTGAAATACCACAATCATTTAAAATTGTTTTAACACAGTTAATCCAAGAATATTGTATACTATAGTTTTCGTTCGATTGCCGAGTAAGACGATAGAGTATTGAACACAATTTGGATTGTTTGCCATTTACAAGTTTGGACCAGTAAGATACCATCCGTATCTTAATATCAATAGCAATAGGAAGTCTACCAAGTTCCCCATAAATCATATAATTTGGTGTTGAAGACATTAAATTCAACAAAAGTTTACAAAATTTTAAGTGAACTCTTAACGATTCGTTATTACCGAAGCCCCAAATTTCACAGCCATAAAGAAGAATAGGTTTAACCATTTTATCAAACAAATCTAGGAGAATTTTTACTGATAATTTAAATAATCGTCCCAACGTAAGAATTTCGTACATAGCCTTCAACGCTTTATCTGCTAAAAGTTTCTTGGTAGAATCAAAATTACAGGTTTTTGTAAAAATAACCCCTATAAGTAATTAAATTTTTCCACTATTTCTATTTCGGTATTTTGATAAAAGAATTTAAGATTTGTTTTTGGTTTACCCAATCCAAGTACCATAACCTTTGTTTTGTCGACGTTTACTTTTAACTTCCATGTATTACAATAGTCACAAAAAGCATTGAGTTGTGCCTGTAGGTCCTCGGCAGACTCAGCTATTAAAGTAGTATCATCAGCATACAGTAAAAGAAAAATCATCAGATATACATTAAGTTCATTTTCTATATCATTTGTAACACTGCTCAAGCCAGCTATATTTTTTGTAATCAGAAAGTCTTCCAAGTCATTTAAAAACATTGAGAACAAAAACGGGGACAAATTTTCACCTTGTCGTATGCCCAATTCGCAGTTAAAATATTCTGACGTATTATTGTTTAATGATATACAAGACTTTATTTGTGAATGCATGTTAAATATAACATTATATAACTTGCCATTTATATTGTTAAGTAACAACCTATGAAACAATCCATCTCGCCATACTGTATTGAAGGCTTTCTCGAAGTCGATAAAGGTACAAAACATCTTTTTCTTTTTTGATTTTAGAATTTGGAATAGAGAAAAAATAGCAAAAATATTATCTATAGTAGAATAATTTTGACGGAAGCCACTTTGATTTTCTTTAATGATACTATATTCTGCAGAAAAGCTTGCGAGTCTTGCATTCAAAATAGCAGTGAATAATTTACCGAGGCAGCTGACAATTGTTATAGGCCTGTAATTTTTGGGATCTCTTTGATCTCCTTTTTTCTTATATATAGGTTTAATTATACCTATTAACCAGCTATTAGGTAGAATTCCAGTATCGAATATTAAATTAAAAAGTTTTTCATATATATGAAGAAGCCGAGTTGGAGTTGATATTCGTTGACAATTTCATCTATACCACACGCTTTGTCATTTTTAAGATTTTGGATACACTTCATAATTTCTTCTTGGGAAATATAGCCATTTATAAATTCATTTGATATGTTTGGAACCTCGTAATTGAAAGTCGGTTGTTGTTCATCATTTGCTGTGTTTAAGTTTTTAAAAAAATCATAGAGGGATTCAATGTCAATATTTTGCTGGTTTTGTCGAAATGTTTGGGATGACTAATCGATTAATTTTGTAAGACTTGCGAAAGATTAATACAATAATTTTTATATTTTGTGTTCAAGATCTTTTTATAATTCTTTTCTGCATTAACCATATTTGACCTGTTTTGCATAGTGTTATTTGATTTATATAGTTTTTTTGCTTTACGAAAATGTTGTCTAGCTATTTTGGAGTGTCTATCAAACCAAGGTTTATTATTTTTGTTTACACTACGTTTTTGCGTGCTACTTGCCGAGTGCTTTGAGCTTTTTCTTCCGAAGGTTTTTGAAGCCGATTCAATAAAAATATTTCCAAAATCGTCTAATAACTGGTTAATTGAATCATTGTTTAGATTATTTATTTCTTTACAGCTTGTTTCGAGTTTTTGTTCTAATTTTGATAACGCAAACTCGTCTATGTTATTTTGAAAGTCTAGAGCTTTTTCACTATTCCAGGGTTTTAATTTAGCTTTATTTGTAAAAGTATTGACATCAGTATAAGAGGTAACATTGTACATAAATGTGTTAGATAATGATAAATGTAGCGGTGCGTGGACGTCCGAGAATAATGTACTAGGCTCTAAAACATCCAAGTCTGAGATGAATTTAAGAAATTCTGGACTACTTATACAGTAATCGACTACACTAGCATTCTTACATGTAAATTTTCCAATATTCTTATCCTTTCCAACCCTGCCATTAATTATAAACATGTTATTTCCTTTACAAAAATTAAGCAATAAATTTCCGTATCTGTTTTTTACTTTATCCATGCTCCCCCTACATAACGGTATCTTTAAATCATTTAATATATAGGAAAAATCATTGACAAATTCACAAAGATATTCATCTACGTGTCTATTTTCTTCTATTTCAACAAAATCTTTATCATTAGCGGTCCTTGCATTAAAATCCCCTATGCATTAGTCCTGTAAAATAAATAAAAATATTAACTGATATTTGTCTTAATAAATCATAAAGAAGTTATACATAAAAATCATAATTCATACAAAATAACTTTATTTACCTATACCTAAACAACATTTGATTAAAAGTTAATGAGCCGATGTTTTTTCAGTATAATGCTTTGTTTACACAAGTTTTCCACCTATACTCCCACTTAAAATTTTACCTTTTCTTACCAGAATTTTTAAAAGTGGGAATAGGAGGAATGAACCCAGAGAAGAGACTTCTCCAGTTCCCACTATTTACTATTTACACACAGAAAGAGAAAGTACGTACAAATCGAACAGAGACTAGGTGGACTGAAACAGCGGCTACACGATGGACAAGTTACAGTAGAATAATTTGCTGATGCTGCCTCCTTCTTGTTGCATCTTGGTTAGGCTATTGACATTTCAATTTATATTGTATCTGTTTATTTATGAAATTTAATAAAATTATGTATAAATATACTGTTTTCTATCTTATTTTTTTTTAAGCTAGCAAAAATTTACAAGACAGAAAATATTAAAATAAAAAAAAATTATTATTATTAAAAAAGAATGTTTATACAACAATTCAATGTATGCCAACATTGTTTTCTTACCTTTTTAAACCAAAATAAAAAATGTTGGCATAGGTTGAATGAACCGTGTACGGTGACATTAATCCGTTTATTTTCTATTATTAATCTTTAATCCTTAATTGTGTGTTTTTCTCAATTGTATTGTTATGTTACATGTTTGTTTATAAATGTAACGACTGAAGTTTAGACTTCCGTCAGAGTCACGCTTCCAAACTGACAATATCCCATAAGTGACGAGTCGAAAGAAATAAATTCCATTCTGAAAATCTGTATTGTGTTGATCAACACTCTTCCAGTCTGTGAGTTAGTTCCGCCTGTTAGTTTCAAGGCAGGTGACTAGCGTCAGTCACTGTCGTCGTTTCGGCATTTTCGCCAGTTCAGCAACAGTTCCAGTTGCAGTCGTATATCGTATCATATATAATATACTCGTATTCTATCGTAACAACAACGTTGTTACACAGCTACAATATTATCATTTATTACATTAAAAGAATTTTGCGTGTTTTTGATAGGTCTAAAACAACTTTCGGGTCACGATAAATCGCAACATAAAATGTTTCTACGCTGCACGATTCCGCTGCATAGTAGTCAAGCCAATGTTTAAGCCAATCAGAATAGCCGTCTTAATAAATTCGTTCGTCCAATCAAATAAATTGTATTAATTGTATTGTACACAATTCATTAACGTCTGCAACACATGCATCGTGCGTGTCGACAACAAATGGGAGAAACGTCGGCTCAGCGATATATTGATTAATTTATACTCTTCTCAATATTTGAAAATGGAAGTTCAGGATTATCAGCAAATCAAAATGCAGTATTAAAAAAAATTAAGGGTAACTAGCATTACAACAATTACAATGTAAGCAGGTGCTCCAGTAGAAAACGCAATCTCTGTTTTTCTGATCAAGGGAGAAGGTGGTTTTATTAATGTAATAAAACAATTAATGACTTTGATATACGGTCGCTATTAGGATGTATCAGCCCTCAAAAATGTATATTCACCTCGTCTAGCGGCTCGGTGAATATAACATTTTCTCTGGCTGATAAATCCTGATAGCGACCTATATCAAAGTCATTAATTGTATAATATCATATATTTATATCCTGGCTTTGCCGGTTCTCGATAGCGTAAGATAGTATGGAATAAACCTTTATTATTTATTGATTTACCCATTTGTTTCTTAGATAAACTCCTAGACACTTGCAAAAAATTACAAGGAAGCGTCAGGTTATTGCAAAGATGATCTAATTTTTCGAACGACCTAATTGTATACTACGTCACCAGTTGATCCAGTACTCAGTATGTCATAAATAAGTAAATCTATGTAACTCAATGATTTTAACTCCGTTGTTTTTTTACATTAAATTTCTATAGATTAGTCAGTCGGAGTTATTGAAAAACAAAATAAAAATTTACTTTTAATAAACACAAAAATGAAACAAAAGAACACCACTATACATCCTTAACCACTAACATTTATATAGATATAACACGGGCCATTTTTGCATATTTTAATAGTGGTTTTACTGATACCCTGGTGAGTTTTCTCTACTTTAGCACATCCTTTCCCTTTGATGTTCAGTTGCCGAACTAATAGAGTATAACTGACTATAGATTGTCAGTTTTCCTACCGCAGGTCGGGGGTTTTCTCCGGGTACTCCGGCTTCCTCCCGCAATAAAAACTGGACGCCACGATAAAGCTGAAAAATTGCTGAAAGTGGCGTTAAACATCATTCAAACAAACAAACAACTGACTATAAATAACTAGTCAAACCGACTTAGTCTATAATTAAGTTTACCGGTAATAGTATACAAAGAAAGATAACTCTAATATTTCGATTGATACTTAACAATCTAGTACCCAATATGTCTCAAAAAGGCTGTCCTGGTACACGGTATGCCAAAATATGGTTGATCAAGTCCTAATACACAACTAACAATAAAGTTCTAATACAAAACTGATACGAAAGTTCTAATACACAACTATCACTAAAGTTCTAATACACAACTGATACGAAAGTTCGAATACAGAACTGATACGAAAGTTCTAATACACAACTAACACTAAAGTTCTAATACACAACTGACACTAAAGTCCGAATATAGGCCCGTAATTAGTTATTTATATCTATCACATAAGATTGTTCAACTTACGTTACAATGTAATATTTTGTCTGCGAGGTCAGCTACCTAAGACACGGTTGCAATACAGAACTATACACGTATCATCTGATTACACTGTAGTTGCGAGTTCGAGCTTTACTGCGGCAGTGTTTGCTCGACTCCAAGCATTATTCATAAGGATTGTCAGTTTTCCAGTTGGTGGTCGAGAAGATTTTCAAGGAGAATGTGCATTCTTCACTATAAAAAGAGAACACCATGATATAGCTGAAATATGGACATTCAATCAAACACAAAAAAACCAAAATAACTACTATAATATGATATAGATACTCATTCTAAGGTACATAACTTGAATATACATATACCTATGTGGTGCGTATTTATGTACTAAATGTGTACAATACTGCTGTAATAACTATCTACAAAGTGATATGTACAGTATTTCTTATCAGTAATAAATTATATACATATTTAGTGCAGTGTTCTTCTTGCACTTCAAGAAATTCCTTCGTCAGATGACAGTTAATTTATTTGATATATTATTATAGGATGAAGTTGTAAACTGTAAAACTCCGTTTTACGATTTTAAACTTTTAATTTTAACGTATATTTCTAAGTTATGGCAAAATAGTTGGGATATCGAAATTCATAATAAACTTCAAGAGATCCTACCACTAATTCCCCATACAAATTTAAATAGTTTTACATGTCGTAGAGACCAAGTAGTTTTAACACGGTGTCGTCTTGGTCATACTTAGATGACACACAATTATATTTTAAACGGTGAACCACGACCCAAGTGTGTGCCATGTAGCAGTCCATATACAATCAAGCATGTCTTTATGGACGTGGCACACTTTCAGGAACGTTTTATACTGTGGATTCTTATTTTAATTTGTTTTACAACTGTCAAAATTTAACAGTTCTTAAAGAAAATTGGTTTGTATAGTAAAATATAAATTTATTAACAAAACTATGATGTTATTTCATATTTTAATATTTTAATCCCTTTTTGCTTTTTGTGTGTATATACCGTCACACTATTGTGTGTTTGTTTGTTTGATGGTGTTTAACGCCAATTTCAGCAATTTTTCAGCTATATCATGGCGTCCAGTTTTTATTGGGGGAGGAAGCCGGAGTACCCGGAGAAAACCCCCGACCTGCGGTAGGAAAACTGGCAATCCTTGTCAATTAAGATTGTAGTCGAGTACACCCTGCCTGCAGTGAGAATCGAACCCGCAATCTCAGTGTTGACAGACCACGTGATCAATAGTAGACGAACTACCTTGACCACTCGGCCACCGAGGCCCCCGTCACACTATTGAGTGAGATTACAGTTTTACTATATTTCAACAGGGTTGTTTGATATTTTTGAAATCATCCATTTATAAAATTGTTCGCGTCCTGAATATAGCTGAAATGCTTGCTGGACGTTAAATATCAGTCTTTTTTTGTTCAGAAGCGATCATCTGACATTAAGAAATACAATTAAAAAGGCAAGCTGTCCGATTTCTGTTGATGACTGCGAACTATCAATAGCAGAAAATCTGCCGGTCAATAAAAAAATCGGAAAAGTGTTAAAATTGTTCCTCAATGCAATAAACACAATAGTAAATGAAACTGATTGCAATACCACTGAAATAGAAAAGCCCTCAGGTCGGGGTATAGACCTGGTAAACTGATGTGTATCTCGCCTTCTGCTCGGTTCAATATTCCTGGTCCAAACCATGACCCTTAGGCAGTACGATTTTCGTGGTATTGCCTTCAGTATATTTCACCACTGTGTAAATTGTACGTATTGAACCTAATTAAATCAAATGAATTTGGCAGTTCAATCCAGTGTGAGCTGTTTTGTTTAAAATAAAACCGCATGTTGAAGGGAACCACTTCACTTCTTACTGAGAATCGACTCATTGGACATGGCTTGACCTTTGAAGCTGATGAAAAAAAGTTGAAGATGAAATTTAATATCTGTACTGTGATGAGAACCACATCACTTCAAACTGAGAATTGACACTGACCATAGACTGTTCTTAGCAGCTGATGAGAGACAAAGTAGAAACTGATGTAAGTCATTTAAAGTCTGGACTATGGACCCTAAGTACTTGATTTCTATTGTGCACCTTTACGGTTAAACCGATTTTAAGGTATCCACCTGATGCTGGAATGTAACATGGAAGACAAATTTCAGAGACGCAGAATACGCGAGTTGAAGAATACAACCTTTTAAACACAAAAATTTGTTTAGTCACACAAAATTTCGAGATGATATAAAATAACTAGTAATCGAGGTTATTCAATGATGATCAAATAAAGATTTATAATTAGATACAAGCAAGAAATAGACCAGTTTTGGTATACCGTAAGGGGGTGTGATATGATATGATAAAAGGAGGCGATAAAGGTTGCGCGTCTAACAAAATTGCAGCTGTCATATAAAACATAAATATTATCATATATCATATATTTATACCTTATACCGTATAACACCCATGTCTCTATATCACACCTTGACTCTATACGGCATACATTAACCTTTACATTGTATGGTGAAATAAGAAATAATGAACATAACATTATCTTGGTCTTTTTATTATATGCTTCAGCAGGGGAAACATCAAATATACTTGGATATCAAAATCTTATCAAGTTTTGGTACCGGAATATCTTTGCTATTCCTGTGCTCCGAATTAGTTTCAAGTCATTAGATAATATTTTCAGATATTCGCTTTTTTTTTCTTCTTGTGTTTAAGTTTTCATTGATTCAATATAATCCTAAGTATTGTTCATCTCCGATACATTTTTATCATGCATGTCGTCTGCTTTATCGTTAGACGTCATATTTGTAAACAATTCCGGTAATTTCCGATCATTCACATGCCTATGTGATAACACTTACGGAAAAGCGTGTGATACCTTTCGGAAGCAGTTAATAACATCTTGATATCAACCCGCTTTGCCAATCTGGTAAAATATTTTTTCCCATTTATTCCTTTTATCATACAGTAACAAAAAAGTTATTTACAATATTTACGGTATACTTTTGGTAATAATTATTGCTTTGATTGATTGATTGGATGTCTGCTTTACGTCCAGCGAGCAGTATTTCAGCTATATTCAGGACGGGAACAAGTTAACAAACAATAAATCAAAGGAAAATGGGGGTGGGATGGGTCACATGGAATACAAATTTGACTGCCACTGGACAAGTATGGAGTTTTGGGTAGGGGCGGAAAATTTAGCCTTTTGTAGCGGCTACAATGAGCCTACTCTTTTTCGAAATCTACAAAAGGGGTCTTTATCGTGCAAGGAGCGTGGCACTCTCCAAACACGTTACCCACTACGGTCCGCGGTCAGGCTTTCTGTATTATGACCTGACAACCCCCCAACGAGAGGGTCTCCCCTATCCGCTACCCGGGGACGCGCTGGGCTGCTCTGTGGGTCGAGCACTGGGAACCCTCCCAGTACGGTCCCAGAATAATTATTGCGTTTAAACGCTATGAATGTTTGAGTTTAATAGCAATAAGTATTGCGCTCATTTGCAAAACGTTTTGCGTTTAATCACAATAACTTTTGCGTCGTTTAATCGTAATAATTGTTGCATTTAATCGCTATACTTTGTATTTAAACCGTAATAAACAAAATCTAACAAAGTATCCCGAATTAGCTTCCGTACGTCTTTACTATTAAAAGAATGTTAATCTCAAGACAGTCTTCAATTAATTAAACACCTGCTGTCCACACATAAGTGTACGGCCATACGTCTTTACTTTTCAAAGAATGTTAATCTCACGATAGATTTGCTGTCAACACTTAAGTGTTAGAATTGAACTATTGTTAAAGTCATTACTGACTAGTGGTGTGTGCTACCCAAACCTTTGACACACCAACTCACACACTACAGTAATAGAAGCGTGAGATTTGCATGCCATAAAAGCTAGTAAAACACACCATTTCTACTGAAATGCGTGCATTAAGTCCAGACTATTGTGACAGTCGTAGTTGTTTCATTTTTGGTTGTTGGTTCTAGAGTTTGACGGTTTCTTGGTAAGTTTTCTTTTTTTGACAGTTTTCTTTGTGTTATATATATCTTTATTTCTGATAAACCTTTGTTGGTACAATGGTATAGAGGCATACATGCACAACTGCAAAAAAGTATGTACACTTTTTCAACAAATAACAACAGGACTTAGCCGACATACATTTTTGTTTATTTCCTTAATGAATGAACACAATTTTTGTAGATAAGACTTTTTTGTTGTAGTCATAAGCTCTTTAAATTTTCTAACATTAACATTTTAAAGATATTTTTTGTCAATGCATGACATTATTTTTTCAGAGCAGAGAAAAATGTACATTTTAACAGATAATGGAATTCGTTTCCAATATCATTTGAATTACAAAGGTTGCACGTTCTAGCCTCTAGTGTTCGGTATTTTGTATGACCTTCATTAGAGGGATTATACAATATTGTTTGAAGTTGTGTCAATTAGCAGGATTAGGACTTTTTACTGAATTTAATTCTGCACGCGCGAAAATTAATCAAAGTACACGTTACCTTGGAGATAATCATTACATGTATAGTCCATAATTTTTTTTTGTTATTCAGTTTTTTATTTTTTCCCAAATGTTCCTGTTTTTAAAATTGCGGCACAGCGTCATTCAATGATTGCTTGCAGGAACATATAAATCAATGGATGGTTATACATGTAGTCACAGTTGCTTGCCAGCAAATAAAGACGTAAGCTGTATATTTTACTATATTGCAGGTATGTCACTTTATATTACAATATTTCATAAATGATAATGTTTACTTGTATGCTTATTTTATTTTTTTACTAAGAGAGATATGTAAAAATAATAACAAAAATACAGATAAAGTATTTAGTTTTTCTTAAGACATTGTGCTTGTTAAATTTTTTTTATCATTCTGATGTATTGGTTAAATCTTGTTCTTCATGTATGTGTTTCTATGTGTAATGTTTATTTTGAAATCTCAGATAGTAAAAAGATGGCAATTACCCCGCGTATTGTCAGTTATTGTAGCAAGAAGAGACAATGATTTATTTCTAACTTGTAAGAATTGATGAAGAAATATGATATTACTTTAGACCTTAAATCGTACATTTTATTTGACTTAATTGGTATGATAGGATTTTACTGAATTGGTATGGTATGATTTTATGATACAATGTCAAGGACATTTTTTGTGGTGAATTATTTTACAGTAGTCGCCATCATGTTCTGCCCATGTTCAACGACGTTGTCATGTTTGAGCAATAGACAACGTTAACATTACTTCGCTCATTTATTTATCGCCGCCCATTCACTTTCGTTGCTAACGATGGATAGAGGAGAACATATTTTGAAGCACACTTAGCTACAATAAATAAACAGAATTTTGCTACAAGAATGTCAATCATTTAACTTGAGTGAAAAATCAGATGATATATGAGGTTCGACTACAAAAATGCTTGGGGGATAATAAAGTTTCATGTAATAATAAATTGTGTTGGTATTCTATTTACGGAAATTAATAATAGAGGGAGACCATTTTTATCTTGGTACTATATGTCTTTCGGTGATAGCACTATCGACGAGCGTAGCTTTGAAATTGAAATTTTAAAAATTTAAATTCTGAAGATGATAATGAAGAGGGGGGCTGGGGCTGGGACTTTGATTTTAACAATTTTTGTGACCCTTTTATGGAAGAGAAACTTAATGGGCAAATTACTGAGTTAGAAAGGGCTAAAAAACAATGAAGCACCGGGAATAGATAAAATTATGAATGAGTATCTGAAATGTTCAAATCCATTGTTAATTACTATGTATTGTAAGCTTTTTAACTTAGTTTTAGATACTGGGATTATTCCAGAAAGCTGGACCAGTGGAATAATTAAACCTGTTTTTAAAAATAAAGGTGACACGTCTGATCCTGACAATTATAGAGCTATTACACTGATAAGCTGTCTGGGAAAATTATTTACGTCCGTCATAAACTCTAGGTTAAATATATTTGCTAATGAATTGAGTCTTATTTCTGAAAACCAAGCTGGTTTCAGGAAAGGTTACTCACCTACTGACAATATATTTGTTCTTCATTCACTAATAGAGTTGTACTTTTCGTTTGGGAAAAAACTATATTGTACATTTGTAGATTTTCAAAAAGCTTTTGATACAGTTTGGCGTACAGGACTATGGAAAAAACTACAAATTTGCGGGATTAAGGGTAAATGCTTAATGTTATCTTGAACATGTATCGTAACATAAAGTCTTGTGCTCGGTACAATGGAAACGAATCTGATTTTTTTCCATGTTTGACAGGAGTAAGACAGGGTGAAAATACGTCACCTTTTCTTTTTTTCTGTATTCCTGAATGACTTGGAAAACTTTTTTATTGGATTAGACGGTGTACCCATAGACAAAATCAAAGAAACTTTAGAACAAGAATTGGGTATTTTTGTAAAAATTTTTGTACTATTATATGCAGACACTGTAATTTTATCAGAAACAAAAGAAGGTATGCAACAAGCGTTAGATATACTAGAAAAATATTGTAAACTTTGGAAACTAGAAATCAATGTTAATAAAACAAAAGTTATTGTATTCTCCAGAAGAAAATCAAAACAAGACTTTAATTTCACTATACAAGGTCGAATATTAGAAATTGTTGATACATATTCATATCTTGGTGTTACTTTTAAATATAATGGTACCTTTTTAGAAACCAGAAAAAAACTTGTTAACCAAGCACAAAAGTCCTTATATAGTATTTAAAAATTAATCCGTAATAAATCAATCCCTATAGATATTCAGTTAAAGATGTTTGATTCAATGGTTGAACCAATTTTAATATATGGGTCGGAACTGCGGGGATTTGAGAATCTCAAAATTATTGAACAAGTCCACTTGAAATTTTGTAAAAGAGTTCTCAAAGTTATAAACACTACACCTACGTTTTTGGTTTATGGAGAACTTGGGAGGTTTCCACTTAAAATCAGGATCAAACAGAGAATGGTTTCTTATTGGAGCAAGCTTGTGTTAAATGAAACAAAACTTAGTAGTACTTTGTATAGACTAATGCTTAACCTAAAAAATAAAAACCAAATAAATTTTAAGTGGATTAATTGCATAGAGTCGTTATTTAATGATATTGGTATGGGCTTTATTTTTACACAACAGTCGGCATTCTACAATAAGAATTTGTTAAACCAAATGTTATGTGATCAATTTATACAAAATTGGTTCAGTTCTTTAAATACCACCTCCCGTGGTCTTTTCTATTCATTGTTTAAAAAGAGTTTTGAAATTGAAAAGTATTTAATTAGACTTCCAGAATCATGTAGGATTTGGATTACCAAATTAAGGACTTCAAACTTACGTCTACCTATTGAAACTGGGAGATGGTATAATGTACCTAAAGACAATAGAATTTGTAACCTATGTAGACAATGTATTAAAGATGAATATCATATTATGTTTACCTGTAGTTTTAATAACGTTGTAAACCTAAGAAACAAATACACCCCGAAATACTACACTAACAATCCAAGCTATTGTAAAATGGAAGGCCTTCTGTCTCTTTGTAACACAGAAGTATACAAAAAACTGTCAATTTTTATAAGAAAAGTGTCTGCTCTTCTTTGATTTAATGTGTTTATATTCATGTATAAATTAATGATTCTCATTTATATTTTTTTTTCCTTTTCTATTACAATGTTATCGTTTTGTTATATGTACATCTCATGCTCATTCTGTCATGTTTATTGTACACATATTATTTACCATGACCTCTTGTTACACATTGTATATGTGTCTGAGTGTTTTCTAATAAATCTTGAAATCTTGAAAAAATCGGAAACCAGAATAAAAGGCTATTTTGTGTACACAATTCCGGAATATGCCGACATTTGTAAGATTCAATAAATAAATGTTATGTCAAAAATTTAATTGAACCACGTGAATATTAGTTTTAATTCAAGTAAATTTATGATTTTATATATGACAAAAGATTACATGTGCGCAAATTTATAAATCAGCAATTCAAACTAGCCACAACAGCAGGACTTAGCTTTACATCTAATCTTATGGGGGAAAAAGTTTAAATACCTTTTTTTTAGAAATTACAATGCTTTCATTAGATAGTCCTTAGAAAGTGTGTGTTTTAGTTAAAAACAAACTGTGATTATTTATGCTTATTTGGTCCACTACACGTACATTTTTTTAAAATCCAATCTAAAATCGAGATTGTCTTCCTTTATAGTTGCTATATTGTCGAGATAATCTGTATTTTGCATTGAAGCAAATGCAAAACGAAAAACACATATTCAAGGTTCGAAATATACAGCAAATGTCTGAACTATACATGCTGTTCATGTATGATTTGAACACAATATTGACCAAAAGCTTTGACGCATTACAACATGATATATTATAATTGTAAATAACATAAAAAATAATCTCTGTAACATAGATATAAACATGCTTTAAAATGCGTCCCGTAAAATTATTATTAAATCATTTTGACAAACGCGTGCAGAATGCAGAATAAATCGGCGGCGGACTGATGCTTTGCGTCAAAAGTTTTCTAGTTATGTATCTGTATTAAAAATATACTACAGTAAAATGTTTCATGTTCCTCTCTAATATATTAGTAGAACTGTAGACGATCGTATGAAAACCAAATAGTAAACTCGTATCACGTACATTATCACTGGTGTTAAACGGCTCATGATGCGTTTTAAAACTGGCAAACGGCAGATTTTGATAGCTTTTACGAACAATTGGTCGATTCCTTAAGGCGATATTTTACATTATTTCATATCAGTAAAATTATGTTTGTTTCAATTGGATAAAACAAGGTCAGCTGGTATTAATTAATCTGCAGTAATTTGACGTGAGGGCATTATCACGCCGTGATAACTCCCACGGGCGTTATCACGTCGTGGTAATGCCCTCTCCAGTCACAAGCAACATAGAACTGTTTATTTTTAATTTAATGAGGAAAAATGTCATAAAGTTTAGAAAACTAACTGTGTATTGCCTAAAAATGCCAAACAATGATATATCATGAGGCCAAACATTCAAAGCATACAGCAAGCAGTTACACATACATAATACAGTCTTAAACACATGGTTTCTTAATTCTTCAATAAAATTTTATTTTATAGTTGCTTATATAGCTGGCATTGTCATGATACTTGACAGCACTCGGGACAGTGGTATTGCCTTTAACATTGATAATGCCCTTGCCTTTGGCTCGGGCATTATCAATGTTTCAGACAATACCACTCTCCATTGTGCAGTCAAGATATCATGACAATGCCCTCTATATAAGCAACTATTGTATAATTATTCAACTTTTCTATTATGACTTTTGCGTCATTATTCTGGTTAATAAAACATAACATAAATCAAAACTGGTAATTTTTTTTTTAAAGACGATAATTGAAATCATACCATTATCGTGCATTTCGTTCAACGTTTTAAAAAGGTCTGGAGTGTTTGCGTAAATGCTATGCTCAATGAAACTTAAATTTTTAAACAAAAGTTACAAATACATATATTTCTATGACAGACCTCTAGAGCATACTTTTTGTTCAATAATGTTTATCATGCAACATTTCCGATTTTCCTTCAAGAAGGAATGAATTCCTGGAGGTGACATTTGAACATAGTTAGATCAAACAATAACAAGTACATTTTTATTGTATGACATGACAAGGTAGGACAGATATATGTGTTTTCTTATGCAATCGGTTAACAAATACATGTAAACAAAATCACTGTAATTTGACAAAATAATGAATGTCACACAATTACTGTTTTAAATAATTGGTTAGATGGCGTTAAACAACAGGTTTTTTTACTCACTCTATCTACATTATGCATACAAATGTCTAACCACATTAGGTCTTGTACAGATCATATTTCTGTGAATCGTATATATATATATTACAATTTATATATATGTATATTTTTTTACAAAATTTTACAATTTTAAATATTAGATTAACCTAGCTTGTACAAATGTTTATATTTCTCTTATAAAAAAATAAGAAATCACGATGCTGAATAGATGGTTTTCTTACATACGACACGATTTAGTTGAACTACTTTGTTGACGTTAGAAAATCTTATGTTACCCTTTTTCAGCTTTACATACGAAAGATAAACAGTTATAGAACATTGTAAAATAGAACTGTTTTTAATAGAAATAAAATTGGTATTTATTTATATAGTTTTCAGGAATCAAGGAGATGTTTTGATAAAAGATAATATTTTTTAACATATTATAATGGTATATTAGTTCGGCTACCCCCAAGCTTTATCATAACGGAGAATTGTGCACTTGGTATTAAGTAGGTGTAAGCAAACATTTGTTCCTTATCCTCACAAACCATTACAGAGACAAAGTAAAAGCAAATTTGTGTGACAAAGAAACTACTATTATCGACACCCATTTGTGCACTTGGACAATATATGCAGGTTACGAATAAAATGTTCACTAAAAAAATTAAAAAACCCAAAACAAAATCAAAACAATTAACATATACGAATATACACAGCCTGTTTTGATAGTCATTGTTTCAGTTATAACGTCTACGTCATTTGTGAAGTATAAGCGTTCTATCATCCGTAGAGTATTTGGTCGATGTCTTTTTTTTTTAACATATATTTCCTGTCATTTTTATATGCGGAACAAACAAAATATAGTAAAATTCGTCTCTAATGTCTCATCCTCACAAGTCAGGGTTTCTGTGTCCACACGTGTCCACGAAACCCTGACAAACTTAGCTAGGAAATTTCCGGGCTAGAAGATTTTTGTATGACGTCAATCCTTCAAAATATCAACTAATGAAATTGCTTGAAAGAAGCAAGTGTTTGGCAGTAGTCATTTTTACTCATTCGTGAGTGTGAAGAAAACGTAACACAACTAATAAATAACGCGGTAATAACAAACTATTAACACTACTGTACAAAATACACTGATTTTCTCATGTTCCATGCAACACATCCGTTTGGTTTATTTACAATCGACATTGGGATATCCCTTTACCAAGTCGTGAATGAAAGCGAGCTTTTGATTGGCTACATTAAGGTATGATGTAGCCAATCAAAATAGTGACTTCTAGCCCAGGAATTTCCTAGCTAAGTTTGTCAGGGTTTCGTGGACACTTGTGGAAACAGAAACCCTGACTTGTGAGGATGCTAATGTCTATGCTAAAAAGAACATAAGAAATCATTTCTGTTAATATATTTTTCATCTGTCAGATTCAAAAGGTAAATTATTTGTTGTCCTAAATTTACAAAGCGTGTATGTTTTTTACAACGTAAAATTTTGATTAACTTTCCATTTCAAAATTTTCTTCAAAGATTCGATGCTGCTAATACAATTCTGAGTATCTCAAATACATTGGTTTTTTTGTTTTTATTGGTCTTTCACGCCACTTTCAGCATTTTTTCAGCTATATCATGGCGTCCTGGTTTTATTGGGAGAGGAAGCCAGAATACATGTACCTGGAGAAACCCCCCACCCCATATCTATACCAAATACGAGATAATTGACAGTTATTCAAAATTACAGAATTAAACCAGGGAAAATTGAAACCATATGTACATTTACCTGAGCATTACCTATATAAAATAGCTGATAGTTTTTCTTGCTTTTCCAAAACAAGTTTACTCCGGTAATACATACCCCATAATTTAACACATATCCAGAGGGCATCTAACCTAGTTCTCCATAAATAATAAAATCCGATGTTGAGGACTTAAGGCGTAAGAGTATAGTTTACACAATTTTAAATGAACCCTGTATCTTCAGATCTCCGGACATCGCATCCATACAACCGGATAGACTGGATGTCAAATAAACTTAACTGGTATGCAATGGATAAGTTATGCAGCATGCCATTCTCAAAATATCATACATAGCACAATTTCTTTTCTTTCCGTTTGTCTTGTTTGCCTTAGTGAAACTGTCAGACTTGCAATGGGTAATCATAAGAAGTTAGACTAAATTACCATATCTTTATACTTGAAATTATATTTTGAGGTAATCTTCTTCCAGAGAAGACACGAATCTTACTTGTATTAACCATTTATTTTGAGTTTCCACAAATTGCAATTCAATGTAATCGCTTAAAGGATCTAACTGTTTTTGGACTCAGCTAACAGTACCGAGTCGTCAGCGTACACAAAAGACACAATAGAACAATGTTCTTGCCATCATAAGAGTTTAAGACAAAAGAAATTGTACAGTGTCCAAAGGAATAGCTGGATTTTTTGCGCCTTTGTTTATGATTTAGTAATTCAAAAACTCTTTGAAATTTTTTTTTCTAAGATTATATATTTTCTTCATCATCTTGTGTTTATGAAGCCGAATAGCTTTGTTCGTTTTCCGTTTATAATCTCGTTCAGCGCAACGTTTGCTTTTTTATTGGCCTCAGTTTTTGTACAGCTATAGCGACTATTGGCTATTCTAAACTGCCTTTCATTTTTGTCCGAAGTCTGTATTCAACCAAAACCAATGCTCATCTTCTTTCCTAGTAATATTTTCATTAAAATGTTTGTTCAGGTCCCAGACACTTTCTGCGCATGAAACTGTCGCTTCATCTTAAGGTGCTGAAAATAACCTGAATGTGCTGTACGTGCCTCAACTTACTTTCCTTCAATATTTTTTCTTATTTTCATCTCATTTCATAACTTCAGTTTGTTACTACATGTATATTTGTATTTATTCTGTTAAGTCTTTGATCAAATTAAATGACGTAATATGTAAACAAACAATCGTTAGCATAATTTGGATTAACATCAATTTCTTACATAAAATAAACATCATTTCCGGTTCTACAATTAGAGTACATATTTGCACTCTAGCTAGAATTTTCTGGTAGAAACCGAACGGTCAACAAGTATCAAAAACCAGAGGACAGAAACAAAAACCGGATTGGGACAAAAATTCCCCTCAGTATTGACAAAATTACCAGTCATTAATCATCATTTTATCATGACACTTACATGTTTAGATCAATAATATACAAGATAAATACCAATAAGTTCTGCAATATATGCACTTCAAATGTCAACATAACCGTCGTTAACACATCTCACATGTGAGTGATTTTCTTTACAAGAGGTGGACAATTATTACAGCTCACTTTACCGACAAAGACAGGGAAAAACAAAGACCGGAAACATTATTTATAAACAAGGCAATTTAATATTCCGTTAACGACATTTACAAGTACAGCAAGGTACGTACTTTATTTAAATTAGTTGATTTAAATACAAATGTTTAGAATAATGTAGGTGAATTGTATACTACAAATTGAATTGCATGTCTTTGTCTGATCAATCATTAATATCTGGATCAGGGGCGTAGCTGCCTAAACACGTATACGCAGCTGAATCCACATGATTTGACAACAACACAAAATTGCTATCTATCCCTGCAATTAATAGACTGTCCTCCAAAAATGCACTAAATTGCACCATTGTTTTCAAAATTTTCCAGCGGGGGGGGGGGGGGGGGGGGGGAGAGGCATGCCCTCGGAACGCCCTATTTATTTTGTAAATCCACATTGTAAATAGTCTAGCTACGCCCCTGCTGGTTCTGTTTGAAAAAGTTAACTTTTGGACTTCTGAGGTCTAACACGACAATTATATATTTTAAAAAGTGTTTATTTACAAATATAATACCTTTACAATACGTATGTGATAAATACATAAATTTGGTATGCACAGGTGTATCGCAGGAATTTCTGCGCTGATGATCATAGTGTAACTACAGTTTCGTGCGCATTATTCTAATTCAAAAAATAAAATTTACTGATGATTTTTACGCTCGCTGATTGGTTAGTTTATAAATTCCTGACTTAAAATTTGGCGTGTATACGTTCCCTGTTTAGTTGAACAATAACCACGATAGCGTTCACGCCTTTTAATTGGTTGTTACCGTTGCTAAGAGATAAAATGGTTGAAAATTTGTATAACGGCAATACGTATTTATTTTTGTTCAGCTTTATTATATAGAGTTATTTGACAAAGAGTACCTCTTTTTACAACTTTATAATTTGCCTATTTTGCTGGTTTTAGCGACTATGCAATTTGGACTGTACTCTCATGACGGTAATTTAGTGTAACATTTTTCCTTTCTTTTCGGAAAAATTAATATTGTTGCAGATTTAGCCGTACATGTCAATAAGACTTAATGCGGCTAAAATAAAAATAAATTAAGCTAAAAACTATTAAGCCTAATTTAACCAAAGTTTCCACGAATCAACGATCACCTTTAGGGTGCCTACTTACATCCGATATCCCCACCCTCCCACTAAACATGGCAGCTGTTATTGTACCCATGCATAGACACTCCTTTAAATGGCCAACAATCTGTTTTTAAGCGCTATAGGTTTGTGGCATCATTATATATGTTTATACTGCATCCTATTAGAGCAGCTTAAATGCGTTGACTTATTATTTAAATGTGATTAACAATCTAGTTTTAGCTACACTTACTTCACGAAATTTTAATAATGTACTTGACCTTTTTGCCAATCTAAACAAAGCGATATATATGGCAACCACACAGATAACGTGTTTTTAATCATTTTATTTTTTATTTTGCATATAACAATAAATAACAACAAGTGTGGAATGTGAGCACGCTCACAAAGCAATTACCCCCCCCCCCCCCGTCTTCGCTTTCAAGTCCAATTATCTCCCCTTAATGATATCCGAGGTCAATAAAAATCCTTCATGCACATCTACATATAATGTACTTATTTTATGCTAAGTGTCGTTAAATTTCATTTAGCGGTTTAGGAGGCGTTGCGCTTACAAGGGATGTGAACAGACGGACAGACAGACAGGGTGATTCCTATATACCCCCCAAACAAGTAGGGGGGTATAATAAATGCAACTTCTATAACAAATCCTGTTTTCATTTCAGAAATGTAATATTTTGCGTCATCCTTCCTCGACACCAACATAACTATGGACAATAAAACAGAGATAGCTGTGATTATATGGACTGTAGTCATATTCGGTATTATGTTGCTTCTTATAGTTGCAAATATGATAATGTGCCTAAGAAATCGTAGAAGAAATGTGGATGAACCATTTTATAATGAAACTATAATTGAAGGTTATGAATCCGCGAGGACGTCAGTATCTACTCCCTTATTCCGGGACTGAATCGTAAAACAATGAGATGAACCATTCTTCAATTTAACTATTTATATTATGTAAGGTTTTGAATCTGTCTGAGGGTCTTCCATTATTCCTGGACTCCCGTGGGCCGATCTACATAGACGTTCATACTGAACATACATATTAACGGAAACTAAATGTCTTATATGCTACTGAACAATTATTTTTGTTAAGTATATACACTCCAAAACTATTATACAATGCACTTGTGTTATATATTATATTTTTATTATAAATATGTGTTACATGTTGAAAAATTGTACAAATACACGTTTATCTGGAAATTAGTGCACATCAAAAATACATTATGTAACATTATACTTAATGAAGCACTACACAATACAACAGTAAACACAACAAGTTTAGCTTTTCTAAAAAGCTAACCGTCTCTTAGCTGCATTACAAATTTTATGGATTTATTAAAGTATCTGTTTTTTGTAATTTATATGTAAGATAGGTAAACAATGTACATGTACCTTGTAAGGACATTGTTTACGCTAACCTATTATCCAATGGTGCTTGAGAGATTTAAATGCCTGTCGTCACTTCACACGTGCTTTTAAAAAAATAATTAAACAAAAGTTGACTCCCTAAACAACAATGTTCAAAATTAGCGGTAAAAATATGTTTTGTTAAATTTGTATCAATATCAGAACGAAAATAAAGATACAGAACATATAATTTTTTCCTATCCCAAACAGCTTTAAAAAGTAGGGAGATTTTGGTACAATGTTTACATTTTAATTGTTCACTGACCAATGCATTGAATGAAATAGAAGTCAATATGTGGAGTGTAACATTACTACACTAAAATACTGATTAACGAAAATAAAGATATAGAACATATATTTTTTTCCAAAACAGCTTTATAAAGTAGGGAGATTTTGGTACAATGTTTACCTTATAATTGTTCACTGACCAATGCATTGAATGAAATAGAAGTCAATATGTGGAACGTTACATTACTACACTAAAATACTGATTACAACCCCGATTCGACCTAAGAATATATCGAAATTTCAGTACACATACTAGTGCGATCCTGACGTAAACCAATGAAATGAGAAAAATATTTATAGATTTAGTTAACCACCCAATCAAGTAACAGAGAGTCATTTACTCCGAAGACTGATCGTCATTTGACTATGTATACCGTCTCCCATGGGAGACGGTAACAAAATTTCTGCAACAAACCCGTTAACTATACTGGTTCCAAACATACAAGAAAGAAACGATCCGGACGGAACCATGATCTTTACCATAAGTAAAGATGAATATCCACATAATTTACATATGTTACAGTGTCGCTTTATGTAGTGTAACCACGTCAACACAGTTACACAAGCTTCATTTTCTTGAGGTACTTTTATGAACTAGGTCTTAAATTTACTCGTGAACAAGATTTAAGGACAAATTCCACATCTGACACAAATTAATTGAGCTTAATTATTAATTACCTAAAATATGCTGCTACTATTTTTTTTTTAAGTTTTGCGGAATCCCACTGTTGTTACCATCGTCCGTTGTATCCCAACTGTAGTTGTTCCCTATTCATACACATTTTATTACCTTTTAATTATCATATTAGGTAGCTACAAATGTTCTAACATAGTTTTTCAAAGCAAACAGTAGTTGTATAAACAAGTAAACACAACTACCCGATCCCAGTTTTCATTTTACTCAACATTTTGAACGGAAGTACAGTAGTACCGGGGTTCTTTGCAAACAACATAATAATGCCCTCAAGACGCTTGTAAAGCTCAAGACATTCTGATTTCATTGTTCATGCTTATGTATAGTTTCTGGTTTATATATTAATATATGAGCATGTTCACTATATTAATGGACACAGTGATTTCTAAAAATGTCAGGAATTTGTTAAAAGACAACAAATTTATATATATTTTTATAAATAATTAATCATACAAAGAAACATACATATAAAAACTGATCGATCAAAGATACAAAACGCAATGTTCAATTTCATAATCAAACTGTTAGGTTTGCCTCCGGAACACACTGTGTTGTAACAGCATCATAACAATACCCTAGCTTAGGACAGGTTATATCGTATACTATTGGTCCAACGTCCGAGCAATACACTATTTTCCCGCACTGGCGATACGGATGGTTTTGAATGGTATAGACTTTATTTAAACAGATGGCATCTAAAAAAGACAATATGTTGTTATATTGGAATGAGTACGTATACAGCAAATAATGCAATTAATTTCCTGGCAAGACATTGGGTGCTTCGCCACAATGTTTACAAGTACATCCTTAATCGGTTAACAGATATGGAGCAGGGAAAACTACTCCGCATTTAATTCTATTGTGTAACATGTTTAAATTATTTAAACAATATTTAAATGCAAAAATCTAATTAAAATTTAATCTTCAACTTTCTACCACCTTTTCTATTGTCACTGCGTGGAATGGAACGCAGCGACAATATAAAAGGCGCGATAATGTAAAAGATTTAATTTTAATTAGATTGATATACAAGAAGGGATGCTTGTGTAAAATTTATTCAAAAAGCTTTACAACCATAGAACTAACACACGTATTTTGTTAAAGATAAAGAAATAGACAGTAAATCGACATTTTTAGCCAGAAAATGAACCAGAGAAACAAAACGTTTTCTATCGACTACATAGATAATTTGTGACCCAACACTATTCTAAAGAAGAATTTACAATCATTATTCAGGCATATATTTATTAATTTAATCATTACAAATATTTCTATGTTTGTTTTGTTTGAATATTGTTTAACGTGGCGTTTCAGCAATTTAAGAGTTTCAGCTTCATTGTATATCTTGTTTTGTTTGAATATCATGGCGTCAGTTTTTATTGGGGGATTGTCAGTTAAGAATGGAGTCGAGTACACACTGCCTGCAATGAGAATCGAACCTGCAATCTCAGTGTTTACAGACAACTTGATACCGTCGATGTGATTCTGTGGCCAATACATTTTAGTGTACTTCCATTAGCTTTATTATGAACCTTTTGTCAAAATTTTCTTTGAAACAATTTGTGCGACGTACATACGATGGAAAATAAGGGAAGATTTAATCAATTTTCGTTCTTCTCAGTATTTTATAGGAAACCGACGGTGTGAGTAGACGTGGCTTTATTAATTGCCTACTCAGACCAAAGCAGTGCAAAATTATAGTGATCTAAAATTATTTATCTGCCCTCGTCGGTGCAACAAAGTAAATGTTATGCATGTGATTGCATGAAAAAATCTGGCGCATGAGAGTGTATTGGTTGAAATGGATTTTTTTGTCTTACTTTGAATAGAAAAAAATATTGAGTATATTGATATTGAATTTATTATTTTTTCTGTAGTAAACTTTCTAAACTGTATTTTGATATGTTCCCTTCCTTTTAAGTGTACTGCAACAAATTTAAAAATTCAAATTTTGAAATGGTTTTGGGTTTGGTGAAATTCCGTACTCGTAATGTCAAACTACATCTTGCACAAACCACTCTCAATATTTTCATTTCATTACATTTGGTGGTGCATGAGTGCATGAGCGCGCCGTGGTACGTGCCACAAAATGGTTGCGCATTTACAATATGGGCAAAAAAACTCCGGATGGCATCGATTATAAGATGATTCAACATGGTGTCTTTTCCAGCTTTCAACTAATCTATGTATGTATCTCCGCAATTTGATGTTAATTCTCAATTAGTTCTGTCATATGCATATTGGAAAGAATTAGGTCTTGTGTGATAAATTCTTTCACATCAAGACCAGGTTAAACTGATGATAGATACGAAATCTACAACACAGCAAATTTTACATTTGTTCTAAAATCACTCTGTAAAACGATTCTAAACAAATACCTTTGGTATATTTTATTTATTGTTTAATTTCATCTATGTATTATGTTTAAAAGACGTTACTCATATTCTATTTCCCAATATGATCAAAATAAATTATATATGTTTACTGTCTATCAGCCGTTAAACTTGTACTATGACCAGAACAAGAACATTTGAACTTTAAGCTGAATATCTAACCAAAACTTACTTGGAATTACAAAGAACGGAACTGTGGTTTGAAGAACAGTTGTTCCGTTATATCCTTGCGCATTGACGACCTGACACCGGAAGTTGGAACCATGATCGTACATCCCAGGAGTAAATGTCAGCATGCTTGTTAGCTTTGTAGTGCAACTAGTGGTACTTTTTTTAGTTTCCGGTGTAATATTTAAGTCGTAGAAATCATTACTCAATCCAGGTGGACTAAAAGTCCATTTAATATCACCGGAAGTCCCTTTAAACTCCACAATGCACTGAATTGACATTGTGCGATCTTCTATTATACCCGAGGGAAGGAGTATCTCTGGTGGATCATCAGTAACTGTTAATGTAAAATAATTCCTTAATTAGTGTAAATGAATGATCGATTTTTAACACTCACCTTCCATGATCATATTTTATAAAGTGGCTGTCGTTATACCATAAAAAAATAATAAACTATAACTAAAAACACTATATTCAGTACTGTATGTATTTTGTGCAAGTTAAATCTGTACTAGCTAATAGTATAGCACATTTACTAACTATTTAAACATTTGCTTTTTGGCCTCTGTTCAACACACCTTTCAGCTACCTAGTTTGTAATAACCGGGTTCGGTAGCGGAGGGGCTAAAGTGGTTAGGTTTTTTGTCTCGCCTGCGACGAAAGTCGCTGGAGGCGAGACATATGTATGGGAATCCGGCGGCGGCGGCGTAAACAATTGACATCTTGCTTCATATCTTTGTAACTCCAAGCCCTAGGTCCATCAAATTTGGTCCAGAGGTAGCTTATGATGAGTACTTGCCAGTCAGTCATCTGTCACCTGACCTTGACCTCAATTTCACGGTCCAGCGACTACGTTAAAGTTTTTGGGTTACGACAGTTCCTCTGTAACTACGCATGGTAGGATGACAATATTTGGTGTATAGGTTGCTGATGACTAGTACATGACTGTCTGGTAGGTGTCACCTGACCTTGACCTCAATTTCACGGTCCAGCGACTACGTTAAAGTTTTTGGGTTACGACAGTTCCTCTGTTACTACGCATGGTAGGATGACAATATTTGGTGTATAGGTTGCTGATGACTAGTACATGACTGTCTGGTAGGTGTCACATGACCTTGACCTCAATTTCACGGTCCAGCGACTACGTTAAAGTTTTTGGGTTACGACAGTTCCTCTGTAACCACGCATGGTAGGATGACAATATTTGGTATATAGGTTGCTGATGACTAGTACATGACTGTCTGGTAGGTGTCACCTGACCTTGACCTCAATTTCACGGTCCAGCGACTACGTTAAAGTTTTTGGGTTACGACAGTTCCTCTGTAACTACGCATGGTAGGATGACAATATTTGGTGTATAGGTTGCTGATGAATAGTGCATGACTGTCTGGTAGGGGCCATTTGACCTTGACCTCAATTTCACGGTCCAGTGACTACCTTAAAGTTTTTAGGTTACTGCTGTTCCCCTGTAACCAAGCATGGTAGGATGACAATATTTGGTATATAGGTTGCTGATGAATAGTAAATGATTGTCTGGTAGGTGTCACCTGACCTTGACCTCAATTTAATGGTTCAGCGACTACGTTAAAGTTTTTGTATTTGGACAGTTCCTCTGTAACTATGCATAGTATGGTGACAATAATTGGTATACAGGCCGCTGCTCATAATTAATGCTATTTATGTAATGCTTATGACGAAATTTATTTTCGTTACTGATGCGGAATTCAGGCGAGACGTTTTTCTGTGTCCACACTTGTTTAAACTTTGCACAGCTATTAAATACTATAAAATGAAGATCAAGTTCAATTTTCAGCACAATCCAGTTTTCGACAGGCCAATTCAAGGGTTTTTTTGGTCAACAATTGGTGGTTTCCAGATGATAACTTGAAAACCAGACAACAGATTTTTTTTTAACTTTGCACAGCTGTTAAGTACTTTAAAATGAAGATGGGGTTGAATTTTCTGCAATTTCCCATTTGTAGCTTTTGAGTTGTGCCAATTTAAAATAATATTTAAAGGTCCAAAAATTGTCTTCTGAGATGGACTGTTATCATGCTCAGCTGTTCCTGTAGACTGATATGTAATTCAGTAAAATGTGTTCATGAATATTAAAAACAATGCAACATTGCGGCATATCATTTAATATCCCATTAAATGCCCTATTTTTCTAGTTAATTTTAGCATGTTCTGATTACAAATGAAAGTTAATGCTGTAGAGACAGGGATAGAGCTTAACTTTTTTCCTGCAGTAGCCAGCTGGGCCCTTAGCCTGAAAAAATCCAGGAGCCCAACAATATAGTTAGGGGCCCAACTTTGTTCAGAGCAAGTGTGTTTTAACTTATGTACATGAATTGAGAAGTTATTGTCTTGTTTTGCTATTATTACTTCCTACCTTGGATCACTACATACATAATTAGATATTTGAGTCTGTTGGACGCTTGTATTTTGTTTCCAGAAATTAAGATTATCTCTCAGAATGTAGGAACCTCCCCCCAAAGCTACCGGCTATTTGACCTTTATTCTTCAATATTATGAATTTATAAAACAAATTAACTTATTTCCATTTAAAGTATGCAGGAAAATGTCCACCCATTTTCATTCTAGATTTAAGATTTGTAAGACAGAAAAGACTGCCACAGATGCTAACAATGCACACACAAACATGACAAATGTATGATTAAACTTGCTATGATAATGAGTAGGATTTAAGTTTATGTGTTGTCTGTCTTGTTTTGCATTAAACAAAGCAATGAATGTTTTCTATATTTAAAATGTACAATACATTTAATCTTTCTTTGTGTTGAACAAGAAGTAGAAAATGACATCATTGCAAAAATATGTATATTCAATAGAAAATGTGCTATTATAAATTCTTTAAAAAATTGTAAGTGATATTTTATTGTAATTTAATTAATATGCTAAAAGTAACTTCCAAAATACTAATTATTATTATTGTGTTTTAATCTTGACAGTTAATAGGAAACATCGCATTTAAAACCTCCGGAATAGAAATCATATTTACTCCTGGTGATTTTCGTAATTTATTGTCTCGCCTGCGACGAAAGTCGCTGGAGGCGAGACATATGTATGGGAATCCGGCGGCGGCGGCGGCGGCGGCGTAAACACTTGACATCTGGCTTCATATCTTTGTAAGCCCAAGCCCTAGGTCCATCAAATTTGGTCCAGAGGTAGCTTATGATGAGTACTTGCCAGTCAGTCACCTGTCACCTGACCTTGACCTCAATTTCACGGTCCAGCGACTACGTTAAAGTTTTTGGGTTACGATAGTTCCTCTGTAACTACGCATGGTAGGATGACAATATTTGGTATATAGGTTGCTGATGAATAGTACATGACTGTCTGGTAGGTTCCACCTGACCTTGACCTCAATTTCACGGTCCAGCGACTACGTTAAAGTTTTTGGGTTACGGCTGTTCCCCAGGGTATGGTGACAATATTTTGTATACAGGCCGCTGCTGATATTTAATGCTATTTACGTAATGCTTATGACGAAATTTATTTTCGTTACTGATGCGGAGTGCAGGCGAGACGTTTTTCTGTGTCCACACTTGTTATTTTTGATCGCCGGCGTGTCAAAACTGAGGTTAAGATTTCGGGCAGGTTGTGCTCAATTTTCAACTTTAAATGACTATATCTACCATTTTACTTAGTAATGGCCGTGTTTTTCGTTGGACGCCATGACATAGATGAAAACGTTGCTTAAAGCTTCAGTCACACTACACCGTATAGCGTTAACGGACGTCCAACGCATAACAAAATTTTCAATCCGTCCATGTCCGTTCGCATGCGTTTCTTTTCCGTTTATCATGCGGCGTTTGCGCTTCTTGTCCGGCGATGTCCGGCGGTGTTCTTTCCGTTCGGTGGAAAGTTTTGAACATGTTCAAAATTTGGAACGTACAGCACCGGATAAAGTTGTCCGTCAGATATACGGTAACCATGCGCTGGTATGCGTTTTGTTCGTTACTTGTACGTTCCTTATTCTGTACTTGTCCGGTTCGAGTCCGTTCTTTCCCGGTGGACCTGATTTACGGCCGGACTACTAACGGACATGAAGCGGATGTAACGTAAGTGTACGCTGCGTGTACGTTTTGTGCGGTACAAATCCGTTACTAGTACGTTGAAGTCCGTTAACTGTACGTCGTTCATCCGGTATATGTGCGTTGATCGTTCGGTCATTGAGCGTTTTGCACGTTTTATGCGCCCCGTACAGCGATCATGAGAGCAGCAGCGGGAAATGCTTTTCATCACCGGATAACTTTCAGCCGCATTTTTCTTTGCGTTTGGCGTCCGTTAACGCTATGCGGTGTAGTGTGACTGCACCATAAAGGAATAAATCAAATAAAACTTTCGTGATTTCGACTTCTATTAATACAATCAAACAAACCTTTAATTTCTTTAGTGTCCGTTAATGTTAATGAAGCAGACGACACTGTACAGCTGTATGATCCGGCATGGTTGCAAGTAAAGGTCTTGGACATCAACACCATTGTTACAGCATCACTAAGGTGGATGGCCGAGAATTCAAGAGAATCATCAATAACAATGACCGTTGGTACGATCTCTCCGGCAGTCATCTGTGCTACAAGGCCTGATTGGTTGTTACCATAGTTCCGATAAATCTGCAGGTCTATCCAACCGGAAACATCGTAGACCTCACAAGTTAATAAGAATGGTGAGGAACTGCTTATAGAGTCTCCACTCAGCGTAATGCCTGTGAAGAAAATATGTGTTGAGTTATAGAACCCGACAAATACTACCCTGTTAACAATGTATAGTCGTCATTTGTGGTAAGTGTACGTAAGAACACTAAATGTGTTCTAAAAAGAAAAAAACAATTTCGTCAAGCTTGAAGAACGTAGGTAAATAAAAGATAAACAGTACAACTGTGAAAATGTATTAACATGCAACTAAAACAGGTCTTATGATAATACATGTTATTTAAAAATCTGACACCTTGCTGCGCAGAATATTGGAACAGATATATAAACTATGTAAATGGTAAAGAAAAACATACTTGGGAATGTGTTACTAGCGTCTGTTGTCAGAGCGCCAGAAGTCGTTGTCTTTGTTGTTGGTGAGTTTGATGACTTTTGATTAGTTGTTGAACTAGCTGCAGACGATGATGGTGTAGTTTGAAGCGATGTTTTCGTTTGGGTTTGTGCTGAAGACGTCGATAGAACTGTTGAACTTGATTTCGGAACAGAAGATGGATTTTGCGTTGTTGGCAATGATGACGGTATTGATGTAGTCAGAGCGCCAGAAGTCGTTATCTTTGTTGTTGGAGAGCTTGATTCCTTTTGAATAGTTGTTGAACTGGTTGTAAAACTGGTTGTAGACGATGATAGTGCAGTTTGAAGCGATGTTTTCGTTTGTGTTTGTGTTGAAGACGTCGATTGAACTGTTGAACTTGATTTCGGAACAGAAGATGGATTTTGCGTTGTTGATGAAATTATTGGCAATGATGAAGGTAATGCTGTAGCAGCTTTGGTGGACAATACATTGTTTGTAGTTGTTGATCCAGAAGATGAAGCTGTATAATTAGTAGTCTGTATTACAGTTGTCTGAACACGCGTTGAAATCACGGTGGACTCCGATGTCGGTAATGTCGTTGGTACTGTCTGTCTTGTTGTAGTAGACGTCGTTGTCGTTAGTGGAGCAAATGTCACAACTTTTGGAGTTGCCACAGTTTTACTGGTTTGTTCCACTGTTGTTGTATCTTGTGTATTGGTTTGGACGACTCTTGTTGTAGGAGGCACGTCTGGTTGTGTTAACTTTACAGGACTCATTGTTGTTTCTAAGGCGAAATATATGAAAACATACGTAAAACATTGCGTATTGCTATAATTAACTATTTTTACCTAAAACAATGTTTATTGCTAAGTCATTAAATTTATTTTAAATTAATTGTTCTGATTATACGATTAATTATCGCTCCTTTTCTATACTTGAACGATTGAAATACTGGCAGGAATTTAATGTTATTTATTACTGACTAATTTAAAACATCAATAACTGAAAAGTTTTTTTTTTATAAAACTATTGAAAAATGACAAAAATATCCTACCGTTTAAGGTAATCTGTGCGTCATTCTTACCTAGAAAATAAATTAGCGAATTAATTGAGTGTTTGCTTAACGTGAAGAGAGTAATATTAAAGCTGTACATATATAAGATTCCAATTTGATAGTGATTTTTAACAGATATCGGCATTGGCTTTATTTTAAACATTTGACATACCATTTAAAACTTTGCATCGATATATGTTATGTTAAAAACAGAAGAAATATATGGGTAAAACATAAAATATCGGCAGACTGTCAGTTACAAGTTATCTGTAAATTTCCTGTGAATTTGTTAGATTTTATGGTGTGCATTATGAAATTCAAATTAAGAAAACAAGTTTTACTGAATTGCTAATTTTATACGTTTTGTACACTTTTATTTTCGTATTACCATGTAGATCTTTTTAAATGTTTCGGTCAATTTCAATAATACGGAATATTCCGTAGTTTGATAACGAGCTTGTTTGCAGGTTTGTGTTAAAATCAACTGGAAAAAACGCACGCAAAAGCTAAAACAAACTTACCTGAACCAGTATCTTCGTTCTCCTTAGTCAAGTAGACAGTGAGTGCAATAACTGTGACTGCCAGTACTACGAAGACTATACTGATAACAAGTATTAAGTACCATTTAAATTTGTTGTCCTTAGGCTTTTTGAATCTATTTTTGAACATGTTGTGTGTAACTGAAGTACCAGAAGCCATCCTTTATATGATATAAAGTTTCCTTTTCTGTAAACAGTGGAATTATCCATGTTAATTATTAAAACAAAAATTAAATACAGTTATAACCAACATTGCTGAGCAACACATTGACTTTAGGGGTGTGCGGATATGGTCATTTCACCACGCACGATTGATTTACTCTTAAACCTTTTTTCAGTACTAAACAGCTGAATTAAAGATACAAATAATAATAATTATTATTAATTATCTACTATAATATTTAGTTTACAGCAAAACTACCGATATGACATATTTTGCTTAACCAGTCTAATACGGAATTAACTAGTCCAATATCGGTATGGGACTGATCGACCCGTATTGGACCGATTCGATCCTGTAATGGCCTGATTGATTTGGACTAGTTAATTTTTAAAGATATTATTACGTGATGATTATGTAATGGTCCAGTTATTGGTCCTTGGTCAGCTGTTTTGAACTTCGGCTGCGCCTCAGGCCAATACAGCAAATATTGGACCAATTACTAAGCCAATACAGAAATCATTACACAATAATATCATACAATAGTCTTTTGTAGAAGTCGATGAAAGTTTTAATAGACTCAAAAAATTAATATTGACTGACGCCAAAGGCCTGTCTGGACTTATTTTAGCAGGAAATTTATTCATAGACTAGGTTTACAAGACATGGACTATTATAACTAGGAACATTTTTAACCATAGACTTAATTTCCTAAAAATATTGGTCTGTCCGGACTAATTTTACACCAGGACTACTTTATCGCTCACATGTTTTACAAACATATCAGAATTAAAATATAGATTCTAAACGCCTTATGTCAACGATTATATTGACTGCTGCATTTTAAATATTTTGTTGTCTTGTTTGTATATTCTTTAAGATAATATTTACCGTTCAAATACGCATACATATTCTTATATAACAAAATCAGATAAGCTGCATAAATTAGTTGCCTTCGGAAATTTTATATGTATTTTTACTGATGTTTATATTTAAATTTCTTATTTGTAAAACCTTTCTTTTTCCACATATAAATAAATGTAAAATCGTGTGCCTGAAATAATTGAAAAAACAAAACTTTTACAGGCTGTAAATATGGAATGAAAATTCCATAAATGTTTAATGTCCAGTTAACAAAAGAGTTAAAAATGTTATCGACAAATCACGTGGTTATTTTTAATGAAAGTCGGTAAGATGCGTTGCAAAGAAGGCTTTACGATGCGATATGATCATTGCAAAATATATTATTTTTCCATATAAACTTACTAAATGCAGCCGCAATTTATTATCAAAATAGCATTTGGACTAAGAGAGAAACTTTGCCGAAGCAATGACGTAAATATCTAGGTCGGTTCAAGTACATCATTCGACATGTCCACGTTAGCGCGTACGATGTATAGTATTAAAATGGCAGAGGCCTACTTACATGTAACGCCGTTTGGAATACCACCCGATTAATTATTGAAGTTTCCATTCTAATTGTGACTGCAGACATTTTTAGAGAAATTACATAAAGCATAGGAAAAAATATCAAGGAACCGTCAGCAACAAGAGACGATTACAAATCTGGATAAATGTGAAAGAAACAAAGAATCTTACAAAGATATGTTTTTTTCACATTTCTTTGTGCGTATATTTTTGTATCGTCATCAAATGATTATATCAAAGAAGTAGTCATTTTGATTATAATTTTGATAACAAGTTCATTCAAGCAATATAATTTGGTCTATTGGCCTGCAGACACACATGATAATAAACGAACACGGGAAAATTGATGATTAAGACATAGTTTAACTCGAAAACGTTAGTTCTGTTATTTCCACTAACTAGTCTTTTTTTAAACGTCATATTGTTATGTTAAAAATGATTACTCAATAGTCTTATTTCTCCCTAATGATAAATCACATACAACGACACAAGCGTTTTACATGCTGATATTTCTTGCTGTTATTATTTCCGTTATTAAACACAAATTTACGTTGCAAATGGATCTTTAGCAGAAACACATTAGTATTAAATACGAATTCTTCTGAAAACAAGTTTTTTTTTTACGAAAATGCCTTTCTACACGATTATCATATTGGCCAATTAATTTTATTTTCAGGAGATTTATATGTTAAATGTAGGCTATATGTATTAGTTCATTGCTTTCAATATTTTTATTTACAAATAACGATTTTCTTATATTTTCTTTTATTTAGATGCAGTTAATATAAAAACCCTTAAAAATTATATGTTATTACCTTCCACTTGAATGTAGTGGCATGTTGACAAAAGAAAGCAAGTAAGATACAATAAACAAAAAATGGAAGCTGCAGGTATTCAACAAGAAAGTTCTTGGAAGACCAGTTTTGTTAGGAAATCATGAATTCTAGTCACGTGCCTAACCAGACTGCAGCAAGATATTAAGGAATATGAGAGAAAGAATATGTTTGAAGTTCAACATTTAAATTGGGAATATTTACACACAAAAAACCACCCAAAACTTACCTTGACGATGTATCTTGTTTCTCCACTGAACTTTCTGGTAATATATTCTGTTGTAATATTTCTGCAGGCTTAAAATCAGTTATCAGATTATGGCGGACCATTGGGCGCTTGCAATGTAATAATCTACTGATAAAATTCTAATGTCCTTACAACATAACCACAAATTTCCTGCGGCAGCTAATAATTTGCAAATATGCGAGTTTTGTTTTATTTAAATGGTCAATTTGATTAAATCAGATCTTTGTTTTGTCATTACAAGCTCTCGTGTGTGCGTCATTGTAAGCGATGGGAACATGAACAAGTGTTGGTAAATGTTGAAGTCGGTTCAAACATCAGTCAGCTAGTAGAAGTTCACCTTTAACGTCCTCTAACGGAACGAAATATATGATATTTGACTTCAAAAAGACATTCTAACTTTATCTGCAGACAGAAAAATGATAGAAAGAAGCAATTTATTCAACAATGTCCTTAGGATATGTAGATATTCCCTTGTCGAACAAACAACTTTTTTTAACGAAAGTGCAGGTGTCGTTTACAGGACTACTAGTATTTTAAATTTGAGAACAGTAAACTGAGAAAACCAATTGACACGAACCCAAAAACTCATTTAATGTGGAATCCAAAGGAAAAACATAATACAAAATTGGAGGAACAGTAAACAGCTAATAAATTGGAAAAATATTCTCAACATTTAAATCTGAAAAACCGTTAAAACAAGGACAGTTCGTTAACACGATACGGAACACAACAAGGAATCCAATTAAAAAATTCTACCAAAATTAAATATGAAAAATTGAAAACTTTAAGAAAACAAGGTAAAAAAATATTGATATTACTGGACGATCGAATTTAGTCTCGTGAGAAGAAGAGATTTCCGTTACTCCATTGTTAAGTGTACTAGCAGTGCTTATAGTTGTGGGTTAAAGCTGCAGCATACGTGTTTATCGGATGTAATGCAAAAACTAATAAATTCATGGGGTTCCGTACATTAAATGGTCCGAATGGTATAGAAACAATTTGGTTGAATCTTGGACAATCTGCGGTTGTTTTACAAAAAAACGTGGTAAAAAAATAACTCGTATCAAATGAGACGATACATAGTGTAGGGTTTGATGACGATCTTAACGGAGATTCACGTGGTACCGCCCAAAAAATTGAAGGATGAAATAATTATTAGATAAATATTTTAATTTCCTTTAAATACTCATCATTGTCCATTTCGTATAACCTAACTTGATATTTCAGCTTCGCGGTTTATTGGCGTAAACCTACCCAAAGTCGTCTATATCCAATAATCTAACCAGCAATTAAAAACTTTCCTTAAATAATTATGTTCACAAAGGTGGTAGGGAGGGAAGTCAAATGGATATCCAAGCAACAAACGACAAATATTTCAATACATCATTTCAGAAAAACGTGCGCAAGGTCTTGAGAATTTCTTGTTCATGAAAATTATAATCTTAATGTAAATATATATATATATATATATATATATATATATATATATATATATATATATATATATATATATATATATATATATATATATATATATATATATATATATATATATATATATAATGAAAATAAAAATAAAATACGAAAATACACCAAAATGTCTTCTTTTGAAAATCACATCTGTTAAATACACAGTAAAGTCATTGTCCAACCGGTTTCATCTCTTATGAGAATATTCATGGCTAACGTTTGTTATGAAACCGGTTGGACAATGACTTTACTGTGTATTTAACAGATGTGATTTTCAAAAGAAGACGTTTTGGTGTATTTTCGTATTTTATTTTTATTTTCATTATATACTACAACTTGTGAAGGACTTGTCTATTTTTACGTATATATATATATATATATATATATATATAAAAGTCTAAAGTCTAAAGAGTCTACCAACCAGCAAGCTTATTAAGTATCGGATCGACAAACATGACGATACAGCATAAACAATATACAAGTCTAGAAGATTATACAACGATACAAATGACGGTGTTTCTTGTCAAAAATTTAGACAAAGACTGACCAACGAATGGCCTTATTCATTGAATGTCAATATAAATAAATGACGTAAACAAGTCATAACATATTGATCTTGAAATTTCTCATTTCCAACTTAACCCAAAATAGTTGCTTCACAAGTCCGCCGGCCGCGGACGTGCCGTGCTGTTACTTTGCTTTGCTCAAATATTCCAACAAGATGTAATCAAAATTACCAAGGTGACATTCATTACGCCAGACGCGCGTTTCGTCTACTTAAGACTCATCAGTGGCGTTTAACTCTAAATGCTTAAAGTATTTTTTCATTCGGTGATGGAATAATATAAGTCCACTGGGATCGTGTAAAAACACAATACAGGTAGTTCAAAATATTATATAAAAGTCTAAAGAGTCTACCAACCAGCAAGCTTATTAAGTATCGGATCGACAAACATGACGATACAGCATAAACAAAAAATAATATACAAGTCTAGAAGATTATACAACGATACAAATGACGGTGTTTCTTGTCAAAAATTTAGACAAAGACTGACCAACGAATGGCCTTAGTCATTGAATGTCAATATAAATAAATGACGTAAACAAGTCATAACATATTGATCTTGAAATTTCTCATTTCCAACTTAACCCAAAATAGTTGCTTCACAAGTCCGCCGGCCGCGGACGTGCCGTGCTGTTACTTTGCTTTGCTCAAATATTCCAACAAGATGTAATCAAAATTACCAAGGTGACATTCATTACGCCAGACGCGCGTTTCGTCTACTTAAGACTCATCAGTGGCGTTTAACTCTAAATGCTTAAAGTATTTTTTCATTCGGTGATGGAATAATATAAGTCCACTGGGATCGTGTAAAAACACAATACAGGTAGTTCAAAATATTATATAAAAGTCTAAAGAGTCTACCAACCAGCAAGCTTATTAAGTATCGGATCGACAAACATGACGATACAGCATAAACAAAAAATAATATACAAGTCTAGAAGATTATACAACGATACAAATGACGGTGTTTCTTGTCAAAAATTTAGACAAAGACTGACCAACGAATGGCCTTAGTCATTGAATGTCAATATAAATAAATGACGTAAACAAGTCATAACATATTGATCTTGAAATTTCTCATTTCCAACTTAACCCAAAATACTAGTAGTTGCTTCACAAGTCCGCCGGCCGCGGACGTGCCGTGCTGTTACTTTGCTTTGCTCACATATTCCAACAAGATGTAATCAAAATTACCAAGGTGACATTCATTACGCCAGACGCGCGTTTCGTCTACTTAAGACTCATCAGTGGCGTTTAACTCTAAATGCTTAAAGTATTTTTTCATTCGGTGATGGAATAATATAAGTCCACTGGGATCGTGTAAAAACACAATACAGGTAGTTCAAAATATTATATAAAAGTCTAAAGAGTCTACCAACCAGCAAGCTTATTAAGTATCGGATCGACAAACATGACGATACAGCATAAACAAAAAATAATATACAAGTCTAGAAGATTATACAACGATACAAATGACGGTGTTTCTTGTCAAAAATTTAGACAAAGACTGACCAACGAATGGCCTTAGTCATTGAATGTCAATATAAATAAATGACGTAAACAAGTCATAACATATTGATCTTGAAATTTCTCATTTCCAACTTAACCCAAAATAGTTGCTTCACAAGTCCGCCGGCCGCGGACGTGCCGTGCTGTTACTTTGCTTTGCTCAAATATTCCAACAAGATGTAATCAAAATTACCAAGGTGACATTCATTACGCCAGACGCGCGTTTCGTCTACTTAAGACTCATCAGTGGCGTTTAACTCTAAATGCTTAAAGTATTTTTTCATTCGGTGATGGAATAATATAAGTCCACTGGGATCGTGTAAAAACACAATACAGGTAGTTCAAAATATTATATAAAAGTCTAAAGAGTCTACCAACCAGCAAGCTTATTAAGTATCGGATCGACAAACATGACGATACAGCATAAACAAAAAATAATATACAAGTCTAGAAGATTATACAACGATACAAATGACGGTGTTTCTTGTCAAAAATTTAGACAAAGACTGACCAACGAATGGCCTTAGTCATTGAATGTCAATATAAATAAATGACGTAAACAAGTCATAACATATTGATCTTGAAATTTCTCATTTCCAACTTAACCCAAAATAGTTGCTTCACAAGTCCGCCGGCCGCGGACGTGCCGTGCAGTTACTTTGCTTTGCTCAAATATTCCAACAAGATGTAATCAAAATTACCAAGGTGACATTCATTACGCCAGACGCGCGTTTCGTCTACTTAAGACTCATCAGTGGCGTTTAACTCTAAATGCTTAAAGTATTTTTTCATTAGGTGATGGAATAATATAAGTCCACTGGGATCGTGTAAAAACACAATACAGGTAGTTCAAAATATTATATAAAAGTCTAAAGAGTCTACCAACCAGCAAGCTTATTAAGTATCGGATCGACAAACATGACGATACAGCATAAACAAAAAATAATATACAAGTCTAGAAGATTATACAACGATACAAATGACGGTGTTTCTTGTCAAAAATGTAGACAAAGACTGACCAACGAATGGCCTTAGTCATTGAATGTCAATATAAATAAATGACGTAAACAAGTCATAACATATTGATCTTGAAATTTCTCATTTCTAACTTAACCCAAAATAGTTGCTTCACAAGTCCGCCGGCCGCGGACGTGCCGTGCTGTTACTTTGCTTTGCTCAAATATTCCAACAAGATGTAATCAAAATTACCAAGGTGACATTCATTACGCCAGACGCGCGTTTCGTCTACTTAAGACTCATCAGTGGCGTTTAACTCTAAATGCTTAAAGTATTTTTTCATTCGGTGATGGAATAATATAAGTCCACTGGGATCGTGTAAAAACACAATACAGGTAGTTCAAAATATTATATAAAAGTCTAAAGAGTCTACCAACCAGCAAGCTTATTAAGTATCGGATCGACAAACATGACGATACAGCATAAACAAAAAATAATATACAAGTCTAGAAGATTATACAACGATACAAATGACGGTGTTTCTTGTCAAAAATTTAGACAAAGACTGACCAACGAATGGCCTTAGTCATTGAATGTCAATATAAATAAATGACGTAAACAAGTCATAACATATTGATCTTGAAATTTCTCATTTCCAACTTAACCCAAAATAGTTGCTTCACAAGTCCGCCGGCCGCGGACGTGCCGTGCTGTTACTTTGCTTTGCTCAAATATTCCAACAAGATGTAATCAAAATTACCAAGGTGACATTCATTACGCCAGACGCGCGTTTCGTCTACTTAAGACTCATCAGTGGCGTTTAACTCTAAATGCTTAAAGTATTTTTTCATTCGGTGATGGAATAATATAAGTCCACTGGGATCGTGTAAAAACACAATACAGGTAGTTCAAAATATTATATAAAAGTCTAAAGAGTCTACCAACCAGCAAGCTTATTAAGTATCGGATCGACAAACATGACGATACAGCATAAACAAAAAATAATATACAAGTCTAGAAGATTATACAACGATACAAATGACGGTGTTTCTTGTCAAAAATTTAGACAAAGACTGACCAACGAATGGCCTTAGTCATTGAATGTCAATATAAATAAATGACGTAAACAAGTCATAACATATTGATCTTGAAATTTCTCATTTCCAACTTAACCCAAAATAGTTGCTTCACAAGTCCGCCGGCCGCGGACGTGCCGTGCTGTTACTTTGCTTTGCTCAAATATTCCAACAAGATGTAATCAAAATTACCAAGGTGACATTCATTACGCCAGACGCGCGTTTCGTCTACTTAAGACTCATCAGTGGCGTTTAACTCTAAATGCTTAAAGTATTTTTTCATTAGGTGATGGAATAATATAAGTCCACTGGGATCGTGTAAAAACACAATACAGGTAGTTCAAAATATTATATAAAAGTCTAAAGAGTCTACCAACCAGCAAGCTTATTAAGTATCGGATCGACAAACATGACGATACAGCATAAACAAAAAATAATATACAAGTCTAGAAGATTATACAACGATACAAATGACGGTGTTTCTTGTCAAAAATTTAGACAAAGACTGACCAACGAATGGCCTTAGTCATTGAATGTCAATATAAATAAATGACGTAAACAAGTCATAACATATTGATCTTGAAATTTCTCATTTCTAACTTAACCCAAAATAGTTGCTTCACAAGTCCGCCGGCCGCGGACGTGCCGTGCTGTTACTTTGCTTTGCTCAAATATTCCAACAAGATGTAATCAAAATTACCAAGGTGACATTCATTACGCCAGACGCGCGTTTCGTCTACTTAAGACTCATCAGTGGCGTTTAACTCTAAATGCTTAAAGTATTTTTTCATTCGGTGATAGAATAATATAAGTCCACTGGGATCGTGTAAAAACACAATACAGGTAGTTCAAAATATTATATAAAAGTCTAAAGAGTCTACCAACCAGCAAGCTTATTAAGTATCGGATCGACAAACATGACGATACAGCATAAACAAAAAATAATATACAAGTCTAGAAGATTATACAACGATACAAATGACGGTGTTTCTTGTCAAAAATTTAGACAAAGACTGACCAACGAATGGCCTTAGTCATTGAATGTCAATATAAATAAATGACGTAAACAAGTCATAACATATTGATCTTGAAATTTCTCATTTCCAACTTAACCCAAAATAGTTGCTTCACAAGTCCGCCGGCCGCGGACGTGCCGTGCTGTTACTTTGCTTTGCTCAAATATTCCAACAAGATGTAATCAAAATTACCAAGGTGACATTCATTACGCCAGACGCGCGTTTCGTCTACTTAAGACTCATCAGTGGCGTTTAACTCTAAATGCTTAAAGTATTTTTTCATTCGGTGATGGAATAATATAAGTCCACTGGGATCGTGTAAAAACACAATACAGGTAGTTCAAAATATTATATAAAAGTCTAAAGAGTCTACCAACCAGCAAGCTTATTAAGTATCGGATCGACAAACATGACGATACAGCATAAACAAAAAATAATATACAAGTCTAGAAGATTATACAACGATACAAATGACGGTGTTTCTTGTCAAAAATTTAGACAAAGACTGACCAACGAATGGCCTTAGTCATTGAATGTCAATATAAATAAATGACGTAAACAAGTCATAACATATTGATCTTGAAATTTCTCATTTCCAACTTAACCCAAAATAGTTGCTTCACAAGTCCGCCGGCCGCGGACGTGCCGTGCTGTTACTTTGCTTTGCTCAAATATTCCAACAAGATGTAATCAAAATTACCAAGGTGACATTCATTACGCCAGACGCGCGTTTCGTCTACTTAAGACTCATCAGTGGCGTTTAACTCTAAATGCTTAAAGTATTTTTTCATTAGGTGATGGAATAATATAAGTCCACTGGGATCGTGTAAAAACACAATACAGGTAGTTCAAAATATTATATAAAAGTCTAAAGAGTCTACCAACCAGCAAGCTTATTAAGTATCGGATCGACAAACATGACGATACAGCATAAACAAAAAATAATATACAAGTCTAGAAGATTATACAACGATACAAATGACGGTGTTTCTTGTCAAAAATTTAGACAAAGACTGACCAACGAATGGCCTTAGTCATTGAATGTCAATATAAATAAATGACGTAAACAAGTCATAACATATTGATCTTGAAATTTCTCATTTACAACTTAACCCAAAATAGTTGCTTCACAAGTCCGCCGGCCGCGGACGTGCCGTGCTGTTACTTTGCTTTGCTCAAATATTCCAACAAGATGTAATCAAAATTACCAAGGTGACATTCATTACGCCAGACGCGCGTTTCGTCTACTTAAGACTCATCAGTGGCGTTTAACTCTAAATGCTTAAAGTATTTTTTCATTCGGTGATGGAATAATATAAGTCCACTGGGATCGTGTAAAAACACAATACAGGTAGTTCAAAATATTATATAAAAGTCTAAAGAGTCTACCAACCAGCAAGCTTATTAAGTATCGGATCGACAAACATGACGATACAGCATAAACAAAAAATAATATACAAGTCTAGAAGATTATACAACGATACAAATGACGGTGTTTCTTGTCAAAAATTTAGACAAAGACTGACCAACGAATGGCCTTAGTCATTGAATGTCAATATAAATAAATGACGTAAACAAGTCATAACATATTGATCTTGAAATTTCTCATTTCCAACTTAACCCAAAATACTAGTAGTTGCTTCACAAGTCCGCCGGCCGCGGACGTGCCGTGCTGTTACTTTGCTTTGCTCACATATTCCAACAAGATGTAATCAAAATTACCAAGGTGACATTCATTACGCCAGACGCGCGTTTCGTCTACTTAAGACTCATCAGTGGCGTTTAACTCTAAATGCTTAAAGTATTTTTTCATTCGGTGATGGAATAATATAAGTCCACTGGGATCGTGTAAAAACACAATACAGGTAGTTCAAAATATTATATAAAAGTCTAAAGAGTCTACCAACCAGCAAGCTTATTAAGTATCGGATCGACAAACATGACGATACAGCATAAACAAAAAATAATATACAAGTCTAGAAGATTATACAACGATACAAATGACGGTGTTTCTTGTCAAAAATTTAGACAAAGACTGACCAACGAATGGCCTTAGTCATTGAATGTCAATATAAATAAATGACGTAAACAAGTCATAACATATTGATCTTGAAATTTCTCATTTCCAACTTAACCCAAAATAGTTGCTTCACAAGTCCGCCGGCCGCGGACGTGCCGTGCTGTTACTTTGCTTTGCTCAAATATTCCAACAAGATGTAATCAAAATTACCAAGGTGACATTCATTACGCCAGACGCGCGTTTCGTCTACTTAAGACTCATCAGTGGCGTTTAACTCTAAATGCTTAAAGTATTTTTTCATTCGGTGATGGAATAATATAAGTCCACTGGGATCGTGTAAAAACACAATACAGGTAGTTCAAAATATTATATAAAAGTCTAAAGAGTCTACCAACCAGCAAGCTTATTAAGTATCGGATCGACAAACATGACGATACAGCATAAACAAAAAATAATATACAAGTCTAGAAGATTATACAACGATACAAATGACGGTGTTTCTTGTCAAAAATTTAAACAAAGACTGACCAACGAATGGCCTTAGTCATTGAATGTCAATATAAATAAATGACGTAAACAAGTCATAACATATTGATCTTGAAATTTCTCATTTCCAACTTAACCCAAAATAGTTGCTTCACAAGTCCGCCGGCCGCGGACGTGCCGTGCTGTTACTTTGCTTTGCTCAAATATTCCAACAAGATGTAATCAAAATTACCAAGGTGACATTCATTACGCCAGACGCGCGTTTCGTCTACTTAAGACTCATCAGTGGCGTTTAACTCTAAATGCTTAAAGTATTTTTTCATTCGGTGATGGAATAATATAAGTCCACTGGGATCGTGTAAAAACACAATACAGGTAGTTCAAAATATTATATAAAAGTCTAAAGAGTCTACCAACCAGCAAGCTTATTAAGTATCGGATCGACAAACATGACGATACAGCATAAACAAAAAATAATATACAAGTCTAGAAGATTATACAACGATACAAATGACGGTGTTTCTTGTCAAAAATTTAAACAAAGACTGACCAACGAATGGCCTTAGTCATTGAATGTCAATATAAATAAATGACGTAAACAAGTCATAACATATTGATCTTGAAATTTCTCATTTCTAACTTAACCCAAAATAGTTGCTTCACAAGTCCGCCGGCCGCGGACGTGCCGTGCTGTTACTTTGCTTTGCTCAAATATTCCAACAAGATGTAATCAAAATTACCAAGGTGACATTCATTACGCCAGACGCGCGTTTCGTCTACTTAAGACTCATCAGTGGCGTTTAACTCTAAATGCTTAAAGTATTTTTTCATTATGTAATAGGTAAAAGTGATAATAACTGTTAATTAACATTAATCCTCTACCCTTTTTTCAAATCCAATCAACCGAAGAATTTGTGTTATTTAGTTAAGGACAAATTGAGTAATATATAAGAAAATGATGAATTCTTTCTTCGTGAATAAATCCAGATCTATATACGAAGTAAAGGATTATTATTTTCACATTGTAAAGGGGTTAAGATATAAAAGTTTTTATCAATGATTACCTTTTTTGTTTTTTTAGTTTTTGTGTGTGTGTCTGTGTATTTTTTCGGTATTTTTGTGTGTGTAATTTTCTGTAATTTATTACACATTGATTTTATTTGAAATTAGTAGCTTTAAATGTCTTTAATAGAAATATACATCAGCTGAGAGTAACGTAGTATAAATGACTAGACATATAATTAATAATTTGAAAATAATTTTAATTCAATTTTTGCACTATATAAGATCTATAGACATTAAAATCTGCCTTTTTAAATTAAATACTTTAGAAAAGGTACGATGTCGAATTCGTTCGAATTTTCAGTGTCTTTCAATGAAAAACTACCATAAAATCAGCAATAAAAGTTAAGCTGATAATGAAGATTAATCACCATAATTGGTGCATAAAGGGTCTCTGCAAAGGACAATGTAATATAAATGTTCAGATGATGATGATGATGGGGGTTTATGTCCTACTAGCGGCCGGGCTGCTTTGATGATACGTTGGCCTACTCCAGTACCCCACATGGATAGGAGCGTTTCCACACTCTGACCTATCGTCGACGTCTTACATCTGCAGACGTTTCTGTTTGTTTATATACACACGTTTGGTGAAAATATTACTATGTATGTATACTATTTTATGTTGTACATTAGTCTCTCATAACTTTGTTAAGAGTGGCGCTATTGTATACAATAAATATTTTTTTAGACTTATTGTATGAGACTTGACTTTGACCAACATTTCATATTTCAGGTAAAAAGTATGCTGTAGAAACGTGAATTGGTAGAAAAACCTAATCAATTGTATCTGTAATCATAACTACAGATTTATGTCTGGTCTTGTCAAGTTGGATCAGCGACAATATTCTCAATAACCTTTCATATCTATCTTTTCGTTCGAGTTCTCATGCCGAACTTGACCACGAATAGTAACACGACGAGTATCACTAGTGATTCGGGATTTAATTAGAACGAATAATCGTACCCTCGCTTTTTTTGGCGAGGGTACGAATTTAGTCCCATTACCCGTAATGTAGCAGCGGGAGTGAATCACTCCCGGCACTTTGATGTCCACAAGAAGTTGCATATATACAATCAGACGTGGTCGATCTTGATATCTTTTTACAGTGTCACCTTTTTTTTATCGATTTCGTGTTTAAAATCGATCATTATTGATACGTGATGATAGTTATTGCCGTTTTTAATAACCCGCTGTGCATTGTGTATTAATTGACATTCGTGTCTCTTTTTGATTACGTTTACTACAAGAAAAACATTGAGAAACCCGAAAATGAAAAGGTTTTTTGCATCTTGGGTAATAAATATGTAAATTACTGGATTCTTACTACGGAATGGTTGTTATAGTATGCAAATTAGCACGTTTATAAATAAAATTAGGTCACATTATCCATATACGGAAAACTGCAACCCTAGCATTTTCCACGTGCATCTCAAACGACGTAAAAAGGAATTTCTTCAATAAAAATCGTTTCCCTTTAGTTTTGCAATGTCTAAAGCTTTAATAACGTAGAGAAGATGAATATTATGTTTGAATTTTGTATAAATAGAACGAAGTTAGAATTTTTTATTTGCTACATTACGAGCAATAGGACTGAATTCTGCCGTTAATCCGACAAATCACAAAACTAACTTCGGATTATAACGGCAGTAAAATTCGGCCTAGGATTTACTCACCCTTCCGGTGATATATATACTTGTATTATATAAACAAAAAATAATATACAAGTCTAGAAGATTATGCAACGATACAAATGACGGTGTTTCTTGTCAAAAATTTAGACAAAGACTGACCAACGAATGGCCTTAGTCATTGAATGTCAATATAAATAAATGACGTAAACAAGTCATAACATATTAATCTTAAACTTTCTCATTTCCAACTTAACCCAAAATAGTTGCTTTTCAAGTCCGCCAGCCGCGGACGTGCCGTGCTGTTACTTGGCTTTCCTCAAATATTCCAACAAGATGTAATCAAAATTACCAGGGTGACAAATTCCTTATGCCAGACGCGCGTTTCGTCTACTTAAGACTCATCAGTGGCGTTTAACTCTAAATGCTTCAAGTATTTTTTCATTCGGTGATGGAATGATACAAGTCCACTGGGATCGTGTAAAAACACAATACAGGTAGTTCAAAATATTATATAAACGTCTAAAGAGTCTACCAACCAGTAAAGCTTATTAAGTATCGGATCGACAAACATGACGTAAAGCATAAACAAAAAATAATATACAAGTCTAGAAGATTATGCAACGATACAAATGACGGTGTTTCTTGTCAAAAATTTAGACAAAGACTGACCAACGAATGGCCTTAGTCATTGAATGTCAATATAAATAAATGACGTAAACAAGTCATAACATATTAATCTTAAACTTTCTCATTTCCAACTTAACCCAAAATAGTTGCTTTTCAAGTCCGCCAGCCGCGGACGTGCCGTGCTGTTACTTGGCTTTCCTCAAATATTCCAACAAGATGTAATCAAAATTACCAAGGTGACAAATTCCTTACGCCAGACGCGCGTTTCGTCTACTTAAGACTCATCAGTGGCGTTTAACTCGTTTAATATATATATACAGAAAGATGGTGTTAACAAACCAATCTCTACAGAAAGATGTATCGCCCTAATTAAAAGCAAGTGGCAAGCCTCATGATGGAACTTACCAATTCATTAGTGAATATTTACAAAAATAGTCATTTGCATTTTTCTTGACTGAAATGGGCCCTAATAAGAAGTCGACATACAATAATTATTTATATTATGAAAACCGAAAAGCAAAAACAAGAAGGCAAAAAGTGACAAGTTAAAATTTTTTGTTCTCGCCTTAAATATCAACGGTGAAAACGCTAAATGTTCGCATTTCGCCAGCATAGCTTTTGCACACTCGTTTTAGCAGTTTCAGTCACGTCATTGAATGTTAACATACAAATATCAATGGCGAAAACGTGAAATGGCCGCATCCTGCCACTCTTAATAAAAGCATGTCTCACTGTTAATTCCTGGTTCAAATTCAAATTCAATAAATTTATCTTGTAATTACGACAAAATTTTTTTGCTGTATATATTTGTAAGCCTATAAAGCTTTCGTAGAACGATAATCTCAGTGAAAAATTTTATTCACACTTAGTTGTGATATAAAGTGTTTCGGAAGGGTGAGTAAATCCTAGGCCGAATTTTACTGCCGTTATAATCCGAAGTTAGTTTTGTGATTTGTCGGATTAACGGCAGAATTCAGTCCTATTGCTCGTAATGTAGCAAATAAAAAATTCTAACTTCGTTCTATTTATACAAAATTCAAACATAATATTCATCTTCTCTACGTTATTAAAGCTTTAGACATTGCAAAACTAAAGGGAAACGATTTTTATTGAAGAAATTCCTTTTTACGTCGTTTGAGATGCACGTGGAAAATGCTAGGGTTGCAGTTTTCCGTATATGGATAATGTGACCTAATTTTATTTATAAACGTGCTAATTTGCATACTATAACAACCATTCCGTAGTAAGAATCCAGTAATTTACATATTTATTACCCAAGATGCAAAAAACCTTTTCATTTTCGGGTTTCTCAATGTTTTTCTTGTAGTAAACGTAATCAAAAAGAGACACGAATGTCAATTAATACACAATGCACAGCGGGTTATTAAAAACGGCAATAACTATCATCACGTATCAATAATGATCGATTTTAAACACGAAATCGATAAAAAAAAAGGTGACACTGTAAAAAGATATCAAGATCGACCACGTCTGATTGTATATATGCAACTTCTTGTGGACATCAAAGTGCCGGGAGTGATTCACTCCCGCTGCTACATTACGGGTAATGGGACTAAATTCGTACCCTCGCCAAAAAAAGCGAGGGTACGATTATTCGTTCTAATTAAATCCCGAATCACTAGTGATACTCGTCGTGTTACTATTCGTGGTCAAGTTCGGCATGAGAACTCGAACGAAAAGATAGATATGAAAGGTTATTGAGAATATTGTCGCTGATCCAACTTGACAAGACCAGACATAAATCTGTAGTTATGATTACAGATACAATTGATTAGGTTTTTCTACCAATTCACGTTTCTACAGCATACTTTTTACCTGAAATATGAAATGTTGGTCAAAGTCAAGTCTCATACAATAAGTCTAAAAAAATATTTATTGTATACAATAGCGCCACTCTTAACAAAGTTATGAGAGACTAATGTACAACATAAAATAGTATACATACATAGTAATATTTTCACCAAACGTGTGTATATAAACAAACAGAAACGTCTGCAGATGTAAGACGTCGACGATAGGTCAGAGTGTGGAAACGCTCCTATCCATGTGGGGTACTGGAGTAGGCCAACGTATCATCAAAGCAGCCCGGCCGCTAGTAGGACATAAACCCCCATCATCATCATCATCTGAACATTTATATTACATTGTCCTTTGCAGAGACCCTTTATGCACCAATTATGGTGATTAATCTTCATTATCAGCTTAACTTTTATTGCTGATTTTATGGTAGTTTTTCATTGAAAGACACTGAAAATTCGAACGAATTCGACATCGTACCTTTTCTAAAGTATTTAATTTAAAAGGCAGATTTTAATGTCTATAGATCTTATATAGTGCAAAAATTGAATTAAAATTATTTTCAAATTATTAATTATATGTCTAGTCATTTATACTACGTTACTCTCAGCTGATGTATATTTCTATTAAAGACATTTAAAGCTACTAATTTCAAATAAAATCAATGTGTAATAAATTACAGAAAATTACACACAAAAAAATACCGAAAAAATACACAGACACACACACAAAAACTAAAAAAACAAAAAAGGTAATCATTGATAAAAACTTTTATATCTTAACCCCTTTACAATGTGAAAATAATAATCCTTTACTTCGTATATAGATCTGGACTTATTCACGAAGAAAGAATTCATCATTTTCTTATATATTACTCAATTTGTCCTTAACTAAATAACACAAATTCTTCGGTTGATTGGATTTGAAAAAAGGGTAGAGGATTAATGTTAATTAACAGTTATTATCACTTTTACCTATTATATAATATATTCCGGTAATTACATTATATAAAATTACATGTCACGATTGTTGAGTAAATAGTCAGGTTTATTCTGTTTTGAGTTTTGAGTAAACAATGTCGACGCCTTAAACTAGAGTTTGGACGGTATAACAAAAAACTTCAACGTAAAGAGTATTTATTGCGTATTGAGGAAATAAGCCAAGTTAGAAACGAAGATACTTTATTCGTAATATTTTGCAGGTAAGTTTTAACTATGCAGTTATTATTTTAAATGACGTTAACACTAATATAAATTAGAACACATCATAAGCGTTTATTTTATGTTAAAAAATTAATATCTACAATTAATGACAAGCTGGTTTGCAGTTCATATGTGGATGTCTCTTTAACAGACAATTGCTCATTCTACAAACTACCCAAATTGCACAGCTATATCTGCGGTGAAGAATTCTTTGTATAGCATATTATTATAGTATCAAAGTTGATCACAAACATACATAGTTAATAAAATATAATAGGCTTTCGAATGCAAATGCAAATTTATTATACAATTCATAGTAAGCAAACGAAACATTTACAGCAACTCTATTGTTTGTTTGTTTTATTGTTTACGCTGCCGTCTGCAAATTTTTAGGATGATTTCACTGTCTTTCTAAATCAAAAAGGCTGGCAGTTAGCAAGGAAATTTGTAAACTATCAATGGTTCTTGTCTCCATGTCACAATGCTTCTGTAAGAAACTGATAGTTTCTGTTTTAGCTAGTAGGCTTCTTTTTAGATCTTCTTTGCTCATCTGGAGTATGTCCTTCATGGTTGACTGGAACGCAAGAACCTTTCTTAAAGCTGCTTTGTTGTCTAAAATAGAGAGCAATTAAACAGTAACTGTTAAAAAAACATGTAAATATTGACAAAATCACTTCAAATAAATATTCAAGAATATTCTTTAAATGATAAATTTTAAAAATAATAATAATAAATACCAACAAATATCGACGAAAGAATGTGGAGAGACCGCTTTGGTCAAGACTCAGAACAAGCCTTCAACAACATCTGCAAACACATTTCCGAACAGTACACTGTGTAATAACTGTTAATGTAAATTTGTTGCTGTTTCATTTTGTTACTGATTAAATAAATAATTTGTTATTACAACAGTATTATGATTAACCCATAAAATCAATACAGTTACACAACAACACAACACACCAGATTTAAATACATATTTTATATATAAAATGAATACATATATATAAATTTACAAGAGATTTACATATATATACATTTACAATACTCATATATTATGATTAACCCATACAATCAATACAGTTACACAACAACACAACACACCAGTTTTAAATACATATTTTATATATAAAATGAATACATATATATAAATTTACAATACTCGTATAATACATATATATACATTTACAATACTCGTACAATAGTCGCATATAATACTCGTATACTTTTTATATACGGGTATTGTATACATGTTGTCGCCAAGTTCAGGTGATCCCAGCATATGTAATAAAGCACCCAGAGCACTTGGATTCTTTTGAGGGAGCTTCAGTTACGTCTCAAAAAAGGAACAGAATATAGATTCTTTGTCAGACCATTACTAGAATATGCTTGTTAAGTTTTGAATCCTTACTTAACTGAGGACAAACAAAATAAAGGTACAAAGAAAGGTCGTGTACAGCGTATTGTTCAACAACATAAAATGGAAAGAAAGAGTTTTACTACTTTACATAAACACTGAATTTCCCAACTCAGCGACGCAACAGACACTCATTTACACACCGAGTCCGCCTTGCAAAACACTAGTACATGTACCATACTCAATTTTACTATGTACTATTAAGCACTAATACCTGATGAGCGACATGGTTGAGTCGTTTAAGTATCCGTTTCAAACTACAAGTGCGCTGTTATTAAATTTTCGTCGTTTGTTTATAGTTTTTGACACTTACTCTGTTAAATTCTTTGTCTTCATTTGTAAATAATAACAGGTAAAAGTTATTAAAAGTACACGTACGAGTGACCTAATTTTATTCAAGTTTAAGGAGTTTGCTAGAAAGCATCTTTGATAATAACTCTATATCGTTGTAATTATTTAATAAACCTCAATTGAATGAGAAACGAGCCATGTTCATAATAATTAAATTGCAAAGTCAAGTTAAACGGGAGAAAAAATATCTAAGTCATAATTTACAATTTGATAGAGATGTTTGTTCATTTACATTCAAGTTAAAAAATTTTCACTTTCAATAGTTCATCCTTGATTATGCTTACAATTTTATACTTCTGTTTAATATTTTTGTCTTCTGTTTGTGTTCTCTTTCACAGCCTCATTTCATCGTAATTTAAAAATTTCGCCGGTCGAGAAGGAAATCATCAGGGAAAAAATTAAGTTGTCCCACCCACATCATTTATCGGAAAATAATCATCAAAATGAGCAACTTTAAATTTGGCTAACTACCCTACGAAATGACTGTATTTCAAAGAATATAAGAATTATTAATATATAAACTTTGTCTTTTTATCCAGACGATTTATATAGTATTATTTTGAATGATTTTTTTTTGCAGCTCGGAAATCAACAGAAAATTGGTCGGAAAAAGACATGGCGCACTCCCTGCTTTCAAAAATAATACTGTGTGTAGTTTTACTCTACGTGTTTATTGTATTTGGTGAGTCACAATAGAAAAATATCAAATGACGTCACAATCGCAATAAAAATATAAAGTGTTCCGAATTTTAGTATGTCCATGTAGTTGATATATATTAATTAAAGATATTGTGTTTGTTAAATTTTGATCTGGAATTGTAGTAATTTGCAGAAAAAAGAGCAACACACATCATTTTCAAAGCAAATATCCGTATACAAATTTAGGGTTTATCTTCTTGACCTGAGACTTCGTTGGACAGAAGTACCAGTTCAATGGATTGCGAAAATTATTAATCAAGTTAAATTGCTTTACACGTAGGTTCAAGCAAAATTATAAAAGACAAAACTCCAGGCGATACATCGACAAGTTCAGGCGGCTTTGGTAAGTATTTATGTATTATACTAGATTGTCTTTTAAACAAGATTGTTTGAAGCGTTTTTTTACAACGGATCTAAACAAGGCGCTATAATAATTTCAGTCACATTAGAAACACGTTGAATAGATGGATATCTTGTGGTAACTGCAAGGTAGCTTTAAAACTGTTATATATTTATCGTTTTAGAAAGATACATGATCAACATGTTTGTTCTCTTAATAATATTACAGAAAATATTGAAGATCTCATCAACAAAATAATTTCTGTGTGTGTGTGTGTTGTGTTTCCGATTTTTACTGACGCGTACGTTTGCTGTCTGTTGTTTTTATGTGCATTGAATATTGTATGATTTGTATTTTGAAAATATGTAAAAAAATTAAAACTTTCTATGAATCAAATAGTACATTTCAGCTGTATGTTAATTGATCTTTGCAATTAAACTGTTGCATGAATACTCGTTATGAACAGATATATTTTGTCTGAAAGGGTATTTCACAAATATCCCTTCAACGCGATACACGAATACCAGTTTGTTTACACCGAATATCAAGGTTTTTAAGCGTGATGATATTAGACCATTTGCTTCTTTCTTTTATTTTTTGTTCAAGTCCCTATATCTTTTCATTCTTGGATCAAATCCCCCAGCAGCCATTTTGTGGTGTGCTACCCGTTACTTTAGGTGTAGGACCACCATAGATTTTTTACTCTTCGGTTATATTAAAATTTGATAATTTTGACTTATCCTAGAAAATTTACCTTTGTTTCAAATTAAGTGACACTTCTGTCCCCTATAAAAATGCACTGGCCAAACATTCTGTCAAAATTTCACAATATGTTTCATTGCATATAAGAAAAAACGCTCAAACTGAAGTCCATGTGGTCTAAAAATCTACTTTCACTTTCTATTTCAGTCCAAAAATAGTGCTTGTCCCTAATTGACTCTCAACATTTTTATGTTCATTTAAAACCAATAAAACTTTATCCTCAAGTTTTCTAGAATATTCAGCTTTCCAAAAATACCAAATTTATTCTGGTATCATGTGCGGTTCAAATTCTATATTATTCAAGAGTGAACCTGTCTGTTGACTAGTACTACTTTTACGTACAACCTCTGGACTGGTTCCCGGTATTTGGTGGTCCTACACCTAAAGAAGATGTTTTTGTTCAACAAATTAAATAAAATTTTTCCTGGTCTTAGAATTATGTTAGTCGAAACAAATTCTAAAATTTTGTTGAATTCCTTTCAGCGGTTTTCAAGAAATGCAGGAAAACATACAAAGACCTCACATGCGCGTTATCATGAAAAATTAACTTGGTGATCAAGAAATGCATTATGCCTTAATTTTTCAATTTCTTAGTTGCAGATGTAAATAGCAAGCTTGGCAATATACATCCAACACAAATGGACTTATTTCACACATAGAAAGGCACTAATTACATAATTTTATCATAAATTTTGCATCTCTTTTAGTTAATTTCACATCCCCCCCTTTTTACAAAGTGAGATACTGAGTACCTTCAAACTGTTGGGATAAGACTTTTATCTCTTGAAATACATTTCAATTAAGAAAAATAGTATAAAACTGTCCTAATTATGCACCTAGTACATCCTGAGAAAGTTTTTGAGTTTCAAATTTAAATTTATTGATATTCAGTTGTACTATACTTTGGAGGTGTACATTTATAGTTTCTAAACTGAGACTAAAATTTTATGAATTTCATTAAATGCGTTCACTATTCCATTAAGCTTAATAGTTAAATGAACATTCCTTACTAAAAAAAACCCACTAAAGTTCAAACTGGCATACAAAGAAACAAAATTATATCTTGCTTTGGTATGAAATTGCAAAAATTGGCCAATTTCCCATTACGGCTCATGTTTAACGAATTTTTGACAGAAGTACCATCATCTCAAGGCCCAATTATCTTAACAAGTACAATTATTGCATATGGTTACTAGTTTACTAACAAATTTACCCTTAGCAAGCATCAGATTAGAAAATAAATAATTTTAGTATTAACCCATGCCAGCAATGTAACCGACTTAAGCGCAGGTGTAAAATTGACAAATTCATCTTAAATACACTATTTTTCTGCATACTAGAATGTCTACCAGTTCTATACATTTTTATACATTTTTATACATTTTTTATACATTATAGTTTTATACATTTTGACCCTTTCATTACATCCAAAACCTAAAACAGGAGTTTATTTAAATTAAAGCACATTCTACTAAGCGCGGACCACTGCAGACCCCATAATTTCATACAATATTACATAATACCATATTTAGGCTGAAATTTGGCCCCCACTATAGGTTTTGGCTTTGATAAGCAATTAAAATGATAGTCTTGGTGATTTACCTTCTTTCAGTACCATTTTTATCAAAAGAAATAGAAGTTGATATACCTGTCTATGGCATCTTCAGGTGTAGGACCACCATAGATTTTTTACTCTTCGGCTATATTAAAATTTGATAATTTTGACTTATCCTAGAAAATTTACCTTTGTTTCAAATTAAGTGACACTTCTGTCCCCTATAAAAATGCACTGGCCAAACATTCTGTCAAAATTTCACAATATGTTTCATTGCATATAAGAAAAAACGCTCAACCTGAAGTCCATGTGGTCTAAAAATCTACTTTCACTTTCTATTTAAGTCCACAAATAGTGCTTGTCCCTAATTGACTCTCAACATTTTTATGTTCATTTAAAACCAATAAAACTTTATCCTCAAGTTTTCTAGAATATTCAGCTTTCCAAAAATACCAAATTTATTCTGGTATCATGTGCGGTTCAAATTGACTAGTACTACTTTTACGTACAACCTCTGGACTGGTTCCCGGTATTTGGTGGTCCTACACCTAAAGGGAACATTTCCGGTATTCAGAACTGATTAGTCATGTAGGTAAACGTTAAAACTTCCGTATGGCAGGGGTAAGAATACGGCAGAAATCACGTACGTCACAGATTGGAAAAAAAGAAATTTTTTTAGATGTAAAAATGTCCGATTGTATTTAAATATTTTAAAAACACACCTGCTATCAGCCAAACAGAATATTGGATTATATAAGGTTTAATTATAACACATCATGCCTTACCGGAATTTGCCAAGAGATGGAAAATTTCCTGAGCAAATATTCATTTAAGGCATAATGTATCTGTTTAATTATACCGAATATCAAATCCCACTGAGTTCAACAATTTCATCGAATCCAGTAACGACCGCCTACAGCCGAATGGCCGAGACACATTATATTTATTTCAGCAAATACCTGGGTACAGGTACCCGGATGAGGTTAATTCTTTCCGAATCATGCTAAAATTATCTTGCAAGTGGAAGAAATGAGTAAATTTATGAAAATACACTGCTTACTGACCAATCAAAACCTAGCAATTTAATATCAGGTGTAATTTTATTGAAAAAAACCCATTATTTTTCAGGATCCCGATCAACATTAGATAATCTGACGTCAGATATGTTGACAAACTATGGATCTAGTGTCAGACCGTTTTGCACCGGAGAAAATGCTGTTCAAGTAACTGTTGATATGGCTATCAGACAACTTATAAAGCTGGTTAGTATTTTACTGAATTCTGTTCTGTTGATATAAACGAAGACATTATATGATATATGATTATTTATGTGAAAATGCAAACGTCATTGAAAGAGTTCTTGCATTAGAATAATTGTCAATGCGAGGTAAAGCAATGTCCAACATGATGTGTTCATGGTACCAGTATTTTGTTACTTATCTTGCAAGATAACTTCGCCTCCACTGCACGCCTTGTTCGAAATGCGTTCTAAGGGTCAAACACCGGTTAACTGGAAACGTTTAGATATCTTGAACATATCATCATCATCATATAAAATACATGTATATGCTGTCTTAAATCGAATATTTTTTCTTCTATTTTTTGTTTGTTTTAAAATTATTGATATATTTTCATTTGAAATATTTGAGTGGTTATTCTTCTAATAGGATAGAAGTGTTCGGATCGCAGACGTATATAATAAGAATCCGGTGCTAATAACAATAAATTTCTTACATTATTTCTACTAGCTGGAACATTATAGGAAAAACCAAAATCAGCGTCGCATAACCTAAACTACGGTATGCATGGTTAAATTGTTATGGCCCATGGCATATACCATCTTAATACTAACTTCTTTGTTACAATATGCATCAGCGCAGTAACTTCTTATTATCTCTCGCGTACTATTATGTCAATTTAATGTCGACATTTAATTTTCTCGCTTCTCGGACTATTTTAGCGTTGTCTTCAATAGTCGCGTATTGGGCGGACTATACAGAGGTGACATGCACTCTGTCATCTTGGTGTTTTCATTTCCATTTGCCTACGGCTTTATTTTATTGCGAATAGCATGAATTAATACTTAATCTTCAGTATATTGAAACAAATTTCGTGTAATGCAAAAATAACGGAAAAAGCTTACTAAGCGTTAAACAACATACATGTACTAACATATAAAGAATAAATAAAAGGAAGTGACATTGTACTAAGCTTGAACCAATTCCATGGAATGTTTTGTATTGTAGGATGAACCAGCCCAAACAGTAGAGTTCAACATGTGGATGCGTTTGGTATGTTCTGTAAGATGTATACTGTATGCTGAACAACAAAATCGACAAAATTTTTACAATCAAAATTTTGTATCTGAATGTCGTAATGGTAAAGCTATACGGAACCTTGTGGCTAAACATTAGGACCTGTGAGGTTGTGGAAGACCTAGATTTTTCGTATTTCATGAACATTTATTATTGCAATTGTCGCGGTGTAGCATTTTTGGTTCATTTACCCTATTGATTTCCGTAAGTTGGTGCTGTGGTTTAAACGTATTTTCACAGAAGACTGAGATGCCACTACAAAGATAACCAGTTTAACTTGAGTACCTGGCAATCCTTGTCTATCAAGATTGGAGCCGAGCGCACCCAACCTGCAGTGAGACTCAAACCCGCAATCTCAGTGTTGACAGACCACGTGATCAATAACAGACGAGGCACCCGAAATAATATTTGGTTTGCATCAATTACATAAACCTACGAGGGGCCTCTGTGGTCGAGTGGTTAACGTAGTGCATCTACTATTAAACACCTTTCAAACAACAAAACATAACACCACAACAACGTAAACTTTTATTTAGTATATAAGCATATAAAATAAAGTACAATGCATCAACATACAACATGTGTTTCTATTTTTGCAACATGAACACAATGCAATTATTTGTTACAGGGTTGGGTTGACTGTCATTTGCAATGGGACCCGGATGACTACGATGGCATAAAATCAGTCGTATTGCCTATAGACAAGATATGGAAACCTGATATAACCTTGTATAATAGGTAATAGAAAATATATATCAAGGGTCAATTACAAATTCGAATTGAGACAAACTACAAGCGTATAAGGCCAGTCGTGTCGTACTTGGCGTTGATTATATCCATCCGCGTTTGATGCTATCACTATGTGCTTTTGTAAATCAGCATTATTTTGGAAGTACATATACCAGCTTAATGGTTTTTTTTCTGGAATATATATGTCTATTTAAATTTATATTGTTTGGGAAATTTGTATTGGCTTGTAAGAATTAAATGTCACAATGGATTGATAGATTGATTGATTAATTGATCAATGTCCAGCCAGCAGTTTTTTAATCAATATTCAGGACAAGAACAATTTAACAACTAACTATTCAATTTAGAGCAAGATTTAAACTTTCTTCTGAAAATAAGGATTAAGGGTTTTGCTACAATCCGCTTACTCGTTTATAAAAGGACCTATGTGCTGCGAGGTCAAGCCTGATAATCTACAATCTCGTTTACTATTTTTCAAACAAAGAAATAGCATTCGAACAGAAATAAAAGCCATTATGCTTCTGTTTTCAGTCTTTGGCGATGTTTATTTGATCTTCGTATTGAATTTTTACCAAAAGATAAAAATGAAAAGTATACCTTTGTATAAATTTATAAAGTTTAAAGTTATATGTATGTTGATTGCTGGGAAGTAAAAAATAAGTTTTGTTCTGGATATTAGCCACGGATGTATATTTTTTATTCTAATATGACGTGCTTTAAAGGCTTGAGACCACAACTATGGTAAACAAATGATTTATGTATGAGCAAAGGGCTGTTCCGATTACAAAACTGTAACTTCCACCGGAAAGCTATTGCGTATGACGTATTCATCTTATAAATAGTGACACGCGCTATGATTATACGTTGCAATATATTTTGTGTTACATTGACGGAACAGCCAGTTTATGGCGGAAATTATGTTTTCTAAAGGTACAGAAATATTATAAATCTATCGTAATCGTCTTATTAGAACAGAAATAATTCACGGAGGCTGTGATTTATCATTGTTTACAACGGGATGCCCATTTATGTCGATATTTTATCTCTCGCTCTCGCTCTGGATAAAATAATACGCCATAAATGGTCACCCCGTTGTAAAGCAATGATAAACCACAGCCTGCGTGAATTATTTCTTAACTTTCTTGTGTTTTTTTACAGTATATCAGAAGAATTTTATGGATTCGAGAAGTTCAGAGCTAATATTAATTATGATGGACACGTCTCATATAATTTTCCGACAAAAATTGAATCTTTATGCCCCATAAAAGTAGGAAAGTTTCCATTTGACAGTCAGGTCTGTGTTTTTGCTTTCGGATCATGGTCATATCATGGGTTTGAATTAAATGTCAGTTCCAAAATCAACAAAGCCGATTTATCTTCTATGAACGAAAACGTGGAATGGATTATTGATAAAGCCCCAGCTGTCAGGCATGAATTATATTATGGATGTTGTCCTGAACCGTACCCGGATGTCACGTTTTATGTTCACTTGACCAGAAAACCAGACTATTACATTACAAATATAGTCATTCCATCCATTGTGGTGACACTGACTGGAACATTAGGCTTCATTCTACCTGTGGATTCGGGAGAAAAAGTAGGCTTGGAATTGACAGTTATGCTCGCTATGTCAGTTTTCCAGTTGTTAATTGCAGATAATTTACCACCATCAGCTGACGAAATTCCATGGATTTGTAAGCATTTAATAGTATATATTGTGAAGTTGTAAAACCATTATGAATCCTAAAGAATCAAAAACGGGTTCCAGAAACTTACTGGAACAAACAATATAAATTGACACTGAAGTATGGTACAAATGTATAATAGTAAGCAACCGATGACGTGTCAAAACCAATGATAAATTATTCAAAAAGACAACGTTGCAGTGCATTGAGTTCTGTTTGTTTGTTTGAATGGAGTTTTAACTCCACTTTCAGCAATTTTTCAGCTTTATCGTGGCGTCCACTTTTTATTGGGGAGAAAGCCGGAGTACCCGGAGAGAAACCCCGACCTGCGGTAGGAAAACTGGCAATCCTTGTCAATTAAGATTGGAGTTGAGTACACCCTGCCTGCCGTGAGAATCAAACCCGCAATCTCAGTGTTGACAGACCACGTGATTAATAGTAGACGAACTACCTTAACAACTCGGTCACCGACGCCCCCATTGAGTTCTGAAGGTTGACAATAATTCAATGCTTTAAAAGAATGTTATTATAATTTTATTACAAACAATAGTACTTTATATTTCTTTTCTTTTTTCAGCGATATTTTTCAGTTTAACCCTGCTATTGTCGGGTGGTGCATCATGCTGGCAGGTGTTAGTACTAAATATTCATCACCGTGGAGAAAGCACAATGCCAAGATGGTTGAAATTTTATATGTTAAAACCACTAGGAATGATCACCGGTGTGGTCCTGCCCAGGAGTAAAACGCCTGAAGACCAACATGCGTCTAATAAAAAACCGGTAATTTATTATTATTATTATCATTATTATAAAATGTAGAATATTCTTTTAAATCTTCGATATATGAAAGTAGTGTAATAAATAATTACTTTTCTTTAATTCATCTGTTATTACTTTTTCCCAATTTATTTTAAGTTAAAACTTATAAAAAAATCTTAGCACTTCAGTTACAGAAACTGGTGTGTTCACGTTTCTCCAACATTTGATAATTAATTAAAACAACACTCAATTAAGTGTGGGGATGAAGGGGCATCAGAAGATTATCATGTTGATATTTACCTGGTTAATAAATTTTAATTAGTTATAAATTCAAATCATTATTAAAAAGTATAACCACGGAAGTATTATAGACTAGTATACTCCGTATATCTAACTTCAAGTATAGATATTTAACTTGACGGCGGTGATTATTAGCAGACGAAGGTGACGCACATTTTTTCCGCTACTTTCTACAACACAAGTTACCTCACCAACTGCGTAAATGCTGATACCATATATGGAACCAAGTGTTGAGTATACATAGAACCAAAAAAAACCCCATAGAACCATTCCACAACTGAAGGAACCAAACACGCATCAACAACCAATTATAAGGATAGTGCAAAGAAACAGAAGAAACTTGTCCGGCACGAACACCATAACATTTTTCAGCTGATAAAAATTCGAAAAAAGTCACAGACAAATGCAGAGGCAAATCACATTCAGATAGCATCAGACCACAGCAAAAGAAATAGAGAAACTTTGACAACGGACTGAATTTACAAGCAAGAAATCACAGTCCTGGAATTCGAAGACAAACCGTCGTTAACTTTCGCATGAAACTTCGACATGACAGTTGTAGTTAATGTGTTGAAATATTCTATTCCGCAAATACTATAGTATTCATATGCATAAAATGTTATAAAATTAAAAAAAAAAAAATCAAAATACTACTAATAATAATGAAGAGGAAATTATATAAATAACTAACAATAAAAAAGGACTAAAGTTCAATTGACCATCATTTTATCAAAAATCTGTATTATATATTAGTTGTTGGATAATCCTTAACTTCTCACTTTGAACGCCTCTTAATCCCCAGTCTTAATTGGTTGTTGTTTTAGTCGAAGTGACAATGTTTGAGAAACGTGAATAAACCTAGAAACTTTCGGAAACAATATTGACGCGTGAAACATGACAACCAATCAAATATTTAAAATATTAAATATGTTTTTTGCATACATAAATGTTAATTTATTTTCATTTTAAGGACAAGGTTATTTCCCGCCTATTTCAGAATTTAAATGAGAACAGAAAAGCAAGAGATGCAGAAACAGGGAGTACCATTACACATGCAACAAATGAACAAGGGATAGACGATTCACAGTATTGGATAAAACTTGCTATTATTTTAGACAGAATCGGCTTGTTTACATATTGCTTTTCATTTTTAGGCGGGTGTGCATACATTTTTATAGGTATCAAGCAACATTGATATTTTATCTAACAGAATGTAACTGATATTAACGGAGTACTATATGAATGTTTATAATGTGTATCATTTAATTTATGAATGTAACTACAAGGCTCTGAGTGTAAGTGTAACCGAGTCATTTTTTTAATTTTGTAAAATATGAAAATTTTTATTTTTATATTGATGTTGTCATTGAATACAATTTTTATAGTAAGCAAAACGAATTGTTTTCTTTCAATCGGACATTTTGCTGTTTACAAGCATACAAGCTAACAAGTCTCATTGATCTTCTTGTATGTCTTAGTAATGCTATATCGTATACTGTGTTTAGTGGGAGGCGTTTTACGTATATTATCTACATATACTAGCTGTTTCTTACAGGATTATCAAAGATATTTATAAATAAAAATTGAACATAAAACCAGCCTGTATCGCACACCTGACTTACAAAAAAACTTTTTGAGAAACGTGACTTTTCTCGCAAATTGTGGTATTAAATGATAAAGAGTTTAGGGGAAGATACTGTATTATGTATTTTGCCATGCTGAATCTGCAATCAGCAGCAACTTGTAGGACACTGTTTTGTATGTTTCTCCCATAGGTTCGTATGTTAAGCTATATTCCATAATGGCAGCCATCTTGTATTTTGGATCGAAACAAACAACTCAAAATAAGTAGAGGACAATCTAAGGTTCATTTCTACAATATCACAATTCCTTCTGCTAAGCGATTTGTTAGGAAATGAATTTTAAAATTTTGGCCTTAAGAATGCAGTAGCATCTATGGCACCAATACTCAATTTCAAATCGGCTCGACAAACTCAAAATAATAAGATAACTATCCCATCTTCAGTTCTGCATTATTTGGTTATATTGTGTGGAATACTTTCGGAGATGTTTGTATGGTTTTTCCATAGGGTCTTACTGTCTTCACAAAAACCTTAAACTTTATAGAGAACAGTCTAAGTAACTTTTCTGCAATATTTCAAATCAATACGTCGAGCATTTTGTTATAAGAACATTTTTTAAATTCAGACAATCAGAACACATTGACATCCCTGGTTTCTATGTTGAATTTCTAACTTGCTCAAAATAAGATGTATCCAAGCTTCATTTCTCCATAATTTGAGGTAATTTTGTGGAATTCGTAGAAGCTGTTTTGTATGTTTATTCTACATGGTCTTATGTTAGGTTGTGTTCCTGTCAAGTTTAGTTCAAATTGAGGAAGAATATTGAAATGTTAAAAAGTTTGCTTGACTACGACGAAGCCGCCAACGACGATGACGAAGCAAGCGATAAGAATAACTCACACTGACTTTTGGGTCCGGTGAGCCAATTAAATATAGTTCTCCGCTGAATCGGTGAAAATCTCTTATCATCATGCAGAAATATATTTTATATCTCTAATTGCTTTAAAAACATTTTTTTAAGTTCGATTAAAGGTACCCGTATCAGAACACACAAAAAAAATCTAAAATGCAGCTGGTCACTACAAAGTAGAAGTAGAAGTAAGAAGTAGAAGTGTATTGACTGACCATTTCAAAATCCCAAACTCTTGCATACAGGATTCGTCGAGAACGAGGCGGGGGATATTATGCCTTTTTTATGTGATAATTGCTTCTTTATTACCTGATATTGGAGTTTGATGAATGGTGAAAATTAGCTGAGTAAAAGACCGACACCATAAGCTGAAACAATGTAAATTAAGATGATTTCTTTTTATACAAAAATTAGCTTAAAGCCAGGTATGTTATAAATACAAAATTCTAAATCTGTTAAGATTGTATGTGCTCCAATACTCTTATTTTTAACCCCCCCCCTGAAAACAGTTGTTTGTGCAAGTTGAAATGTTAGACTGAATATATATGTCGTGCGGCAAAAACGATCGAAATTTTTGGGTGAAAAAAATCGGCACTCAATGGACTAACACAATGTATAACCTTCCTTTTTTGAAAAGAAATCTAACGTAATTTTTCGATTTGTCTTCACAAAAATTATTACGGAAGTTTATCTTTATTTACTATTTTCGTGCAGTTTGTTTATATTTGTCCTTCTCGTTTCTTTTACACATGGTAAATCTCTTTTTATTTTTTTATTTTATAGTTGACAACGGCCTCTTAATTATTTGCGTATTGGGGAAACTATTAACATTTTTTGCTCTGACTCGGGCTTCAAGTTTCGTTGAGTAATGAGAGACCCCTCAAAACGAGCGAAATAGTTTCAGTTACATGTATATCACATTAAATTTTCGGGGTGTCATGTCAGATAAAATTTTTCGCAAATTTAGAAACCCTGAAGGGTACTCAAGGAAACTCACAAACACCCATAAAATAGTCCAAAAATGGGGTTTGCACAATCAGCTGAAAAATAACCAATACATTTAACAAATTATATAAATAAATTTATTTATCAATTCTGTATGAAACTGCTTTTAAAATACAGCTCTAATATCTAAATGCCATTGAATAATAAATCCACTGTCCATGCCACAGCTCGGCGCAGCCAAATACAAAATAAGAACTAATTTCCTCAGTCAAAGGTCATTTACAGAGCCGTTGTCAGTTGATCACCACTTAGTTTTATGGTAAACACAGAAATTATCAAAGCTGATATTCTTCTTGAAAACGCCATAAAAGGGTTTAAACTAACTGGACTGCCAGTATAAATGTGTTGGGATGCCAACACAAATGTCTCCATAACGAAACCTCAATTTAGTTGATTTTATTCAAATAAATACATTAAGTATCTACCTAGAAATCAAATTTCCTTGAAATCGGACAAAGTTGACGTTTTTCAAGGGGAATCTGGTATAATGGCCGCCATTTCTGAAAAAATGCTCAGGATAGTCATTTATATCAGTGTAACAATTTTCATTGAAATCGCAAAGTGCAAAGTTTTAAGAGGATCTCGCTATTCGTTCTGCAAAAAGGAAAAAAAATCCTGACAAATTCTCAGAGAGACGAAAAACATAATAAGAAATTGGACAAAGACAATAAGTACTCGGACACTTCATGGTCAGGCACATTAAGAGACAGGACAAAAAAATATATCTCCCAAACTGTAGGCAGGTGGCAGTGGCGTGTGAACCTTGTTTCTTACTAAAATATCGTGTGCTTAAATTCACATATTCTATAAAGTACTTTAATTCTTACACACACGTGATTGTTGCTGTCTTTATCGTGTGAACTAGAAATTACCTTTGACGTATGCTGTTTAAATCTGCATCGGTTTTCGATCCGGAGTCGTTAATTATTTTTAGGTGTAGGACCACCAAATACCGGGAACCAGTCCAGAGGGTGTACGTAAAAGTAGTACTATTCAAAAGACAGGTTCACTCTTGCCTCATATAGAATTTGAACCGCACATGATACCAGAATAAATTTGGTATTTTTGGAAAGCTGAATATTCTAGGAAACTTGAGGATAAAGTTTTATTGGTGTTAAATGAACATAAAAAAAATGTTGAGAGTCAATTAGGGACAAGCACTATTTTTGGACTGAAATAGAAAGTGAAAATAGATTTTTAGACCACGTGGACTTCAGGTTGAGCGTTCGTTCTTATATGCAATGAAACATATTGTGAAATTTTGATAGAATGTTCAGCCAGTGCATTTTTATAGGGGACAGAAGTGTCACTTAATTTGAAACAAAGGTAAATTTTCTAGGATAAGTCAAAATTATCAAATTTTAATATAGCCGAAGAGTAAAAAAAACAATGGTGGTCCTACACCTTATCAGTAACTATTACGCAAAACCGAAAAAAATTAAAAATCAAAAGAAACAAACATGCAAACAACAACAAGTAAACAAACACTAGGAAATTAATCATTCAACAGCTGTTACAAGGATTTTTCTGACAATTTTGGTCTTATTCAATGGAGGTACATGCAGCTCTTGACATTTCAATCATTTTTGTTAAAATATAATGTGACATTTTATTATATCTGTCTATAATGATTAGTGTAACATATTTAAGAAAATCATCATTAATAGTGTATAACATTTTTCATATAAGAGAAGGATTCAGAAACAACCAATGGGTGCTTATGTTAATCTGTCTCCTTAATACATAGTATAAATACACGATATTATTAACTCAAAAATGCACATGCTTTTGTAATAATACAATGGATAACTATTATGTTTTCGAAATATAAGAGTAGAATAATTAGTGTGTACAATGATAGGAAAAGACGAAAAAAAGACTACATGAAAACAGATGAAAAGGATATATGTGAGGGAAACATGAAGGAAAAAATGCTTAAAATGATGATGAAATTCAAGTAATACAAGATTAGATCTTAACTAATGTAAAACTTTGGGCTTTATGATGTAATTTTGAACAATTGCGAATAATTTTGTGTTTTCTTCGTCGTTTTTTGAACCGTGTAATAACAATTTTTTTTATCAACATCAGTTGTTATATTACTAAATGCTGGCGCAATTCTAATTACAAGGGGCAGTGTAAAAGATAGTGTGATGAAGTTTCAAGACTTCAACATCTACAGTTAGGTGACTCAACTAAATTCACAGAAATAAATCGTAATTTTAGGAACTTGAATTCAGGCAAAGCCTAGTATGCAGAATTTGTCTCGTTCCGGTGTAATAATGTTTCTGTATCTTGTCATTATGAGTCTGAAATCCCTTTTTAGGGATTTGCAGTTTTGTAGGTCCCGAGGTAGGTTGTTTCATAAGGTTACTGTTGACGGCAGAGAAGAATTTAAGTATAGAGATGTTCGGGCATAGATTTGCGTAAGATAATTTGCTTGACTAGTGGGGTAATTATGTCGGTTATAAATACGGTCGGGAAGTAAGTCTTGTAAGTAATTGGGAGAATTACCGTTAATTATTTTGTGAAACAGTTTAAGTATATGTGCTTTACGCCTGTCAGGTAGTTTTTCGCATTTGGTTTCTTCTTATAGTTTGGATTCACCAGTTAATTGTGTTCCTCTGGTTACCATTCGTGCCGCGTCGAGATGAACCTTTTTAAAGTTTTAATTCGTTTATTTGACTTGTATTATCCCAGAAAAACGTCCGCATACTCTAATACTGGTCTTATGAATGATAGATACAATTTTTCTAAAGTGAATCTGTCTAAAGAATTTTTTAATTTCCTCAGAATATTTATTCTTTTGTATGATTGTTGAAGGATGAAATCAGTATGTTCATTCCACGTGCCGTTATTGGAAAAGTAGACACCCAGATGTTTTTGACTGGTTACTTCAGTTACTAGTATATATCATGGTCGTCCATCCGGAGTTTCGGTTGTAGGGATTTTATGGATTTTCGTGAATTGTCATTGATTCGGTTTTATTAGGGTTAAATTTAACAAGCTAATTCTTGGACCAATCGTGAATTTTTGCTAAATCTTTATTTAGTATATTTGCAGCTGTTTTTGGGAAACCATTCTAAAATTTTACCCAATACCATATTTTTGCATCTTATGTAACAATCCTTTATACCCAGCTCGATCAAAAGACTTTCGATATGTCGCAGAATACCGTATAAGTACTGAGAAGGAAATTGTGCAAGGTTACTATTAAAACAAGTTTAGCTTTTCTAAAAAGCTAACCGTCTCATAGCTGCATTTTCCATTTTATGGGTATTATTAGAAGTATCTGTTGTTTGTAATTTATATGTAGGATAGGTAAGCAATGTACCTTTTAAGGAAATTGTTTACGCTAAACTATTAACCAATGGTGCTTGAGAGATTGAAATAACTGTCGTCACTTCACAAGTTGTTTTTTGAAAAATTTAAACCGAAATTGACTCCCTGAACAAATGTTCAAAATGAGCGGTACAAATATGTGTTGTTCTATTTGCATAACTATCAGTACGAAAATAATGATACAGAAAATTTCTGTGTTTTTCCCAAACAGCTTTTAAAGTAGGGAAAATTTGTTGCAATGTTTGTCTTTAATTGTTAACTGACCAATGCACTCCCGATTCAACCCAAGAATATATAGAAATTTTATTATACATACTAGTACGATCCTGACGTAAACCAAAGATATGACAAAGATATTTATAGATTTGGTGAACCACCCAATCAAGTAACACATATTCCTTTACTCCGTATACTGTTCATCATTTGACTATGTGTCTACCGTCTCCCATGGGAAGACGGTAACAAAATGAGTAACACAGTATGACTATATAAAAGTGTTCAGATAAGTGAACAAAAAGTCCAGGTTAGTATTACAAACTGATGTCTGTGATAAGTGCAGTGTAAGAAGTGCACGAATAAAAATTAATAATACGACTTTCATTGTAAGAATATTGGTTTTCAAGATATAAGCCAAAAAATAATTCAAGTTCAATAGATTATTGAAGTCAAATCACATACATAACAATATACAATAAAATACAATTTATATGATTAAAATGAACGTGCCATTCTTAAAGGAGTTATTAGCGACTATTAAAGGGTTCAACACATGAGAAATTAAGAATACTATATACTACCAAATACGTTCTACTTTAGAAAGATACATTTGAAAGATAAAAAATGAATATTAATGCAAGATAAAAATGTATACTCAATCATATAAAATACTATTTCGTCTTAGTAACATACTATGACAGATAGTTCTGATGAAAGAATTGTAAACATTGCTAAATAAATGTATAGGTTCGTGCGTACGTTTCTTGGAAAGACAGGTAGATATTTGACGCGTGATAGAAAATCACACAACTTTTTTTTATCAAGAATGGAAAATCACATGGGCTTTTCCAAACCCGCGTTATCCTATAGACTATCCATTGTTTAATATCAATCAGAACGCCCGAAACAAGAAACAACGTTTTGTTTAAGGCGTTTCGATTGGATGACGTAACGTGTACAGATGAGCGCACGTGAGCTCATCTGTACAAGTAATCGGAGATTTACGTCAGAATATCAATTGTTATAATGGACTACGTAAAATGACCACACGTGATTGTTAATAACGACTCGATACACATACATTCTGTCCTGAAATTTTTTAATGAGGGTTTTCTATTAGACCGAATTTCGTATAACATGAAACTGTTTTATATTTTGGTAATTTCAACATCGTAAACACATAGCCTTCCTGTATTGTTCGTTTGAGCGCCAATGATGAATCTTGATTACACGAAAAGCGCGTCTGGTGAAATAAATTTTATTATTTCATATCAGTAAAATTATGTTTGTTTAAATTGGATAAAACAAGGTCAGCTGGTATTAGTTAATTTGCAGTAATTTGAAGTGAGGGCATTATCACGTCGTGATAACGCCCACGGCCGTTATCACGTCGCGGTAATGCCCTCTTCAATAACAAGCAACATAAAAATGTTTATTTTTAATTTATAAATTAATATATGCACATGTACAACCCAAATGAGGAAAAAATGTCATAAAGTTTAGAAAACTAACTTTGTATTGCCTAAAAATGCCAAACAATGATATAGCATGAGGCCAAACATTCAAATCATACAACAAGCAGCTACACATACATAATACAGTCTTAAACACATGGTTTCTTAATTCTTCAATAAAATAAATATAATAGTTGCTTATATAGCTGGCATTGTCATGATACTTGACAGCACTCGGGAGATTGGTATTGCCTTTAACATTGATAATGCCCTCGCCTTTGGCTCGGGTATTATCAATGTTTCAGACAATACCATTCTTCCTTGTGCAGTCAAGATATCATGACAAAGTCCTCTATATAAGCAACTATTGTATAATTATCTTTTATGACGTATTATTCTATATTCCATTATAATAGGCGTTGTTGCAACGATTTATACACAAATCAGGCATAAAGTTTAACGTAGGTTACCAATGAGCATTTCTAAATCTAACCTGGCACAGACAAAATTGTCATTAGTCAGTATATATGAAGTTTACTTACACTTAATATTAAGTCTAGCTATACCACTCTCTGCAATACTCATGACAAGAAAAATACAAAACATTTATAACATAAATTCGGAAGAGCTTGTCAAGCCATTGCTGAAATTCGGAACATGTTTATTTATCCGATCTGTACCAAGAATTAAAGCAACTTAAGGTAAGGTGATATTTTATGCTCTATGTACAATGCAGAATTATGTATATTAAATGCAGTTAATCAATACAAACATCTTCAGCTGCTAAATTATGATACCTGATTAAAAAGGTTTTTGTGCAAAATTTGATAAAGTGTGTTATGCATTGAAGTGTCCTGTCAAGCGGCTCATAATTTCACCTAATTTACTGGTAATTGAAATGAATAAATCATAACAATTTTACTGGCATATCGGTCAAGCGATTTAATCATTATGAAAAAGCACAAGTCTATCGTTCAGACTCATAACACGTAAACATTTAAACGCAAAGAACTAGTTTACACATAAAACTTGAGTAAGCGTGTAATGAAATGTTCACGCGTAAACAATGGAGAAAATTGATTGGTAATAAGTTTACGCGTAGAAAAGTACAGAGTTTTTCCTTACTGCAGTGTAAGAATTTATAATGCAGATTCCAAAATAACGTGCCTAAAACGCTCTGAGTACACACCAGGTGTAAAACGAGTACATATTCCAAAACAACTTCATAGACGATCGACACTCTTTATGGCGACGTCATAGTAAGATTTTTCACATATTTTAAAGACGTCACACGATCAAAATGTGTGTCCTACAAGCTACAAGGCCGACAGGTCCTGCAACTCAAAGGTTACGTTGTTTATAAAAGTTAATATGGAGTAGGCATTGCCAAAATGCGAGCACAGACTCCTTATTTATCAATATATAATGTGCATTTCATAATTGACGTAACTTTCCTATCACCCTTAATGTGCCTCTAAATTCCAGTGGTCACGTGACGTCTTTCTTTTGTAACTGTGACGTCACATGAAGTGTAATTTGATTGTCAGCTTTTAAAGATCGATTTAGAGATTGCAAAAAATAGTATGACATGTTTGTTGTTAATTTTAAATATAACATTTATTTTTTATCGATGTCAACTTTATTTTCAAGTCTTTCTTAAAATTATTTTTAATACTTTTCTTCATTCACCTTGTTCCAGTTTTTTGACGATATCAACTTCCGGACGAAAAAAAAATCAATATCAGCATTAAGCAGATTTTGATCACGTGATTTCATTTTGATCACACATGACACGTTATTGCCGTAGAGCTCACCGCTCCTCGCGGGCAGCGAGCTGTGCTCGCTAATATATATGTCCTATTAGAATCGAAATAATTCATTGTTAAAGTTAATGCCGACAAGATAAGTGTTACAAATACCGAGTCGGCACTGAGAAACTACGTCAATGAACGGTTTCCTCGAGCCATGAACCTCCTGTTCCCAACACGAGCTCGAGACGTTAGTGAACAAGACGACGGTGCTACTCCTGCGAACATTCAGCGTACCAACGGTACTGCGATCTTTAATCGGTAGTAACCTTTCAGATGAACTTTATAAAAGTGACTATGAATTTTTCGTGGCCAACTTGAAAAACTTTTCTACGGTTAAACTACCTAACTACCTAACTCTACTCAATATGTCTTAACGTGCCTGATAGCACATATCGTGTTATATATATTCTCATGCTTGGTTGTTGCAATTTTTTTTTCTCTCTCTCTCTTTGTTTTATTATTAATTATTTTAAAGATTATTTTGAAAAGTTTTAGCAAGGAAAAACTGAAAATCTTGAAAGCTTCATTTTTTTTCCTTTCTTCATTTTACCTTATGGTAAAATTGTTCACTCAAGCGAATCGTTAAGCTAGTCAGTAGAGTAAAATGTCCACTCAGGTGACGCGTCCGATCATTTAAAAATTTTCACTGCAGAACATAAAAGTTAAAGTAGATCGAAAAACACAAATTGTTAAAAAGTTATTAAATAGTTGACAAAATCACTATGTAGAGAATTAATTATTGTGTGTGATTTATATATTTCACATAAATTTCTGCAAATGTTATTGCATACTGTAATAACAATGTGCACTCTTGTAAATAACTTGTTACATATTTGTATTTTTCCTTCAATTTCCAACTGTTTATATGTCCTTTTCCTTTACCTTGATGAAATGCTCTATGTCTTAGATATTTCCATGTATGTTTATGGATATGCACCGGATTATGATCATATCCATCAGGTTTTAATGTGTTTTGCCCACTCTCATTATCTGTACTTTTATCATACCCCGGGTGTGACTTGATAATGGGTATCGGTATTGAGCAGTACAGAGTGAGAGTGGGCCTATTCAATGTTTCTCTAAATCACAATAGAGCACGAACGTTATCACTGTTTGATGTTTTTTGTATATACTGTTTAGTATTTTATCAGTCAGATTCCCTGCCTGTTATAGTATTATTATGTTTCTTTGACTTTGAGAAATGTGTTGCAAGTGAAATAAGTCACATTATTCCCCAGGGTAATGTTGATTACATTTTAATGATTGTCACCTTGTTGTCAATCATTGAAATATTATTGCTCATATCGGGATTGGAATTCAACCCCGGCCCCATGAATATCAACCATGCCCTAAGTAATATTGATCCTACGGATACAAGGAGTTCTGATTGCCCACCCGAATTTTCGCATATTTACGAGATTTTTTCTAATTCTATATCCTTCCTTCATTTAAATGTACAGAGTTTACTACCAAAATTAGACCTTATCATAGCTGAATATAACGATTTCGATATTTTGTCTTTTACTGAAACATGGTTGAAATCCTCAGATATGGATGACTCTACAGAGCTAATAAACTACCAAAAACCGTTTCGGAAGTATAGGGGTGGGGACCAAAAAGGCGGAGGAGTCAAGGAAAATATTAACGCCATTAGGCGCTTTGACTTAGAATCTACCGATATAGAAGCTGTTTGGGTTCAGTTAAAAATAAGTAACAAAAAGGTTTTGTATGGTACCTTTTATATTCCACCTCATAGCAATAACGAGGTTTGGAGTTAAGTTGAATGTTCTGCAGAGTCCGCAATAAACGACGCCTCATGTGATTATGTCATATTAACGGGTGATTTTAATGACAATCAAGCAAATGTGAACTCAAAAATGAAACGTATTTGTACGTCTTATAGCCTAGACCAAATGATAAATGATCCGACAAATTTTACTGAAAATTCATCGTCAGTTATACATTTAATTGTTACCAGTTGTATTGATTTTGTACCTTATACTAGCGTAGGACCTCCTTAGATATCATTGCCCTGTGATTGGTATATTTAACTCTCCCAAACCAGTTCTTAATTCAATTAGACGTAAAATATGGCTTTATGACAGAGGAGACTATGACCATTATAGACGACTTTTATCAGAAATTGACTGGCAACGTATATTTTCTTCTGACGACATTAATAAGATAGTTTCTGACTTTACGGATGTCATCTTAGGTGCGGCCGAAAAATCCATTCCTAATAAAATGGTAACGATTCGCAAGGCAGACCCGAGATGGCTGACGAATGATATTAGAAAAATTATTAGAAAAAAGAGGCGACTCCATTCGAAAGCGCGTCGTACAAATAAAGAGTCTGATTGGGCAAAATTTCGACAAACACGTAATATGGTGACGTCACAAATAAGAAAAGCCCAGCTTAGCTATCGAGATCAACTTGTTAATAAATTAAAACAGAGTAACCCATCAAATCAATCATGGTGGCATATATGCAACCAAATTTCAGGTATGAAAAAACGGCAATGCGGAGTACCGCCATTAATAAAAGATGGCAATCTTATAACGAATGAGACTGCGAAAGCAAACGAGTTTAATAATTATTTTGTTACTCAAACTGAAATAGACGACTCGAATGCTCATCTTCCAAATCCCCCAGTAGTCGTAAATGAAATATCAAATATCGTAATAAATGAATCCGAGGTCGAGGACGTTCTCGAGAATCTAAATATCAATAAGGCATCTGGTCCAGATCTTATCAATGCTAGACTTTTAAAACTGGCCAGCTCACAACTTAAAACACCGCTATGTATACTCTTTAACTTATCGCTCATAAAATCGTTCTACCCTACTACATGGAAGAAAGCAAATGTAACGCCTGTCTTTAAAAATGGGAACACTAGTGAAGTTAAAAATTATCGTCCGATTTCACTTCTCTGTATTATTTCAAAGTGCATGGAACGCTGTATCTAAAACATGTCTACAACTTTCTATTAGATAATAAGGTAATAACTACTCATCAGTCTGGGTTCACACAAGGTGACTCAGCAATCAATCAATTAATTGACATCTCAAACTCGTTCGGTAGGGCCTTGGACGATGGCAAAGAAATACGAGTAGTGTTCTGTGACATTTCCAAGGCCTTCGATCGAGTTTGGCACAGAGGTCTATTATTTAAACTGAAAAAATATGGTATAACGGGACGCCTTCTGAGTTGGTTTGACAGTTATCTATCTGGGCGAGTCCAACGTGTCGCACTTAATGGCTGTTTCTCTGACTGGAAGCCGGTAAGTGACGGTGTTCCACAAGGATCAATACTCGGTCCTCTTCTTTTTCTAATTTTTATTAACGATATCGTCGACGATATAAACGCGTGTATAAAATTATTTGCCGACGACACTAGTCTTTATGTCATTGTTGATACCCCAGATAATGCGGCGAAAATTTTGAATAGTGATATCGACAAAATCCACTGCTGGGCTTCGCAGTGGCTCGTGAGTTTTAATCCCCAGAAGACCGAGACGATGCTTGTATCGCGTAAAACTACTCGACAAGTACACCCTCTATTACGTATGAACAATATTTATCTTCAGGAAGTATCTAGTCATAAACACTTGGGCGTCTACTTCTCGGATGATGGCTCATGGCATGAACATACATATCGATTACATTGTTAAAAAGGCATTCTTAAGAGTCAATATCTTACGACGTGTACGCTTAGTTTTAGATCGATTTACCTTAGAAAAAATGTATCTTTCATATATCAGACCAATTTTAGAATATAGTGACGTCGTTTGGGACAACGGGATTCAAACATTAGTTAATAAAATCGAAAGCGTTCAAATAGAAGCAATGCGAATCGTAACGGGTGGCACAAAATTAACATCGCTCGAAAAATTATACGAGGAAACGGGATGGGAAAAACTTTCTGATCGTAGAAAGAAACACAAACTTGTTATGATATACAAAATGGTGAACGGGAATACTCCTGAGTATTTGAGTAATTTATTACCAAATATCAGGTCTAACTTTCATCGTCATTTTACACGCCAATCTAACAATATTACTGATATTCGGACTAGGACGTCTTTATATTCAAATTATTTTCTGCCGTCAACTATTAAATTGTGGAATAACCTGTCGATAGATATCCGGAATTCGGGATCGCTAAACATATTCAAGTCACGTATCGGAGCTCAAAATGAAAAACGCCCATTATTTTATAATGCAGGTAGTAGGATGGGTCAAATCTTGCATGCCAGAATGCGCATGAATAGCAGCTGTCTGAATGAGCATCTGTTCAGGCGCAGTCTGGTGGACAGTCCGAATTGTACATGCGAACAGATAGAGTCAAACAGACATTTCCTACTTAACTATCATAAATATTCCGATCTTCGCCGAAGGACTATATTTGCTTTGAATTTTCAAGTACAAATCGACTTAAACCTATTCCTGTATGGGTCAGATGCTCTAACATTGGAACAGAATACTGAAGTTTTTTTAAAAGTGCAATCCTATATTCTAAAAAGTAAACGTTTTGTAGATGCATAGACATTTAACACCTTAAAGCATTTCATCAACCCTTTCTCTCTTTCCTTTTCCTATCAAATATATTAATTTATTTTTTTCTTTCCTCTCTATTCTTCATTATAAAATTTATCAAGCCTGTCAGAGCATGTATTTTACATTTTGTTAAATATGTAATTTCGTAACTGGAGACGGATTTGTAAAAGCTTCTTAGCTTGTTTCCGAATCCTTGTATTGTATTAACTGTATGTTCAATGATATATCTATTTATACAATAAAATATGTTTAAATTAAATAATTCATTGACGCAAGCATTTATACTGATTTTACCACAGGTTTGCCCGCTATACCCACATTTTAAAAATACTGGACACAAAGGGCCAACCGGTGGTAAAATCAATATATATTCGTGCCCCAATAAATTATTTCTTAATAAAACTGGACAATGAAACTGTTATAGAAGTCAAAAATCATGTTTATTTCTGTTGTCACAAAAAAAAAAAATAAATAAAATAAATCATCAAATAGATTTTTGTTCAATTCAAATTATAATGATAATTTTGACGTCTGGTTTCACTCACGGACAACACTAGAGACACGTTTTCTTCCAAGAATTCATTTAATGAAAAAAGTCGTATTCTAGTTCTATTAAAAGAAATACTGCGCAACTAAGATTTACAAATTCTCCGAAAAGATCAAAAATAATGAATCCCTTTAGAACACTACTGGTCTCTGCATACATGTTGGCTGGCTTCTTGTAACACAATTGCCAGAACGAAAGTACGACGTGTATAACGGCCTCTATAATGGCATAACTAGCCTTTGCCAACTGTATTTGGGATATAATATCTGGTGACATCACAGCTACTATCACAGCAAGAATTATCTGAGGAACGTCTTCAAGCCAAGTCGAAATAACCGACATTACACTTGCGTATGTCAGGTGGCTATAATCTTTACGAGCGTCGTACCAAAGACTGACCAATCCGAGCACAAATGTGATAGATCCAAAAATAGCAAATCCAAGAATGGAATATTTCAGTCCAGGTTTATTTGTAATTGTTTCCTGATTGGTTGAAGCTATTTCAGTATAAAAGTCCCAGTCCAAATAAAGGTCTGCTGCCTCAACGACGAATAATAATGATATTAAGAAACACCTCTTAGGCGAACTACACCAGCCCATGTTTGGTGTGTATGTCTGGAAAATAAACCAAGTAATCATAATTTAAGGGATTTTTTTTTATAAATTTTGAATTAATACAACAATGACACCATTAAATAGAAAGCGAATGCATTTTAAGATACTGTTGCTTATTTTTTTTTAAATATGCTTACTTGGTAAACATGCCAAACCGAAATTTCGTGATTTTTATAGTACAAACACACGATACATGTCTGTTGTGATTTGAAAATATCATACAAATCAGACACGTCATTCTTGACCGGGAAACTAAATCATCTAGGACAACATATCCTTTAAGAAATGGCGAAGATATTATTCTGCCTTTCTGCAGATTGTCTCAAACTAAGGTAATTTATACCTGCCACAATAAAAAATTGGAACAGTCTTGAACCGTCAATTCGACATTCAAAGTCTCTCGGACAATTTAAAATGGAAATGAAAAAACAATCAAGTAATAACAAAAATATCCCGTAATATTTCTCATATGGACCAAGAAAACTTAATATAATTTCAACTCAATTAAGATGCTCTGCGTCATTCCTAAATAATGACCTATGCAAAGCTAATATTACCACAGACTCTTCCTGTCGTTGTGGCTCTGCAACTGAAAATGCACAACACTACTTTTTTGAATGTCCACTGTATAAGGACTATAGGGAATTACTAATCAATGATCTCACTTGGTTACCTAATAATATCGCAATGGACCTTAACTTACTAGTTTTTGGTAAGCCAGAGTTAACTATCGATCAAAATAAAACTGTATTTAACCATGTTTATACATTTATAAAACGGTCTAAAAGATTTCCTATAGTTTAAGCACCATCGAAGAACGTTAATCGTAGCTTCGTAATCATCAACACCTATATAGCTATATTTATTTCGTATTTTGATACGTAGTGTATTTGTTATTTCTCCTTTTCTTCAACCATATTTGTTCTTATCCATTTTATGTAGCTTATTATTATTATTATTATTATTATTATTATTATTATTTTTATTATTTGCATGCTCGTTCGTATATTTTGGAGAGGACTTCGTAAGTATGATTTACTTGTGTCCAATCCATTTTGTTATTAACAAATAAAATATGTTTAAACTAAAAAACTAAATCATCTGTAAATCTACTATAGTCTTAATTGCTTTGTATTTCTATGAATTTACGATATTAAAACGATGTTTCAAATACTCACTTGTGCTGTGTAGTCAAGTAGTCCAATATTTCTATCTATGCTTTTAACTTATTTGCTACGTGTATGAATACATTTATGAATGTTGATGAATAGCAGTCTAACCATCTGCCATATAGTTTATTTAACTATCCTCACCTGTCAAGAAATTAACATCTGCTCTTCCGGTGTGAATCTATTCAGTTTGTGACTAAATTTGCCTTGAGTAATACATCTCATAGAATTAAGGACAATATATATCTTAATTAGATTACACGAAAAATACAGTCAAAGGTAGGTGGCAAATCCTTGCCTCAGGTTAAGTATATGTTCCTTAATCCATTATTTTTTTCAAACAAAGTGGTCCGAATAAGCTTCCGTAGTTTTCTAAGTGGTTTCACAAATATATAAATTTCAAAAACTCATTTAATAGATCTGGATTATTGCCAATTGTTTCTATTGTACACACACAACACCAGTATTCACATATTTTAATTTTTTGTACGTATTGGGTATTGTCTATTGCGAATACTCGCAAAAGTAAACTACAATGGGGTGTGATATTACAGAAGGAGGTGAGATAAAGGAGTGGGATAAAGGGTGAGAGTCGAAAAAAAGAACAAAAAAAGACCCCACCAAAATTTAATATAAAACAAAAATAAATATTATCAAATATCAAATATCTAGATAATAATACAGTTGTTCTAACGCTGTCGTATATACCCTTCTTAGCACCCATATCTATATTATATACTCATATAGAAATCTGTATTTTGATTCGCTTAGACGCCGTCACGTGACATGTGAGATTCGCTGGGTCAACCGGTAACCGTTAGGTCGCATGGTAAGGTCACCCTCGCGTGAGATTTTGCGAGATTTTGCGTTTGGATAAATGTACATATACGTAATAAAACATTCAAACAAAACAGCAGTATATGTTATTATGTTTCTGTCTACATTGTATGGGCTGGATTTTTTCTGTTAAATTGTCCAAAATATGTTGCAAATATTGAATTTTTTTCATTTAAATATTCGATATAATATTATCCCCCTAGTTGGTGTGTGACTCGGGTGACCTTACTTTCTCCGGGAAAGAAATCACTGGATCACACACCAACTAGGGTGATAATTGTATAATATTGAACCTTGACTTTATATTGCATGCATTAACCTTAACATTGTATGGTTGAAACATAACATGCCGAAATCTCGAACTGTATCAACTTTTCCCTCGGGCCAATCTTGGGGTGATAATGGATTCTCGGGTTGATACAGCTAGCGATATAGATTACAAGAAGTATTCAGTATATATATATTTAGTACTACAGTACACGGTGTTCATTCCATATCGCACACCTCCTTTAATCATATAACACACCCATTACAGAATACTTTTACGTTTAATCCCAATACTTAATATCACTCCAAGGATGGTGGGGGGGGGCCTCGGTGGCGGAGTGGTTAAGGTAGTTCGTCTACTATTGATCACGTGGTCTGTCAACACTGAGATTGCAGGTTCGATTCTCACTGCAGGCAGGCTGTACTCGACTCCAATCTTATTTGACAAGGATTGCCAGTTTTCCGACCGCAGGTACGGGGTTTTCTCCTGGTACTCCGTCTTCCTCTCTCAATAAAAACTGGACGCCATGATACAGTTGAAAAATTGCTGAAAGTGGCGTTAAGGTATTCGACCCATAATTGAAGTTACCGTTAAATTTTATTTTTGACAAAGAAATACAACTTTATTAAATCAATGTATTGCTAATAAATGATACAAATTAATAGATTGTTTTAATTTGAGTCATTGATTACAGTTTTAAGCAAAAAAAAGTTAGTTACTCAAATAGTATTTCCGATGTTTGCCGAACATTACCGAGGTCTGCTCCATTGAAAAACAATAGAGATCAGGGACAAAAAGATATGATCACGTGGTCAATTATGGTCCGGATACCTTAAAACAACATTCAAATTCATAATTCCAATCCAAGGGTGGCAAGAGGGGTGATCTAGTTCGAGATTTCGGAAGGTTATGTTCATTATATCATATTACAACTATACAATGTTTGTTTTTTGTTTGTTTGAATGGGGTTTTAACGCCACTTTCAGCAATTTTTCAGCTATTTCATGGCGTCCAGTTTTTATTGGGGGAAGAAGCCGGAGTACCCGGAGAGAACCCCCGACCTGCGGTAGGAAAACTGGCAATCCTTGTCAATTAAGATTGGAGTCGAGTACACCCTGCCTGCAGTGAGAATCGAACCCGCAATCTCAGTGTTGACAGACCACGTGATCAATAGTAGACGAACTACCTTGACCACTCGGCCACCGAGGCCCCAACTATACAATGAAGAGGTTAATATATGCAATATAGAGTCAAGGTGCGATATAGAGACAACTACAGATTTAGAAAAAACAACTTTATTATTATATAAATATAAGATATTTTATATATGATGATATTGAGTTTTGTCTGATATGACAGTGGCAATTTTGTTTCTATGACGCTCACCCTTTATCACAACCCTTTGTCGCACCTCCTTTTATAATATCACACCCCCGTTACAGTATACATTTGCGTTTAATCGCAATAAGTATTGCATTTATTTGCCAACCTATGCGTTGAAACGCAAAGGATTGCAATTATTCGCAATGATTGCGTTTAAACACAAAGTATTGTGTTTAATTACAATAGGTTTTGCGTTTTAACGCGATGTTTTCCGCTTAATTGAACTAACGTTTGCACTTGAACGCAAAGTATTTGGTTAAATAGCAATAAGTTTTGCGTTAAATCGCAAAGTATTGAGTTTAATCGAAATATTTTGCGTTTAAACGCAATACAAATATGTTTTGCAGCCAAGTGGCCCAAATAAGCTTTCGAACTTCGTTCGTACCCATTTATGACAATAAGCTACAATGGAAAAAAAACGAATATCAAAGAAATATCGAGATTCATAGGACAATGAAAAACCAAGTTAAGACAAAGACACGACATAAAGAAGAAAACAAAATAAAAAAAAAAAAACAAAAAAAAAAAAACAACACAAAAACCAATAACAACATGGTTGCTTGCAAGTACTAATCTCCAGCCTTCCTCTAATTCGGAACATGTTGAGTTACACGTAGTTATGTATAGTTCGTTAAAAAAGTCAAATCCATAGGATAGAATAGGAAAACTTACCTACGGCTCAAAATATTGTCTGATGGCATTTGTGAGATGGATATTTTATAACGATTACGTCCGTCTTTAAAAGATGCTATCATCCTAGGGGAAATAAATCCTAGTCTTAATGGATTGTTTTGTAACACCAAAGTCAGGCTGTCTAGAAAATCAGAATACCGAATGCAATACATAGAATGACGTGTTATTTGTGAAATTTAAGTATAAAACGCGCAGGAGCTGATAGAATATGGCTATCAATTTTGGAAGTTAATGTCATCAACTTTGTCGCAAAGTTTAATGCGTCGTTAATTAAACTTTCGAGTCTATTATGAAAAGAAGGCCTAGGTAAAACCACGACCTGATTGAGCGGTACTGTCTTTAATCTCACAGCTGCATAAGATAGACAAAATGTACATAATTACAAAACTATTCAGTGACAATATATCATCCGTTTAGAGAAAGGTCAAATTGAAAGTCTCGGTCAACGTCTATTCTTTTTCCCCAATACACTTGTGACTCGACATCATACAAGTATAAAAGCAATTCGGGAAGGAAAAGAACACAATGTGTACCAATTGGAATGCCTTGTTTAAGAAACAGTCATCAAAACATGACTATTGAAATATCTTGCAGCAGCCGTATTTTCTTAATGAGCAAATGTATTCTTAGATGATTAATTACTGGATAATTGTATTGCTTTTTTTACTCTAAGAGCAGCCTCTGACAACATCTTTGAGTCTGGATTTACGATTCGACGAGGAATGGTAAACATAGAAGTAAACAGTGTGAAAAAATCGAAAATTTAAATGCTGTTACATTGCAAAAGAGACACTGCACTATTAAAGTAAATTGAATGTTTTAATTAAATGACGTAAAACGAGTGTTTCAGAGAAGCCATTAGTGTTTGCTTAAAATTTATTTAACTGTTTTGGGTAAACGACTAGTATTCTAATGCCAAATCGAACACAAGTTAAAAATATGCAGAAGCTCATTGGTGAATATAAATATCTCAATGTGACCTTCATGTCGCAAAGTACAAAAAAAAAAAAAGAAAAACGAACAACTTAAACACATTGATTAGGATCTTCCAGTGCATGTACATAATTCGTCATCTCCTCATACAAAACTGGACAAACTAATTTACTTTAAATTTCGTTTAACCGAATGAAATTTCATCTTTGTCGAACCATTGATTGTATAAAAATATGCGTTTCTCTAAAAATTATTCAAAAGTTCAATGTATTCTAAGCGCAATAATTCAAAATTTAAATGAAGTTTAACTATTCTTAAATTGAGATTCAATTTCCATACAAATATTTAAGTTAAGACGGAATGTTTCAAATAGCATTTACTGCAACATTTGATTTTGTATAAAGTTCTGCATTTTGTAAATGATTTAATTTCTTTTTAACAAGTGTTTTAAGGTTACTTGAAGTCAAATAGGCAATTTTACCCGTGTTTATGTAACTAAGTTCACAAAAATCAACCTTATAATTTTGTATAAGTTCTGTAATTTCTAACATGATTTCATCTATTTTAAGAAAAAAGTATTTTAGGGTTACTTGAAGTCAAATCTAAACTGCTAAATAGACAATTTAACCTGTGCTTATGTTACAAAATTCACAAAATATCAACCGTGTACATTTTAAGCAAAATTATATTGACGATTTATATCGGTTATAATACAGGAGAAAAAAAATAGTTATTAACATTCTAAAAAGCCAAATATTTAATAAAAATCCCTGCGTTACGAACGTACAAATTACATATATATGGTACAAATTAGTGTTGTAATATTTCCTGTAATCTAATCATGTACTTAAAACTTGATCATATACCAAAACTTAAAGTTATCATTAGATTGATTGATTGATTTAATGTTTGTTTTACATACAATTTATGTCGCTTCGGTCTTCAATTTTGTTTAAATGATGTTTAACGGCAATTTCCCTTGCATGGAAGGATTTCGAATTAAATTACACAGAAGTTTTTAAGGGTCTTTGGATCATTATTGATTTGTTCTAGATAATGTAGTATAAATAAACTAAAATCTAATTCAAATAGCGTCACATGTCTTAATTACACAGTCGGTAAATTTAAAATAAATAATTGGGGTGGTTAAGGTAGTTCGTCTTCTATTGATCACGTGGTCTGTCAACACTGAGGTTGCGGGTTCGAGTCTCACTGCCGGCAGGGTGTACAAGACTCCAATCTTAATTGACAAGTTTTCCGAAGGTCTGGGTTTCTCTCCGGATACTCCGGCTTCCTCCTCCAGTGAAAACTAGACGCCATGAAAAAGCTGAAAACTTGCTGAAAGTGTTCAAACAAACAAACAATGAAATAAATGATTGGTTTTTTTTCAATAGGAGGGTTGGAATCAAGCACAGCCCCGACATGGAAGTGTAATATCTTCTCCGGAAATTTCTGTTGCTTGCAACAGAATAATGTGTTGATATTTCGTAAAATGGTATTAATGTTGAACTTTTGACTTTCGTCTTTCGTTATAATAACTGTAATTGTTTATATTGAACGTGTATCCCCCTACACCTACGATTGTTTTCGTTTGATGAAAGGGGGGTGTTCCGGTGTGTTCGTTTGAAAAGGGCGAAACTTGTTTTTCTATTTACATCGGAATATTGTTATTTATAGCAACTATGTCAGTGCGTGAGATGGCTGCGTCTGGAAAATTTCCTAGTATGAATGCTAAATCTTGAGATCCAATAGATATAAAGTTTAGAAAAGAGAATACTCTTTTGATTGAAGTTGGATCGAATACAGCTATTAGAGCTGTTGATGTTATAACAATCATTTCCGAAATGTGTGGTGAAGGTGCTTTGTTAACATGTGTACCGAAAGGTGCTGATTCGAGTTACACTTGAAGGGCGTGCACCCTGTCAGAGGCTTCTAGATGGAATTGAGATAAATGGTAAATCATTTGAATGTAGAGAGCTAGTACAACAAAATACAGTTGTTAGTTTTATACATATGTCACCGTATATAACGGATATGGAAATTGTAAGCAGGCTAAAGGAATTTGGAGTAGAAGTAGTATCTCCCATTAGAAGACAGAAGTATTTAAACTCCAAAATAAATGTGTGTGACGGAACAAGGATATGCAAAGTAAAGTTTCCGGAAAATATCGTGTCCTTGCCGTACACAATGAAGTTTAGTAACAATCAGTTTGTGAAGGTAGTTCACAATAACCAAACTAAAGTATGTTCATTGTGCGCAGACCCATCGCATCTGTTCAAGGATTGTCCGAATTTTAAATGTTATAAGTGCAAAGGTCAGGGTCACTTTGTCCGTCATTGTAAAACAAAACGGTGCATAAACTGTAGCAGTATTAGGGTTGACTGTGGCTGTTTGTCAAGAGTTAACATTATAAGAAGGTGTCTTGACTGTGGAAATATAAAGTGTATTTGTAATGACCAAAATTAAACTAGATGTGTTGATTGTGACAAATGTGTTTGCATTTGTGATGATCATGATGTTGATGAACATGGTGATAATAATGATGATGATTTCCACAATGAAGCAGATAAACTAGATGAAGATAGTGGAACTTTCAACAGTGTAATAGAGTCACATGCAACTGGCAATGTTGTAAGCAGTACAAGCATTGAAGTGGCCCAAGATGTAGGTAAGAAGGGCACTGACGCTGAGAATTGTGCTATCTTTGACACTGTTACAAAGTCTGTTGTGAAGGAAACAAAGGAGTGTAGTACTGTTAGTGGAGCTAAAGATACTACAGAAACTATAAACATTTCTAATGTTGATCAAATTGTTACAAATGAGGTACAAGTAGTTAGTTGTGTAGAAATGGTATATGTAGATGTTCATGTTGAAAATGTAAATACTAAATTAACTGTTGATTCTAAATGTCAAGGTAACAAAAAGTGTGAAAATGTGAAGTGCCAAATAGAAAAGCAAAATGTCGTTACTAAGAATGAACAGCCACTCAAACATTCTGAAATAGGCAGAATTGAGAGTGGGTGCAGTGCTTTGAATTCGTCAGACAATGTAGATGATACATGTAATGACGATGAAGATATGGTTGAGAGTGAGCTTCCACAAAAAGACGATGGTTCGTTCTCTCAGAAAGAAAAAAACTGCGGGGGTAAAATAAAAGTTAAGAAAAACAAGAGTAGAAAGAAATCACAATATTAATAGTTACAATGTATACGTTCTTTATATTGTCACTTATCATATATTTCTAATGGTGTGTTTTGCAACATATAATTTTAATGGTTTGAAAAATAACCAGAAGATGTCAAAGGTTTTTCAGCTATTTGAAAATAGATACGTTGATGTAATTGCATTACAGGAAACGTTTTGGAACAATCAAGATGTAGATAATGCCAAGGCAATATGGAAAGGTGAAATTTTTTATTGTAACAATGATGACAATAGTAGTAAAGGAGTGGCCTTTTTGGTTACAAAAAAATGTATAGATTGTAATACTATTGTGCAGGTAAATCAATTCGATGGCAGATATTTACATTTGAATATTGTAAATGAGAATATTACTTATGATTTAGTTAATGTATATGTTCCAAACAAAATTATTGAGAAAGGTGTTTTTTTTTCAACAAAACTGTTAACCATTTGCCTAGGTCTGAAAATTTGTTTTATTAGGTGATTTTAATACAACACAGTGTAGTCTAGATAGATGTAGTAAATCAAGACATTGTGAAGATAAATCTGTTAAAGTTCTTAACGAAATTAAGAGACAATTTAATGTATATGATATTTGGAGAGCTTGAAATCCTGATAAGAAAGTTTTTTCATGGAAAAGGGTAATACAAGGAAATCTTACACAAAGTAGACTAGATTATTTTTTAGTCACACCAAATGTATCGCCTTTTGTGTGGAAAGTTTACTATTCAAATTCTGGCTTCAGTGATAACTCCACTGTTTTTCTGTCTTGTAATTTTGATGCAACAGAACGGGGGCCAGGTGTTTTGATTCTGAATAACAGTTTTCTACATGATGATGTTTATAAACAAAAAAATAAAGATATCATAAAAAATGAATGTAAATGTCCGTCATTTGACAGGGAACCATTGGTTTTTTGGGAAAACTTAAAATATCATATTAAAAAGTTTTAAATAGTTTATGGTAAAGATAAGAAAAAGCGTTCAAATGATGAGTATTACAAATTACAAAACCAAATAGATAAAATATCTGTATTAGCTGCTGAGGGTAAATATTATGATATAAATAAATATGAAGAATTAAGAAGGTCATTACAAGCTTTAGATGATGATAAATGTAAAGGAACAATACTGCGATCCAAAGCTCTCTGGGCATTAGAAAGTGATAGAAATACTAACTATTTTTTAACTTTAGAAAAACATAGACAAGAGTCAAACAGTATTAAGGAGCTTGTAAATAATCAAAGTGTTATTTTAAAGGATACAGATAGTATTCTTACTGAGGTTGAAGAATTTTACAAATGTGTGTATACTTCTGAAGATGTTGATGATGAAGCTATTAATAATATTTTACAATATGTAGATAAGAGAGTATCTGATGAAGATAAAAACCTTTGTGATAAAACTATCACAATAGATGATATTAAACAATCGGTGTTTAGCATGGCAAAGTCCAAAACTCCAGGTGGTGATGGACTGACAGCTGAATTCTATTGTACGTTTTTTGATGAACTTGTTGATATTTTGTTAAAGGTTTATATCAATATTTATGATGAAGGAATTTTAACCCGTTCTATGAGACATGGTATCATAACTCTTATTTATAAGGGAAAGGGAGATAAAAATAACTTGAAGAATTTTAGACCTTTGAGTCTTCTTAGTACAGATTATAAAATATTATCAAAAATAATGTCTAATAGATTAAAACAGGTTTTGCCAAACATAATATCTCCTTTCCAGTCATGCTGTATTATGGGTAGAGATATTGCAGATACGACTTCAAGTATACGTGATGTTTTAGATCTCGTGGAACGAAGCTTTAAACGGTTTTATTTTAAAGGCAGACCAAGAAAAAGCCTTTGATAGAGTCAGTCACAGTTTTTTATCACGAGTTTTGGATCACTTTGTCTTTGGGCCGAATTTCAAAAAATGGATACACATTTTTTATCACAATATGTTCAGTTCTGTGAAAGTGAATGGTCATTTAACTCCATACTTCAGTGTTCAAAGATCTGTTAGACAGGGTTGTCCTATTTCATCCCTTTTATATGTTTTGGTAGCAGAACCATTAGGACAAGCATTATACAAGAAAAATAACATTGATGGTATTTCTATCCCTGGAAGTGAGCAAGTATCAAAGGTGTTTCAGCATGCTGATGATACTACTGTGACTGTTCTAAACATCAAATCGATTTCAGAATCTATGAAAATTTTTGAACTTTATAGTAAAGCATCTGGGGCAAAAATTAATAGAGAAAAAACAGAAATAATGTGTGCTGGAAAAGCATGTTTAACAGAAGTAGATCTAAATCAATTAGGTTGTAAATTAAGTGATTCATGTATGTTAGTGCTAGGTGATTACTTAGGGCGAAATAAAGACAAATGTGCATTACTTAACTGGGAAAGTAAAGTAAAATCAATTGAAACATTATTATTTTTCTGGTCAAAAAGAGACTTGACTTTTGAAGGAAAGCAGACAGTTGTTCTGTCTCTTTTGATGTCAAAATGTTGGTATACTTTAACTGTGTGTAACATACCAGATACTATAAGTAATAAAATAAAAACAATCTGTCTCAGATTTTTGTGGAGTGGTAAATCCCACAAAGTAAAATACAGAACTATTGTTGGTTCTAAAGATTTTGGAGGTTCCAGATATTTTTTTGAAAAGTTCTGCATTAAGATTAAAATTTCTAAGGAAGTATTTAGATACTAATTGCAATGCAATGTGGAAGCATACATGTACATATTTTTTAAATACTGTGCTGTCCATGAATTTGTCATATTCAATAATTTTTTGTAACATCAGTGATAAGTATCTTAATGTTCTTCCTGATAATTACAAAGAAATGTTTCAAACATGGAAAGTGGTATTTGTGTTAGTTTTGAATTTAAGTTGGATGATATATTGAATCAACCATTATTTTGTAATCCCAACTTATTAAATGAAGGTAAACAACTTCTTTGCTACTATTTTATAGAGGCTGGAATAGTAAAAATTAAAGATCTAATGTATGAAGTAATTCCTGGCTTTCTAAGGCCACAGACAATCATTGAAATTGTTCTGGAAATTAATCCTGACATAACTGCTGATGATATTAAAGAGACCTTTCAGATTAAAAATTGTATACCAAATAATTGGATATTGGAGTTAGTTAATGGTTTAGATAATTATACAAAAGTGAGCATATACAAACCAAAAATTTGTATTTCAAATTATACTATTCCAAGAGATTGTAACCATACTCTATCTAAAGATATACTTATGTGTAGTACTAAAGATTTCTATAATGTTTTAGTTAATAAAGTGTTTCAAAAACCAACTTCAGAACAATTTTGGATTGGAAAATTTGGTAGTGTAGATTTTGCAAAATCTTACAAGTTATCAAGGTTACAGGTTTTGTCTCCTCATAGCATCGAATTGAATTACAAAATACTTATGAATATTATTTATAATAATGACAAATTGTTGTTGTGTAGAAAAGTAGATAGTGACATATGTCAAATTTGTAAGAAGCATAGAGAAGATTTATTTCATATGTTTTTACATTGCGATGAACTACACGAATTTCACAGTTTTGTAATTGACATTTTATTTGATGTTTTTCAAAATGCAAACAATGTTAATAGTCTCAGTTATGAACAACTCATTTTAATAGGATACCTTCAAACAGGTGAGGGGCCTCGGTGGCCGAGTGGTCAAGGTAGTTCGTCTACTATTGATCACGTGGTCTGTCAACACTGAGATTGCGGATTCGATTCTCACTGCAGGCAGGGTGTACTCGACTCCAATCTTAATTGACAAGGATTGCCAGTTTTCCTATCGCAGGTCGGGGGTTTTCTCCGTGTACTCCGGCTAACTCCCCCAATAAAAACTGGACGCCATGATATAGCTGAAAAATTGCTGAAAGTGGCGTTAAACACCATCAAACAAACAAACAAAACATCAAACAGGTGATAATGTAAACCATTTGTATGTAAATGTTTTACTCAGTTTCGTAAGACTAAGCATCTTTAAAAGAAGACAATATTTTAGTATTTATGGAAAAATGTTAGATGTTAAATTGTTGTTTCTTTCATTGTTTAAGTCTCATGTAAAATATTCCAAACAATTTTTTTTATTGTCATATTAAAAAAATCAAAATCTGTATCTCAAATATGTTGTTAATAATAACAGAACAATTGCTGAAGTTAATGGAGAGATTGTTTTCCATCTGCATTAAATACATTATTGTCTTACTACTAATGAGTAATTATCTGTGATACTGTTTATATTTCTTTGAATGTATATATGTTTGATCATTATAATCAAGATAAAAAAAAGGTAGTTCGTCTTCTATTGATCACGTGGTCTGTCAACACTGAGGTTGCGGGTTCGAGTCTCACTGCGGGCAGGGTATACAAGACTCCAATTTTAATTGACAAGTTTTCCGAAGGTCTTGGTTTCTCTCTGGATACTCCGGCTTCCTCCCCCAGTGAAAACTAGACGCCATGAAAAAGCTGAAAACTTGCTGAAAATGCCGTTACACATTATTCAAACAAACAAACAATGAAATAAATAATTGTTTTTTTTTCACTAGAAACGATTGAGGGTTGACATCCTTGGTGTTTTTGTAGATTTTGTTTACAACCCCTACAGTCTACATGTCACCAATATAAAGTGCAATAATTGTTAGATGTCTAATCATCTATGCAATAATCAAGTTAATTTGTTTGAAACAATAAATTCAGTTGCAAAAATGGGATGGAACAATGGAAGAAAATTGCCTGCAACTGTAAAAGTATGAAGAAATGTGTAGAGAAAGAAGAGAAATTTGACTTTTGTAGCTGTTACAATTCGCTATTTATTTTGTCAAAATCTACAAAACGGTATACATCTTCAATTGAGTCTGGCACTTTGCAACACTTTACCCGTTATGGTTAGTAGCCAGTCGTGTTATAACCAAACAACCACAAAGGACATCCATTTTTTTGTCTCTTTTTCGGACATAAAATACCTTGAATAAAATCTGTCAAATATGTGCAAAGAATAGAAACAAGTCGACGCGAAACACGCGAAAACACGGTCACATTGCCAGGCCAATATGTTGTCTGTTAAAAAAAACCCAAGGATTTGGAAAATTACTTGGTAAGCTAAATCGGAGAGGACTGTAGCCAAGACAGATTTAAAGTCATTTATGGGATTGAGTGTTCGCTGTTTGGACATTTGTATGTAGGCGAAACACGACAAACCGCGGAACAGAATAAACAAACGTCGACATGACGCTAACGATCCTCAATACAGACTGGTTTACAATCAAATTAATCAGCCAGATCATGATCGGTGTTTGTTCATGAAAGTACGCATCATAGAAAAAATTTACTATCATATAATAGTCCGTAATTTAAATTTCAAAACTATTATGGATGTACTCCAAAACTGTGCAAGAGAGTGGGTCAAGAGAAAAGAGAAGACCCAGAATTAAATTCACTGTCTAATTGGTTAAGAACAATCATTTCATTTGTACATAATCGCATTACGAAATTCCATTAATGATCGACCTAAATCCGATTTCAAAGGATGCTATAAGGTGCCTCACTTCTCTCCATGACAATATGTCTTTGTCCCTGCGGCTTTTAACAACATTGTGATTGTATGATAGTCATATAACTATGAATGCTATTAAAGAAATATTTATCAACGATAACGCTGTTAATTCCACAAACAAACGTACCACATTTGACAAAGATGAAATCGTGGTTAATCAAAAGTCCATCATAACTTCTTTGAATATTAATTACGACAAAGAGTCTGAATATTTACCATACTTGTATCGGATTCCAAAATTACATAAAACCCTCACAAGGAAATGAATATGGTCGACTTACCGACGTGTTCTACTAGAGGGAGCGCTATTGCTTTTGGTGGGGACGTTTTTACATGGAGCGATTTTGCTTTAGGTGTGGGCGTTTTTACAGAGGGTGATTTTACGATTGGGGGTGATTTTGCAAACAGTAGGGGCGTTTTTGACAGGGACCATTTTTCCGTAGGGCGATTTGACCAGCTCTCAAACAGCTGATTCATCATTTTAAGACTTAAAACTCGAATATGACGCCAATGGTCATTTCAGGATAATTTTCGACAAACGAGACGATTATAATTTTCAAAATTAAAACATTAAAAAAAATCGACTAGAATGATCTATTTTCATGTTTTCCATTAGTATTAAATGTATTTTCTGGTTGCAGAATAAAAACAATATTCGTACATTGTCGGAAAATATAACGTTTATTTGTACTCGCCGCAAAACAGGTGAGAAATGCTCGGCAGAACCCTCGCGTTTCTACCTGTTTCTAAAGCTCGTACAAATAAACTAATGTACTAATATTGTATAGTTATTCTTGCCTTGTAGGTAAGAGACATTCGTATGATTAATGCCTTTAAATTTAGATTTAGTGTACATGAACCATTTGAGTTAAATAATTTTAATTATTATTGACTTCCTAACTGTCTTGAAATATTCTGCTTCTGCGAGAGTGTTTGTCTTTTGTCTGACATAATCGTCATCGAAATTTGTTAGAAGCTTAAAGTTGTACCTATTGTAAATGGTCATTGGCTTGCGATATTTTTGGCACTGTCGTATTGATACGAAAGTAATTATTTTCAACCTTGTAACGGTCTTGTTTTAAATCTGCAATCGGCGAACCATACAAACTTATCTTTGCAACACATAGTGGACAACAGTAAAAAAACTTCAAAACCTGAACGTCTTCATGTGGCTGCAATGGTAAAAACGGTAAAAATCGAAGACAACACGACTATATTTAAATGTTTCAACGCGTAAACAACCCTTGTCCACTAACAGTACGCATTTTTATCATAATTCTAATCAATATCAAGTTTTACATATATGTCAATTCTTTGCATACAGCATCATAATTAACATTTAATATTATGGTTCGACCTTGATTGTTAGTGTTTTACAGTTTGTTATTAAAATGAGCTTGTTAATTTAAAAAAAAACAGGAATCGCACTCCAGTACTCGGGAAATAAAATAGAACACATGTATAGGTATCGTAAAGCATTCTGCTTTACCTGTAAATCTCGATTACGAAATGAATTTGTAATGGTGATTAGTAACCATTTGTACGGCAAACGCATTGTTTTTTGCTTGGGTTGATAACTGAATGTTGCAGAACGTCAGGCGAAAAGTATTTCAAGACAAGACAGGTTAATGTAAAGAAAATTTTAACTAGCGCTGGGAAAGGAGTCATTTGGTTGGGACGGAGAATTCACCATGTTGTCGCTGCTACTTGTCTTCTCCTATAGTCATTTGTTAAGTGCAATAAACTCGGCACATTCCAAATACAACACCTGCTATGGGCCGCCGTAAGACTTTCTGCATTATAACCACAGATCGAGAGAGGAATCCAATACCGGTCAATGCACAGCTCCATGTTGAGCCATATTAAAATCGCCTTTGTTTTTATTTCAAATTATTACACTAATATACCTCCACCCTCTCACATATTAAATATAATTTACTTTTACACTTTCAACATTAATTCATAGCGCTGAGATAAGGTTATTTAACATACGATACATGTTCTATTGGATTAAAATATAACGATAACATCTCTAGAAAAGTATATTAGTATATAACAAGGCGTAGTCAAAAGGACAACATTCAAGTACGAAGTAAACGGTAGCCTTTGTAGTGCGCCTCTGAGCGTGGTCGTGCTGACAAATACTGCATGTGGGTTCATTGCGGACATCATTTGTTGTGATAAAACCTTATCTGTGTGTAGATCGGTGTTAAGGTTACCGCTTTGTACCAAGTTGAGTTTTGATCAGTTTAAGGTGGTAGAATATGATAACTCACATTATTGAGCAGATCTTTGTAAACTTCTTATTCCATCGTCTGTAGACACGTGTACGTCAATTTCTACTCAGCAGCGTAAATCTGTCTCGTAAACAAAACTCGTCCGCAAGTTTGGAAAACCAACCCTTCGCAAATTGCACTACAAGATATGATCCTTGAAAGTCGAATCCAGCGTCTTAACACTGATTTAAGATAAAGAAGTTGGTTGGAAGTCTGCGGCATTATTTGATGCTGTGTCTGTTGCTGTAATTGTCCAGTGTCCGACATTGTTAGTTCCAATGAACATTGAAGTCTAGTATTCTGTATTCTGTGATATATCGGACCAGTGACGTGTAGTCTAGAGTCACTCTCGGGAATTTAAATTCCATTATCAAGCTATTCAATTTTAACATGATCATGTTTTCAAGTCTCTGTCACGCAAATGTCTGTAGAAAACTTATATGGAAAATTTGTGGAGAAAACTGTTGTACGCTGCGTTTCTTTTTTCAAGACTGTATACAAAGGGGCGAATCAAAACATCGGAGTACATAGTTCCTAAAAAATGTTAAAAATAAATTACATAAAGACGAACAGAAAGGTGTAATTCACTGTTCAATATACATCCCCGGAACGGGATATAACTAGGAATCCATGTATGTTTACTTTTGGTAAAAAAGCTCTTAATATATGTTTTCACGTACTAGCTCGTGATGTGAAAAGAACATAGTTATTTCACACTTCAAATGATACGAATTGTAATTTATAAAACTTGTTAACAAGCAATCGTCGCAAATACATGACTAAACACGGCAATGATCTTGACATATTACTTCTTGCCTTTACCCTTAAGTAATTTAGTTGTTTGTATTTTATATTAAACTTTAACTAAATTGAAATATATTCAAACCAAGGAAACATCAGTAAAACATCAAATTTCAATTGCTATTGCTAGATCAATGCATTCTTAATCAAGTAGAAAATTGCGCCATTAATTCTGTGGCAAACTAGGTACGGAGGGTAATAACTCTACATTACGGCTACTATAATTTCGAATTAGCACTGGAAACGAAAAATAAATTGCTAAAAATTCGTTCTGCAGTTGGTAATTGAACAATATTCTTGTTAACTTACAGACGTCAATTTATACCATAAGCATCCATTTATAACAATTGTTAGTGCAGAAGGAAATTCTAAGCTTAATTCTCCATGAATATATTGACTGATTTAGATAACAACTTGACCTATAGGGTTCTGAAAATGCAGAGCTGTGCACATGGAAAGTATAGACAAATAAATGTTGCAATTGCTTTGTTATAAAGAAAGTAGTAACACTGGACCTTTATTTGATCAGATTTTCAAATTTTTATGGTTCTTACGTACCGGTATTTCTAACTGACCTCATGTTTTGGTAGATATTATGTATTTACCACTTCATTCTACGCACATGTCAACTAACATGACAAAACTTGATTCTGGGATATCAATCGTTTTACCCGAAGGCGGCAGACTGTAATAAGACAATATTACTTTTTTATTGTTATAACACTCAAGAGGGAGTTTTTACGTGCAATTCATTTCAAAACTTTTTTGTCATTAGCTCTTAACCTTTAAGTTGTTTTTGTATCAAGCTTGATATTTGGTCAATTTTCTACCTTAAATGTCAAAATATTACTTGTTCTTTATATATTATTACGGCTGTTTTGTTAATAACCAAGTTAAATAATAACAAAAAGATATAAGAAGTTCGTGCTATTCCAAAGTTCGACGCGTACAAGTATGGTTTTTATTTTTATGCGACGTATACGTTTTGAGGTTAGAATAAAGGTTGGGGTAGATAACGCATATACTACCGTCATAGCAAGGTTAGCAACTTTTTTGTTTAATGTGAGGGGCTGCTGATTATTCTATTTAGTTACAGAGTGACTATTTCTGTGAAACATGCAATATAACTTCTGTAGCTTGAAAAGGGCCCGATGTAAAAATTTTAATAAAAAACTCTGAACTTAACCCGAGTGGTACATTCAACGTCATTTTGAAAAAAACTGTTGGATGTATTTTGTTACACAGAAATATAGTAAAGTTAAAAAGTTGCACTGACTGCTCATACGGCTTTAAGCATGTTTCATGTGTGCATGTGTATAAAATGTAATATCAACAAGTTGTTTTTTATCTCAGTTTTATATAAATGTATTTTAAGCTTTTGGCATAAACCAGTTTGCTACAATGTATTGAAAAGACGAACATACATTTAAACTTTGATTGCTTAAAAAACGGAAAATTAAGAGAAATTATCATGCTGCTGTATTTGTTAACTAAAAATAATGGGTTAACTTTTTCACTGATCAGAAATTGTATTTTCATATTTTGCGAAAACATATACTTCGTCCAGAATAGACGAACTACAGATAAATAATCTAATGATAAAAGACTCCAATCCAAAGATGACGAACAAGCTATAGCTGAAATAGAAAGGGAACGAGAGACAAAGAACAGAAACAAGTTATTACATAAATAGACAAACAAGATAATCATTAAAAATTAATCAGCACATTCAAGTGTATGAATTAAAGGAAAAATGATATAGTATGATCAAAAAGCAAAAAAAAAAAAAAATTAAAAATAGTTGAAACGGTAAGATAGTGTTATAAGATAATTGTTTCTCTCGTATTATATTTATCTTTATTGAGGTTGTATCATTTTGTTACATCCGTCTTTTATAAAAAAATTGATACATTTTAATCCTAGCACTGTGACAAATAGTGTAATTTAGAGTAGATGTTTTATTTGTAATCTCATTATTTCCAGCTTTTACCCAACTACTCCATTAAACAGTCAGACAATCGTAACTGATGTATCCGGTATAATACTTTGTAATTAAGTTCGGCACCAAATGCCTCGGGTTTATTAAATACAAAAATATTACAGATTTTTAATTCTTTACTATTTAAAAACCAAAGGAAAAAATGTATTTCCTGCTCAACTTTAGTATAAGTAAAACAAGAATAACAGCTCCGTGTTTAATTGCAGACCCACAGTGTTCATGAAAATGAGAGCAGGCATGGAAGTAACCTTGTTTTCTCACGACGTAGTTAGCTTGACAAGAAACAAAAGTGCAAAAATTCACAAATATTACATTTGTATGGAAGTGCAACCAGTTAAATTAAAACTAGAAAGACGGATTTTTTTAACCCGTGGTATTGCTTCTGGTGGTTACTTTTATGATAGCAATATAAGGAACACAAGTTCACTGTAGGTTAATATGACAGGGATGGGTTGTTTTGCATAAATTTGTGGTCGTTGTCTCTCAGAAATTTACCAAAATTTTTATCATCTATACTACTAAAATTATATACCCCTTTTTCTAAGCGCGCATGATAAAACACAGAGAAATAATTTAATAATCGACTTTATCGATATGAAAATTAAATATTTTTAATGTGCAACATCAACTGCATGTAACCTTCTATATATATTAAAGTACGAACTACAGCTGTAGACTTCCGTCACATGAAGCAAGCGAATTGTTAGTTTTGGTTTAAATTCAGCCGGCTCACTTCAAGAAAACGATTGGAATCAAAGGGATTTTCACCAGACATGTCTGGTAGGTAAAACTAATTTTTTTTTCACTGTGATCAGGACAAATATGACATTAAAAAAGAACTAAAGTTACGCTTTCATTGATTTCAAATTTACCTCGTAATAAATGCCTTCTAATTTAACAGTTGCCAGTTGGGTAGGCGTACGTTTGTTTTGTACCCCTCACGGCAATAAAGTTTTTCATGTAAAGGAAAGGAGGACCGTATCCGGTACAAATTTGCGGACGTAAATTGCTAATTATTTATAGCAATAATCAATATAAAAATTAAATATTTTGCATATGCAACATTAACTGCATGTAACCTTATATTGGTTAATACTGCGCTATTTATCTGCATTTTGTGATGCGCGCTTAAAATGGGGGTCTATAATTTTAGAAGTATATAAAGTGTATTTAAACAGAAAAAGCAAACAACAAACAATGTTATCAAACGCAGAAAATTGAAAATGAGCAGCACGATTCCCGTTTAAAACTGGGGATGTTTGCTTGTTTAAATGATGCTTAACGCCACTTTCAGCATTGTTTAAATTATATAGAGGCATATACTTTTTATTGATGGAAGAAGGTGAAGTATTCGGTTAACTAAGAAAACTGGTAATTCTTGCAAATTCAGATTGAGTGGAGCATACTCTGCCAGCAGTGAGACTCGAACTCAGTGCTGACAATGTTACATACATGACTAACTACATTATCCACTCGGCCACCGAGGCCCAAAATCTGGGGTTGAACTTATGGGCTTCGGGAGGTTAAACAGTTCCTGTTCCATGTGTGGTAGTTGTTATTGAAGATTTTGCAATGGTCAAAGTTGAGCAAAGCATTTGAATTTTGTAATAGTTGTAAGACTTATGGCCCCTGAGAATAAAAAAAATCTAAATGGCTATGTATAGTTTCATCCTCAAAAACTTAAAGCGTTTTGCTGAACACATATATTCAACGATTGGCGGACTTTGTCTTTACACCATATAAAACTGACATTTCTTCGTGGTAATAAATGGGTGTAGACAACCTTAAAGCTGACTGTTTCAAAACTTACTTAAAGATGGATTAATTCAGAAATATTTAAAAAAAAAGTGGGGCATTGAAAAAACTTTGAACTTGTACATAGTCTATAACGCAGATATTCAAAAAATCTGGCGAAAGCTTGATACGAGGTGTATTCAATTAAAAAACGAATGTTCTTTCTTTATAACCTCAAGATGTAAAATGTACTAAATAAATCAAAAATTGTCCCTGGTCTTCATTTTTGTCGTGCTTCGTTTGTCGGTAAGCAAGATATAGAAAACATGGTATGTTTGTCATCTTGTTGTTTTTTTCCAGGATGTTTTACAAATAAAATTATTTCCATGAATTACAAGTACTGAAAACAATGCCAAATAATATTGTACTTTAGGGAAAAGTGAACATCCTTTCTAATGTTATGTCCTCGAGTGACAACCTCTCTGAGCTAATGTACTCTAACTAACAGTGCATATCATTTCTAATAATTACATGCTTCAGGAGACCATTGTTTACACATCATTTTACATAATTATAGATTCTTGAACAAAAACAATATTCTAGCACAAACTTCAATTTATCTTCGCTTGCAATTTAGAACAGGATAGCAGACGTCTACATGTTAAAAAACAGGTTTTCCTTGGATATCTTCTGTTTAATTTTGTGTTCAAGGACATAATAACTATGAACAATAAACACAGCTATAGGCTATATTAAATAGATGTGCACATTTCCTAACAAGGTGCTTGATTATCAGTTTTATTTGAAAAAGAAATTATTTATGTTGTTTTTTTAAATTGTTTAATTATCAATTTTTTAGATTTTTCAAGTTAACCTAATTGAATTGATTTAATAGCTTATAATTGTAAAGGGATTCAGTCGGAATACATTTGTGTATTTTGTATGAATATATCGTCCACATTTAATTCCTTTGATGAAAGTTCCGGCGTTAAATTTTACTACTCAGTTATTTTAGTCTGGTATAGTGCTTTTACGAACTGACCAAACACTCACAAAAACAACAGAAAGTGAGTAACCCGAAACCAATAAAAACCCTGAGTGCAATCAGGTACTCCGACAAGTAAACAGTGCCTTCCTCTGGTTAGACATCCATCTAGTTACACATTGTCATGTCTAGGAAAATGCCAAATCCAGGAATACAAAATACTACATTATAGCTATAACTCAGCGCAAATCTCCGGTACTTAGAGATGAATATCCCATAAATATCAATTAGCCATAAAACATAACACCTACTTAGGAAAAAATCCTTTTTAAAGTAGCTTAGAAAGAAAAGACACTAGCCCAGACCTTTAATTTAAATTCCGATGATGTTTTGTCCCTCAACAATGCTAAATTTGGTGACTATTTACATTCAATGTACCTTAGCGAGCTTGAAATTAAATACGCCAGCAATACACTAAAGTCAGCCTTTTACTTAGACCTACTTCTAAAAATAGACTCAGGAAAACTACAAACTAGACTTTACGACAAACGTGATGACTTCATCTTTCCAAATGTCAACTTCCCGTTCATCGACAGTAACATTTCAGCAGCTCCAGCGTATAGTGTGTACATTTCACAACCTATACGTTATTTTAGATCCTGCAATCGGTAATCCGATTTTCTAGACCGATCACTGCTGTTGACTGCTGATCCACTCAAACAAGGGTTTGTTGTACCTAGGTTGATGTTATCTCTCCAGAAGTTCTATGGTCGTCACCATGACTTCATTGATCGTCATGGGAAATCGGTGTTTCAAATACGATCGGACATTTTCGATTTACTATTCCTGGATTTGACTTTTTCCTAGACATGATAATGAGTATTTCGACGGGTGTCTAATTAGAGGCAGGCACTGTTTACTCGCCCGGAGCACTTGAGTGCACCCATATTTTTTATTGGGTTCGGGTTACTCTCTTTCTGTGTTTTATGTTTTTGGTTTTTGTGCCTTGTTTGTCTATATCCGGATTTGTAACTGTCCCTTAGCTTTTGGCCCTTGTTATTCGGTAGGCTTTCTTTGCCTTGTTTCAAGTACTCAAAAGCAATGATCCGTTTAAAAAATACCGATACCAAGATCTAGCATTACGTAAAAATTGTGAAATACACGCACCGTACGCCAGAGCAGCTGCAATGTTGCTATCAACGAACATAAAGTTGGTAATTGGGAAGTTATCGTCATTACGTTATGATTTGTAATATGTGCCGAGTAATAAGTAAGTCTAAGTAAGGGGTCGACCTAATGTGTTTTTTCGTTATGTCTTTAATTTCAAGCTTGCTAGAGTAAATTAAATGCATAAAGTCAGCGAATTGAGCATCGTTCAGGAGCAAGACATCATCAGTTATAACCAAATGTAAAATTAATGTTCCAGGCAAGTGTTTATTCTGTCTTCTCCAGCAGGTCTTTTAGGAACTTGGACTGGAGCACAATTAGTATCAACTGCAATACCAACAGTCTGTTGAAAAAACATGTGCGACAAACATTATAAATATGTTGTCATTTGAAAAAATTTAACACTTAATGACTCACACTAAGTATCAGGACACTTAATAAAAACTCCCGATGCTGATCACTGACCTACTTCGGGTATTGTGTACACATCAGAGTTTATATAATTTTATGTATCGTTATGGAAGTATACTAATGCTCAGTTAAAACTAGGCTTTTTTAAGGCTAGATCTGCGATAATGCTACAGTTTCGTCTCGTTTAATTATTTTATTGCTTTTGAGAGGCATGTAACTCTTCAGAGCTAAACAGCATCCCTCTTTTTAGATCATAAAGGGTTACTTTAGAAGTTGTTGGCTGAGATAATAAAGTAAAGCTTTGAATAACGTTGTACCCGAAATAGGCCACGGAAGGTGTCATATTGGGATTTAAAATTCTATCCTAAAATGTCTTTTGTTTCATAGATCTTTTTACTGTTAATTTAATAAGGTATGTAGTTACCTGTGAATTACATATTTCCCGTTAATTTCGAAATTGATTTAATTTCTAAGGTTTTTCTATTTGCGAGATGCAGTTGGCTTTCACCGGATTTTGAATTTTGATAATAAAAGCGCTAAAAGATCTTATTTGGATGTCAATATATTTTGGGTTTCAGTGCTACTTACGAGTCTTCATTAGACGAAACGCGCGTACTAAATTTTTATAATCTTTGTTAACATTTTGTTCAGCCAAATACCTAATTGTGATGCTTCTCTTGTTTGTACATGGCAAATGCTCAACAAATGCAGCCGGATGAAACAAACTTTTTTCCTTGTAAAGATAATATGTGGACAATGTAAATACTTACTTCCTCTGCAATTTAAATATTTTCAAATATGTGAATGGAACTTTATTGGTTTTCACCTGTAATAGTACAAAGATTTCTATCCGTAAAACAGTAAGTGTACCTACATGTATACTTTCGTGTAAAACAATAATTCTATACTTTTCATGTATTGCAGTATTTGTAGATAATAAATTGAAATACGCAATTGGTATTGCGTTTATCGATAATCTCGTTGTTGCGCCAGTCCTTTCTGCAAACTCAATTACAGTGAAAAGCTCTTCTCATAACGTCCACAACCCAAACAGGTTCACGGTAAAACAGTTGTAATATTTGCGTCATCTTCATTATGTACATCATTCTCCGACCTGAAGATGTCTGATTCATCAAAATAGATATCCGTCAGCGTTCTTGTTTGCTTTTGTTTTTGTTCACAGATTTATTGTGACGTCCCAGACAGCAAGCCTTGGTTGGGCCAACGTTGGGCCAACCACTACATTTACGTTGGGCCACCGTCGGAAAACAATGTTGGGCCAACGTTATAAGTGCAAAGTGTGCCAACATGTTGGTTTTACGTTTGCCAACGTCGTCATATTTAACTGCCAACTGAGAGCGAACGTCGTAATAACTGTCAGCCAATTGATAGCCAACGTTGGGCCAACATCGTCATATCTGTCTGCCAACCTAGAGCCGATGTTGGGCCAATGTCGTCATATCTATCTGCCAACGTTGGGCCAACAACGTTACATCTAACCACCAACATTGGTCCAGCTATATCAAAATATAGCAGACTAGAAACCAACCATAGATCAACTATGTACCAAAACAAAAACCAATTAGAGGCAGACGTTCTTTATTTATCCACTATGTACAGCTTTATAAACGAACTTAATGGTCCTAAAGATTTTGTCCACTTATAAGTTAGTAATTAAAAATCCTTGTAAAAGTATAAATCTTTGGATAGACATAGTTGTATGGACAAAACAATTAACACTGAACACGCTATGTTTTCTTCATACTTTATAAATATATCATTGATGTCCAGAGTTTATTCACTCCTGTTTATTTGTTGCAGTTTTTCTTTCATTTCTTTTTTCTACCATCATTTCTGTCCGATGCATTTCTTTTGCTACCACCATTTCTGTCTTTTCAATTAAATATCTTCTATTTCTTTGTCTGTATCCTGGCTACATATTCTGTTCTGTCTCCGTTTCTGTTGGAAAAATAACAAATTTGGCGTTACTTTAAAATTACTTTATTTTCAAAATTAAAGCGCCACGGAGTACTTAATATAACAGTATTGAGATGACCAAAATTTAACATAACTGTTAAATGCCTTACTTTATTTATGTCAGTGATTTATGTACACGTTTTTGTACTAAATTGAGATCATAACAAACTAATTTAGTAATATTAGATTATCTATTACTTACAAAGTAAAACATCTTTTAACCAAAATGACGAAAACGGTATTTTTGACCCTTTTCTGAGTCAAGCTGTTCAGCTTTACAGCTCCACTGTTTTCAAGTATTTTTGATAGTAGCTGCATATATGTTTGTTTAAATCCTTCAAGACTTGAAACACATAGTAATAGCAACTAAACATCAGGCATAACAATGAAAATAAAGAAATGGTATACTTAATATCCATGTTTTAGACAGTGGGAATATATTACACTATTTATAATGACATTAAATCCTAGTTGTTAAAATCTTCCCAGGAAATATTGTAATTCTATACCATGTATAATCTGGGTGTGATTTGTGTGAGATGTGTATATTGTAGCAATTGATCAACAATCTGCAGATAAAACTCTTCACACATTTGGAAGGTGACCTAATTACTGGAGAATGGAAACATTTACATTAACTATATTTAATGCATTATGAAATTTGAAAGATTGAAAATGTATTACTCTTAAAAATATGAGCATTAAACCAGGAACCTATACTAGTCCCAGATTACAAACAGATACTTTAAAGACAGTAGGAAGTTTTTTGTCAGCATTTATTTTCATTTTCTAGTACGACTTATAATTTACAAATGAAGATGTGTATTAATTTGTACAACTGATTATTGCAAATAAACAATAAAAATTTTACCCACAGCAATAAATGAAAAATATATTCTATAATAAACTAAATTTACTTACATGATTTAACTTTTACTATTCTGTAAAGCACTGCAGCTATAGACGCTGGAAATCCAGCGATGTTAGATTACAGATAAGGTCATAGGTCATTACAATCCCAGCACATTTCTCAAATTTAAGGCAGTTAAGTCCCAGTCAGCATGCTGACGTTGGGCCAACGTTGGCAAATTGTTGTACGGTTGGTTATTGGTTGGCGTTGGCATTGCAACGTTGGGCCAACGTTAGCCCAACTATACTTGGACTAGCAATTGAGAGGCATAATGTATCGTCGAAAGGCCAACATAGATCAAATGTTGGGCCGACGTTTGGAACTTTGCTTTCGTTTTTTATTGCACAGTGTGTTTCCTAACACAGGAGCAGAACATTGGATTTAAAGACACAGATGTTTTTTTATTTTATTTATTCTGTTTTATATTTTTTCTACAGTGGTTTATATGTTGTTCCAACGTTGGGCCAATGTTGGTACAACTATGGCAAACGTTGTGGAATAAAAACAAAAATATTATTTTAAATTTTAAAATTTTTAGTTTATAAGGAAAGTCTTTAGTTATTGCAATGGCATGTGTGTAATGAGTTTTTATTACTTGCTTTATTCATAAACATTATAATTATAAATTTGTTTTTCATTTTTTAATTAAAATTTCAAATTGAGTAATATTTCTATTTGTAAATTCAATTTTTCATATCTGTTTGAAACTATATGTGATTGGCTGTAATACTCGGCCTTAAATTTGAGGAATGTGCTGGGATTGTATTGACCTATGACCTTATCTGTAATCTAACATCGCTGGATTTCCCGCGTCTATAGCTGCAGTGCTTTACAGAAATTTACAAGTTAAATCATGTAAGAAAATTTAGTTTATTATAGAATATATTTTTCACGTGTGGGTAAAATTTAAATTTTTATTTCCAATAATCAGTTGTACAAATTAATACACATCATTACTTCATTTGTAAATTATCAATCGTACTAGTAAATGAAAATAAATGATGACAAAAAACTTCCTACTGTCTTTAAAGTATCTGTTTGTAATCTGGAACTATAGGTTCCTGGTTTAATGCACATACTTTTAACAATACATTTTTAATCTTTCAAATTTAATAATGCATTAAATCTCACATAAATCAAACCAGATTATACATGGTATAGAATTACCATATTTCCTAGGATTAAATTTCATTTATAAATAGTGTTATATATTCCCACTGTCTAAAACATGGATATTAAGTATACGATTTCTTATTTTCATTGTTATGCCTGATGTTTAGTGTAATTATTATGTGTTTCAGGTCTTGAAGGATTTAAACAAACATATACTAGGCAGATACTATCAAAAATACTTGAAAACAGTAAAGCTGTAAAGCTGAACAGCTTGACTCAGAAAAGGGGGTCAAAAGTAACGTTTTCGTCATTGTGGTTAAAAGATGTTTTACTTTGTATTAGTTGTGTAAAACATGCTTTGTGCTCTTATGATGTCAATTTAGGACAATAAAATGAACATAAATACTGTAAGGCAGTTAACACTTATGTTAAATTTTGGTCAACTCAATACTTTTATATTTAGTACTTCATTGCCCTTTAATTTTTAAAATTAAGTGATTTAAGTAACGCCAAATTTGTCATTTTTCCAACAGAAATGGAGACAGAACATAATATGTAGCCAGGATACAGACAAAGAAATAGAAGATATCGAATTGAAAAGATAGAAATGGTGGTAGAAAAATTAAATGCATCAGACAGAAATGGTGGTAGAAAAAAAAAGAAATGAAAGAAAAACTGCAACAAATAAACAGGAGTGAATAAACTCTGGACATCAATGATATATTTATAAAGTAGGAAGAAAACATAGTGTGTTCAGTGTTAATTGATTAGTCCATAGAACTATGTCTATCCAAGGATTTATACTTTTACAAGGATTTTTAATTACTAACTTATATAAATGGACAAAATCTTCTGGACCATTAAGTTCGTTTATAAAGCTGTACATAGTGGATAAATAAAGAACGTCTGCCTCTAATTGGTTTTTGTTTGGTACATAGTTGATATATGGTTGGTATCTAGTCTGCTTTATTTTGATATAGCTGGACCAATGTTGGTGGTTAGATGTAACGTTGTTGGCCCAACGTTGGCAGATAGATATGACAACATTGGCCCAACATCGGCTCTCGGTTGGCAGACAGATATGACGATGTTGGCCCAACGTTGGCTATCAATTGGCTGACAGTTTTTACGACGTTGGCTCTCAGTTGGCAGTTAAATATGACGACGTTGGTCAAACGTAAAACCAACATGTTGGCCCAACGTTGGCACACTTTGCACTTATAACATTGGCCCAACATTGTTTTCCGACGGTGGCCCAACGTAATAGGTAGTGGTTCGCCCAACGTTGGCCCAACCAAGGCTTGCTCTCTGGGGTAGTACAGGCAATCACATAAAGTTTCAAACAGACATGAAAAATTAAATTTTGACAAATAGAAATATTACTCAATTTGAAATTTTAATTAAAAAATGAAAAAAAAAACTATTATATTTATGAATACCATAGCAAGTAATAAAAACTCATTACACACATGTCATTGCAACAGTATGAGATTTATTCAATTGAAATAAATAATGAGTTTCCTTATAAACTAAAAGTTTTATAAAAATTTCATTCGGATTTTAATTTAAAACAATATTTTTGTTTTTATTCCATAACATTTGCCATAGTTGTACCAACGTTGGAACAACATATAAATCACTGTAGAAAAAACAATACAACAGAAGAAATAAAATTAAAAAACATCTGTGTCTTTAAATCCAATGTTGCTACTGTGTTAGGAAACAAACTGTGGAATAAAAAACAAAGGAAAAGTTCCAAACGTCGGCCCAACATTGGATCTATGTTGGCCTTTCGACGATACATTATACCTCTCAATTGCTTAAGTCCATGTATAGTTGGGCCAACGTTGGCCCAACGTTGCAATGCCAACGCCAACCAATACCCAACCGTACACCAATTTGCCAACGTTGGCCCAACGTCGATCCTGACTGGGGTCGTACAATAATTGACGTCATTAAGGAGATGTCGTTTATGTTGAACGGTTGTTTAAAACAAAATTTTGTTAAGAAATTATTAGAATATACAACTTTATTACGTCGCCGATGATGGAAACGTGTCCGTGTGGCAGCAAGAGGGTTAATATAGCACTAGTTCCAGTGTCTAAGATTGTGTATAATTAAACGATTTAGTTATTACTTAGATATTTATATATTTATATCATTAACTTTTTTTTAAAACTTTTTTGTGTTCCCTTATAAATTAGACATTTTAAAATTAGCTTCGTTTAAGATAAATGAAATACTAGCATTTCTTAATTATCTTTGGCTCCTTTTCTGAATTTCGAAAAAGAAGGCTCACTGACGCCGCTGCATTCGCTACCCAAATGCTCCACACTTTTAATTAGCGATCAAAATCTTAAATGTTCAATATCTTTCAGATTTAAAATGTTTACACTTAATGTGCATATTCGAATTGTAAAACAAAAAAAAATGTATTTAAGGATGGTTAAATTATTAGACGTTAGAGACATTCAACAATGACGTCAACAATCAGTCTCGCGCTGAAATACAAAGTAAGATTATACGAAATGGACAACGTTGCTGCACAATTGAGTATTTAAAGACATAAAACTGAATATGGATTGATTTGTATGGAACGCCTTGACTGCCTTATGTGTGAATTTTACTTTATATCTGGTGTTTAGCTCTTATTTAAGGTGCTTTTAACCTTGTATGAGTTGCTTTCATCTTTATATGTGGTGCTTTTGACTTTATAAGTGGTGCTTTCGTCTTTATATGAGGTGATTTTCACTTTATTTGTTGTTCTTAAAACTTTATATGAGTTTCTTTTATCTTTATATGTTGTGTTTTCGGTTTTATATGCGGTGCTTTCGTCGTTATATATAGTGCTTTCTACTTTATAGGAAGTGATTTCAACTTTATTTTGGGTGCATTTTTCTTTATTTGTAGTATTTTTTCCTTCATATGTGGTGTTTCGTCTTTATATACGGTGCTTCAAACCTTATATGCGGTGCTTTCAACATTATATGCGGTGCTTTTTTCAATGTATGTGTTTCGTCTTTATAACATCAGCCACTCAGGACACTAGTGAAAAAACGTGGCTAAAATTGCAGCAGACGGAGATCTAGATGATGATGCAAAGCTTCTTCGAGTATTAAACAAAGCTAGATTAGGGGGTGCATTCTCGACTTAAGGAAGAGATAAGTATTTATGACTTTGCTGCCAATTTATTGGAAGGGCGCTTGTCGTCGATAGGCCATAGTTCCATCGGCGACAGGTGTCGATTTAGACAAGCTATGAAAATGGAAATGGAAAGAGAATGGTTGAGGATGGTAAGTATACTGTAATTGATTCATTTCCTTCAGTTACAGTTGATTTTAGACACTGAAACAATCCGTATATTTTAAATTCAAATGATTATAAACAGAAATAACAAGAACGATATTTAACAAGTAATTAAACATTTTTTGCAATTTGTTGTCGCTTGTTTTTAAAAAAGTCTATATTTCATATAGACAACATCATCGTCATCAATCAGTCATTAGCTTGGGGCGTGGCTAAAATACCAAGTTAGATTATACGACATATGGACAACGTTGCTCACGTAAGTAACTAAACGAAATTAAAAAGCTTAAATTTTAGTTGGCCAAAACCAACGTTAAGAGTCAACACGCATGGGCTTTTTTTAAGTAGTCTGTCAGAACTGATATATGCTTAATTTTGTTTGTCCGTATACATAACTATTAGAATTATGTTTGATTAAACATATGTTCAATAATTAGAATTGCTTAGTTACTGAAATCTGATTGGCTAATTCAAATGGAACAATCCATTTTAATTTTATCACAAGACCTATTTTTACACCATTAAATTCTAATATTTCCATGAAGTCATCGATATTTGCTATTTACATTGTTAAGATTTTTAGTTTAAAGTTATATAGAAATTTTCAAATTTCTGAACAGTTTATACTCTATAACCTGGTTTGGGTAATTTTACACCATTGATAAAACGCGTCGCGGTTTATAAGACGTAAACAGACCAAAATGATATGTCATACATCATATATACTGTTCAGAAATTAACAAAATTTCTTAAATATTATTAAGCCCGTATAATCTCTGACTAAGGTGGTGAATCATCAGGAAATGATCCGCTTAAACCCAGCATATTGCCAACAAAAATTAAAAAGAGAAGAGGAACGGTTGACCTTTTGACACCGCCTTTAGTTTGCATATAGCAGACATATTTTTTTCCATTGGACTCTGTTCTATGTTATTTGAACTATTTTCTATCCTTAAGTTCCCAAATACCTTTCGTTTAGACAATAATCCTCTTATCCATACCGTATCAAACGGTGGGAAAATATTTAAACAAAAAGTTCCTGATTTTCATGTCTAAAAGCAATGTTATGAACAGATTAGATTAAAAGTGTGTGTCGAAAGTGCGAAGGCAAAAAAAGTAAAACATTTATAAACACAAATATTTTGTCCACCTTAAAGTAAAACTGCCTTTTGTTGCAAATTTAGAAACCGGAGGCGGAAAAGTCATCAGTCAGTAGCCGACTATGTCTACGCTTTGAAATGGTTGGCGTCTCGTGCTTTCGCATCAATGCCATTGAAAGTTACCGAGTCAAGTAATAAAACAATGTATTTAGGGTTTAGATAAAGCCATATCGTTGGCTTTAGAATTCATAGCATATGAGTGCTGTCAGATAATTTTAAGGAAACCTAATATCGATGACCTATCAATTTGTCCTGTTCTGAATGACGACAAGGTGAACATCGGAATTGATCTTGAACAAATTATTGATAGGTTTTGGCGAAATGCGGAACACAAGTGAGCAGATGGTAAAAGTTCAAACCAAGCTCAAGACGTTCTAAAAACGCAGATGTTTTCACTGTAAGAAGGGCGGCCACTTTAAACGAAACTGTTCTATTTAGGAAAGACAAGACAATAACATACTTAAAAACAAGGACGCGAGATCAGACGAGAGGTTAGAAAATGTTGATTTAAATTAGGCAAGACATTGTTTTAGGCTAACAAAAAAATCCTCAAAGAAGAAAAACGAAACGAATGAAAGGCCACCTTCTTTTGATAAAAAAAATCCATTATCTCATAGTTTTGCTGGTTTGAGGATGTTTCCATCGACAATAAAAGATTAGATCCTACGTGACTTTAGTTTTTTCTGATATTATTAAGCAAGTTAAACTGAATAATATACCCTTAGTACAGTATCTTCTAAATTAAATGGCAATCCGTTAGATGCTTTTGGCATCACTTCTATCCCTCTATTTGTCGGTAAACAGTTATCAAATAAATCCGTAATTGTGGCTGGACTAGGATAATTAGACGATGTTCCGGGGATGTATTTTTTGTGTCAAAGAAAATAGGAAAAAACCGACCGAACAACAAGAGCCAAAAGTCACAAACGCAACACAAAAAACCAAAAAACCAAAAACAAAACAAAGAGTAACTCGAAACCAATAAAAACCATGGGTGCACACTCAGGTGCTCCGAACGAGTAAGCAGCGCTTGCCTCTAATTAGGCACCCTTCGAGTTACTCATTGTCATATCTAAGGAAAAGTCAAATCCAGGAATAGGAAACACTACCTATGACTCATCGAAATTGTCAGATCGTATTTGAGACACTGATTTCCCACAACGATTAATTTAGTCATGGTGACGACCATAGAACTTCTGGAGAGATAACATCAACCTAGGTACAACAGACCCTTGTTTGAGTAGTTTTGCAGTCAACAGTAGTGATTTTTCTAAACATCGGAATACCGATCGCTAGATCTAGAATAACGTATAAGTTGTGAAATCTACACACCATACGCCGGAGCTGCTGGAATGTTGCTGTCGATGAACGGGAAGTTGACAATGAAAAAGTCAAAATAATGTTTCAATTGATACAATGTACACCAAATGTGATAATAATTTTCCCTGAATTCGTTGGGCATTTACACAGAGATAGGAACGACACGAAATATGTTAGGGTACACCAAAAGTAGACAATGCACATACTACCAAAACTGAAATGTATATTGAAGGTGAAACAAGGTACATTGTTTTAACGACGAATCAGGCTATTTAGAACCTTTAGAACACTGTAATGGAAGTACCGATATACTTATACCTAAATGGATAAAAAGTTAGGAAAAATGTAATAACTCTGAACCTAAGATCATGCGACAAACGTGCAGGTTGCATCTATACAGCCTATTGATGGTGTAAATAATTGTAATGTTAATGTAAAAGAAAATATTGTTCCTATGCCAGAACGTGATACACTTCCCAAGCACCTTTGCCCGTTGATTGACAGATGCTCGAACACACTTTGTACCAAAGAGCGCGGCCAACTGTCAGCTGAATTTCGCTGAATATTTAAATATTTTAGTAAGTCCCGACGGAAATTTGGGTCACAAGGCTTTGGTGGAGTACAGTTGACGCTAAGCCGATAATTACAGGATTAGAAATCGATAAAATGCTTTAACAAGGTATCACATAACCTAGCAAATCACCTTGGCCGCACCTATAGTATTAGTCAAGAAACACGACAAAGTTCTGCGTTGAATACAGACGTCTAAATGCCGTAACAAAAAAGGATGCGTATCCTTTACCGCGCATGAATGAGTTTTTAGATGCATTATCGTGTGCAAAATACTTTTGGAAAACGGGCATGACCGGTATTTTTGGTTAGTCTCCGTGTCTGAAAGGATCGAGTGAAACTGTTTTCATTTCACATAGAGGTATGACTTTAAAAACATGCAATTTGTTCTCGCGAACAGTGCGAAAACGTTTGAAAAGTTTATGGAATTTGTCCTTTCTGGTTTACACTGGGAAAGATGCCTAGCCTAGATGATGTATTAATGTTCGGAAACCTTTTTATCATTAACAATTTACAGTCTGTATTTGAAATACTTGTAAAGCTAATTTAAAGCTTAAGACAGACATAATGCACCTTTTTACAAGAGGAAATTAAATACTTGCGTCATATTTCGGAAAGGCGGTTCAAATGCGACAATATCGAGGCAATCAGATACTGGCCAAACCAAGAAACTGTTAGTGAAATATGAAGTTTTTTCGCATCATTTCGTATTACCGAACATTTATTTCGTCGTTTGCCAACGAACCCACTCGTTCAGAAAAATTGTAAGGTGATTTGGACAGATGCTTATGAAAACTCTTTTCACAAACTGAAGGAAGCCTTGACAACAGATCCCAATTTGGCTTATTCTAAACGAAATGACAAATTTAAATTTGACACAGATGCCAGTTTGTATAGGAAGGAGGCGGCTTTGTAACAAGTGCAAAAAAGAGGAGAACGGGTCACAATGTACGGAAGAAAAACACGTTCTTGGTCCCAGAGCAAATACAGTAAGACCTATCGAGAATTGTTGGCGGTATTTGTAAAACAATTTCGCCACTACTTATACGGGCGCATTTACAAATAGGTAATTCGTCGTTGATATATCTGAAACATTTCAAAGAGCCAGAAGTGATGATCGCGCGATGGATCTCTTTGCTAGATACTTAAGACGTTGAGATTTAATATTGTCGGAGAACCGAACATGAAAATGCCGACACGCTCCCCAGAAGACCAAGTCGTCCGTGCAAGAGACTAAACTGTGCGCAGTGTGTTGATCTAAACGAAACATTAAGCGCCTCGGTTAATCCAAGTTAAAACTCGTGCACGAGTGAGGTTTATAGGTTAAATTGGCTGCTTCACTGTCGGAACTGCATCATTTACAGCAAAATGACAATAGCATAAAGACAGTAATTTAATATTTGTCGCAAAATCATATCTAACTAGAACTATGTGGTACTGACCGAGACCTAATAACACTTCTCAGACAATTGGGTTTGCTTAAGATAAAAAATAAATTGATCTACAGAGAATTCATTGAATGTAGAGTTACCGTCCAATTGCAAGAGCAATTACGAGACAGAATGGTAAAATCTCCCTTGGATCATTATTCAGTGAGCAGACCTACGTAATGCATCGCTCTGATATAATGGGATGCCCAATGCCCGAAACGGAAAACGGAAATAGCTACATTCTTGTCATTGGTGACTACCTTTTGCGTTGGAAAGAAGCTAATGTCGTCTTTGATCACATGGCAAACTGTTAGTAAAAATAAGGGTCTATTGACCCTGAAGTTTTGAGATTTCGTGGACATAACATCAAGACTTCGTCTTCATTCGCTCTGCTACAATCAGTACCTTCCCAGCCTCTTCTCGGTACGTTCCGACTTCTGCAATAATAAGTACACAGCGTTCGCAGCCGCCACATGTATCTCGAAAGAAGACCACGGCGGACCAGATTTTGAAGTAGTTATCTCTTCTCAGCCTCCTTCCAATTCGTCTTCTTCAACTAATCTAAGAAGATAACCCTGGAAAACACCTTATTAAACAGATACGATACACCGATACCAAATCTTCTACCGGTGCTACCACTGCAGCTCTATTGGATGAGAGTACCCAAATAACTTGTTTTGGAATTCCCCGCTATTGTGCTGCCGCACATACCAGAAAACAGGGAAGGACTTGACCGCACATTCTTGCATGAGCATAATACAGCGCCAAAGGGAGATTACCAAACACAAACTCCAGCGGGATGGAAGTAATTTGAGATGAATCTAAGACGACAACTTGAGGCAGAGATTTGACATCAACTATAGAGAAAACTCGCAGAGTTTAAGTGGAAGTAAAATATTTTTTCTTTCATGAACAATAACTTTTAGCTGTTTTTGCTTACTGCAATTCCCTGTGTGACATTATACTAATAACAGCAATAACACTTGCAATTCGTTTAAACCATTTGTATGAGTTACATGCAGTAATTTACGACAGTTTATTGATGTTTATCTACTAGTATTTAAATTTTTGAAATTAAGAAGCTGTTTTGTTGCTTCTAAATATCAAAAATTTAAATACCATAACGTCATATGTTTTTATCTTTCAAGTTTGAAACATTAGCACTACTGGCTAAAAAAATGACTGTAAATACCAGTTGCAGTCGTTTTTCGTCTGTCACTGACTGAGATTGACTGCAAAAATGTCTGTAAAAGACTGCAAACGTTGTGTCAGACAATAATTTTTATGGACATAAAATGCCTGTCACAGACATATTTTGTCCGTCACAGACATTTTTCCGTTGGCGCAGTCATTTTATCCGTTGTATCAGTCAAAAAATGCCTGTCGCAGTCATTTTGTTCGTTGACTCAGTCGAAAATCGTCTGTTACAACGTCGTTACCGTTGTATCAGTCAAAAAATGTCTGTCACAGACATTTTCTCCGTTGTATCAGACAAAATACGACTGTCACAACGCCTGGTAATCATTATTGTTAATTTATTAACAGCGGTCGATTTATATTTTAAATTTTAATTTCTTTTATGAAAATATTCGGAATTAAACAAAAAAATCTCTATTTGGAAATTGATCTCTCGCACACTTTACGAATACAAATGTTTTAACTCCTGGTAATTATTATTTGTATTGTTGTTAACCCGTCGATTAATTTTCTAAATGTCAAGTTATTTTATGAAAATGTTCGGAATTCAACAAAAAATATCTTTTGGAAATTTGATCATCTTCTACATTTTAATAATAATATTTTCTGCAAACAAAGTTAAACAAAATATGATGACATAGCTTATTTATTATGTTATGTCGAAAATTATTTTACAATTATAATTAGTATAAATATGTTTAGCTATTTTTAATACAATATTTAATTAAAAAAATTAAATCATATTTGTTTTCTATTGTTTAAAATATCAGGTAATTCAGTAAACATTATAAAGTTGTTGATGTCCACGGGGCGCTTCCGATTTAAAGAACATGTGGTTAATTATGTTACAGGTAATCCCGCCTCACTGATCGAAGTTCACGTTTATGAAACATTGGGCTGCATCATGTGAAAACATTACACAGGTGACCGGTAATTAACGATACTAAAATCGGCACGTGCAGATAAATATGCAAATATCTCTAAAACTACAAAATAAAAAAAATGGTAAAAACTATACTAGTAGTTTGCGGTTTTTCTACGGACCAAATGAATTTACAGTTATAGATTGTACGGTTATCTTGTAAGTAAACTTCAACCCCTTTTGCTCTACAGATAAACACTAAATTTTTAAAGGTGTTTATTTTTAATTGTCTACATTGACTCTAAAATCATACCATAGAAAGGCAAAGTGTTAACATTTTCAGCAGTCTTCATTTTTTAGAAACAGATTTATTTAAACATACATTTATCTTTAACATTTGTTATCGTAATTGTGCGAACGTACAATTTCGAAATAGAGATATTTTTTGTTTAATTCCAAAAATTTTCATAAAACAAGTGAAATAAAAAATATTAATCGACGGCAGTTAATAAATTAACAATAATAATTACCAGGCGTTGTGACAGTCGTATTTTGTCTGATACAACGGAGAAAATGTCTGTGACAGACATTTTTTGACTGATACAACGGTAACGCCGTTGTAACAGACAATTTTCGACTGAGTCAACGAAAAAAATGACTACCACAGACATTTTTTGACTGATACAACGGATACGCCGTTGTAACAGACATAAAATGACTGCGCCAACGGAAAAAATGTCTGTGATGGACAAAATATGTCTGTGACAGGCATAAAATGACTGTCACAGTAAAAATTAATGTCTGACACAACGTTTGCAGTCCTTTACAGACATTTTTGCAGTCATTTGCAGTCAATCGCAGTCAGTGACAGACGAAAAATGACTGCAACTGGTATTTACAGTCATTTTTTTAGCCAGTGGTGTAGTTTCCTGGCACTACTCCGGGTTTAACTTGACTTCTTGTAACGTTTCAACTTCATCATACGTAAACAAAATGCAAATTCGAAACAGGAAGAATATACACCTGTAATATATTATGTTCATAAAACATGACCAACGTATTTAATTTTTTTATGTTAAGAAAAAACTTGCAAACATTATTTTTGTCTGCTTAGATATTTTATTTCAGTTCTGGCACTTGTCCATGTTTATCTCAACTTCCTGGAACCTCTGACCTTAAGTGTATATTAAAAACTTCGTAAAATAAAGAAGAAAATATGTCCGTAATTTATTTATAAAACATTTTTCTTTAGTTTAACTGTTACAAGAAAAACGTTTAACGATGCTTGAGTTCATATTCGTCTGCTCCCTTTTGTGATATTAGTTCGTCTACTGTAGTCTATTCAAGACCGAAGTAACGTTTACCAGTACACAAACAGGATTTTATCTTTAGCTTTAATCTTGGACAAGTGTACCAGTCTTACAAACAAGCAAACTTTACATAAGCAAGTGTAAATAATAATTTTACACAAAAAATGTGTAATGATAATTAACTGTAGCAAAACGCTGGTAAAAATTTAAATATTACCAGTCCCAGGTCGTCGTTAGCATCGATGAATTTGCCAAAAGCTATTATATTGTCAGGTGGTTCAATCTAATTCTGACCATAATAATTCTTTAAAGGACAAAATGAATCTACATTTACAAACCCATGACCACACTTACTGCAAATTGAAAGCATACTTCATCTTCAGAGCAGAACAATTAAGCAATAGCAACTTCTAACTCTCAAATTTGGTTTGAATACAAAGGGATGCAGAGTATAAAAATATAAAACTCCACACCCGACAGAAAGTACTTTAATTTATCGAAATGTGATGGTTCATACATATTTCAGAACTGTGATAGTTGAAAATATTAGCTACAATTGCGTTATCGTGAAACAATTACTCCAACAGTTTACAAGATTACTATGATCATTTACAACAACTGGGCAACAGCTTGTGAAATTGCCGCTACAGCACAACTTTTTAATATAAATATATGTGTTTGAGTTGAAGGACGAAATAGTACTGGCAATGCAGTTTTTAAAGGGGAAATGTTTAGTAATAATTAAAAAAATACTTGATTAGTTATGCATCTTTAATTAAAAAATAACAATTTTACATTCTTTACAAGCAACCTCGCAAGTATTTTACACTACTGAAACGATTTCTGCCAAGCCATCGTGATCTAAAACAACAGATAAACAACTAATTAAAGTTATAATTAAATGATTATATTAAAAAGACAATAACCATTCAGAAATTAATGATGCCGATATATAAACTTTATCTGAAACTAATCTAAACAGGCAGTCACAGAATACAATATTTGAAACTGTTAACGTTTTGCAACAAACTTCTAATAAACACATACTTCAATCTAAAAGTATCCCTTCCAAAAAAAGATGAGAAATATTAAAAACCGAAACTGACAAAGAACCATATAAATCAAATTTATACGATATTGAAGAAGTAGTAAATATAAAAACTGTAAGAGAAAGTTATATCCTATGAATTCCACAATTAAATTAAAAATTGTAAGATAATTTAAAAAAATAGAACAAACAGAAACCGGTATCAGCTTAAAACACAAATTAAAATTAGAAACTTTTCAATGATTTAACATCAGTTGAACAATTTAACAAAGCAATGAAATGCATACAAGCATTTGAATTTGAAAACATTGCCTTTTCTTTTCGCATTTGCCTAATCAGTAATGAACGTAGAATTCGACCTAACAACAAAATTGGCAGTGAGAGTGTATGCCCAAAATGTAAATTTTGACAGCAAGTGTATCAAATTGTTTTCGAAAGAAAATGTGATGCATCCTTAAGTTATACCCTCAGAACTTGATAATTTAACTATAATTGAACATCAATTGATATCAAGAATTACAATGTATAAATATTCACATGTTAAAACATGGTGGCCGATCATCTTCAGGTCATTACGTAACCTTTCCACCGGAATTTAATGAACCTGCAGCTACTTTGACAAGATAAATTGATTAAAGTTTGTAATAAGGCCAGAATGATACATTAAAAGAATTCAAAGTTAAACAGTTTCAAGTTCAAAATGCGCTCTCTTGTCTAACAATCCATACTTCAAGAAAAATACTTTACATTTAAATGACTTGAACTCAGCTCCTGATCAAATGGACCGGTGTGAAATAGATAGTGAAACAGTTTCTGGTGTTTTATTTCCAGATGAAACAATTAATATATAAAAAATTTAGTCTTTTGTGAATTGCATTCTGTACTCTAAAAATGTCAACATTAAAATCAATAAAGAGGAGGACATTTCTAATCCCTTACATTCACGTGGACAAACGCCTATGTCTTATTTAAGACACTTTTTAAGTTTGATTTCCCAAATTTATTTCCGTGTGAGTATGCGGACTCATATTAACCGCCCAAAAACATGTTCATCAATATCGGACTATGCAAATCATTTACTGCGATATTAAGATGAAGGGATATAAGATGCAAGGTATAATCGTCATCAGTTTTTTAAATTTGCTGTACACAGCAAACGTACTTTAGGGTAAAGTAATTACACTCTAATTTCAGTGACGAAAGTGTGTCGGTTTAACGGGACGTTAATTTCGTTGAAACTTACTGTCTATATTATTAAGGAGTCATTTGGTTACAGCAATAAATGCGCGATATTTTGAAAGTAATTTAGCCTTGGGTTCGTTGTTTACATTGCTGAATGAAGGAAAATCGCCGAAATTCGAGTATGGACGAAATTCGAGTGTGTGGACATATATAATCAATCAAAAACTAAGAGATGATGTTATATCCATGATGAACTAAACGAAATTTTTTAAAATAGTGACAATTCAACAGCAGAAAAAATGTTTATTAAGAGGTACAACCAAATACCTGGGTCAACTAGTAAAGGAACTTTGTGTTATTATTCAAAAAAAATAAAACAAGGTGAAGGCTTACCTACATTTTTCACAACTGGTAGCTGTGCAACATTATATTTAATACCTTTAAAAAAAATTTACAGAATACATAACTAACATAAATGGAACAGTTTAAAATTTGAACATTAAAATATCATGTTTACAGTATTCAGGAAAATACACATATTGTAGCGGATTACTTTGAAAAAAAGAATATATAGTTATTTCAAACAAGTTATTGCAACCTTATTCGGTATCAAAACTTACTTACTGGTATTGTCAAGAATTTACTTAATTGCGTGGCAGTATTCATTGGTATGGCTTATGTTGGCGATCAGAAAGAGAACCACACGAGTTAAGGCATTAGTGTTAAACGGATGGCATGACAGATGATCAATGTCCAGTCAGATTGGCCAAATTGTGCAAAATCAATTTTCAAACTGGACTTCATTTCATTCTGCTGGCCAAGATGTGGATGGTATTTCAGAAATAGATCTTTAAACCCCAATCAAGATAACGTGAATTTCACAAATAAAAAAAACATTCATATATATATATATATATATATATATATATATATATATATATATTTAAACTACTGTTTAAGAAAAGTATACGATAACCTGGAAAAATTATGTCGTATGGAATTTAGCAGTGCTTCGAGCTCTGGTGTCTGGTGAACCATTACCATCTCCAGCATTAGTTTCTGACAAGAATAATTGTTTATGGCTTGAAATTGGGAGAGACCATCCGATGGTCGATCAACACTTAATGCATAATACACATTGTTGGATGGTGATAAGTACGCCCTTATCTCAAGAGAGATTGTAAAGGAAAACACTATAGAAAATTAAATCCATTTATTTATCACATTAATAACATCTAACAATTTTGAAGCAAACTGCTTATGTACAAAAATAATGCTCCTCTGAGCTCCGTTGCACGAGATTTACATGCAAAACCTAGCGGGTAAAAAAACACAAATAGGAGAGCAAAAGTAACAAAGACCGGAGTTTAACAATTAACAACAGTAATTAAGTCAAGGTCATATCGAAAACGTGTCGTTTCCGACACTCCCGCGACGGAAATTCATTGACAATTGATTCATTGTAACTTTAAAATGTTCATTCAAAATGTTCATATAAGTCAACGTCAGAAACGGTTGTTACACTTGATATTTCCTGTTGTCCCAGAATATCCACCTTCCTCGTGATGGTGATCATCAGGGTCTGTGTAAGTGTTCTCCGCTGGCTCGGTTCAACGGCTAAGCACGAATTATCCACACATGAATCCGTGTCACTAATACAAATTACATCATTGTTGTTGTTTTCATCGTACATGGGATGATCTGCACTTTCATCTTTCCGCCTATCATTAAATTCATCAATGAATTCATTCACATTTAAGTTGTTCACTTCATCAACATTTACATTATCCAATAATTCCAAGACTGTGTCATCGTCACTAATTTCCTCATAATATCCTTCTGGCTGAAATCTGTGCTTCTCTTTCTGGAAACTCATGCACTAATTGCAAGAGCCTTCATTAGTATTCTCTTCTTTAAACTTTGTTTCACAACCTCTAATTACACAGTTCCAGTATTCATAGTTTACTGAATGTTTCTCTTTTTGATGTCTAAGTAAAATCCTCCTGTACTTGTATTCCTTGGGACATTCATCACACCTGTACAACATCTTGACTTTCAAATTCTACACAATACTACACAATTAAAAAGACAGATGAAGTATATATAGTAAGCTAACGGATGAAATCACTTTTTTTATTCTTTTACACTCCTCCAAAGGCCATGTCTCAAACAATTAAAACAATTACCTTTAAGCTGTTTCTTCTGTTCATCTATGGTTTTAAATTTCGAACACTCGTCGCTCCAATGACTCTGTTCACAATATCGGCATTTATCAAAATATGTAGATTGACTTTTATTTGCCATAAATGATTCTGCTGGACCACGATAGTTCGGTTCATAATCTCGTTGTTTGGTCTTATTTGCTGATTTAAACGAAAATGTGTTCACAGTCCTTTGGTCACTTGTCTTCTCGTGACTGTACTTCTTATCTCCCTTCTCGGACTTTTAACGAGCAATTACAAATTCAGATAATTAAAAACACAAATTCTTTATATCCCACTTTTCCTTTGAACCCTTCTTAATTTCAAGTTGTAGTAAAACATCCTCAGGTATTTTAGACTTTACCATTGCCACAAACATTTCTTGATTTACGTCTTGTTTTAGAACTTCTAAGCATCTAAGGTGTTTCGTCAATTTATCAACAAATCTTCTCAAACTAATTGTTTTGTTGTTTTGGGGGCTGTAAACCTATAATCTGGGTATAATACTTCTCAATAATATCTTGTGTATTTCCAAATCTTTCTTTCAAAATGGAAATGGATACTTCATAATTTCTGTTTGATAAATTCAGCCCGGTCACAGCATATTTTGCGTCACCTTCAGGTTTACTCTTAAGATAATTGAATTTTTCAATTCAAGACAGATTTGTATTTCTATGAATTGCACTTTCGAAGGCGTCCAAAAATTCAAGCCACTTTGTTTTATCCCCATTTAAGAAGCTTAAATCAAGCTTTGGAAGATTAACTGATGACACATTATCTTTTCCTTATCGAGTTTGAGATTCAAGAATTTCTTGGTTCTGTCTCATTTGAGCTTCAATACATTTCTTTCATTTCTCTTTGCATTTGTATGAATTGCATTGTAGTTTCTCCTTCTTTGTCTATCATTTTTTTCCTGCTTAATATACTCCACAAACCTTTTCTTGAATTACTCTAGTTCAATGTGGCACTCTGTCGCTTTGGACGTCAAATCACAATCCACATCCATAATTTCACTCGGTTTCTTGTGTTTCACTTGATCCATACATATATATCTTTATTTCTCATAAACCAAACCATGGTACAGAGAAAGAGAAAAAAAAATAAATTAACATACATTTAAAAAAAAAACAAAAAAAAACATATGCAATATCATTTGTGGAGTACGATACAGGTATATAGTATATTACATTACATAGCTACATGATGGTAGGTAAAAATAATACTAAACATAGAATAATAATACTCATAATGATAAAATAACTGATCTGTAATTGTTAACTTTCTACCCAGGAGATTCTAGTTTTTTTAAAATAATGCGAATAAATTTACACAAGTTGTTAAGATCTAGTTGATTTATACTTTTCATCAAATCTTTGAATTTAAGGATGTTTGGGTGGTTATAGAATTCAGGTTTAATATATAATTTCATCTCGTCGTAATTGACGTAGATGAGAGTAAATAGTGAAATTCGTAGCCAATTTCTTGGGATTCGCAAAAATTACACGTTCTATTTTCTCTTGGAATATGATGCCATCTTCCAGATTCTATCGGCAACTTATGATTCATAGTTCTAAATTTGCATCAAGTTATATAATTCTTATCATCTAAAATATTAAAATATTTTTCAAACTCTAATTCGTCTTTATAGATTCTATAATTAAGAGCTTTGGGTGAATTTTGGACGTTAGATAGCCAATTTTGCTTAAAATGATCTATAAGAGTTTGTTTGATTGAGTTATGTAACCATGATTAACTAGGGAAGAAATTAGTATTCCACACATATGATTTTCCACAGTCATCTAGTATAGATTTAACATATTCTATCCATTTCAAATTTTTGTATTTCTTAAGAGATAAGCGGTATAAATAAAAGGCAGTTTATAATCCGTTCCCGTATTCAGTTTAGTCCAATACTAAACCATTCCAAGTTTTATACATATCTCGAGAGGGTATCTTCCAAGTTCACCATAAATCATGAAATCAGGAGTTGATTTTTTAGCATTTATCAGTAGTTTGCAGAATTTGAGATGCACCCTCTCTATTACAGAGTTATTACCGGGTCCCCACAATTCGCAGCCACAAAGAAGAATAGGTTGAATAACTTTATCAAATAAATGTAGTTATATTTTTTTGCTTTGAGGAAACTTCCCGACCTTGTAAATAGAACACCTAGATATGTGAATTCATTAACAATATCTATCTCTTTACCATCAAATTAAATTTCAAATTATTTCTTAATATTCCCTGTGAAGAAATAACAATTTTGCTTTTATTTACATTAACCTTTAATTTCCACGTTAAACAGTAATCATGTAGTGCATTAAGCTGCCTTTGTAAATCTTCTTCCGACTCTGCCAAAAGAGCAGTATCGTCTGCATACAATATGAGAAAGAGTTTTACGAATTTATTAAGTTCTAATTCTATTTCATCTGAAATACGTTTAAGCCCGTAAATATCATTTGCTGACATAAAATTGACTAAATCATTTACATACAACGAAAACAATGCAGGGGATAAGTTTTCTCCTTGTCTGACACCGACATTACATGGAAAAAACTCTGAGTATTTTTCACCATTAAAAATTCGTGATTTAATGTTACTATACATATTGACAATAATATTATACATTTTGCCATTAAATCAGGGCGTCAGACGGTGTCAAAAGCTTAAGCAAAGTCAATAAAAGCACAAAAAAGTTTTCTCTTATTTGCTTTTTGTAACTCTTGTAACAGATGAAGAGTGACTATACTGTCAATTGTAGAATAGCCGTGTCTAAAGCCAAACTGATTTTCATGTAATATAGAATAATCGTCTAAAAAAGTGTTTAATCTAGAGTTTAGAACAGAGGTTAATAATTTGCCCATACAGCTAGGAATAGTGATGGGTCTGTAATTTTTTGGATCATTCTTTTCTCCATTATGTTTGTAAAACGGAAGGATATTTCCCAATAACCAAATTTCTGGCACAAACCCTGAATTAAAAACTAAATTGAATAATTTGACATAAATAGGCACTGATATGTATAAGTACTTTTTAAATATTCATTTATAATCTGATCGTCTCCACTGGCTTTTCCGTTTTTTAAATTACATTTCGTAATTTCATCTTCTGAAATCTCATCATTGATAATTACATTAGATGTGTTGTTATCGGTATGAGGATTTATGTTATCTCTTTCATGGTCATCATCGGAGCTGTTCAAATCTTTAAAAAAGTTATATAAATTGTCAAGAGGAATATAAGAGGTACATTTTGCACGTTTATGGATTCAGTATATTCCAGTATTCTTTAGTATTTGCGGCTCTTATTTAAGTCTTTTTCACATTTTGCGTCTATGTTCAAGAATCGATCTATTCATTTCATTTTTATACTCTTTTTCTTTGATCTTAAGAAGATTCTTATTTGTAGGGGATCGTTTGTGTTTATGGCTATTCGGAAAGCTGTCCGCTTTTCCCAGCACTCGGGAGTAAACCATGGTTTTGTTTCCTTATTCTTTTTATTAATATTTACCGGGTCTCGACAATAATAACTGCCAAAAACATGTTCCGCAGGCTCGAGCAGCGTATTATTCGGTCTCCACTACAAGCTTTGCACTTTTGAATTTCCAATTTATTTATGTACAGCTTTAAACGTTCAATACACTTTGAAGCTTTCAGAATATATTCCTGTTCCTCACTAGCGGAAATTTGAGATTGCAAGATCTGAACACCAACATCCATTTCCTTTTGAATCATATAACGATACCTTGTACGCACTCCTTTAGTATAACTTACTTGAGACATTGTTGTATTCCCGCGTTCCGGCACCAAATATTAAGAACGTCCTTGTTATCCTAACAGAGATTGTAAACACTAGAAACGTAAATCCATTTATTCATCACATTATTAACACCTAATTCAAAAAACGTTTTAAACTCATTACGAAATTATAAATTTTCTTCAAAGCAAGCCAATTGGTTACAAGAATTTCAGTGGAATGAATATGAGAAATCGCGAGGTGCAGACCTTGTCAACAAAATTAATGAATTGATTTAAATGGTCTGTTATATTCCCAGCACATAGTGCGGAATGGTTTTTCAGACATGTTTATTATAATTATTGTTCAATTAATAATTGTTAACATAGAAACACAAGTTAATCTTACACAATATAAACAAACACATGTATAACATGTTTAAATTAACACTTGTGTTAGTACTCAAATAAATACCTTCACTGTTTGTACCGAACATTAAATGTAATATTATATAAAATATACAAAAACAAAATAAAATACAAACAAAATCTTCACCAAGAAATATTCTAATACAGTTGACTGTTTCAAAAATAACAAATAAGCTGTATTTATTTTTCGCAATAGCAGCTTTCATTTTCTCACAATCCTTTATCTGATGTGTTGCATTATTACAAAACAAACAGGTAAGCTGACTTCTCTTACGGAACATTTGTCTTGGTCGACATCTTAAAGAGGATTAAAAACTACCACGTAAGGTGGTTGTATAAACGGATTTTGAAGCATTGGGACACATATGCATAGACAAAAAGAAGAAAAAAAAAGAAAAATCTACCTTCCCTTCTTCTGATGTAAATTAACCTGCCTTGCGAGTTCTTCAAAAGTATCTTGCTCATCATTTTTACTATTTCTGGCCATTTTAGTAAATTCCTCTAAACTTAAAAGGATAAGAGGTATGCTCGGTCCTGTTGTAAACTAAGAGTGCTCACCTTTTCTCTTGGAACTCTGACGGTTCACTGAATCAGTCTTTGCTGATTTTTTAAGCGTGACCACCCTATCTTCAAGACCTACATCCATAGAACTCCTTTTTCTCTTTATGGAAACAATATTTGTACCTGTATCCTATGTATCTGATGTTCATATACTAGTAAATGGACCAGGAGATGGACACTACCGTTGCTCTACAAAGTACATGTATAGACAATAAAATATAAATATCGACTCGTCAATACATCAATTAATTTATATTATTTAAATAATGGAAATCAAACTCAAAAATATCAAGGACTTAAGTACAGATTTGGGCAAAAGCATATGGCATCTTTTCTTCCTATATAGTTTCATTTAATTCTGCTCAAATGTTTCAGATGTATTAAGCTGAAATATTTCAATCCACAACAACAACAATAAAACTTCCCACTTCTTGTATAATATGTAAGCATAATATTACTATAAAAAGTAGTTTCTTTATATACTAAAAATTCAGAAATCTTTGCAATGTTCTTATTATTGTGAAAAATACCTGTCAACTGTAATTGCAATAATAGCAAGCAATCTGTCTATTGCAACAAGGATGCCCTGCTCTGCACAAAATATATTTCAATTCAATATTTACTAGTTCAACTAAGATTATGTGTTTTATTTGTACTATTATTGTATATTCTAAAATTTCCTATCAGAGGCACTTCAATGGAAATCAATATTATATTTTATCCTATTAATGTATGCATTTCCACAGTCAAAATCTCTCGTACTTTAAACTCATACAATATAGTTCAAAACAGATGTTGAATGTCAACTATATATTCGATTTAAGATTGCCTTGTGAAAAGCATTGTTAATATTTAATGTGTGGTTGCACATTTTCGACAATGTTTATTATTTTATTAATCGTTTATATTTTTTGAAATAAATAAGATGAAACAATAACAGAAGACAGTTCATCTGAAAACCTGAAGCAAAATCCTGACGTTAAAGAAAAACTAGATTTTGACGAATATCAAGACAGTACTAACTCATTTGAAATACCAAGTCAAATGGTCAGATCCTTACTTTTCAAAATAAAAGAGAACAATGAGCTGTTTTCCTACTACACTGAACCACAATGCTTCTTGTTTTCCCTGGTTTTGTGCCTATCAAACTGTTGGTCTTATCTGATTAATTTAAATAGTATATATACGTCTGTTACATTAAAAGATCTAATAATAAAAAACTATTCAGTACACAGTTCAATTGTTTATAAGAAATAAAAACTTTACAGTTAATATCATTTCACGAAATGCCTCAGTTACCTTTACAAAGTAGTAGGTATATGCATTAAGGATGACAATTCAAACCCGCTCTATGTTTTAAGGACTAATTTACCTTCCGATAGTTCAATTGCTAATTATAGAGAAGCACTTGGTCAGTAAATAACTTCTAACATTATTTCAGTAATTATAGCAATGTTGTGATTGCTGGGGAAGTTAATGCTTCTTGTCTACCAAAAGATTGTAACTGTACAAACATGTATACATTAACTGAATTAAAATAATTTGTAAATAGACACTTCTTGTATCGTGGTTTTTGTGATGGTCGCATCGATTTAAAGCATTCGTGTTTACGTTTGCTTTAAAGCTTACTATGCTGGGACCATACTGGAACGGTTCCCAGTGCTCGACCCGCAGAGCAGCCCAGTGCGTCCCCGGGTGGTGGATAGGGGAGACCCTCTCGCTGGGGGGTTTGTAACAACCCGGTTTGTAATAAAGTTGCACTTTGTAATACAAATTTCAAATACGTTTTTTTATTTTATTTTCTTTGTTCTCGGCACCAAATCAATGCATAAAACACAAAAAGAAAACTATTCGATCTTTTTACTATTCAATTTAACGTTTTAATGAAATTTTTGTTTTATTACAAAGTGCTTTTAAGCTATCAACCGAGTTTGTAATAAAATTGCAGTTTGTAATAACCCACTTTGTAATAAAGGCAAAATCCACAAAGTGGAGATTGATTTTATGAACATAGTATCTATAAAATGTACTTAAAAAAATATATCAAATCGTTTCACTCTCAAAGCATTTAATTTGGAAACTTTTACTTTTTTACGTTATAACAAACCGCATTGAAGGTGTCAACCCAGTTTGAAATAAAGTTGCAGTTTGTAATAACCCACTTTGTAATAAAGGCAAAATCCACATAGTGGAGATTGTTTTTATGAACATAGTATCTATAGAATGTACTTCAATAAATATATTCAATCTGTTCATTTCCCAGGCATCTTAACTTAGAAACTTTTTATGTTATTACAAACCGCGTTGAAGGTGTTAACCCAGTTTGTAATAAAGTTGCAGTTTGTAATAACCCACTTTGTAATAAAGGCAAAATCCACATAGTGGAGATTGTTTTTATGAACATAGTATCTATAGAATGTACTTCAATAAATATATTAAATCTGTTCATTTCCAAGGTATCTTAACTTAGAAACATTTTATGTTATTGCAAACCGCGTTGAAGGTGTTAACCCAGTTTGTAATAAAGTTGCAGTTTGTAATAACCCACTTTGTAATAAAGGCAAAATCAACATAGTGGAGATTGTTTTTATGAACAAAGTATCTATAGAATGTACTTCAATAAATATGTTAAATCTGTTCATTTCAAAGGCATCTTAACTTAGACACTTTTTATATTATTACAAACTGCGTTGAAGGTGTCAACCCAGTTTGTAATAAAGTTGCAGTTTGTAATAACCCACTTTGTAATAAAGGCAAAATCCACATAGTGGAGATTGTTTTTATGAACATAGTATCTATAGAATGTACTTCAATAAATATGTTAAATCTGTTCATTTCAAAGGCATCTTAACTTAGACACTTTTTATGTTATTACAAACTGCGTTGAAGGTGTCAACCCAGTTTGTAATAAAGTTGCAGTTTGTAATAACCCACTCTGTAATAAAGGCAAAATCCACATAGTGGAGATTGTTTTTATGAACATAGTATCTATAGAATGTACTTCAATAAATATATTCAATCTGTTCATTTCCCAGGCATCTAAACTTAGAAACTTTTTATGTTATTACAAACCGCGTTGAAGGTGTAAACCCAGTTTGTAATAAAGTTGCAGTTTGTAATAACCCACTTTGTAATAAAGGCAAAATCCACATAGTGGAGATTGTTTTTATGAACATAGAATCTATATAATGTACTTCAATAAATATGTTAAATCTGTTCATTTCAAAGGCATCTTAACTTAGACACTTTTTATGTTATTACAAACTGCGTTGAAGGTGTCAACCCAGTTTGTAATAAAGTTGCAGTTTGTAATAACCCACTCTGTAATAAAGGCAAAATCCACATAGTGGAGATTGTTTTTATGAACATAGTATCTATAGAATGTACTTCAATAAATATATTCAATCTGTTCATTTCCAAGGTATCTTAACTTAGAAACATTTTATGTTATTACAAACCGCGTTGAAGGTGTTAACCCAGTTTGTAATAAAGTTGCAGTTTGTAATAACCCACTTTGTAATAAAGGCAAAATCCACATAGTGGAGATTGTTTTTATGAACATAGTATCTATAGAATGTACTTCAATAAATATGTTAAATCTGTTCATTTCAAAGGCATCTTAACTTAGACACTTTTTATGTTATTACAAACTGCGTTGAAGGTGTCAACCCAGTTTGTAATAAAGTTGCAGTTTGTAATAACCCACTTTGTAATAAAGGCAAAATCCACATAGTGGAGATTGTTTTTATGAACATAGTATCTATAGAATGTACTTCAATAAATATATTCAATCTGTTCATTTCCAAGGTATCTTAACTTAGAAACATTTTATGTTATTACAAACCGCGTTGAAGGTGTTAACCCAGTTTGTAATAAAGTTGCAGTTTGTAATAACCCACTTTGTAATAAAGGCAAAATCCACATAGTGGAGATTGTTTTTATGAACATAGTATCTATAGAATGTACTTCAATAAATATATTCAATCTGTTCATTTCCCAGGCATCTAAACTTAGAAACTTTTTATGTTATTACAAACCGCGTTGAAGGTGTAAACCCAGTTTGTAATAAAGTTGCAGTTTGTAATAACCCACTTTGTAATAAAGGCAAAATCCACATAGTGGAGATTGTTTTTATGAACATAGAATCTATATAATGTACTTCAATAAATATGTTAAATCTGTTCATTTCAAAGGCATCTTAACTTAGACACTTTTTATGTTATTACAAACTGCGTTGAAGGTGTCAACCCAGTTTGTAATAAAGTTGCAGTTTGTAATAACCCACTCTGTAATAAAGGCAAAATCCACATAGTGGAGATTGTTTTTATGAACATAGTATCTATAGAATGTACTTCAATAAATATATTCAATCTGTTCATTTCCAAGGTATCTTAACTTAGAAACATTTTATGTTATTACAAACCGCGTTGAAGGTGTTAACCCAGTTTGTAATAAAGTTGCAGTTTGTAATAACCCACTTTGTAATAAAGGCAAAATCCACATAGTGGAGATTGTTTTTATGAACATAGTATCTATAGAATGTACTTCAATAAATATGTTAAATCTGTTCATTTCAAAGGCATCTTAACTTAGACACTTTTTATGTTATTACAAACTGCGTTGAAGGTGTCAACCCAGTTTGTAATAAAGTTGCAGTTTGTAATAACCCACTTTGTAATAAAGGCAAAATCCACATAGTGGAGATTGTTTTTATGAACATAGTATCTATAGAATGTACTTCAATAAATATATTCAATCTGTTCATTTCCAAGGTATCTTAACTTAGAAACATTTTATGTTATTACAAACCGCGTTGAAGGTGTTAACCCAGTTTGTAATAAAGTTGCAGTTTGTAATAACCCACTTTGTAATAAAGGCAAAATCCACATAGTGGAGATTGTTTTTATGAACATAGTATCTATAGAATGTAATTATTAAATCGTTTCACTTTCAAAGCATTAAATTGGAAAACTTTTACTTTTTTATGTTATTACATCAGTGGCGTTTAACTCTTAATGCTTAAAGTATTTAAACGCCACTGATGAGTCTTAAGTAGACGAAACGCGCGTCTGGCGTAATGAATTTGTCACCTTGGTAACATTGCATACATCTGTTGGAATATTTAAGCAAAGCCAAGTAACAGCACGGCACGTCCGCGGATAGCGGACTGGGAAGCAACTATTTTGGGTTAAGTTGGAATGAAAAAGTTTAAGATCAATATGTTATGACTTGTTTACGTCATTTATTTATATTGACATTCAATGACTAAGGCCATTCGTTTGTCAGTCTTTGTCTAAATTTTTGACAAGAAACACCGTCATTTGTATCATTGCATAATCTTCTAGACTTATATATATATAGTGATTGATAAAACTGAAGTTATATTGAGTACTCAAATCTTCGACGATGTAATGAAAACCGATAAACAGAATTCTTTTAATAATATATTACAATATAAGCTTTAAGTCATTTCTAAAGAACGGCTTCTTCAGATTTTCAATAAAATATGTCTTATTAAAATGATTGTTACATTTTAGCTCACCCGAACCGAAGGTCCACATGAACTATTGCCATTACTTGGCGTCCGTCGTCTGTTAACAATTTTCTCCTCCTAAAAATAAATGAGACTTGGTATGATTGATCCTTAGAGTGTCCTGCACAAAAGTTGTGTTTTGATTTTTGATCAAGAACATGACAGCGCGTTGCTAAAATTAGATCAAAGGGTCAGACTACAGTTTTTGGCTTGTAAATCAAAAGTATAAGAGATACAGAAAATCTGATGCATCCATCCTTCTTCAGCATCAAAAGCTCTACAAGCCTCAATTGGGTTGAAGTTGTCAGATGACAATTTATAGGTGTTATGGTACTTAAATAGTAGGAAATGGTATTTTTTCATTTGTTTCGTCTATAGAATGAAAACTATTGCAGATAGAGAAAAGCTCTTGTTTCTTTAACCTTCATAATCAGTTCATTAAGCTCTACAAAAGTATTCTTTAGTTTTAAGTTGTCAAATGAGCCCTTGTAAGAAAATGAACCCCAAAACGCAGATTTTTTTTATACCGCTAACAAATTGGGGGTATTTTATGACAAGGGGTGTCAGAGTAGGAAATAATAGCCCGCCCGACCGCCCGAGACGGCCTATTTTACGCCCGGGCGGTCAAAAATTAAATATCGACAGCCCGGTGGTCGGACTCTTTTTATAGACGAGTGGAATTACCCTTTTCTATTTTTAAAACGTGTTCCCGGTATTACCTTATTCATAACGGTACGTAAGAAGTTAGTCGGTTACATTAACATTACAACAAACACGTGTTTCGATACAATTTCCGTAGGGAATATGGTAAGATGTTTTATTGTCAAATTAACCCCCATTGGCTAGTTGATATCAAATCATCCAATGGTGATCTCGTTTCTTAAAAAAAATAAATGGACTAAAATTGTTGTTGTCAATGTAACGATGCTACGGCAATATCTTGGTCTTCCATCGCTTCAAAAACGACCTGCCCTTGATTCCAGGGAGAAAAATAAGTTGTATGATCAATCTAAGAGGAAGCGGTCAATTGTTCCGAGCTGGAAAACTGAGTTCGAGTGGTTGATTTGCGATGACTCGCACGGTAAAATATATTGTCAACTTTGCCGTTCAGCGTATGGGCCCTTGGCAGTCAGAAAGGTACCAGAAAGATTTAGACGGTATGCTAAAGGTCCGTTTGTAGTTGGTTGTGAAAATTTAAGGCATGATGCCCTTACTACCCATACAAAGTCAGAAGGCCACAACTACGCAGTTGAATTTCTTAAAAATCGCGGACAACCTACCGGAGTTTACCAAGCCCCCTCCCCCTGAGCTAGTTATATAGAAGAAAATTATTTGAACAACAATAATTAAATGTTAATAGATCAAAATTGATTCCTTTTAAAAATAGTTTTATGAGTATTCTTAAGAAAAATTTAAATGGTATACATTTCAAGAAAATTCTTATTATTTTTCCTGGAAAAAGTATAAGCCCGATGGTTTTTTTTTCCAAAAAAATTGCCAAGCCCAAGGTTTCCATTTTTTAAGCCCCGGGCATCAGGCTTGAGGAATTTTCAACCCCTGGATCCCTTAAAATATAAAAGCTAATTTTAGTTAAAACAAATTGGCAATAGTTCTGCAAAAATGAATGTTCACTTGTTGCACTCTGCACTATGGCACCTGCTGTATTTGATAGTCTGACATCTTTAAACTCAAAATCATCAAATGAACATGCAGCTCATTTAACAAATCTTTGTCTCCATTTAAACATTTAGAACACAAAAAATCAATTAGGAATCTATAAAGGAAAATGGGTGGAATTACGTTGATTTTCAGGGCTGGCCAATTTTGGTCAGGACAGGTAATTTTTTATGCAGCCAGCCCTGTGGTCTGGCAGATATTTTAGCGAGTTTCCTACCCTGGGGGTGTTCGTCTTTCCTACTATTAAACCCCATGTACCAATCTCTTATCTACAACTCCTTCCTAACCTTTCAACAGAATTTTATTGAACATGATAATAATTGAAAAAAAATATTGATTATTGGAAAATCAAGGTTAGTTTTATTCTTCCTTCGTTATCAGCCACTAGTGGAGAAATTCAAAATTATGTTAGACGAAATGGTTAGTGATTGTTTTTATTAGTGTGTGGCTGATTGTTGTACTGAGATGATCACCTCAATATCCCTATTATGTGTCACAACCGTGTTGTGTTCTGTGTTACTATCGAACAATAAGATCGCAATGAAAGAGGGGGTTTCGGCGCCATTAAACCTGTTTCACTCACCATTTCTTTTGAAATGCCTGTACCAAGCCAGGACCATTGCGACCTTCAATTTCTCCGGTATGTCTGCCTTGTTTTGACTTTTCTCTCGGAAATGTGAAATTGACATCCAAGTTCGGTAGTTTTGTTATGACCTTTATTTAATGTAAAATGTTTATAGTTCAAATTTTGATTCCAAAATATGTTTGTTACATGCAATAAACTAAACTTCAACACTACATTCCTTGTATTTGACTTAAAATGATAATTGAGTCATATTCAATTATGCATATACTCCTTTGACTTATCAGGTCCCGTGTATATATATTTATTTAATTGAAAATGTTCGACATGTTTCCAATTAAATTGAAACAATATTTCATTTTGAATTTTACTGTCATTGAACTTGTTATTTGATGATAGTATTTATAGATAAGTCTATGAAGTAAAGATATTCAAGAAATTTATAAAAGCCAGTAAAACGGGATGCCCAAAACGTGACAGTAAACGTTCAGCTTATTAAGCTCTACACACGTCTTCATTATGTCAGACGACATCTAAAGGAGTTGTTGACCTTTAAACGTAAAACTGGTGTGTTTTTCCAAGTTTTGCCTTGTATAATTAAAACAAATGCAGATTAATTTCTTAATTTCTTAATCCTTAAGATCGTTAAGTTCTACAAAGTCCTATTTGACTGGAGTTGATAGGTGTAACCGTGTACGGGTGATAGTTTACAGAAGAGATCCATATGGCTCAAGGACCAGGTGAGCAATTCAGGCTTATGGGAGTCTCTTGTTTAAAAGTGTATATTCTATTTTAAAGCCAGGAATCTTTGTCAAAGCTTTGGCTTGTACCTGTCGCTTGTGTGATAGTTGTTATATGTCCAGAAGGCAGACTTTAATTTATAGTTTTAGCATTTTTTATTATATGGATTCTGCCAAAAAATGAGCGGGGACCGCTGGTCATATTAAAGGTTGCTGGTTGTTTTCCATTGCGAATTTTTTTTCAAATTAGCGTTAGATTGTGTCTCATGCACGAAGCCCACATCTTATTGTCATCTATCTCTTGTTCTAAGTATTTACCTTAATTGCAACATTTATGTTTTCCCTATACACACTAGTTTTGACATCAGACGTCTTTACCTTTATGCATTTATGTGATGGTTTTTTTCTGTTACCTCTGGATATATCCATTTTGGCTTAAATGGGGCTCTGAGTTACCTTTCGTGTGAATATATCATACTCAAATGTACATGCTGTACTTCTGACCTCTGAGTCCTCAGTACCTTCTGTACTTTGATTTGATTTAACGAACTTGGACATGCTGGTCTGGTCTAGTCCTTCTTTTTACGAATAACATGACTGTACACATTAACGTTGGTATTTTTTATCTTTTAAATAAATTGTACGTCTCGATGTACTACAATTTTCTGCACGAGCTGCTTTTGAACCAGTTACACACTAAAATCATTCATAGAATTTATAAAACATGTTTGGGCTAGAACTTATGAACAAACTACATATAATGGTGTTGAACATGTCATGGTGAATTTTGTTGATATAAGCAAAACTAAAATTACTTTTTTTTAAATTCTGTCTTTAATTTTCTATGTATATTTTTTATCGCTTAATGGTTTAGGCCTATATCAAGCATACACATTCATCTTTTTTATTTGTCTTTGTTAACAATTTAATAATAACCTAAGTACATGTAACTAAATTTATTTCGAATTTTTAAAGTTAAATTGAAAAATAATAATTTCCGAGAAAGTGTAAGAATATTGCAAAAATCACGTATTAATTAATTGGTCTTTATCTCACATTATTTCATATAGTCGACGAAGTGAACAAACCATATTTTACTTGCTACACATAACTCTTTCACGTAGCATACCATACTAAACGAAATGAAGCAATCTCTCAATACTAACTACTACTACCAGTATCTTTTTGCAGATTCTTTCAGATTTCCGGGGTTTCTGTCAATTTTATGATAAAATATGATAAAATATCGCTTGTAAGCATATTATTTGACCATAACGTGATCATTTAACAGTTATGTTTTGGAAACAAATTTACCACGCGTTTCTGATAAAGTTCAAGATCATTTCTAGAGCGTTCAATTAAAACGTCTTGGTTTCTAGTGTACTGTTTTCTCTTGCGACTATAGTTATATTGGTTAATATGCCTATAGAAGTAAGACCTTTGCAGCATACTGCTTACAATACTGTTGTTAACTTATTAAAAGGGACCTTTGACAAACCCGTCAAAGAACGATCATCATATGAGAAAAGTGCAGTGATCTTGTACTGGCGTAGAAAGAAAAATCTTAGTATTAAAAATATAAATGGCAAAGAAGTCATTTTGTTTAAAAACAAAATCGTTCTGAAGAAGTCAGAATTTAAAAATCAGGTTCTGAAGCAGTTTAATAAGTCAAAAGGTGGTGGAGCTAGGGCAATAGCTTATAACTTGAAGAAACGGTTTTCTGGGTGTAGTGAGAGAGAAGTTAGAAAAGTTCTTAAGAATGACCAAAAACATGGACAACTTCATGCCAAATTTGGGAACAAGGCGCCTATTAAGCCAATTATTGGTAAGCGGGTTTTCGAAAGGGTTCAAATTGACCTGATTAATATGAGAGATCATGCAGTAGAACATGAAGGTCAAAAATACAATTACATACATTCGGCTGTTGATGTTTTTTCCAGATTTGTGTTTTTAAAACCTTTGCCGAAAAAATCTTCAAAGTGTGTTTCGGATGCATTAAAACAAATATTTGAAGCACACGGCTATCCCTCTATCGTACAGGTTGACAACGGCAGTGAATTTCTTGGAGAAACTAAACTCCTGTTAGATGGTGAAAATGTAAAAATTATTAAAGGTAGACCCTACCATCCCCAATCCCAAGGCAAAATTGAAAGAATTAATCGTATGGTCCGACAAAAGCTAAGGTATGATTTGTTAGAAAAACGTAAGGGATACAGCTGGGTTGAGTCTCTAACTTCAGTAGAAAACTGTTTGAACCATCAACATCAACCAAAAGAGGCTCTGGGTTATCAAACCCCTTTCAACGTGTATTTTGGTAGAGATAAAGCAAACAAATCGGCAGATGAAATAAGACAGAAGGCTTGTGATGCCAGCCATAGATGTGCAAAACGTGAAACCACGAAAGATTTAAGACTGCACGGTTGTACAATATATAGCCCTAACGACAATGTTCTCATAAAATACCCAACTGCAAAAAGCAGAGTGCCCAAGCGCCATTGCGTTTTGAAGGGGAAAGTCGTAAAACGCAACAAGACTTTTTCTAAATATCTTGTGTCTTTTCAAACACGAGATAAACAGAAGACGAAAACCTGGATAAATGTGGAGTATATAACCAGCCGTACTCCTGAAGAAGAAGCAAGGAGACGACAGGAATCCACCGGTATTTTTCAAAGATTGCAACAAAAACGTTTGCATCGTGAAAAATACTTCATTCCTTTGGATTCCACGTCCCAGGTTAACAGTTCATGCAACACCTCCAACTTTCAGGAGCAAACTGATATTGATTTGGAAAGATGTACAGATGACAATGCCAATGACGAACCTCAAGATGAGTTTTTCAACAACCATGATGGAAAGGTAGTTATTGTAATGAATCCCACTAAGTATGGTAACTGTCAATTTGATGCTGTTGCTGACCAGATTACAAAGATAGGTCTCCATAGAACAGGAAACCAGTTGCGTCAAATTGCAGTTAACCATTTAATCGGGAATAGGGAGCATTTCATCGATTTTGTACACGATAGCAGAGGTTTTGATTTTTATACACTAAAAATGGCTAGACCATCTACATATGGAGATCATCTAACTTTGATGTCATTGTCAGATGTTTTCAACTGTCAGTTTTTTGTGTTTTCCGTTCAAGGCCTTGTGCATCACAGGATTATTTCTTCAGATGGCGTTTATGATCCCAACATTCCACTTCTTACATTGGGTTATTATCCGGAGAATTTTGGGGAACATTACCTTAGTATTGAAATTGAACCCAATTTCTTAAAACAGCTCCTTGATTTCAATGAAAATACTGTTAATAATGACATACAAGATTGGCCTGATGTTGATGCCAATACATTTAGTAATGTCAATGACCCTTTGGATATTAATGACGACTTGTATGAAGCCGATACTGTTCTGATTCAAACTGGTCAGTATGATGATGATACACATTCAAGTGTTTCACCTTGTCACAGCTTTGGAAATAAAAGTCCCTCGACAAGCAATAGACTCAGTTCAATAGAAAATCCTTTGGCAGATCAAATCAGTAATGACTGTGAACCATGTAGGCGTAGTACTGACGGCGATGATGGCGATTTTCTAATGGAGTCATCAGATAATGAAGTCACGTTTGTCTACCGGCATTTGTCTCCAATTCTTCCACCCGTTATTCAGGAAAATGTCCTCGTAGATATACTTCCAACTCTTGTTCTTGAGAAAATAATAAAAATGTGTGTTGAACAACACCCCCAGATGTAATTTACCCTTCAACATGTTTCAATGTATTTTCTGAGTGTTATAAAATCAGTAGGGTATCCACGCATTTATGTTTCTCCAAACCACATGCCTTTCGTGCCACCAACTGTAAGCGTTCGTCGATTAATTCGTTTGTTTGGGAGGAATAGTGGTGTATTGATCAATGTCAAAGACATAGTACAAAACTTTGGTTCACGATGGGTAAATTCTTGGTTGTCACTCGAGCCTATCGAAAATGGCTGGTTTGAAGTTGTTGACGTAAATTGGCGTTAATTTCTTAAGACTAAGACATCAATTGAATATTTAATCGTTTTTAAAATACCCTTTGTCTTACAGATTTAGGTATTTACATTAGACATTTTGTAACACTGTTGTACTTGTTTGCTTTATTTATCTCGTGTGTGAGGTTGTTTGCTTATATTTGCATATTAATTTACCTCGTCGTTGAATGGAACGCTTGCATTTAATGGAGAAATCAATCAAAACCCCAATCCTTACTTAAAAACTTGCAACTGTGAGTGTTTGGAAAATGTGTTTTTCCAATTATGAACAAGAATTGTTTTATATAGGATAACTCTTGCTTGTCATAAGTTACCGAAACATATAGTAGGCTAATATAGCTTATTTTAGGCTTTGGTGTAATAATCATAACCTATTTGTATACATAATCAATTCTTCCGTAAATGGCCGATTTCTGGTACAGATGACCCAGTACAGATGAGCTCACGCGCACACATCTGTACTTGCTGCGTCATCCAATCAAAACGCCATAAACAGGAACGTTGTTATGGAAGCATAACAACGTTCTTCTATGACGTTCTTGTTTCTGGCGTTCTGATTGGACGTCCGAGACAATGGAGTCTAAGACAATGGAGAGTCTATATGTTATAACGATGAGAAAGTTGTTGGTTTACGGAAGAAATAGATACTTTCATACGTTTTTGGGAAAGTCCGTGTGAACTTTCACTCGTGATAGAAATTTTTATGTCTTTTGGCTCGTTCCGCTGCGCTCCACTCGCGCAAAGACATAAAATTTCTATCACTCGTGAAAGATCCACCGATCTTTCCCAAAAACGTATGAAAGAACCTATTATACTTTGATTCAATTTCTCAATTGGGTCCCCTGTCACAATTTTTCAGTTCGACAATTTATGTTTATTGGATATGTACTCTTGCGCTCTAATAACTATTCCTATTGAAGTCATTAAATCAACAAGTAAATAAGGATACACTTACGTATTCCATGGAAACGATGAGAAAAAAGTAGCAAAGATTTTGTTGTCAACACAATCCACAGGCATGTTGACAGGAATTAAACATTATTTGGGTTACAAGATAAAACTGCTATTAACAGCTGCTAACTAGGAAGATATGAAGAGAATGTGTTTAATAAACTTATTAATCAATTACATGTATAGTCAAATACATTATCTTATCAATATCTTTTGCAAGATGATGAAGATATAAGAATAAAATTTGTATAAAACTTCTACTACAAACTAACGGAGGTGTTTGTTGAACATACAAAAAAAACAATAAAAAAAACTGAACTAAAAACGCCAAAAAAAAAAACCAAAAACAAAAAACACTGGGTATTGATTTTACATAATTGGCTCCACCCACAGAGCTGCCCAGCGCGTCCCCGGGTGGCGGATAGGGGTTCTCCTTTAGTAAAGGAGTGTTAGATTCATAATTATAGTTTCTAACCGCGGACCATTGTGGGAACGTATTGTACACATTGTACAGATGGGAGTTTATTTTTTGTACCATTAGCCCCGTCTTACGAAGTTTATATTTCACAGTTGGTAAGATAAGGTCGGATTCGCAGTGGTATTTCTGATTTTAATGAGAAGCCGGTTTATTACAGAAAAAATACTAAAACGAGTATTCCGTTACCACAAATTAGTAAAATCATTTACTAAGTTTTATCATAAATATCGATATGACATGAACATTTTAGTAAACTCTTTTAATTTAGCCTTTTTGGTAGAAAATTGACTTTGAAGTGTTGTGTTGGATTTAAAATCGATATACTTGATTTTTACATCAGTCGATAGATGTTTCTAAATTAGCTGTCAGTAACTACGAGTGTTGTTAAGAGTCTTCCTCTACATCCCGTTTTTTCTTGTTGTCTTATGTCTCGGGTCCTCTCTTGTATAAAGGAACTTTTATCGATTTGATTTACTTGTATGTTATTTTTTTGCTTTATTATTGATTATAAATAGGGGAAGATGGAGCCTGTCATAAGCCAGAAATCTTTATCAGAATCTTTATCTTTATCTGAAGTTTGTACTCGTCGACTTAAATGTTATTTGTTATTTCTAAAGAAAGGGGGCTTTTGACATTTTAGGATTGATTTTGATTTTGCCTTTATTACAAAGTGGGTTATTACAAACTGCAACTTTATTACAAACTGGGTTAACACCTTCAACGCGGTTTGTAATAACATAAAAAGTTTCTAAGTTAAGATGCCTGGGAAATGAACAGATTGAATATATTTATTGAAGTACATTCTATAGATACTATGTTCATAAAAACAATCTCCACTATGTGGATTTTGCCTTTATTACAGAGTGGGTTATTACAAACTGCAACTTTATTACAAACTGGGTTGACACCTTCAACGCAGTTTGTAATAACATAAAAAGTGTCTAAGTTAAGATGCCTTTGAAATGAACAGATTTAACATATTTATTGAAGTACATTGTATAGATACTATGTTCATAAAAACAATCTCCACTATGTGGATTTTGCCTTTATTACAAAGTGGGTTATTACAAACTGCAACTTTATTACAAACTGGGTTAACACCTTCAACGCGGTTTGTAATAACATAAAAAGATTCTAAGTTAAGATGCCTGGGAAATGAACAGATTTAATATATTTATTGAAGTACATTCTTTAGATACTATGTTCATTAAAACAATCTCCACTATGTGGATTTTGCCTTTATTACAAAGTGGGTTATTACAAACTGCAACTTTATTACAAACTGGGTTAACACCTTCAACGCGGTTTGTAATAACATAAAAAGTTTCTAAGTTAAGATGCCTGGGAAATGAACAGATTGAATATATTTATTGAAGTACATTTTATAGATACTATGTTCATAAAATCAATCTCCACTTTGTGGATTTTGCCTTTATTACAAAGTGGGTTATTACAAACTGCAATTTTATTACAAACTCGGTTGATAGCTTAAAAGCACTTTGTAATAAAACAAAAATTTCATTAAAACGTTAAATTGAATAGTAAAAAGATCGAATAGTTTTCTTTTTGTGTTTTATGCATTGATTTGGTGCCGAGAACAAAGAAAATAAAATAAAAAAACGTATTTGAAATTTTTATTACAAAGTGCAACTTTATTACAAACCGGGTTGTTACACTTTTCCAGTGGCAGTTAAAATTTTGTTCCGTGTCCCCTCCCACTCCTTTTTCAATTGATGTATTGTTTGTTAATTTGCTACCGTCCTGAATATAGCTGAAATACTGCTCGCTGGACGTAAAGCAAACATCCAATCAATAAAGCTTACTATGTTGTATTTTAAATTTTGTTCCCAGGTACAATGGTCATGCAAGCAAGTCGCTATGAAATACTGAGAGATGAAAATGTAAGCATCACCTCGTACCATTTACCTGTTATCTGTTCTATTAAGTTACCTTATAACACCTGTGATCCACAGCAATTTCTTAAACTACCCGCTAGGCACAAGATTAAACCTGAAATAATTACAAGCTTCAAAGATAAACTTGAAAAAAACCTTTACAGATTCTATTTTCGAAAAGGACTGTAATTTGGACATTGACAATCTTTACTCATTAGTCCAATCAATGCTTGACACTGCAAATAAAATGATCCAAAATCTACATTTCATAGCCATACGCAACTATACTGTAACTCGGATGTGAAAGCTGCAGATACACTTAAAAGAGACAAAATACGAAAGACGTAAAATTTGGGTTTCTGAAGGTTGACCTCGTGTTATGTCTCAAAAGTCATATTGCGATTACAAACGTGCTGAAAGTAATTTTACAAACATTTAAATCGTGGTGTCAGACAATTTAAAGCAATAAATAGAATCAATTCATCATATAGGAAATGTCCTAATGCATACTTTGCCAATATTCGAACTGAAAATGTCAATTCACTTGCAATATAAAAACTCCATAAATCGGTCGTTATACCTGCTTGCCTGTATGGGGTTGAATTCTGGTATGAATTATGGAATTATTGCATCATGACATTACACAACTTAATCGCCTTCAACATTTTATTGCAAAAAAAATGCACAGGCTTCGCACTAGAGTCAGATCTGATATGTGAGGACATTTGTTATGTCTGAACACTTTAATATGGTGGAAAAACGTAGAGCCTGTTACACTATTTATTTCACCAAGAGATAACACTGCCACACATTGTAAATGTATATGTCTCCGTTGACCACATAAATTTATTAGCAGATAGTTTAACAATAATGAGGACAACAGGTGGTATAGGGGAAATTTTAGTCGTATTTTCTTGGCATGTTGCAGAATGGAACCTGACAGTCTTATAAAGATAATTTCTAACGTCAACTCTAGAAACGGTTTCATTCAGGCCGTTTTACATAATACTAGTATACAAAAATACCGTTTGTGTCAACATTTGGAGATTTACGTTAGTTCGGGTGACTGGACCATACTGGGAGGGTTTCCAGTTCTCGCCTACAGATCAGCCCAGTGCGTCCCCGGGTGGCGAATTGGGGAACCCGCTCGTTTGGGGGGGGGGTTGTCAGGTCATAATACGGACAGCCTGGCCGCGGACCGTAGTGGGTAACCTGTTTGGAGATTGCCACGCTCCTTGCACGATAAAGACCTCTTGTAGATTTCGAAAAAAGAGTAGGATCATTGTAACCGCTACAAAAGGCTAAATTTTCCACCCCTACCCAAAATTTCATACATTTCCAGTGGCAGTCTAAATTGTGTTCTCATTCCCCTTATTCCGTTGAAAAATTGTTTGTTAGCTTGTTCTTGTGATGAATATAGCTGAAATACTGTTTGCTGAACGTAAAGCAAACACCCAAATAATCAATCAGTTCGGGTGATATCCGAGCAAGTCTAAATGGAAGAATAAAAGTGACATCCGCCATTAACGCTTCGCAAAAAGGATTATGGCATACTCGTGCCATGTATTTTGTTCCATCAATATTTTTGTAACATAGTGTTTACTGAAGAAAACTTCATAAGTTTGTTTATATGTTTAATCTTAACTTCTGACCGTGACTTCTCGAGATTCTATCAAATACATACTAGTGTAGCTGTCACTTATGTATGGAAATGGCCATCGTCTGCATCTGAACTTCGGACTTCTTTCTTAATCGATAAGTTAATCGTCACAAATCCTATTTCTAACAGTAATGACTGCAAACTATGTCATCAAAGGTTTTCTGACGTAATGATGCATTTGTCCTGTGAGTGTAGGAGTGTCGGCTTACAGCCTGTCAAAAATATACCTTCTTCGAACGTATTATTGAGAACTATCGTCTAAATTTGTATGTTGAATTAAACTGTTACAACTCTACGTCTTAATTGTATCCTTCTCGGAAAAGCACCCTTCTCTGATCTTGAAGACTTTGATTTGTCCAAATTTCACGCCCCGTGTTGCACACGTCATTCAAGGTGCTGCCGAAAACCACCGTATGCTAAAAAGCATCATAGATACTTGATTAAGATGGTGCTTAAAGCATAGGGATATGTGTACTATAGATTAATATGTATATATCTGATGTAAATAGTAGTTATGCGTTACTCTGTTTTTATAACTTGTTTACCTGTAAGCTCTGTTTAGAGGCAATAAAGAAATGATTGATTGATTGTTGATGTAATTTTGGTATGACTTTAGAAGCATATATGGGACGAAAGCCTTTAATTATGCATTTAACATAGATAGGTCACATGGCACTTTCACGAGGCATAAATATTCGTACAAAAAAAACAAATACTATGTAGGGAATAATAATTGAGAAATCGAATACGGATATTGTCTAGACATAAAGCTGTTTACAAGTATAGGGGATTATTTGATCGTTACTTGCGATATATTTGCTATTTTGGAGCAATTACAAGTCTTCAAAAATATCATAGAGCAGTATTCCGCTTAAATAACGGGTTAATAACCAAACAATTTAGCCGCTGATTTTGATACTGTAGTCCGCACTATATGATTCTATATATACCTGAACAAAGTAATTTAAACATATATTAATACAATAATTTAATTCTTTTGGAGACGTAATTAAAACATATTCAAAACTCTGGCAATAGTTTTAAAAAGCTCTACTTTATTAACGAATTACATTATATAGACTTTCTTATTGTGCGCATTTCCAGAAGAAATGAACAATAATCACGTGACCTGGTTTTTAATGGAATTCAAAAAGCCACATACATTCACTATCGTTATGTATTTTCCAATTAGGGACCAAGGTTACACAATTGACACTGTGGATTCTTATTTTATTTTTTTTACAACTGCCGTTGGCAACAAAATTTTAAGTTCTTAAAGGAAATTAATGTATAAAATAAAATATAAAACTATAATGCAATTTCATATTTTATTTTAATCTCGTTATAATTTTGTATGTGTATATACTATTGTGCGAGATTACTGTTTTAGTATATTTCAACGGTGTTGTTAGTTTGATATTTCCCGTGATATGATATGGAAATTAATTTTATAATATCATATTTAGGCGTGACGCTTCGGACAATTTAAATTTTTAAATTCAAAGAAAAAATCAAAGCCTGTGAAACAAGATAGATTACGTTATCGACATTTGGGAGATTTCATTGTACTTCTTTTTACAGAATCTTGCTCTTGGATTGTGTAATTAGTGCCATCGGGGGAGTGGGGATAGGCCTCTCATTTTTAACACTAAAACGTATTGGTCTGGAAATTTAAATTGATATATAGTTTGTACTTAATCAAAAGGACCGGAAATTACTTATGATACTAATGAATAATTAAGCTATTAATTACAGTGGTTATATCCCAGGCTGTTTTAGAATAAATATTTAATTTTTTTTTTAATTTTATGGCTAAGACATTTTTGATACAAGCCAAACAATATAATTGCTTTGTTAAGATTTTATTACAAAAACTTTCTTGATATTGTTACCGATATTATTTCACCCAATAGCTGTGAGATGCGCACGGCTCATTCGGCTTAACCCACAAAGCTGGGCGGGGAAGCTTTCTCTAAGTAGTGGGTTATCATATAAGTAATATCCTGATCATGGTGGGTGAAGAGTACCACGCTTCCTCCCATTTCCCTGTTGATTTATAATTTGATAACTTATTCTCTGCCTAAATGTAGCTGGAATACCGCTCGCTCGACGTTAGTCTCGCATTCAGTCAATCAATAGACTTTCAATGTTATAAATGCCAAAGTCATTATGACCTTTGGTACAGGCCTTCGTAATGTAGATTAAATCCCATTTGTTAAATCTGATATTATGTCTATTGATAGCAAAATTAGTTGTAATGACGGCAAATATATAAGAATAAAATGCGATTACAGCAATGGTAAGTCATTAGTGGTCGTTCTGGGATTTTAAGCATGGCGATTATATTTTAATAATAGATGGTGTGGGTGAAATGAAATAAGTTTTATAAGATGACGTTATCAATGTTAATGGTCCATGTAAGGTAGAATCTACTTTCCTTACTTATATACAATGTATATATATCGTCACACGATATTATATATGTCTATCTTTACTATTCACATCGATTAATGAAGCTATATTTTTTTATAGTTGATTGAGATGAAATTACTGTGCTGGTGGGTAAATAACAGTACCCCAGCAAGTTCATGGAACAATTGGTTGCAAATAAATATTTTCAATGTTACCAAAATACGCAAGACGCGCGTGGTTAATCAAGACTCATCATTGGCACAAAATCAAAATATCTTTGACCAAATATTATGATGTTGAAGAATTTGTATCACCAAATTTATTGATTGATTGATTAATGGTGTTTAACGCCAGAGCAGCATTAATTCAGCTATATTCAGGCGATTAACATGAAATGGATGATAAAATGAACATGAAATGATGATGAATGAAAATTGGATGGGACAAAAGGAAAAATAGGGGTAACGGATTTTAGATTGCCACTGGCAAATGGGAGGATGGATAGGGTCGGGCAATTCAGCCTCCTGTAGCGAGATCGAAATCCTTACTCAGCGAATACTACAGCAGCGTTCTTTAACGTGCGAGGAACGTGGCATTTTTCCCAACACGGTGCACTAATATGGTCTGCGGTCAGGTTTTCCGTATTATGGCCTGACAACCCCAGCTGGCCAGGGGTACCCCATTCAACCACCTGGGCACACATCCCAGTCGGTCTTTAGGCAAACCGACCTGACACGCCGGTCAGGGTACTGGGCGCTATTTAGTCGCCTTTTACGACAAGCTAGCGCGACTGCGGTCTATTCTTTTGGCCACCCGGATCCCGCTGGATACAATTACTTTATGTCTAATCAGCTGATGGCCATCTACACCCTGGGAAAAGAGAAACCATTTCATGAAAATTAATTCAAACGATTACAATAGACTTGAAGAGATCGACATTATTTACTGTCGACACCAGCAGAGGCATCGATTATTTATTAGAAATTATTGCCGAAAAAATTCAATAAACAAAGAATTGGATTACGAAACCTATTTGCTAGCTACATATATTATTTTCTAAGAATAATGGGAACTTATCTTTTATCTTGTTGTAGTGGAATATATAAATTCCGGAAATTTTCATAGTTATCCGTTATGATTCTTTAATAGTCTTTACAGTATATCCTGCGAACACGCTAGTCCTTAAAAACCACTTGTTTCGCCTTTTTAGCCCACAGTCTTTTTACCACATCACACATTGCCAATTGTTCAACTATCATCACACACATGACATCCAACAACATGTACATGTATAAGATGGTTTACTATGCAATAAAGGATATGAACTCTAACTTTAACAGGTAAAGCCAAAGATTACCAGGAAAATCTTTGAGACAATCATATCAAGAAAGTCAAATCAGCTGGTTCTATAACTGACTGTATCGCTAACCTTGACACGTTACCAAAAGCATTGAAAGCTTTGGAACATTAGGAAACATATTTAAATACCGCATTTGAGAGATATGATAAAATTGCTAATGACTATATGGACTTTCTATCAAGATCAAATTTTGAAAACTCACAGGAGGAACTAGAAAATTACTGGCCGATTTTTAAAGACCTGAAAGCCAAAGTGTGTTATCTTATAGACAGGATTGAAATAGCAAAGGAAGCCGCATCAAACAGATCAGTTAGATCAAAAACCAGTAGTAAGTCTGGTAGTTCACGTTACACCCAAAAGTCGACAACTAGGCAACTCGCTTTAAAGAAAAGAGCGAAAGCAGAGTCAGGAAAAGTAAAATTACAATTTCTTGAAAAAGAAACTAAACTCAAGAAGGAACAGTACGAAAAGAAACTGGAAATTAAGTTGTTGGAACAACAAAAGTCTGCTGCAGCAGCAGACGCTGAAGCAAGTTTTATTGAAAAGCGTAGTCAAATTGAAAAGGATGAATTACTGGTGCATGATGAACCACCAAAAGAGACATGCACACCGTTTGATAAAACACTTAATTTCTTAAAAGATCTATCAGAACCGAAACTAGACATTAAACTCTCAGCAACAGCGCCTGCATTTGTTCCTACATCAACACCATATGCAAAACTTCCAGTAAAAAATATTGGAAACCTGCCTGACACCAAGGATAATTTCAAAACCACCCATGATGTTTATCAAACAATGGCCATATATGATCACAATGACAATATTATAGGAGCTTCTTCTTTCTTCTTGAAGAAAAATTTGTTATTGGAAAGTTTCCAAAGACAACAGTTCGATGATAAACCAGACCACTATATTGTATGGAAAACACAATTTCGAGTTAGGCCTCGGACATGAAGTGTTCTCCATTAGAGTAAATAACTCTGTTGACAAGTTGTATAAGTAGAGATACAGACGCTTATCGTTTTGTGATGAGTGTACGTTCTGCTTGTGCTCGAGACACGGAACACTGTTTAAGTCTAATATGGACGAAAGGTTTAGGTCACCGGAACTCAGTGAATCAGCGTTGAAATGCAGAATTTTAATCTACCAGATTCATTGGATAACAAGAAATTGTATGATTTATTTGACTTATTAACTGAAATACAAGCTGTAAAAGACTTACCACAATTCGGTGCCATTTTTGCCTATCTTGATTCGTCTCTTGGCTTGAAACCAATAATCAAAAAATTACCAAGACATATTCAAGATAAATGGATATCTAGAGTTGTAGGTTACAAAACATTGAATGATATATTGTTTCCTCCATTTTCGGAATTTGTTAATTTTATTGGCGAAATCAGTACTTTTAGAAATGATCCAGGGTTGAATTTTAGCTTGACAAAAGAATCTGTGAATGCTCGTGGCAAGGCGTCTATGAACAATACAAAAAGGTATGTTGCTAACCATAAAACTGATATCATTACAAGGTATGGAAACACTAAAAAAATATGCTCAATTCATACTGGCTCGAAGCATACGATCAACCAGTGTAATGCCTTTAGAGGGAAAAGTATACAGGAATGAAAAGAATTGTTAAAATCCAGAAATGTCTGCCTTCGATGTTGTGAAACAACAGAACATTTTGCTAACAAGTGTAATGCTCAGATACAATGTAATATATGTAAAAGTGACAGACACAGCACAGCTTTACATGTTCCTCAGAAGGTACTACAAATAACGTCTAATTCAAGGCAAGGAACTATGCAAAATCATGGCGAAGAGAAGTCATCATCTGGAAGTGTAACCGTAAAGTCTAAATGCAATGAAGTGTGTGGTATATTTCGTGGCAAATCATGTACAAGAATTGTCCCAGTGCATGTGTACAAGACAGGCCACCGCAAAAGTTCTGTATCAGGATTTGCTATGCTCGATGATCAGAGCAATAAGACACTCGGTAAGGGGTCACTATTCGACATGTTAGATATACACTCTCGTCCAGTGAAATACACCATGCAATCATGCTCAGGCAAATTCATAACCCATGGTAGGATAGCTGAGGGACTAGTTGTGGAGGGATCCGATAAATACGAAATGAACTTACCTCCAGTTCTTGAATTTGACAATCTTCCTGAAAATGAAACAGAGATACCGACCTCAAATGTTGCTAAGCATTTCAATCATATGCGAGATATTGCACAATACTTACCAGACTCTGATTCAGACATGAAAATCCTATTGTTGATAGGTCGTGACTTACCTAATGCTCATCATGTTATTGACCAGAGAATGGGACCACCTCAGTCACCCTTTGCACAACGTTCACCTCTTGGATGGACAATCATTTGAGATGCCTGTTTATCTGGCCAACATGTTTCTTCTGATAATGTTTGCAAAACTTTCATCTGCAAAAGTGGTCGACCAACAACCTTGGAACCGTGTCAGCAAGTCGTCAGTATCTCGGATGAACTTATGAACACTAGTAAAACACAAATTACTCGACTTAACATATTCAAAACTAATAATGATGACAACAAGCCAGGTCTGTCAATGGATGATAGATAATTTCTAGAAATAATGGAAAAGGAGTTTTATATTGGATCAGACAGGAAATGGACAGCCCCATTGCCTTTTCGTTCACCAAAGCAACCCATTCCAGACAATTTCGATATGGCATTGAATCTTGCTCGATCGTTTGATTATTCTTTGAAGAGAAACGCTCAGAAAATGGGACATTTTATGGCTTTCATGCAGAAGATTTTAGATTACAACCATGCTGAGTTAGCACCAGATATTCCTCCAGATAAGGAACGTTGGTATTTGCCACTTTTCGGGGTATATCATCCTCGTAAATTAGACCAGATACGCGGTGTCTTTGACTCTTCAGCCAGATATCAAGGTATCTCACTCAACTCTAAACTATTACAAGGTCCAGACCTCATAAACAGCCTCTTCGGCATACATCTTGGATTCTGAAAAGAAATGATTGCCGTAGTGGCGGACATCGAACAAATGTTCCATTCATTCTAAGTACATGAAAACCATCGTGATTATCTCAGGTTCTTGTGGCACAAAGACAATCTCTTTACAAATCCCCTGGTAACCTATAGAATGAGGGCACATGTGTTTGGTAACAGCCCTTCCCCATTAATTGCAATGTATGGGCTAAGACGCATAGGAGATTTAGCTGAAAAGACTCATGGACCTGAAGTAAAAGACTTTATTATCAACCATTTCTATGTTGATGATGGGTTGACGTCATTTTCTACAAACGAGGAGGCTATTAAATTAGTAACAAAGACACAAGTTGCGATGAAATTTCATGGTCAATTGAGACTTCACAAATTCGCAAGGAAGTAATGGACTCCTTTCAATCAAAGGATATCGCCAAAGGTTTTGTAAATTTAGACTTTGAAAAAGACATCCTCACTCAACGTAGTCTTGGGTTACTGTGGGATTTAAGATCAGATACATTTAAGTTCATTATTGCAACTGATGAAAAAACTACAACTCGGAGAGGGATTTTATCCGTAGTAAATAGTATCTTTGATCAATTAGGTTTCATTTCGCCTGTAACAATTTGCGGTAAGATCATATTGAAAAAGATTGTGGCAATCTCAGTTGATTTGGACGAACCGTTATCTGAAAATGAACTTCAAGAATGGCACATGTGGAAAGGAAACTTACATTCTCTTGAAACGCTTCAAATTCCAAGAGTTATTGTTCCTAATCTCAGTGATACAATCAGCAGGGAATTACTTACCTTTTGCGATGCATCTGAACTTGCAATTTCTGCATTGTCATACTTGCAGGCTACCTACCCTGACAACTCAACCTCGATCAGATTTGTACTTAGCAAGTCAAAAGTGGCTCCTCGAAGTGGTCACACGATACCTAGATTAGAGTTATGTGCCGCTGTTCTTGCCATTGAAGTTAGTCAGGTAGCTATTGAGCATTTACAACTTGACCTACAGCAAGTTAAGTTTTTTAGTGATAGTCGGGTTGTATTAGGATATATTAACAATAATCTGAGGCGATTCTTTGTGTATGTCGCCGATCGTGTTGCACACATTAGGAAATTTAGTAATCCTTCTCAATGGCATTATGTTCGTACTGAAGAGAATCAAGCAGATATTGGAACCAGAGGGGCTAACCCAAATGATATGCAACATTGCTCTTGGCTTACTGGACCAACATCACTGAATTCAAGTCAAGACAATCATCACCTAGTTAACCCAGACAATGACTGTGAAATTTGTACAAACAAGCTTGATGTCTGCAATGATGCCATAGACTTATTTGAAGGTTTTCATAATAGTATGTATGATAAATTTTCTGACTGGGATCGACTCATAAAAACTTTAGTAACAATACGCAAATTTGTTCGCATTCATCAGAATAGACCTAAATATAATGATGTTGATCTGATTCGTAGCACTGAAGCTGTAGTGATTAAAGATATTCAAAGAAAGTTTTACCATAATGCGATTGAAAATTTAAAATTGTCAAAGCCTGTTAACAGAAAGAGCCCAATTTATCAATTGGATCCATTCTTAAATGGAGCTGGAATTCTGTGTGTTGGAGATCGACTAAGGAAAGCTCATTTAGATGACGCATTCAAACATCCAATTATTCTACCAGCGAAGCACCACGTGACTACATTGATTGTTCAGAAATATCATTTAGAGGTGAAGCATCAGGGACGCCACATCACGGAAGGCCGAATTAGATCAGCAGGATATTGGATATTAGGTAGCAAAAGACTTGTTTCGTCAATACTTTTTAAATGTGTGACATGCAGAAAATTACGATCAGAACTTTGTAGTCAAAAAATGTTGATCTACCCGAAGATAGACTCAGTTATGTAGAAGCTCCATTCACATATGTTGGTGTTGATATGTTTGGCCCATTTGAGGTCGTTACTCGACGCACACGATGTGGCTCAGCCAACAGCAAAAGATGGGGTGCTCTTTTTACGTGCCTTTCAACACGTGCCATGCATATAGAAGTGGTTGAGGAGATGACTGCATCTTCCTTTATCAATGCACTAAGAAGATTTACTGTAGGTAAAGTAGGTGATGTCGTATAAATCTATAAAGAACTATATCGTGCGGCTTGGCCAATGGGACTCGTAGTGAAATCTCTACCCAGCGATGATGGACTTGTTTGTAAAGTTCTAATTCGTGTCATTGTAAATGGAGAGGCTAAAACTTACACCCGTCCTATTCAAGAACTTGGAGTATTGTTACCAGAGTAACAAATTAAATGTGTATAAATACACTTTTCCTATCGGATACAATGTATACTACTAGTAGTAAGTGTATTTGTTTATTTTTTTGTTGTTGAGAAATATGGCTTGAGGTTCAAATATATATGTGACAACAAGTTTTAAGTCATTCAACTTTAAACTTCCATTATATTGGGATTTACATTGGTCTTAGTATTTTTCAATATCAGGCGAGGAGTGTAGTGGAATATAAATTCCGGAAATTTTCATAGTTTTTCCGTTATGATTCTTTAATAGTCTTCTGTACAGTATATCCTGCGAACACGCTAGTCCTTAAAAACCACTTGTTTCGCCGCCTTTTTAGCCCACAGTCTTTTTTGACCACATCACACATTGCCAATTGTTCAACTATCATCACACACATGACATCCAACAACATGTACATGTATACGATGGTTAACTATGCAATAAAGGATATGAACTCTACAATGTGTTGGTTAACTGTTTGCAATAAGTAATTATCCTTGAGGCAGAACACTTGTATAAATCAACTCGTAAATTGGGAATATAAAACCTTTGACTAATTTTAACAAAAATAATATCACAGTAAGCAAATAATAGCGTCCCCGTTCGAGTCGTTAATCTTAAGATATCTAAATGTAGAAATGAGACTTGCAGTTAGTAGACTAGCTGATGAGGATGAAACTAAAACGTAACAATCTAGATTGCGTTTAAGACAATATTTTATGACACAGCTGGGCTTTTTCTAATGATGGGTAACGTCTAAAACGCTTCCTTCAGCTGAGGAATATATCGGGAATGCATTATTAAAATTATAAAAGAAAATGACTTCTAATGTAGTTGATAATATGAGGTATTTTTAGTAATTTAAATATTTTGTAAATTGTGAGAAATTAAACTATACCAAACTGTTTCTTTCAAATTTCTTTTGTTAAAGTATCCTGATTTGTGCTGGTCATTATTATGTAGTTTTCCATCCTCACAAGTCAGGGCTTCTATTTCCACATTACCCTTGCGAAATCACTATCTGTCATCTGGGGACGCGCTGGGCATCTCTGTGGGGCAACCAATAAAAACTCTACAAGTATTGTCCCATAGAAATAATAAATATTGTTTTCCTGATGACATTTTGGTACTACTGCATGCATGTTTATTCACTTATAAGCTGTCAAGTTTTATCTGTATACATAAACAAACTGTAAAGATTCACCTTATAAACAAACTATCTTGTTTTCCTGTTATTCATAGGTTTTCATTGGTTTTACCTGTATACAGTCATAAAGGTATACTAAATATAACATGTCAAATTTTACCTGTAGGCATCAACAAACCTTCACGTAAATAAAATTGAAATGGTTCTGATAATGTTGCCATGCGTATATACCTATCTGCAATAAACATATGAAGTCAAATCTTTATATGATTGCTTAGTTGTTAGTCGCTTTAGGAAAACACATGTCTCACTTGAGTAGAAAATAATTATAATATAAATATGAACTTCAAGCGTAATATGAAGGTAAATAGCTTCATATTAAAGTCAACAGACGTATGCATTAAACAAAAATGACAAAGTTTTTTTTTTAAAATACTCTTATAACCAGAATGAATTGTCAATAAACAATAACGTTTTTAAAACTAGAATGTAATCAGATTTTACGTTAGGCACAATCAGAATCGTTTTTGAGGCATAATTTTTCTTAATGCTAATAATTTACATCGAACGTGGATAAACGTCTTGGTTTTTACTTCAACAAACGCAAACAAGTTATTATGAATAATTTGATTTATTCTGTAACTATTGCCTCATTTATTTGAAGAAAGTACATTCGACGTTTGACATTTCTTGGAAGTCATCGCTTAGAATTCGATCCAATATACGTCTTATCCTAATATGTAGGCTTTGAGCAATGCATTGGTCAGGATGGCGATAAAACGTTATTTTGATATAGAAACTTCTTCCCACGAACGATATATATTGCAGAACAATTAACAATTTTATTTATCACTTTACGGTAGCGTCCACATAATTAAACTATATATATATATTATTGAGATTTTATTGTTCCTTCTGTTGATCGGCTTTTAGAATATGATTATTTCTTGCGTTTAAAATGTAAAACAGGTTTTAATATATAAGCCACAATATTTAAATAAAAATGCATTATACAATAATGTGGTTCTTGTCTTGTTTTTTCATGCTCGAGTAAATGTAAATAATTTTTATACTGTGATATAATTACATGTACAGATTTGATTCACATATTTGTTTGTTGTTGTTTTGCTTGTATTACATGCACTCTTCGACATGTATTTTCTTTACTAACAAGAATTATTTTGGTCAGGATGGCGATAAAACGTTATTTTGATATAGAAACTTCTTCCCACGAACGATATATATTGCAAAACAATGAACAATTTATTTATTACTTATGGTAGCCTCCCACATAATTACACTATATATATATATATATATAATTGTCTATTTATATATGCCCAACATCTGATTGTATTTCAACATTGGATCTTTAGAAATGCACTAAAGATACATAGTTAAGATAAATTATATTTATAAGTGTCTAATGAATTAACCAAACAATGTCGTTGTAATTTCCACTCTGAAAATCATCTGTACACACAGATTTGATTTTTGAGCCGTCCCACCTCGGGAATCGAACTCGTGTCAGTTTATAACATCTATGGCTACTGCGCCTAGCATGTAAAGACAGAGGTGTAACCTCTAGACCAGATCCGTCCGCTAAAAAACGGAGTTTCACTGGCCTAGTGTTACTTTTGGTTGAACATGTCATTTACATACACAATGTTTTTGTGCGACCTGAGCTTTAATTACAACGATTTTCAAACAATCATAATGGATCTGTAAGCAATTATACAGATGCGTGCATATAGTTGTATATATATATATATATATATATATATATATATATATATAATTGAGATTTTATGGTTTATTCTGTTGATCGGCTTTTAAAATATGAGTATTTCTTGCGTTTAAAATGTAAAACGGTTTTTAATTTGACGGATATCCCCCAAAATCGATAGACTTCTTACCAACCCGATATATAAAAATATCCCAATTTATTCAAATCGAATGCAAACTTTTTGAGTTATTGTCCGAAATCAACATTTTTGTAAACATTTCTAACGTTTTTGGTGGACTGCGACCTTGAAGTTTGACGGATTTCGTCCAAAATCAATAGGCTTCTTACAAAAATGATATATAACAATATCCTTAAGTTTCATTCAAATCAGATGCAAACTTTTTGAGTTATTGTCCGGAAACAACATTTTTGTAAAAATTTCTAACTTTTTTTGTGAACTGCGACTTTGAAATATGTCGGATTTCCCCCAAAGTCAATAGACTTTTTACCGACCTAATATATAAGAATGTCCCAAAGTTTCATTCAAATTGGATGCAAACTTTTTGAATTATACGGAAACCAAATGTGGACGAACGGACGGACATGAGGAACACTATATACAAGGAATATTCATTGTATTTCTATAACGTCCAGTATAATATAAGGATTATTCCTTGTGTTAATTTTAATACAGGAAACTTTCCATGTAGTAATATAATTTTCACCAAGTTCAGTCACTGTTTAAAATATCAAACATTTCAGATTAATGGGATGCAATTCGTTAATAACAGTGCAAAAAATGGTATTTTGATATAAAGCTTGTATTATGTCTTAGGGTCTATACGACCCAATATTACTGCTTCAACGATTACTGCATAAAGAGCGAGTAATTTATGTTATTTAAACATTCATAGGTAATAGCAAAAGGAAACAGTAGTCTGTCAACATTTATATGAAATGCCAGATATAAAAACAGCAATAGCTGTACAAAGTTGCTTCCAAAAATACCTGACTGATTCTTTTCGTTTAATTTTGTTAGTTGCGGAAATGTATCACGTGTCATAGAAATTTCTTTGTTTGGGAATGAGAACAACGCTACGTATTTTAGTTATTGCAATATGAAGCAAAAAGCTCATCTGACATAGGTCTGAGTAAGAAAAGACCAGCGTGAACATACTGATTATTACTCTTTGTATTGTGCCTTATCTTAAATGAGATGACGAAGATTAATTCAAGCGTTACATAACCAATGTAATTTATTTAGATTTTGTTTATGTTTTTGTTTAAATCAAGTACCAGGGCAGTGAAAAGCCTAGGATCTTAAAATATATCATATAATCGATATCCATTACACGTTTTTAATTTGTGTAAAAATGACAGTTGTCTTTGTACTTGGAAAAATTTTGATATTCACCATTGATGAAACTTATGTAACTTTTAATTAAATTTTTGATACGTCGATATTATATTAAAATAATACTGTTTCAATTTGACATTTATCTGATTAAAAGAAAGTCAATACCATTATTTCCATAAAGCTAATACTAAATGCAAGAAAGCCAGTGAATCAACCTTCTAAACAGTATCAGCAAATTGTGTTATAATACCTGCCCTTTGTGAAAACAGTATTGTGTACTTGTTTAAGGTTGACGACAGTAGATTAACACAAATTAGATTATAATTTTGCTGCGCAGATATTGTTCGCACAAATGATTTTAGACGTAATTAAATTTCTGAGTGGCATTATTATAGCCAAACTTCCTTATTGAGTCTTTTTTGTAAAATTTGTCTTCGTGTCAACAAGGGAAAAGCGTTTATAGTTCTAATGTGGGTGCATTTTACATTGAAACTGTAATAAAGTTTAAAGGGTGGATTAAGATATGGTAAATAAATCTGAATGTCAGAGCGCATTTATGGCTAAATCACATATAAATGTAGACAAGTTACTGATACTTCTATCCTATTTATTGGTTTCAAGAGTTTTTTCTTCCAGGGCGAATTAAACATCTTTCCTCCCATTTAGTTTTATCAAGAACTTTAAATTGGACAGTTCTTCTTACTTAGATTTGTATTAGAATCGAAATGTTTCACTGAAGCCACGCACGAATATATACTAAGTTTACCACGTGTTGGCCATTTATCCCACATTTCACCCCTCGTAAGAGATGCAGGGGTAAAATATTCGGCATAAACGGCCAATCCGTGGTAAAAGTGGGACAGATCGTCTCAAAACTTTAAAACTAATGAAAAAGGGGAATTTGTCACGGATTTATATGGCACATATGTTTTCTAATTAAAATTGTACAACGTAGCGACCAATAAAAAAAGGCGGTAGCAAGTGAAAGATTTAATTTTAATTAGATTGACCCTTTTCTTCCGTCTACCACTAAAATATGGAATAGCCTCCCAATAGAAATTCGGAACTCTAAATCGCTTAATATATTTAAATCAAAAATAAAACCCGAAAGAACTAAGTGTCGAGCAAACTATAACGTTGGCAGTAGAGTAAGGCAGGTCTTACATACCAGGTTACGCATGAACAGTAGCTCATTGAATGAGCAACTGTTCGTGCGAATCCAAGTTGACAACCCTAACTGTACATGTGGCTTAAGAGAATGAGCCAGCCATTTCTTATTGTTCTGTGAAAACTATACTGTCCTTCGAAAACACATCATCTTACCCTTGAATTTTCATGTGCAAATTGACTTGGACCTCCTTCTTTACGGATATGATACTCTATTACTCCAACAAAATACTGAAATATTTCTTAAGGTGAAAGATTACATTTTGAAAAGCAAGCGATTTTTAGATTCTTAATAATTTTTTTACGACATTTCTTTTATCTTCTTGTATAGTGGTTGTAACGGTGATGATACCAATAACAATTATTATTTTCGATATTATTATCATTATTATTAAATTATCATACTATACGTACTCTAGGATTTTGTCATAAACCGATATATGTCTTTCATTTGCAGGAGACGGATTTATATAAGCTTTGTATCTTGTGTCCGAATCCTTGTCTGTATGTTCTTGTATGTATATTAATATGAATAAAAATAAAATATGTTTAAACTAATTAGATTGATACTTGTTATGTAGTGAACAAAATGTAAATGCTGCTCAATATTGGAAAGGTATGAGTTTGGGACGGTTAATTCAGCCTTTTATAGTGTGTACATTCTGCCTACTATTTTTCGCTACAAATAAAGTTAAAGTGCAAGGAGCGTGGCTTTTTTTAAATACGAACCTAGTATGGTGCCTCGACTATCTTTCCGAATATTTAAGATAACAAAATAACCAGAGGACATCTGCTTCCGCTCACGGCAGCTGTGTGGGTCGAAACTTGTTAAGCGTTCTAGTATCCACTAAAACAGAATTTAGATTAGTAATTGGAAACGTTTCTGTATATGGCATTTGGTAACCGTAAATATTGTTCAAGACTACTTAAATGCAATAAAATTTAATATCGAATTAATATAGAATTAATATATAGAATAAATCTGTTACTTTTGGTCGTCTTTTTAGTTTAAATGAGGTTAAATCAATCTGTCTGTTATTGATTGGTTGAAAGGTTTTTTAACGTCAAACGAGCAATATTTAAGCTGTAGTCAGAACATGACAGGTCAACAAACACAAAACTAACTGAAGACATGGAACGAAACACAGGGTAGTAAATTTATCCTGCCCAAGGAAGGTTGCAGAACAGTCAATTTTTAAGTAACATTTTAAAACTATTTATTAGTAACTTTTTAACAGTTTGTCAGACACCTTACTCGGACGGTTCCCACTGCTTGACCCACAGAGCAGCTCAGCGCGTCTCCGTTTGTTGTCTGTTAGTGAGTGGCATGGACTGGTGTAAGAGGAAGAATTTGTTCATCTTCCTGGATAAACGGTAGACCGGTGTATTTCTCAAATTTAACCATGACAACTAATGGTAAACATTCATTAGGAACGTATAGAATATCAACATTTCTCCCAATGGATCCATTAAATAAACCTAAATGTAACATTGATATTGCAAGTAAACATAACTGTTGCCCCTTAACAATATGTATAGTATGTTTTGTAAACCTCCCGCACTGACAGTTGTAACTTAACTTGCTTGAGGACCGTGATCAACTTCCTAATTGAAGTAAAATAATAGATCTGCTCATTTTTAAACACGACTATGAAATAGAAGGGTCATAGGTTTACCTTTGTATGTCTGTATCTAAGAAGCATAATTAATTTTTTCGGTTAAATGTTTTCTTTAGAATGACAATAATGCATGTATTTGGTCAGTAGAAAGATCTGAGTTAGTGCAACTCATTGTTAATTTTCTGTTCATCCAGGTTCATTTAAATAACGGGAGGGTATCCCTTGTTTTATACACATGTAGATACAGTTCTAGTAAAAGTAAAATGTGGATTAATATATATATATGAATTTGGCTATTTTTTCTATAGTTTAATATTTGACATAAATAGGTACATGTATATGTATACTGTTCATTCAAGTTTGATAGTTTTTACTTTAATTAAGTTAGTTAACTGGAATTTTTTCGTCAACAATTCAAGGGGCACTGATTACCTAGTGATTTTTATCACGTGAATTGTGAGCGAAGGGATTCTTTCTTGAGTGTACAGAGCTGGTGAATCGAAGGTTTAATGGACTGTTTAGAATTTTTTATTTAGCAGACGACAGATAATGGTAAATTTTTGGTGAATGTTCCAGAGTAGGAGTGGTTTTGACCAGACAAAAGTTAAAGTTGTGATGAACCTACTTGGGTGACACTTGAAGGATGAGTTCCTTCGCCTACAAAACACGTGTTTTCAGCAGAAGATGTTTTGAAAAAGGCCAATATTATAGTATATGTTCTTTTAGAACTCTTAACCAGATTTACTTTATCTTTGAAAAAGCGTTCTTTTCAACACTCTACTTGTAAGAAGCATCGTGGCTTTTTGTAGGTTCAGTAAAAGAGACATTTGTATTGCCTGATGATAAGAAAGAAAGTTCATATTGTCTTGTACTAAGGTTGATTTGCGGAATTTACAACGTTTTACTGGACAGTGTGTGTCTATGTCTCTAGCTGTAACTGGTTAACAGCTGTTTTATATAGAGGTGAACAAGTCAATTTGTCGTTGTTTTAAAAATAGCAAAGATGTTAATGTTAATGGTGCCCTTAGCAAAGAACTTGAATACTGGTCGGACTGTTCGAAATGGAGACATGTATTTCATGTGGATCATTTGTTCAGTTCGGTTGAGGCGGGTGCGATTCTTTAGACACTGAAGTATATGGGGGATATTTTGACCGATTCCGACTGATAATATGGCGGTCTTAGGTGCATACAATAATGAAAGTGAAAGGTGTCGAGCGTTGAATAATGTGTTGAAGGAAATATTGTTTATTCTTGGTGCATCATACTACTGATAAGCACATTAGTTTTGTGCCTTCTACTGAAAATATGGCAGACGCTTCACTAAGGAAAATGGACTCGTCAGATACTATTTTGAGTGATATGACATGGTCTATTGTTGAAAGTAGTCCTTATTCAATAGATTTGACATCCTTATGCTCTAATGTCATGAAATTAGTAGATTATTAAACTCTTCGTCATTTTACCCCTTGGTTTACACCTGAATTTGGTGTTAATGTGTTTTCCCAGGATATTAGGAGAGTCAAATCCGTATGTTTTTCCACCATTTTTACTCATTTTTCCTTTAATTAATTTCTTGCGACAACAAGGCGCGTCCTGTACAATAATGGCACCATAATTTAAACCAATACGTCTTTTGTGGCCCTTTTTGAAACGTTACGACACAAGATTGTTCATATGGGTTCTGAAGGTCAGAAGGCATTGCTAGGATACCATGTAAATGTGGATTGTTATAGATAGAGTAAAGTCAAGATGGCCATTGTTTGTATACAGGCTAAAATTTTCATAAGTTTTACTTTAATCTTATTTATTGGTTTTTGAATTTCGATTGCTGTTAATAGCATGTATTATTATGAGGTTTTTTTAGGATTGTGTTGGTCTGTTGGCAAGCAATACAGAATAGGTTGGATGATCTAGATTATAAAACTCAGTCTCAAAGACTGTTAACAGGAAAAATGGTCTTCAGGAAGTGTTTTTACAATCTCTTAAAGAAGTGGACTGTTCGAGTTTGTTAGAATGTACTCCTAATGATATCAGACGTTTCTAAATCTGGAAAGATTCTCGTGGGAAGACAATAGTACATTCTGTTCATTGTAAGCATCTGAGTCAAAAGGGTATGTTTGATTGTTCATGTCCCAGGCGTTAAGCATCTGGTACAGTTGAAAATATTATTCATCGGGTAATTAATATTTTTAAGAATAGTGGTTTTCGCAGATCTTGGCATATACTGACAAAATCTGGCAATCTTGTTTTACTGCACCTAGTATCACAGAATATCTAAAATTGATCAAGGAGGAACAGTCAAATGCACATGTACTTCATAAACAAGCTAAACCTATATTTTGGGGAAAATGAAATCTATTTGCTCATTTATCGGTAGGAAGATTTTATGTTTTTCAACCAAAATTATCACATTATTAGATTGATTGATTGATTGATTGGATGTCTGTTTTACGTCCAGCGAGCAGTATTTCAGCTATATTCAGGACGGGTACATTATTAAAAGTATATACTTTTAAGGGATCAAGCATGGTTTAAGATACAGTTCTATGGTGGTGATCGTACAGGTGATTTATCATTGCTGTTTCACAAAACGTGGAAAGTATAATAATAATTATAGATTAGTTTTTCAGCATACCTTTAGGAAAACTTTAAAGTAATAAACCTTTGTGGTAAAGAGATCTAAGGATCTCTCTATATGCCCTGTTCAAGGCTTATTTCATTATGTGGGCTCTCTATATGCCCTTTTAAAGGCTTATTTCATTATGTGGGCTCTCTATATGCCCTGTTAAAGGCTTATTTCATTATATGGGCTCTCTATATGCCCTGTTAAAGGCTTATTTCATATGTGGAATTTGTAAAGCTTGTTTTTAGAACATTGTCAGAGCTGCTTCGAAAATTATAAACATTTGTTAAAAATTAGAATCAAAATAAATTAATGAAATTGGGCTCTATGTCTTCATTTTTTACTTAGTTATGGTTTGGTATAAAATATTGGCAAATATAATGTCTGACCATGTTCTGCCCGCTTGCAATAATAATAACCAAATCGGTTGAAATGTACTAGTTATATTAGAAATAATAAATATTGCACTTAAAGTATGTTTGTATTTGTGTTCCAATGTGTTTGTAATTTTCTTTTGACTCAATGGGTGTAATTTGCAATAAAGAATTAAAATTAGAACAATCTATTAAGTTTCACAAGTTAGTAGTTTGTTGCATTTATGAGTACTTTGTTTCGAAGTAATGCTGGGACCATACTGGGAGGGTTCCCAGTACTCGACCCACAGAGCAGCCCAGCGCGTCCCCGGGTGGGGGATAGGGGAGGCCCTCTCGTTGGGAGGTTGTAAGTTTATAATACGGAAAGCCTGTCCGCGGACCGTAGTGGGTAACGTGTTTGGAGAGTGCCACGTTCCTTGCACGATAAAGACCCCTTTTGTAGATTTCGAAAAAGAGTAGGCTCAATGCAGCCGCTACAAAAGGCTAAATTTTCCGCAACTACCCAAAACTCAATACTTTTCCAGTGGCAGTCAAAATTGTATTCCCTGTGACCCATCCCACCCCCATTTTCCGTTGATTTATTGTTTGTTAACTTGTTCCCGTCCTGAATATAGCTGAAATACTGCTCGCTGGACGTAAAGCAGACATCCAATCAATCAATCAATCGAAGTAATGCAAGGTATTTGTAAATATCCATGACCTCATAATGGGGTTCAAAATTTATAAATCACTAAGAGAAAGAGTATTAACAAATTTGTGAAAACAAAACCTTATAGACGGTAACTTCGGATTGGAACAGTCAAATAAAGAATAAGTCGGCTAGGTTGAAAATGTGTGTGAGGGTACTCAAACATGTATCATCATTTTAACAGAACATTATTGGAGTAAAGATATACAAAATATAGTTGAAATGTATTTACAAAAAAAGAATGTAATTAGCTATCATTATACCACAAAACATAAAAAATCAATCTAAAACATAAATACACAAAGGGTAACGGAAATGAGATGAAGACAATGATAAAATATGGTGTAGACAGGAAGGATAATAATCAAACAAGTTGTAGGAGGTATTTTAAAATAACATTTACTTCCGTGGCTATCAGAAGAAAGTTATCATTAGACAATCCCATTCAACCACATTTTGGTACCAACTGATTTAGTGCTTACTAATTTGTTCGCGTTCTGAATATAACTAAAATCGTTCTCTCTGAGATTTTGCAAAACTTTGTCTGTAAAATAGCAAAAAAAACTTAATCCTGACCTTTATACAGAAATTATTTAAACAACAAAATATTAAATCTAATACGTACACTTCAAAAATAATTACAAAGAAAACATTTCAAATATTTTTAAAGAAAAAAAATAAAATTTGTATGAAATCAAAAATAATCAGTACATTAGTATTATTGTATCTAATGATGACAAAATAATTAGATGTGTAATAAAAATAAAAATAAAACGAGGTCAGCATTTATCAAAGATACTATATATTTTTGATTGCAACTGTTCCCTTAATGTTTGATGCTATTTTTTTAAAGTTCAAAACTTATTCCACAACCATTAGAAGGTCTAAAAAGTAATTTAACGAAATTGACGTTTCAAATTATTCAACAGAAAATGTTGTCCAAAAAATTTGGTTCAGTGATTAGGACAATAAGCGGCAAAGAAGTGTAAAATAAGTTGTGCTGAAGCGTCTAAATTATGCAAATTAGGTGAAGTTGGGATTAAGCTGTACAACAAATCAGCGGATTTGAAGTGGAATATGCAAATAAATTGTCAGCGGTAAATAAGCGGAATATAGTAAATGTACAAAAGGATATTTTAAGTGGTTATACCAGCGTGTTTTAAGTGTATGATCTCGGCGTACTTTAAGTTGTAAATTTCAGTGTGTTTTAAGTTGGAGATGTCACCCTGTGTTAAGCTGGAAATTTAAAAAGTCTGTTTTAATTGTTAGCCTCTCAAATGGAAATAAAGTTGTAATTGTCTATATGAAGTTTAAGCATACATGATATTAAAAATTGCAAATTTGGTGTAGGTCAAACTGTCTTAGATCTTTAAGCAGCATAACTGTGCTCCACGAGTTTAATAAATCTGAAATTTGGCCACTTTCTAAACCTGTCTTTTTTGTACTTGTTGTTGTGTAGCTCTTGCTTCATTCTGTTTAAAAGGATTAAGAAATGATAAAAAATACAATCATATAAGTTTATTATAGCATCCGTATTAAACTGTTTCCCTAAATTGCTACTACTTTTTAATGTCTTTGAAGTTTAACCGATATTTCTACAACACCTAATTCGTTAGTTTTATAATTTATTCGTAATCATGGCATTGTTGTTAAAATTTGAAATCCGGAAGTGCATAATTTCTGAATCGGTTTGGTAAAATGATCATCAGGTTCAAGTTTTTTCCAGATGTATTGCATTAGCTGGGATCAAATTTTTACCGATGCGATTCTACAATTCTACACTCCACAATTTCAATTTTGTCAACAATGCTGCGATTACGAAAGAGTGTTAAAATTATTTAATTAGACATTGTAGAAATGTCAGCTGAACGGCGGAGAAAGGAAAAATATAAATTAAACAAAAATAGTAGTTTAAAAGCGGAAAATGTGTATAAATGCGAAGAGTGTTTTTGCTCCATTACGAGTAACGGGACCTCTTTGTAGCTCCTTCCATAAAAAAGAGGAGCTACATTATTGTAGCTAGAGTATGTTATTTGTGTTAACAACCGTTACTTGATATTTTGTGTACTCCTTTAAGAATAAAAGTTAAAAAATTCTCCTGACTTCAGTGCGAGTTACATTTAATAAAAATATAGTTTAATGATAATTATTTCATGTACTTAGCAGTGATCCAAGTGCTTTCTTTAAGCTTGCTCTCTAAAAACTTAATAAAGCAACTACCTGCTTCTTTATTTTCCAGCGTTTGAGTTAAACTTACCAGTTCCCGTAAAGTTATTTCCTCAAAAGAGACAGAAATCTACATAAACATTCTTTTGTGTTTTATATCGATTTGATACTGGACACAGACGTTACTTTATAATGCTTTGTATCAGAATTACTTCAGTTACAGCTAATACAGACGTAAATTAAAGGTATTGATGGTTTCAATGTGTCTCGAAGACTAAATAGTACAAAAGTCTAAAGGAAGTATAGATAGTCACCACACGCCATTTCGACACCAAGAAATGCACGACACGACGTTGCGCCTGCAACTTGAGGTAAATATATTTTAAGTTTCAACATTTTCCTATGTATATGTCAATATTTTTCATCTCTGATAAATATCAAATGTTGATGCAGTACCTTTTTACACATGTTTACTATTGACCTTAGTGACCTATAGGCCACATTGCGTAGACAATATTCGTAGAAGTACCGAAATATGCACATTCATATAAGTCGCCTCAAGAATCATTTCGTGTCATACATTTTACATGGAAATTTTATATTTAATTTGATATTTTTGTTCAAAATTTCTTTGTAACTTTCTTTTATCCGAAAAATTGAAATTGTTGGCAAAATTTAGCAGAATACACTATCAATGTAGAGAACAGTGCAGTTTTTTATTATACATGTTTGTATCCATTGTAGATTGTGCAACAAATATGGGAAGTGGTGTCAGTAATTTTGAAATGCAGTATGAAGACCAATAGTAATTAACATAGTTAGGTAAATAGCAAATACTGGGCCTATTTTAATTAAATATGACAAATTATTTTTAGGTCAAGAGAATTCAAGGTACAAATGAATGGCCACACAAGTAAAATAAGAGGACGAAATATGTGTGTAATTATAAAATTTGTTAACATATGAAAGAGGAGATAATTTTTAGAGTATTCAGTTAAGTGTACTAAATAAAAGTGAGTGCAACTTCTTCAAATGGACATAATTCAAAGAAATTGTTAAAATATAATGTCCTAATTACAGATCTTTTAAGGTACATACTCTGCAGTTAAGGTTGCGCATAATTCTATGATTCTGCTCAGGTCACCAGTGTGGCTTGAGTAAAGGAATAAGCATTGTAGCTCATTGGTAAACAAAATGAACTCTTGTCATGTAACAGAAATTTCCCAATAACAAAATAAAAGGTTTTTGCTATGACAACATTCTATTTTTGTGTGGAATTTGCAAACTTTTTACTTTATATAATAGCTATGAATGTTCTTTCTTTGCAGTTTTTTCTGCAATATTATTTTTTGTGTTTTAACAGGAAAAAAGACAAGAAGGAATGAAAAATAGGAATAATAACATCAAGATGTTTTGACGGAAAAATTTACATTTTGACAAGTCTAGGTTTGGGAGTGATTTCAATTTCTACGAAGAAGTGGACAAATAACATTCAGCACCATATTATACCTGTTGTCAACATTCAGCAGCCAATAACAACCGGGTGCCATGAAGAAATATATGTACTGTAATTCAGAGGCATAAGCTCTGTTTCTTCTTTTTGTGAAAAGCAGTTTGCCAAAAAATGAAAAAAAATGGACATCTAATATTTTTAGTAGGTGCGCCAAACTGTCCACTGACAAATTAAATATTGTAGAGAATTTTATCAGTTAAGTTATATCTTATAACATATATTGCATTGTTCTTTCTTCATAATCATCATATTCATTGTGTTGATTATGCAGTAGTAAAAAAGAAACAGCTATACAATTGTATGCATTGGTTTATAAATGTTGCTTTTTAACAGTTGTTATGGAAAATGGTGATACTAGTATTTAGCACTTCTACATAAACTAAAACATGCTGTTGAAAAAAGTTCCATTTATTCTATTGTTCATATGAAGATAGTTCTTAACTGTTTGTTAATAATTACAAAAGTGGTTACATTAAATTTATTAGAAAGTTAAGCTTCCATTGTGGTATTTTTGAATGTGGACAAACGATTGTAGAGTTGGCTCCCCCTTTAGAGTTATCTCCCCTATGATTCTACGTTTTCTTAGTAAACAGTTTTCTGTTTACTAAACAAGTTTGCAGTATAATGTATCAAGCATTATTTTATATTCGAAATGTGTTTTTATAATTTCTGGTTTTAATTTGGATATTGCATGAAAATATTTGATATTTAACTATAATAATATTCATCATTGCAATTGTACCATAAATTGGCAGAATATACAGCATAGAAGAAAATTTAATGTCTTTTTATTTATATTTTGAGAATAACGATGTTATTAGGCCATGGTCATACTAAATTTTGTCATGTGTATTATCAGTGTCTTTGTTCTCTATTTGGATTAAAAACTTTAATCGTCATTTAAATTATGAATAAATAATTCCAAACATTTTCTAAGATAGAAGATACTCAAACTGCATACTTTGACATTTGTGCATTATTTCTGCATGCTCTTCAATAGTAAATTGTTAATAGGTGAAGCTAAAAGTAGTTTAGTTGAAATAAAAATAATATAACTAATTATTTTTATATTTTATAGTCACTAAATAATTGGAAAGCAGACAACAAATAATATAAATATTTAATTAAGTTTTTGTTCAGTTGTTTTAAGCGGAGTTTAATTTATTTTTAATAGAGCAAAGTTAAATCAGTAGAAAAAAGTATTTCCTGTAACAGCTTTAAGTTCTTTCAGTTGAAAAAAAACGTTAAATTTAATTTACTCAGACGAATCAGCAGGGATTAAGTAGGTTTGTAATAAAATTAAGAATGACTAATATTTATCAGTTGGATTTAAGCAGGAATAATCAATTACCTGTAGTCTCGCTTTTTTCTTCTTAGAAAATCAGTATAGTTTAAGTTGGATAAAGTGGACTTTAAGTATTGCTAATTATTTAAGTTAAAATTAAGCGGTAATTATGCATGTCGCTTAAATACTGCTTTTTACAACAGCGGATTCTATGCAGATAATAAACAGCATTTAAGTTACGCTGTGATATAAAAGCGACGCTTCAAAATTGTCTGGGCAAAGATGAATCTAGAATCACAAATGCAATTAAAGAGTCTAGATGATAGAGACTATCACACCGGTTCAAAATTGAACATATTCATTGCTAGGGACCTGACTGTATTCGACCCGGAAGTCCACTTGAGAATATTTATTCAGGAGCCAGGACTAAAAAAGAGTTTAAAGGGACTTTGTCAACCGGAAATGACGTTTAAACTTGAAAAAATTTATTTAGACAAGAAATGTTGCCCTAAATCCAAGCACATGATTGCTAGGGCATTTTTTTATTTGTATTCGTTCTTCATAACATTTTTTAGATAATATGTTATGAAGTTATCCCATCAGTCCCTTTGCATTTACTACCCGTCAGTTTTCTTCTATTTGTTACTGTTAAAAAAATGGTTCGGTTCCAACAGGGTGAAGTCCGAATACATTTTTAGTGCATAAGCATATGAGTAATCAGTAAATAAGCCATTTACAAACAAGTTTTGTTAATAAAGGTCAATTTCAAAATTGTAATGTTTCTAATAAGAGAGAGCTTTTCAACGAATATGGCAAGGCCTTAACAAATAAAATATTTAATACTAATTGAATGTAGCAAGACCTTTAACAATTAATTAACGTTATTCATATTAAGATGCAAAACAGTCCTGCGTGTTTTGAAAAATCTTAAATTGACATTAGAGATCAGTAATTACGTTTGATAGAAAAGGTAATTGAAATAAAGAACCATGCAAATGCACTTTAAATAACGTCATTTTTGTTCATTTTAATTTAGTTATTTAGTTTTTTGTCTTCCAATATTTTGTGAACAGTGGATAGTAAAGACAAAAGAACAGGCTGTTGTGAGATAGTATTAGGTAAGTAAATGGTAGTATTGGAGAAAACTAAAAGATAAGTAAAAATGTCAGCATGTCAGAAAAACTGGAAATAATAAACATTAAACAATTTAAATTCAGAATCCTTTGTGAATTAAACATTAAAAGGTTAAAATATCAGCATGTCGGACGTAAATTTAGAGGTATTGATGGTTTCAATGTGTCTTGAAGACTAAATAGTACAAAAGTCTAAAAGAAGTATAGATAGTCACCACTCGCCATTTCGACACCAGGAAATGCACGACACGACGTTGCCGCCTGCAACTTGAGGTAAATATATTTTGAGGTTCAACATTTTCCTATGTATATGTTCACAGTGTAAATATTTTTCATCTGTGATAAATATCAAATGTTGATGCAGTACCTTTTTACACATGTTTACTATTGACCTTAGTGACCTATAGGCCACATTGCGTAGACAATATTCGTAGAAGTACCGAAATATGCACATTCATATTAGTCGCCTCAAGAATCATTTCGTGTCATACATTTTACATGGAAATTTTATATTTAATTAGATATTTTTGTTCAAAATTTCTCTGTAACTTTCTTTTCTCTGAAAAATTGAAATTGTTGGCAAAATTTAGCAGAATACACTATCAATGTAGAGAACAGTGCAGTTTTTTATAATACATGTTTGTATGCATTGTAGATTGTGCAACAAATATGGGAAGTGGTGTCAGTAATTTTGAAATGCAGTATGAAGACCAATAGTAATTAACATAGTTAGGTAAATAGCAAATACTGGGCCTTTTTTAATTAAATATGACACAAATTATTATTAGGTCAAGAGAATTCAAGGTACAAATGAATGGCAACACAATTAAAAAAAAGAGGGCGAAATATGTGTGTAATTATAAAATCTGTTAACATATGAAAGAGGAGATAATTTTTTAGAGTATTCAGTTAAATGACAACGGCTCTGTAAATGAACTTTGACTGAGGGAGAGGAAAATAGTTCTTATTTTGATATTTGACTGCGCCAAACTGTAGCATACAGTGGATTTATTATTCAATGGAATTTTAATATTGGAGCTGTATTTAAAAAGCAGTTTCATAAAGAATTTATAAATAAATTTATTCAGATAATTTATTAAATGTATTGGGTATTTTTTTATCTGATTGTTCAAAGCTTATTTCTGGACTGTTTTATGGGTGTAAGGGAGTTTCCATGAGTACCCTTCGGATTTTCTAAATTTGCAAAAATTTTTATCTGACATGGCACCCCGAAAATTTAATGTGATATACGTGAAATTATTCCGGTCGTTTTGAGGGGTCTCTCATTACTCAACGAAACTTGGTGCCTAAGTGAGAGCTAAAAATGTCAATAGTTTCCCCTATGCAAAAATAATTAAGAGGCCGTTGTCAAGTGTACTAAATAAAAGTGAGTGCAACTTCTTCAAATTGACATAATTCAAAATTTTTTTTTAAATATAATGTCCTTATTACAGATCTTTTAAGGTACATACTCTGCAGTTAAGGTTGCGCATAATTCTATGATTCTGCTCAGGTCACCAGTGTGGTTTGAGTAAAGGAATAAGCATTGTAGATCATTGGTAAACAAAATGAACTCTTGTCATGTAACAGAAATTTCCCAATAACAAAATAAAAGGTTTTTGCTATGACAACATTCTATTTTTGTGTGGAATTTGCAAACTTTATACTTTATATAATAGCTATGAATGTTCTTTCTTTGCAGTTCTTTCTGCAATACTATTTTTTGTGTTTTAACAGGAAAAATAACAAGAAGGAATGAAAAATAAGAATAATAACATCAAGATGTTTTGACGGAAAAATTTACATTTTGACAAGTCTAGGTTTGGGAGTGATTTTAATTTCTAGGAAGAAGTGGACAAACAACATTCAGCAGCAAATAACAACCGGGTGCCATGAAGAAATATATGTACTGTAAATCAGAGGCAGAAGCACTGTTTCTTCTTTTTGTGAAAAGCAGTTTGCAAAAAAATGAAAAAAATGACCATTTAATATTTTTAGTAGGTGAAGCCAAACTTTTCTCTGACAAATTAAATATTGTAGAGAATTTTATCAGTAAAGTTATATCTTATAACATATATTGTATTGTTCTTTCTTCATAATCATCATATTCATTGTGTTGATTATGCAGTAGTAAAAAAGAAACAGCTATACCGTTTTATGCATTGGTTTATAAATGTCGCTTTTTAACAGTTGTTATGGAAAATGGTGATATTAGTATTTAGCATTTCTACATAAACTAAAACATGCTGTTGAAAAGGTTCCATTTATTCTATTGTTCATATGAAGATAGTTCTTAACTGTTTGTTAATAATTACAAAAGTGGTTACATTAAATTTATTAGAAAGTTGAGCTTCCATTGTGGTATTTTTGAATGTGGACAAGATTGTAGAGTTGGCTCCCCCTTTAGAGTTATCTCCCCTATGATTCTACGTTTTCTTAGTAAACAGTTTTCTGTTTACTAAACAAGTTTGCAGTATAATGTATCAAGCATTATTTTATATTCTAAATGTGTTTTTATAATTTCTGGTTTTAATTTGGATATTGCATGAAAATATTTGATATTTAAGCTATAATAATATTCATCATTGCAATTGTACCATAAATTGGCAGAATATACAGCATAGAAGAAAATTTAATTTTTATTTATATTTTGAGAATAACGGTGTTATTAGGCCATGGTCATACTAAATTTTGTCATGTGTATTATCAGTGTCTTTGTTCTCTATTTGGATTAAAAACTTTAATCTTCATTTAAAGTATGAATAAATAATTCCAAACATTTTCTAAGATATAAAATACTCAAACTGCATACTTAGACATTTGTGCATTATTTCTGCTCTTCAATAGTAAATTGTTAATTGTTAAAGTTTGGTTGAAATAAAAAAAAATATAACTAATTATTTTTAGATTTTATAATCACTAAATAATTGGAAAGCAGACAACAAATAATATAAATATTTAATTAAGTTTTTTCAGTTGTTTTTAAGCGGAGTTTAATTTATTTTTAATAGAGCAAATTTAAATCAGTAGGAAAAAAGTATTTCCTGTACCAGCTTTAAGTTTTTTCAGTTGGAAAAAACGTTAAATTTAATTTACTCAGACGAATCAGCAGGGATTAAGTAGGTTTGTAATAAAATTAAGAATGACTAATATTTATCAGTTGGATTTAAGCAGGAATAATCAATTACCTGTAGTCTCGCTTTTTTCTACTTAGAAAATCAGTATAGTTTAAGTTGGATCAAGTGGAGTTAAAGTATTGCTAATTATTTCAGTTAAAATTAAGCGGTAATTATGCATGTTGCTTAAATACTGCTTTTTACAACAGCGGATTCTATGCAGATAATAAACAGCATTTAAGTTACGCTGTGATATAAAAGCGACGCTTCAAAATTGTCTGGGCAAAGATGAATCTAGAATCACAAATGCAATTAAAGAGTCTAGATGATAGAGACTATCACACCGGTTCAAAATTGAACAGATTCATTGCTAGGGACCTGACTGTATTCGACCCGGAAGTCCACTTGAGAATATTTATTCAGGAGCCAGGACTAAAAAAAGAGTTTCAAGGGACTTTGTCAACCGGAAATGACGTTTTAACTTGAAAAAATGTATTTAGACAAGAAATGTTGCCCTAATTTCACGCACTTGATTGCTAGGGCATTTTTTTTATTTGTATTCGTTCTTCATAACATTTTTTTGATAATATGTTATGAAGTTATCCCATCAGTACCGTTGCATTTACTACCCATCAGTTTTCTTCTATTTGTTACCGTTTAAAAAATGGTTCGGTTCCAACAGAGTGAAGTCCGAATATATTTTTAGTGCATAAGCATATGAGTAATCAGTAAATAAGCCCTTTACAAACAAGTTTTGTTAATAAAGGTCAGTTTCAAAATTGTAATGTTTCGAATAAGAGAGAGCTTTTCAACGAATATGGCAAGGCCTTAACAAATAAAATATGTAATACTAATTGAATGTAGCAAGACCTTTAACAATTAATTAACGTTATTCATATTAAGATGCAAAACAGTCCTGCGTGGTTTGAAAAATCTTAAATTGACATTAGAGATCAGTAATTACGCTTGATAGAAAAGGTAATTGAAATAAAGAACAAATGCACTTTGCAATAACGTCATTTTTGTTCATTTTAATTTAGTTATTTAGTTTTTTGTCTTCCAATATTTTGTGAACAGTGGATAGTAAAGACAAAAGAACATGCTGTTGTGAGATAGTATTAGGTAAGTAAATGGTAGTATTGGAGAAAACTAAAAGATAAGTAAAAATGTCAGCATGTCAGAAAAACTGTAAATAATAAACATTAAACAATTGAAATTCAAAATCCTTTGTGAATTAAACATTAAAAGGTTAAAATGTCAGCATGTCAGACATAATGTCAATTCTGAACGCCACAACATGGATTAGGTGATAAAAAGGGTCGGATGGGGAGAAATAGAAAAAGCACTAATTTTTATGTTTCTTGTGATATTAAGGAAACATTCATAATAAGGACAATTGGTTGTGGCAGCATTAGTTTTATCAATAACTGTTTTGTGGCGCTTACCATCAAAACAACCATACTGTGAGGGCTCACAGTGCTCGACCCAGAGAGCTACCCAGCTCGTCCGCAGGTGGCGGATAGGGGAAGCCTCTCGTTGTGGTGGGTTGGCAGGTAGTAATTCAGAAATTCTTACCGCGGTCACCTATAGGTAACGTGTTTGGATAGTGCCATGCTTCTTGGACGATAAGCCCATTTTGTAGATATCTATGAGAGTAGTCTGGTTGAAGCCGTTACAAAATTCTAAATTTTCTGCCCCTACCCGTACTTTTCCAGTGGCGTTCAAAGGTATTTTATTTTGATTATTGATCCATTTGGTCTCGTCCTAAATATAGCTGAAATACTGTTCACTGGACGTAAAGAAAACACCTAATCAATCAATCGAGAATGGAGTAGCAGATGAATTAATCAATCAAGGGTCTTGTTCTATTTTCTGTCTTTTGCGATTCGTGTGAATCTTTAACATTTTTTCAAAAGTGTACTGAAAAGCATAATGTTGGTACAATGTAGCATTCATGTACTGACAAGCATCAATAGTAGATTACTTCAACCTTTTACAACGCCCGTTCATTTTTATAAGCAGCATTTAATTATTAAAAAAACAAATTCTTTTGAAATATAGTATTAATAAAGAAATTAAAACGACTTCAAATTAAAAAATTGTATAATTTAAACTTGTACTTTCTCTTTCTGTAATTATGTTTGTAGCCATAACGCATAAGAATTTCAAACGCCTAGTCTAGTATTTCCATAAACTTGTTATGGCTACACACATAATTATAGAAAGAAAAAGTTGTGTTTAAATTATACATTTTTGTTTATTTGATGTCGTTTTAATTAATCCTAATTTCGTCTTACTTGGTTAAAATGCTTGCAATGATAATTGTTGATTAACTTAAATATTAAATATTTTCGAAGAAACACAAAAGCTGAAATGTTTTCTGCGTCTGTTTCATATCCCTAAAAGTGACTCATTTTTGATCTTCGAGTTGGGGAGTATGCTCTGAGCAGGTGTATTAAGTAAGGTTTTAGCTGTTACAACCTTGTATGCCAAAGAGATCCAATCGTTAATTGTTTTTGGTACAAACGAGGTTTTTTTAATCAGTGTTACATGGTATATAATTCGGTGCCTTTGAGTTTAATTTCGGTTGTTTTCGTGGATTTAGATACAAATCAAGTGGTTCAGTGGCTAGCACCACCAGGTCGTCAGGATCTTATATAGCAGTACGAGATGTATTTCTTGCATACATGTGCGTGCGGCTGGTGGTTTCAAATCGAGGCTGTTCATCGGTGACACTACTTTTATGGTCTGGGACCATACTGGGAGGGTTCCTAGTGCTCGACCCACAGAGCAGCCAGTGCGTCCTCGGGTGGCGGATAGGGGAGACCCTTTCGTTGGGGGGTTATCAGGTCATAATACGGAAAGACTGACCGCGGACCGTAGTGGGTAACGTGTTTGGAAAGTGTCACGCTCCTTGCACGATAAAGACCCCTTTTGTAGATTTCGAAAAAGAGTAGACTCATTGTAGCAGCTACAAAAGGCTATATTTTCCGCCCCTACCCAAAACTTCATACTTTTTCAGTGGCAGTCAAAATTGTATTCCCTGTCACCCATCCCACCCATATGTCCGTTGATTTATTGTTTGTTAACTTGTTCCCGTCTTGAATATAGCTGAAATACTGCTCGCTGGACGTAAATCATTTTTTATCAAACCAGCGGATCGACGCCGTATGTACGCTTTCTTATAGATTGAAATCGTTTTTGAGGTACGGGTCCCAAACTGTACACGAGTATTCAAGTATAGAACTAACCAAAGACGTATAAGCTGTTTCTTTAAACGATGCACTACTGTTTGAGATTTCTACGAATAAAGCCCAGGATGTTATTTGCTCTATTACAGATTTTGGATATATGTGTGCTCCAATTAAGTACGGATTTTTGTCAACCTGTTTTAAAATATGATTAGCCTTTTTACGATCTGTTGTCTTATCGTAACATTTTGTTACATTAAACTTTATCCACCAAGTATCTGCCCATTTTTCAAGTGAGTCTAAATCGCCTTGTGTGTTGAAATGAGCATCCAAGATTGTATAGTTCTGTATAGTAAAGAATCATCTGCAAATAATCGGACTTTGGACTTAACGCTTTACGGATGGTCGGTAATATGACATAAAAATAAATGTGGTCATAATTCTATATCCTTTAGGACAACAGCTAGAGTCAACTGTACACGAAGATGAGAAAACTACCCATCGATGACAACACGCTAATGTCGGTTCATGGGAAATTTCTTCATTAAAGATTAGTTTCCACGTATTCTGTAACGTTCGAGTTTATGGAGCAGCTTATGATGCGGGACAGTCAAACGCTTTTCTCAAATCTAGTATCACATGATCAATTTGTTGTTTATTATCGTATGATTGCATTTATCATTCACTGGGTTTAATAGTTGGGTTTCACAGTGTTGTAAATGAGTAAGAATTTTATATCTCTTAAAATGATTCAATATTATTATTATTAATATTATACTTTCACATATAATGTGCAGGAGTCTTACAGCAAACACTGGTTAAAGAAACTGGCCTATAGTTTACTTATTAGATGTGTATTGCCCTTTTTAAATATTGTAGAGATGTTCGAAATTTGCTAGTAGTCTGATGGAACGAAGAGACCATGACCAATCCTTCTTTAAGGTTTGCCAAAATTTAACTTGTTTGGAAACCGAATGTCCAATTGTTGTTTAAATTTTTTAAATTATGTTTCTTTGTTTTAATGGAGTTACAGCACTTTCAAAAGTTTGTCAGCTATTTGATGGCGACCAGTCTTTTATTGGAAGAGGACGCCGGAGTAGCCAAAGAAAACCACGTTATTTGAAAGGAAAACTAGCAATCCTTGCCAATTAAAGTTAGAGTCGAGCGCATCCTGTCCGCATTAGGGATCAAACCCACAGTTTCAGTGTTGACAGGCACGTAATCAATGGTAGATGACACTCAACCACCGATACCACTTGTAAATCTGTATAAATTATGTCTATGAGGTTTAATTTAGACTGTTTTTAAACAAAACATCGCCTTATAACTGATTGACTGACACATTAACTCTCAAACTACAAGGCCAAACAACTAGCTACTTAATAGAATTGAAGTATGGTGGCCTCTTTCCAAAAATGGCTCATTATGTGCTGATTGCTCTTAACAGCTTAAACTGTTTTTGATTGTCTGAAATTATCTCAGATTCTACAAGGCCATATGAAATGCAACAATGCAGCGCCGAAGTATGGGAAGTCCTTCCGACCAACTTTCCTTAATCCTAATTTTTAGATAAGATTTTACCAATCTTTTCATACATGTAGGACAATAACAGGCCAACTGAACTGATATAGATATACTAGTAATGCATTAGAGTCTTCTTAAAACCATTCCACGCATAAGCCGATTTGGCTTTCGAAACTGGCAGTTCTCTTTTAAATAATTTCAGCAGAAATTCGACGAAGTAATAATTATAGGATAATTAATTGGGCGAAGTGAATATCGAAAATATGATCACGAGTGCCGCATAACGCATCTGATTAAAAGAGTGCGCGGGAACATGTTCGGCGCAGGAGTTTAATCTGATGCTTTATGCGGCAAGAGTGATGATATTTTGGATATTCACGATGCCCAATTGATTATCCTATTTATTATATAGATCAAAATTGTTTTCGTAAAATTTTAATGCTTAATCCTAAATTTTATGAACGGCGGATGAATATCTGTATAGTACAAAACCAACTGCAATTTTGGCGGGAAAAACCCCTAGAGTGAAAATAGACGACAATTTTCACATGTGATTAACCGTGATTTCTGTCGCTCGTAAAATTCGATATTTCATCTCTATCTATATAATAAAATGAAAAATATGCTTGTAAACTACTTTAAAAAAATGTTATTATGATTTTCATCATTATCGACATTATGATAACCTTTAACAATATGGCCATAACTAGTGTATTTATATTCTTTATTTTTCAGTTATAATTTACATTGGGATTAAAGTCGACTCATCTGATGTGATTGAATTTCTTAAATTTTTCTGTAATCTTTGAATACTACCATTTGAACTTTTTTATGAATACCATAAGGGGACTAGGTGGCCGAGTGGTTAAGGTAGTTGTCTTCTATTGATCACGTGGTCTGTCAACACTGAGGTTGCGGGTTCGAGTCTCACTGCGGCAGGGTGCACTCAACTCCTATCTTAATTGACGAGGATTGCCAGTTTTCCCACCGAAGGTCGGGGTTCTCTCCGGCTTCCTCCACAATAAATACTGGACGCCATGATATAGCTTAAAAATTCCTGAAAGTGGAGTTAAACGTCAAACAAACACAAACAAAATGTATACCATAAGAACTCTTATAATTAATAAAACACTCTACATAAACAATCAACCGATAGCATTTAATGTCAAAATATTTCAAATTGTGTAAATACTGTTATTTTACTAATAGTTGTCTTCTCACACTTTTGGAAATTCCAAATATCTAATCAAATATAAAAATCAATAGGCATTTGTATAAACCTTAGACATTTGAAGAACCAAAGAGAAAAACCCGATAATTGAAACCTTACAGTATCGCGTTGAAACCTCTCAATTTAAAATCATTGCAATTATTAGGTCTATCGTTATTGAACTTCTTGGTGTAGATTAATTTTGACATGACGATTTTTTTATTATTATTTTTTTTTTTTTTGCGTTATGGGGTTTTGTGATAATGTTTAATCAGTTTTATGGATTTATGAAAACTGCACATTTTAATTATTTCAGAAATAGCATTATAAGTACCTAAGGGTCATTAGTCTACTTAAAATTGAATTTCCCTTTTGTCCTCTACAACATAACTATAATTAAGGTCTTTCCCACTTCCAGTGGGAAGACTTCATTGTTTTTGCTTTGATTATTTTTCTCTTTCTATTTTTCCACCAACTTTCAAAACCAATCTGTTTAAAAACTACGCGCCAAATCATTCTGGTATTTCGCGACAAGTTTCGAAACCGAAACATTTTCTTTACAGAGTTATCTGCCCAAACACGGAAAACCTTGTTATAGCGTAATCTCTGGAACTATAACAAATAGAAGAAAACTGAAAAGTGAGAAATGTTGAGGAACTTTTGAGACAACTTTATGACATAATTTGGCTATATCAAGCGGTATAGCTCGAATGTTTCAAGGACTCCGCTTATCACGATAACTCACAAACCGTAAGTCGAAAACACCCGAGGTCTTCACCCGTTGTCGTCCTGTGACATGTCCTTAAAGGGGTGTAAACACTAATCCAATTCTTTAAGATTTTCTACTTAATTTGTTATTTTTTTAATTAGAGCAGCTCTTTTACCTTAAGTGCAACTTGACCGACATCATATATATCCTGAATCGTACGTGACAGGCCTCTCAAAATTTCATGACCTTCCAAGAGAAAACCAGCTTCCGGGGTAAACCCCACTCTTAAAAATAGCTCTTTCTTTTCAGAAAATCTTGATTTATAGGTCATGTAGTGCATGTGACATAAAACATACTAAACACCATTAGAACAGAGCAAGTTAGGACTCAAAAGTTTTCTAATATATTCACCTTTCAGAAAAACTTTCATTTATTAAAATCTAGTTAGTAGTTTTTAATATACACTAAGATAAACAGGACTATTTTGTTTCTAAGTACTATTTTCTATATGGTCCAAATTTGATTGGTCCCCTTTAGTGTCTTGACACCTAAAGAAAATCTCAAAGCCAAGTTCAGAAGTGACCTCGACTAAAGGCCTCTAATCTTGTTATCATTACAACTCAAAAACTATAAAAGATAGAAGAAGGTAATTAATGGGAAATACTCCACTTATTAAGACCCTCCTTTGGTACATTGGTCTAAAACTATGCGATGAACCGTTTTCGAGTTACAGCCCTATACTAATTTCGGGTAATCGGCTTTTTTGCTTTTACATGAAAACGGTTAGGAATAAATACTAAACATGTGGTTTAATATGATCTCCAAGTCAAGGCCTTCAATTTGAGACCAATTTCAAAGGTCATGGGTCAAGGTCATACCATAGCAACAAGGTAACCGTTATAAAAAGTCCTTAGCAACCATATATTGTTCAATTAGAATGATGTACCTTATTAAAATAGTCATTTTACAAGCGGAAGTGGAAATTTATCCCTAGAAACGGCAACAAAAGTCTTTGACAACCATACATTGTCAATTCCAACTTAAGAATGGCCCAGCAACATATGTTGTCAAGTAAAAAAAAAACAGATAAAGACAAATTTATTTCTTACAGGAATCAGGGAAAGACCTTTCTAATTGTTCTTGAACAATTAGCCCTAATATTTAATCAGTGTTTGTTTAATTTATACCGTTTTAGATTTTAGAAACGATGGTAAAATTAACAAAGATGACGCTAAAAATGTAGAATATAAAATACTTTAGTTAATAAAATAACGTAAACTTTTATTATGATTAAAAATTACATTATTTTAGTGTTTATATCACATTTGTGGCTAAATATATATCTTATATCAGTAAGGGAGACATGCCAGCGATCCCTTCAGTCATACCATCATAGCAATATCTAGTTTATTTGTCGGTTATCTCAACTTATTTAGAATTAAACTAGGTCATCTATCAGGTTAAGAGACCTAAACCGGAACCAAGTTTCCCTGTAGAAAAAACAACACAATTTTTTTACTGTGTCATAAATACATAGGGTGAATGCAAAAATCTTATTTTGTAAAATTAAAAGAGTTAATCGCCAGATCAAAGTAAAAAAATAGTTTATTTTGAGTTATCATTAAACGACTTATTCAGAGACGTTTTGTTATTGTACATGTAAACTGATAACTCGAATTATTCGTTATAAAAGGACCTTTAGGATATCATTTAACATAATTTATTCATCTTTAATGGAGTAAATTAAATGTTTAACTAAAGTCCAGCAAGCACTTTTGGTGGCGATTAAAGATCTTTCACCAGAAATCCACTTGAACATGAAGTTTTGTTAAATAACTGAAATAACAAAAATTGCATGATTGACACAATATATCTAATACATGTATCTGTCCTTATGATATGATTTTGACGGATTCGGAAAGCTAGCAAGCGAGTCTGTTAAAGAGAAGAAGATCAATCACAAACAGACCAAATACAAAAACACTCTTTGTGAACTAGAAATCAGTGAGATGGTTTCTATCTGTGTGAACCCCGTCTTAAATATGCTGTGATTAGAAAAACTGTAAGAAAAGATTAGTGATAACATTAACCTTAAAATACTGTACACCTAATTATTATTAAAAGCCTATATAAAGACAAAAAAATGTTAAATGAACAAGAATGAGTAAATCAGAAGGCAATAATGTGACCTTGAGGTCAGAGTTAAAGATCACAGCCATGTTACGTGACACGTCGCCTTAAACAAAATCCACCCATATGCCAAATATAAAAAGCCTACCTCATAAGAGAAAACGTTTGAACGGTTTATTAAATCGTTTAAACGGTTTATTAATTCGTTTGAACTGTTTATTCATGTGGTCCTTATGGTCCCTGATAATCAATCATATATATTATAGCTCACATAAAAACCTTGCATTTTGATTGGTTAGCAAGCCGTATACATCAGGCTATGTATACGTCTACAGCCGTATACATAAAGCATATTTTTATCCCGTATGGGGCCCCTGGGAAAACAAATCATCATGGTCGCCTTCGTTCCGCTTTGATTGAAAAAGTAACAAAATGAAACAATGTCTAACCCGAACATGTTTTAAACGACGTAAATAAAATGATATGTAATATATGTGTTTAAATAACAGAAGGGAAGTAAATTAAGAAACAAATCTACTCAAAAATCAGCGATAGAAGGCACGAAAAAGGGGGGGGGGGTGGTTCTGGTCAATAATGTCAGTCTCAGGTCACAAATCCTGTATGATTTTTTGTGTCCTCTATAAAAGTGTGTCAATGCACAAAACAACAAACGAGAAACTTGATCTCAAACGCACTAAAAGTAAATAAATACATGTATGTACCTACACTGCATCATCATGCACTCTTCAGTCAAGACATCGTCAAAATCCGTTGATATTCATTTTGATTTCCATCATTTCAGAGTGTAATTTTGTGTTATAAACACTATTAATAAAAATGCATTTTATTAAATATTATGCGTTCCCTTAAAACGTATATTTTCCAAACAAATACGGATAACTTGATCACGTATCCAAAACAATTTACGCTATGTACTTTCTTTTTTGTTTGTCCCGTAAAATATTCCTAATTTAAGATGTGAGCTATAATATAATAGTTATTCCGGTCTTGGACAGGGTATATAATGTCACATTCACGGCTTAGGACGTATATTCCATTCGCCTTCGGCTCATGGAATATAAATCCTAAGCCGTGAATGTGACATTATATACCCTGTCTAAGACCGGAATAACATATAATATTGCCAACTACCTAGATCACGTAGTCCCTTCGGTCCCGGATAATCAAGAGAAGATGGCCAACTACCTAGACCACATGGTCCCTGATAGTCAAAAGTAGATCGTCAACTACCTAGACCATGTGGTTCCTTTGGTCCCTGATAATCAAATGTATATGACCAACTACCTAGACCATTTGGTCCCTTTGGTCCTCGATACTCAATAGTAGATGACCAACTTCTTCGATGTGGTCCCTATGGTGACTGATAATAATCGTACATACGATTTAATAAACCGTACAAACGATTTAATATCGCGTACAAACGGATAAATAAATCATTCAAACGATTTAATAAACTGTTAAAACGATTTAATAAACCGTACAAACAAATTAATAAACCGTTCACACGGATTAATAAATCGTACAAACGATTTAATAAACCGTACAAACGGATAAATAAATCGTTCAAACGATTAAATAAACTGTACAAACGATTTAATAAAACGTACAAACGAATAAATAAATCGTACAAACGATTTAATAAACTGTTAAAACGATTTAATAAACCGCACAAAAGAATTAATAAACCGTTGAAACGAATTAATAAACCGTTCAAACGGATTAATAAATCGTACAAACGATTTAATAAACCGTAGAAACGAATAAATAAATCGTATACACGATTTAATCAACTGTTCAAACGATTTAATAAACCGTACAAAAGAATTAATAAACCGTTCAAACGGATTAATTAATAGTACAAACGATTTAATAAACCGTACAAACGGATAATTAAATCGTACAAACTATTAAATAAACCGTACAAACGATTTAATAAATCGTACAAACGGATTAATAAATCGTAGAACCGAATTAATCAATCTTGCAACGAATTAATAAATCGTACAATAAAAATAAATATTTTTTTCTTTTTGTTGTTTGGCACGAATAAGCCGTCGTACATTTGTATTTATCAATTAAACAGCAAAAATGCGACCTCAAGGTCAAAGGTCACTAACCATGATACGCGACACTTGCCATAAAAGTACCTACCTACATGCCAAATATTAAAAGCCTACCTCAAGAGATATAAAGAAAAAACCCTTACACGAATTTGTCCTTCAGACAACAGTTATGTGACTTGCAAAGATCTTCTGATCAAGCCACATAGCCTGGACACGATTTGTTACTATTGGAAGGACAGACAGACAGACTGATTACTAAATGGCACTAACTATTAATTTATGCTTTTGGTAAGCCATCGTTATATTTTGACATGTGCCACCCCTTACACGGTAAAGCTGTCAAAAAGAGGGACTCAAAAGGCAATCCTCCGAAATCTCCATCCATCTTTTCCCAATTGCATTTTTGATTCATTGTTTGTTAACTTGATCGCTCCGATTCATGCTAAGATACTACTCGCTGGACGTAAACCAAACAACCAAACCATTTGCGATAGCCAAATTTGGCATCCTTTTTGGAAAACTTTCATAAAAATAGGACAAATTATTCAAGAATAAGGTCTTTCATAAAATTCGTTGGCAAACGTAATTTAACCGTAAGAGACTTTTCAATACTTTTAACAGAAAATGTTGTCCTATACATAAAATCATATAGTTGCTCGGGATATTTGTCAACCGGAAGTGGCATTTTAAAACTAAAACTGAATGGTTGTATACTGAAAATGTTGCCCTGAATGAAAACTGGCCGTTAGAGACTTTTGTCAACCGAAAGTGAATATTAGTCTATAGGTATTGTTGTCCTGAATCCAAAAACATATTATTACTAGGGACTTTTGTAAGCCGGAAGTGACTTTTTGATGAACCCGGAAGTTTGATTCTATATTCTTTATCAAGGTCAAAGTCAAGTCTTCAGATGACCATTGGTGAAGAGCCTAGGTGTTTGAGATATACGGTTTATGACTGAGTGTTGACAATTGACGGAATCGTCAAATATTCCCAGTTCAACTACTTCTATATGCTCTCCACATATATTTTGGATAATATGCAATAAAGTTGTCTCCGGAGTCCCTTTACATTTACTACCCATCAGTTTTCTTCTTTCTGTCACGCGATAAGGTTTTCAATATTTGGCGAGATAACTGCGTTTCACAGGAAAAATTCCGAATTGACTTTTAGTGCCAAAAACTTCTCGCAAAAGATTGTTGGTTTGTTTGTTTGTTGATGTTTTAATGCCTTTTTCAGCTATATCATGGCGTCCAGTTTTTATTTGGGGAGGAAGCCGGAGTACCCGGAGAAAATCCCGGACCTGCGGAAGGAAAACTGGCAATCCTTGTCAATTTAGATTAGCGTCGAGTTACACTGCCTGCAGTGAGAATCAAACCCACTGTCGCGAAAGACTAAAATGAGATGTCGTATAATATTTAAACGGTTTGGTTTGAAAGTTGGTGAAAAAAAAAGAAAACAATAATCAAAGTACAAGCCGGAAGTGAGTAAGACCTTAACAAACGTAAAAAAGACATTTAGCTATTTTTCAGCTATTTCATGGCGTCCAGTTTTAATTGGAGGAGGAAACCGGATTACACACAAAAAACCATAGACCTTCAGTAGAAAAGCCGTCAATCCTTGTCAATTTCGATTGGAGTCGAGTACACCCTGTCTGCAGTGTGATTGAACCCGCAACCTCAGTGTTGCCAGACAACGTGATCAATAGGAGGCAAACTTCCTTAACCACTCGGCCACCGAGGCCCCCCCCCCCATATGTTCATATGGTCGAGGGATATTAAACATTCGTAATAACTGTGTGAGGGTTCACACATAATCTAGGTAAAGAATTCATATTTTGACAAATTAAGTATGACACTATTTCAAGTAAACATCCGAGCTTTGTCGATTTCATTAGGTGTCTACAGGAAAACCACTTAACAAAATATGTAACCATAAATCACAAAACCTCTTACGCAATATAATAATAATGAAATTATTTTAATTGTTGAAATTGTGGCTGACGCTGAACATTTTAAAATAACAACCTACACAGAAACATATTTTAACAAATAAACACTACAAATTTTAATCGAATTAGACATTTATAAATTACAACATATTAATATTTCTAGTGGTAAGTTTGAGTTACCCTCACGTGGTTACAGGTACCCTATAGTACAACTATTTTTCTAAGATCTATGATAGTGTTTGTAAAGTTCTTCTGTATAGCAATCGTTCAGTCTAAGTGAAAACGGAAAAATTGAAACAAACCACTGGCATTCAGCCATTTAGAAAAAAAACATTAATATAAAATTTTTAAATACTTTTAAATAACATAACAGCGCTAACGTACTACTTATCCTGTTTTAGATTTTCCTCCGTTTCAATTCAACTAAGTTTTTTACAACAATTTGTATTGCATCAATTTTTACCGTTATTTTGTTTTGTTTTTTTTTTGTGTATTGTCTGTTTGCTGTCACAAATCCTTTAAATGCTGATTAATGACAGTAAATACAATTAAAATTTATTGACAAATTATCTACATGTGATACATTTATCTTTTACTTTTCAAACATGTATAAGTTTCTATTTGTGAGACATTCAAAACCAACTTTAAATGTGTAGTTTAAAATGTTCACAATATAAATATCCTTATACTTGATTTTATATCTTTTTGCGCTAAAATAAACATAATTATTTAAACATAAATGCAAATTAATGACCTAAAATGACGACTCAGATGTGCAAAGATCACTGGAATTCTACATATCAAGGATGAAATCTTGTACAAAAGGAACGACTGGAAAAGTTATTTTGAATGATTGATTGAATGTTGCTTAATTTAACTTTCAGCAAGCAATATTTTAGCTATATTCACGAAAAGAACAAGTTTACGAACAATCAAGTAATGGGGTAGAGGGGTGGACTATCGGGAGCAAAATTGAGACTACCACTGGAAAAGTATGGAGTATTGGGTACAGACGGATAATAAGCATTTTGTAGAGGCTACAATAAGCGTAGCTTTTTCTGTTACATGTATCGACATTAAGATCTGCGGTCAGGGGTAACACATTATGGTCTGCGGTCACGTGGTAACACATTATGGTCTGTGGTGGCGGATTAACATAATCTGCTGTCATAGGGTTACACATTATGGTCTGCGGTCACGGGGTAACACATTACGGTCTGCGGTCACGGGGTAAAACATTATGGTCTACGGTCACAGAGTTACACATTATGGTCTGCGGTTACGTGGTAACACATAATGGTCTGCGGTCAAGGGGTGACACATTATGGTCTGCTGTCACAGAGTTACACATTATAGTCTGAGGTCACGAGGTACCACATTATGGTCTGCTGTCACAGAGTTACACATTATAGTCTGAGGTCACGAGGTAACACATTATGGTCTGCTGTCACAGAGTTACACATTATAGTCTGAGGTCACGAGGTAACACATTATGGTCTGCTGTCACAGAGTTACACATTATAGTCTGAGGTCACGAGGTAACACATTATGGTCTGCGGTCACGGGATAACACATTATGGTCTGCGTCACAGAGTTACAAATTATGGTCTGCGGTCACGTGGTAACACATTATGGTGTGCAGGTTCCGTGGTAGCACATTATGGTCTGCGGTCACAGAGTAACACATTATGGTATGCGGGCACGGGATAACACATTATGGTCTGCGGTCGCAGAGTAACACATTATGGTCTGCGGGCACGGGGTAACACATTATGGTCTGCGGTTACGGGTAACACATTATGGTGTGCAGTCACGCGGTAACACATTATGGTCTTCTGTCATAGAGTTCAAAATTATGGTCTGCGGTCACGTGTTAACACATTATGGTCTGCGGTCACGGGGTAACACATTATGGTCTTCGGTCACCGGGTAGCACATTTTGTTCTGCTGTTACCGAGTTACACATTATAGTCTGCGCTCATGCGGTAACACATTATGGTCTGCGGTCAAGGGGTACATGTATCACATTATTGTCTGCGGTCACGGGGTAACACATTATGGTCTGCGGTCACAGAGTTACACATTATGGTCTGCGGTCACGGGGTAACACATTATGGTTTTCTGTCACAGAGTTACACATTATGGTCTGCGGTCACCTGTTAACACATTATGGTCTGCAGTCACGGGGTAACACATTATGGTCTGCTGTCAAAGAGTTACACATTATGGTCTGCGTTCACGCGGTAACACATTATGGTCTGCTGTCACAGAGTTAAAAATTATGGTCTGCGGTCACGTGTTAACACATTATGGTCTGCGGTCACGGGGTAACACATTATGGTCTGCGTCACAGAGTTACAAATTATGGTCTGCGGTCACGTGGTAACACATTATTGTCTTCGGTCACCGGGTAACACATTTTGTTCTGCTGTTACCGAGTTACACATTATAATCTGCGCTCATGCGGTAACACATTATGGTCTGCTGTCAAGGGGTACATGTAACACATTATTGTCTGAGTTCACGGGGTAACACTTATGGTCTGCGGTCACAGAGATACACATTATGGTCTCCTGTCAAAGAGTTACACATTATGGTCTGCGTTCACGCGGTAACACATTATGGTCTGCGGTCAAAGGGTTACACATTATGGTCTGCTGTCACAGAGTTTCACATTATGGTCTGCGGTCATGTGGTAACACATTATGGTCTGCGGTCACGGGGTAACACATTATAGTCGGCGATCACAGAGTAACACATTACGGCCTTCGTTTTCTGGGTAACACATTATGGTCTGCGGTCACGGGGTAACACATTATGGCCTGCGGTCACTTAGTTACACATTATGGCCTGCGGTTACTGGGTAACACATTATGGTAATATTTCAGCAATATTCAGGACGAAAACGTGTAAGGAAAACAATAAATCAACAAAGGGAAGCATGGGCCTGCAGTTTTGACTGCCAATGGAAAAGTATGAAATATTCGGAATGGATGGAGAATTGAGCCTTTAGTACAGGCTACAATGAGCCTATAAAAAGGGATTTTATCGTCCCAAGGAGCGTAACTATCCTAACACATTATTTACAGTCTGTCCGTTTTATGACAAGACAACCCCTTCCCATTCCGCCATTAGGAACACGTTGGACATTTAAAGCGACTACAGGGCGCCTTTTCTTTTTCAAAATCTAGAAAAAATATTTTTCGTAAAACGAGCGTGGCAATTTTAAAACACATTACACATGTTTGTGTGAGGCAATGTTTTTGTATTATAACAACTTTTAAACGAGTCGTAATCCACTATCCGCTACGTTGGGACGCGATAGGCATATGTGTAGTTAAAAGAATTCTCGACATTTAAAAAAAATAGCGGTAATTCGAATAATGATTTACACTTTTTACTTGAAATATTTTACTTAATTCAAACAGTCATTTTTTTAAAGGTCACTTTAGACGTGATGGGTGGTAAAAAAACCATGCGTATTTAAAAGTCTTTTAATGTGCGAAAATTACAATAATTCCTCATTTAAATGTTAGTATTGGGAGAAATATATCGAATAGAATGCACTACGGAACTATCAGATAGGGATTTAATACAAGAAGATCAGACATTCAAAAATATCTTTCATGCAAGTCCGGAATAAGTGCTGTTTTTTGTCATCTCTATTATGAGGGATACATTCTAAAAGTACATTCATTAATCAACAGTAATGACACATATGTATCGTAATTGTAATAAACGTTAACAGTTTACAGTTTAAATTTGGTTTATTGCCTGCTTCTGCTTGCTTCCTTGTCTGGTTTTATTATACAACCCGTTTTCAATTTGTCTTCCGATGTTATTATTCAACGTTTAAATATGTAATTCTTTATCGTTCTAGGTCCTAACAGACAGGAAATGGCATATATTTTCTCAATGGTTTACGTGATCTTTATAATGTTAAATGAAATTATATGAGTGTTTGGGTTTTACAGACGAACTTGAATTAACATTTTAAATGCACAAGCATCAGCAGTGCTTTTCACAAAAATACATCGTAAGTGCTGACGTCACAATGGATTTTCCCTTTGAACTTCCAACAATTGCGATAGATTTTACACTTACGACTTTTGGTAATATCGACTTCAGTGCTTGACAAAGTTAATAGTAACATGAAGCACCGTCAGTACGAGTATTTAAATGATTAAACTGTGATGGAAGAAAGATATGAAGTTACCACTGCAATCTGTGCAATAATCTTGCTGGATGTAAAACAACAATCAATCAATCAATCAATATATTTCGAAATAAGGATATATGTTTGTATTGTGTCATATATTAGTTGTGAGTTGTACCTTCGAAACAAAGTCTACTGAGATGATGTCAAATTAAAACGATAGTTACTAATGTCCTGGGTGCCGTTTCATAAAGCGATCGTTAGCTTAACGTGTACGTTATCCCATTTAAATTGCATGGGATAACGAGCGCGTTAATTAGCGATCGCTTTATGAAACGGCACCCTGGTAACTATATAGACCGTGACCTTCATTTCGAAATAACTGGGTCTCTGTTGCATTGTGGTTAAGGTAGTAAGTAATCTCCTATTATTAAAAACGTGTCAACGCTAACGGCAGGGTTTGCTCGACTTCAACCTTTATTTACATGAGTTGCTAGTTTTTTCCTGCCCAAGTTAGGTGGATGTACAGAATACCGCTAATCCACCCCCCAAAGTGACACAAAACACTATCCAAACAAACAATATAAAACACAAATCATAACTAGTGCTGATTGTGATTGCAAGCAAGTTTAAAAAGTCCGCTCCCGTCTCCTCTCATAGTCGGCCAAATGGAATTATTAGTTTGTGCATTAAAATCTACTTACATATTAAATTTCGTGACGTTGGGGGAGGGTTTTAGTGCGTTAAAACGTCACCTTTTACAAAATGGCGTCGTTTGCGTCAAATTTGTTTCGGCGAAAATGCTAAAGATAGTCAACTGTATCAATGTACCAATTTTCATTGAAATTGTTTTGACCATTCCTGAGATCTAAGATCGACATTTTTTTCAACGGCGGCCATTTCGAAAAATCAAAAACCATTGTGCACAAATAGACATGGCATTTTATGCTTGTGGAAAGTTTCATTACGATCCCTCAACTCCTTCTACAAAAAACGAGTCGGACAAACTCTGACCAGAAAGAAGAAAACAAATAAATATTTCTGTGTTGGGATGCCAACACACAAGTCGCCAACAAATCCCATGGATAGTATTTCATTGAAATCAGTACTATGCCTAGAAATCAACTTTCGTTGAAATCGGACAAAGTTAACTTTTTTGTTGGGAGTGTGGTAAAATGGCCGCCATTACAAAATGGCTGCGTTCACGTTTTTTCGGTAAAAAAGCTCTAGAACTTTATCAGTGTATAAATTTTCAATGAAATCTGTCTAGCCAATACCGAGATTTAATAAATGTACTTTTATTTTCAACCGCGGCCATTTTTGAATTGGCTGCCATCTTGAAAATTTAAAAGTTGATTGCACCCCCTTTAAGTGATCCTCTATATTCTTACCAAGTTTTAATTGATCGCTCAAAAAGTTTTCTCATAATCGTGCCGACAAGGAAAAGAATAATAAGAATATTTAAAGATCATTGTGTTGGGATGCCAACACAAAAGTCGCCCAAAATCCCCATGGATAGTATTTCATTCAAATTAGCACATTAAAATATGCATAGAAATCAAATTTGGTTGAAATCGGGGAAAGTTTTTTTATTGCACCCCTTTAAGTGATCTTCAATAACCTTACCAAGATTGAAATTGATAGATCAAAGCGTTTTCTCGTAATCGTTCGAACAACTGCATGTCTTAGAAGGAACAAAAATAACTAGTAATAATTGTGTTGAGATGCCAAAACAAAATGACTCCCAAACGTACCTCTATTGCCAATATAATCTTGAGCATGTTGAAAACTCCCCGAATAAAAGTATTTACCAAGATAATGCATTATCTTATATAAATATCACCGTTTCCATAGAAACGGCAGCCATTTTGAAAATTCCAAAAGTGCATTGCAAAGCTTCAGGTCACCCTTAACATGTTCCCAGTTTCATATTTAAGAAATGGTGCAAAAACAACAAGTCTCCATAAACTTGCTTTTGGCGACTTAATAAGAAACCGGACAAAAACATTATGTCTCCCAAAACTTTGTTTGGGAGACATAATAAAACACTGGGCAAAAACAATAAGTTTCCGACACTTCGTGGTCCGGGACTAAATTACTGGTGTAAAGAGATCCATTTCAGTGAACTACAAAATTAAAGTAGTTTGTAATTGTCATTGCACAAACTTATAAATATGAAAATACCAAGGGAAGAAAATATTGATCCTAATACGTGAACTAACACAACAAATATTCAATTTACAAGATACAAAGATCTCAGTATACTGTCTATCTATTAATGTAGTGCGAAAACATGCGGTACCACACGCGTGCAAGATCTTCATTTTTCCATGGTTGGTACGCGTGAATGTTTTGCTGGGTTGTCCAGAATATATCATCTAACATCATAGAATTTGTAAAAAAAAATACATTTACACGTATTTCCTTTTACATTTTTTCCACATAAATGTATTTATAAGAAATTTTTTCTCCTTTTCGTTTTTTAAGTTTATACAGAAATTTAAAAAAAAAAACCAAAATATTCATCCCTCGATGCGTATAGTAATATGTTCATGGTCTTGACTCAAAACTATAGAAAGTTTGAATTCGCCAGCATCTCCATCAAAACCAAACAGTGAAACAGTAAATCTATTCACACAAGAATATCATTCAAATTACCAGAAAGAAAGGTCACGTGACCGTAACCATATGAAGGTGTCCAAACACCAGACGACAAACATCGAATACTTACAAGGTGAAAATTAAATTTGTATAGTTGGGAGTTGGAATAACCATTTCAGTAATTAAGTGTTTGCATAATACAGTGACATATATTTGAAAGTATAAAACCGATTTTTTAAAAACTAATTATTGGATCGTTGGCGACAATTGTACGCAAATGTGCCCTATTTGTTCCATATCTATGTAGTTAAAAAAAACTTTGTCTGGATAACAGAAATAATTTTTAACACAGCTTTCAGCGATAAATGGGAACTGCACTCAAACTGTTAGAAGATTAACCCATGTTAAATGGTTCATAAATTGATTGCTTGAGCAATAAGTCAGTCATATTGCGGAATGTGCAATGTAGATAATGTACATAGATAAAAGTAATAATGTAGATATAACATTTATTTACATCAAGCTTGCCTATAAAATTATTATTGATAAACATTATCAATAAACTTCATCTATCAAATCTTCAAACAAAATCTATTGAATGAAACTATATTTTATTTGAACAAAATATATTAAATAACGTTGTGAATGACAGTTTCAATATACCGGTAGTATACGTATAACGATTGAAATAACTTGATCAGGAATTTGTGTGTTCCTTTTGGAATTTTGCCGTTTACATGTCTTATAATATGGATGACGTCATCGTCAGATCTCGATATATCACCAAAACTGTCATAAGCTATACAAAGAAGTGCTACCAGTTCATGATCCGCTAATAAGTTTCTTTGACAGTATTAACTACAAAAACGAGCATTTGTGTGATATTTTTTTGTTTATGTTTCCATTTGGAGTTTGTGTCCTACAATAAAGTGAACAGATTTTTGGGAAAGACATTTGCGTCTCGCCCCAGTTTGCACCTTTCATGCTGGTTAGTCAAAAATTTACCTTTAAACCATCTGACTTTAACTAGCAACATTCTTAAGGACCAGCATTCTGAAGTTTATGTATTTTGACCTGGCATTTTTGGGGGTAAATAATATTTTGATTTTTTTTTGTATAAAAACATTGTTGATGTCGAATCTGCTTAAACAAGGATATGTGGCAATTATATCTAACACCGTTTCAATTTCACTGACTTCTTAAGAGCCATCATGGGTCGTGTCTGCCTCCTAAATGCCATATGGTTTTAAATATGGTACATGTATTAATCTCTTTCTGTCCTTTTACCGCTCACTGCGGGCATTTTGCGCTCGACTCCAAACTTAATTGACAAGAAATGTCAGCCAAGTTTTCGTACAGAAGGTCGGGGGTTTCTCCGGCTTCCTCCCCCAGTAAAAACTAGACACGATTGGCGCCGTTACAGGTTTTACATGTGGACTAGGAACTGCCCACCTTTCCAGAGCCCGGGAGTTCACTCAAGTTTTAAAATGGGGTTCGTTTTATTATGTTTAGTTTTCTATGTTTGTTTCAATAATTGTGTTGTGCATCTTTTCCATTGTTGTAATTTTTGTCACGTGTTGTCTTTTTTTCATATTAATGCCTTAATTCAGCGATCCACGACAAAAGACGTTTACTAAAGTTCAGCTGTGTTTTCATTTAACTAGTAAATATTTATACAAAAACAGTTACTCCATATTAAGAAAATGAATTGTTGATACAATATTCTATAGGTTAAGATAATTAGGTTTACTGTTCATCTTATTTTCTATTTAATTAATTTTTAACTAACTAGATTAAAATAATTTTTAACTAAGTAGACTCGCGTGAACAACGAAGAACTCACCATTATCCGTCTCTATTTTCCGATAATTACGTGAGTATACATTTTGAGGTTTAAAACGTAAAGTACAATACAAAACATGATTGTCCGCTTGTTAAAAGTAGATTCGTTTACCAGTTTATATTATTATTTAACGGTTATTTTATTAGTGGAACCTATAAACATATTCTATAATGACCATTTTTACTTACATCATTCGACATGCTAATTAACCAGTCGTACGCCTTCACGTGTTTTGCAGTGAATAAGACGGTTATTCCTTCACCTAAAGACAATTTAAGCGGTTGTTGTGAAAGTGATATAAACAGTTCACGCTAGCAGTTGAGATTGCGACATTAGCTGCCGTTGATCGATATATGTCGTAAAAAGAGCTGTTGTAAAAAGTTAAGCTATTGTCATGTTATGTTCCATAAACGTACGTGTTTTAGCAAAGTCAAGTTAAAATTAAAAGTATAAGTGATATATAAGAGTGAATGTCAGAATAATTGGATGAATGCCGGACAAAAGTGACCATGAACTGCGGGAGGTAGGCAATTTTTTTTTCATTAAAATATATGTACATAATTAGTTACTTAAATAAAATGTATATTAGTTTCAACGAATTTCGCAACAGAATGTGTAAACATGTTTCCCTACAAAACTTTTTTAAATGTTAGCTCTAATTGTTATTTTAAATGCATGTACATGCATTTTAAAAATCATATGTCGCAATTTTGCGACTTAATACTTTTCGATGTCGTTGAACTTAACTAATTCCTTAGTGTACATTATGTCTTAAAGATTTGGCGAATTTTTTTATTTAAACTGTAAAGAATAATTCGTTATGTAAATTGACGATCATCTAACCTCATTCCTTATAAACTTGCACATTTAAATTGACCGTTATCTGTAGAATATTGCCTTTACTGTGAATGCACTAGTCAAATTAGATTTATCTCTATTGATTCACAGTGTTTTGAATCATGATACAACATTTTTTATTTTAAGAACATCCTTATTGTATGCAACTTATACAATATAGTAATTGTCAGCAAAAAAATTCCTGCGCATTTAGTTGGGTGTGTCAGTTACATAATATAACTACAAATATTTTAAACCCAAAATCGAATATTAGATAACAGATGACTTTAGAGCTAACATGTAGAATACACACTTCGGCAAAAGTCTTTTAACCTCTTTATTGTTTTATATTTGTTCGGGATATATAATCGGATGGTTCCAAGAGCTCAGGACTCAGAACTTATCGCTTGCGTCCTCATGTGGCGGATAGTGGGGGCCGTTTGGGGTTGTCAAGTTACAATACGGGAGGCATGACCACAGTGGGTAGTGTGTTTAGATAGTTTTATGATCCTTGTACGATCAAAACCCTTATGTAGATATCGAAAAGCGAAAGCTCATTTAGAGCCACTAAAAAAAGTTAACTCCATCTTCTTACCCAGTTCCTCATACTTTTTATAGTGACAGTTAAAATTTGCTTGCTAGAAGTTAACGAGATTAAACGAGACGCATTTTCCCGTCCATAATTCATCGAGCGCCCTTCATTGAGATGACGAGAAAATACATCGAGTTATAAAAACGTAAAGAATCTATTTATCGCAATGTTGTAACATTGTGAAGGCGCGTTATTTACTTAAGAACGTCTTGACAATGAAGTGAGATAATTGTTAAATATGGTAAAAATATTTATAAATAAGCTTACATGCTTATTTCCGAATCCTGTATGTTATTCTTTGTATGATGTATTTTGTACATATTATTGAAATTTATATTAATAAATATGTTTAAACTAAGTGAGAGGAGTCCTTCTTCCGTAAATTGCCGATTTCTGGTACAGATGACCGACAGATGAGCTCACGCGTACTCTTCTGTACTCGAAGCGTCATCCAATAAAAACGCATGACATATTTACATAACGTTCTTTATGTAACTTTCTTGTGTATTACCTTCTGATTGGATGTCGGGGACAATGGAGAATCGCAGTATGAAAGTTACTTGTTTACGGCAGAAATATGAACTTTCATGCGCTTTTGGGAAAGCCCGTGTGTGGAAGATCACGCGGTCGTTCCCAAAAGCGTATGCAAGAAACTATTTTTCTTCCGTAGAAAACCGATTTTTGGTACAGATGACCAAGTATAGAGCTCATGCGTACACAGCTTTTTACTCGTTGCGTCATCCTATTAAAAAGCACGAAACAAGAACGTTGTTAAATATAGTAATATAACAAAACGTTTTTGCTAATAGAGTTCTGATTAGATATCGGACAAATGATAGAAATTTTGTATGTCTTTTTATTGTCTTGTCATTAAATTTCTATCAATCATGAAGGACTATTCAGTCTTTCCCAAAAATGTATGTATTAATCTCACGTTTGTAGAGCGAGATGGGATAATATCGCACTTTAAGATCAAATTAAAATAGTGCGAAATAGAGTTAACGTCGCTTATTGCTCATAGCATTAAATCGCTCGATAAAGCCAGTTGTTTAATCTTACTAAGTAAGGTACAAGAACCCCTGTCATTATCTTGGTCTTAATCCAAATACAGTTATGCTAAATAGTCTACAACAATTTCTTTGATTGACACAAAAACACAAAAACAGAAAGTGAGTAATCCGAACCCAATAAAACTCACAGGACGCTCATTTTTCTTGCCTGCATGCATAAAGTAATAAAGTTTGTATGTCTGTTTAACAAAAACATAATTGATAAATATGGTAAAAATATTTATATATTATTGTTCATAAAATGAAATTTATTGTAGTATCTTTTCATATTATTTAAACATTTATATGCATCAGTAATCAAGTCTCATAGACGAAACACCTTGTGTCGTGTACGAAAGTAGGATGGGTCTCTGGAGAGTGCCCCATACACGACTAAGACTTTCTTAAAAAAGACACAATAAATTCATACCAAACTCTCACTGCTTTTTCAGAGGTAGTTATATTTTTGAAAATGTGTTTTATAAATGTGCAAGCGACTCACATTACAGTTCATTTTGACATTTTGACGTGTAATTAGTCATTGTCGATAAGGTTTAGGACGCTTAAAAATACCGTTCAGTATGAACACATTTCAAGTTATCAAAATTAAACGCACACGAACCTATGGAGATGATCCTAATTTAACGTATTCAATTTCATTCCGAACCGACATCCTCACGAAAAAGATTATATCAAATTTTAAAAGGTGTTTTAATTCAATTTGAAAGGCTTCGTTCCTTATATATTTAATGGGTAGGTCTATCTGCGTTCTGGCAGGTACTAGGTATATGGCCAGTGAATAGGAAGGCTTCGTTCCTTTCATGTGTAACGGAGGTCTTTCTGCGTTCTAGCTGGTAGAAGGCATATGACCATTCAACTGACTGCTAATACTAAGATCCCCGGTTCGATAACCAATGATAACGTGTATATTGTTTCATGCTCTAACGTTATATATGCATTTTAATAAATTCGCAATGATTTTTTAATGAATCCCACACAAATGACATTTAGGATACAAATATACTTCAACCACTAATTTGACACAGCTTTATTATAGCTGATATTAAAATAGCACTACCTTGGAAATGGTATTGTGTCTGGAAGACAAATGATGCCCCCGCATTCTGTTTCGACAAAGCTGTATTAAAATTGATAGCAAGATGCAAAACCTTGGACATATTTATTTTGTCTCGGAGACACAAATAATTCCTCCCGTGTGTTTAGTGGAGTAGCAAATGGCATATGCTAAAATGCGTGTGCTAGAAAAAAACAGTATACCTATGTAGATTCTTGATTAATGGCAGAATTAATTTTTATGCCCCCGCGACGACATGTCGGGGGCATTAGGTTTTACTCATGTCTGTCCGTCCCTCTGTCTGTCGCGCCGTACGTCCGTACGAATTTTCGTCAAGCTTTTCTCAGAGACTGTTCATGAGAACAATTTGAAATTTGGCAGGGTGGTTCCGTATCACAAGTTGTACGTCATAAGCAACTTTCAGACCTGTCGGACAACTTCCTGTTTGCGACTTGGCCGATATGAAAATGTGTTAACACGAGTATGAAAATTTCCGTCAAGATTTTCTCAGAAACCGTACATGAGAACAATTTGAAATTTGGCAGGTTGGTTCAGTATCACAAGTTGTATGTCCTAAGCGACTATCTGACCTGTCGGACAACTACTTCCTGTTTTAGACTGGGCCGATATGAAAATGCGATAACACGAGTATGAAAAGTTCCTTCAAGCTTTTCTCAGAAACCGTACATGAGAACAATTTGAAATTTGGCAAGGTGGTTCAGTATCACCAATTGTATGTCCTAAGCGACTTTCAGACCTGTCGGACAACTACTTCCTGTTTTGGACTTCATTTAGCTGGGGCATCTCTGTCTCATGGACACATTCTTCGATTTTTGCATGTTTGCACAATTATACCTTTTATTTTTATGAAATTTCCGAAGTCTAATCCACGTAATATCCGTAAAAATCAGCAAAGCGGGACGGAACGTAATCTTGATCTGTAACTCATCACTGTAGACTCGCATACCGAAAATCAGTTTAATATCAGTTAAAAATTATCTACAAGCGTTTGAAAAGGGCAAGAACACATGTTTGAAGAACGGATGGAAAAACATGAGTAAAATAACATGCACCCAACTGTTAGTTACGTTGCATAACAACTTTCTTTGTTTTTAATAGTAATAGTGCGAAAGTTAACACGTGCACACTATATTAATTTCGACGCTATGTCGGAAAATGAATTATTCAAGTAGAAATTTTACAGTGATAATAAAATATATTTCAAATTTTCGTTTGTAAGCTTGAATTACCCCCTGTCCTAAAAGCAATTATCTGAATCAATCAATGCGTAGCAAAATTGGAAAAAAGGCGTAAATTTTGGTTATTTATCTTCTTTTTCTTTAAAATCGGAATAAATTTCAATCTTAAATCATAGAAACAATGATAATTATTTATCCCAGATTATATAATGGTTAAAAAATACAATATATCATTAAACATTGTCAAAATTATGTAATGGTTGTCACCAGTTTCAAAGACACATGTTAATTATTTAAATGTCATCACGTGTTAAAACTGTCCAATCAACTTTTACTTCAAGATTCATCCGACTCGTTTCTCGTGTATTGTCTAAACACAAGTGTCCAGTCTTGCAAAGCTAGGTCAACTGAAAGCTTCTATAATATACTTTGCAAATTGGTAATGTTTTATGGTCACATTCAGTAGTATATAACAAAGTCTACGATTGTGCATGTACACTTATTCCGTAAAAGCTCAACTCCGCTGACGAATCTTGACGATGCACGCTTCTGTCGCAAGAAATGTACCCTTGGTATCTTTAATTACATTTTATTTTCACACAAGAACATATTGTGGAAGTTTCACTTTGGCCCCACCAATGAAATATTGATTGCTGGACGTAAAACATCAATCAATCAATCAATCAATCAATCCAATTATTGTGGTAGGAGTAGTTTGTAAGTTTGTTTTAATATATGTCTATTGTCTGACATAACGTTCCAGGTATCACATACCCGCCATTATTCCAGTCTTACATCATGCATCAGTCTCCAATTACCACCATCTTTCTTCTTGTAACCTATACACATTTTAGACGATAGAAAAACCATGTGAAATAAATAATTGTCTACCCAAATTAAAGTACCCTTGATACCCGATGTGTCTAGTTACACAACAATCTCTGGTTCCAAACATTTTCAAACGCTTTAAGTATAGTATTCTAGCTAATGGTCAGGCAGTGGGCGGCACATCAAAAATTTTGTTTTATGTTTTTTGGCTTAGATGCATTCATTTTGATATAAAAACAAATTTTAACAAGATTTTACATTTGAAAAAGTGTCAATTGCCTAGATAATTTCTGACTGGTTACATAGAGAAAGATTTGGCGGGAAAATTTTTTGGCATTGTTCACTGTACAATTCAACTAAATTTCAAATGATTATATCTTAAAAAGGCATTATAATTCAGAACTTTAATAAATTAGAATGTTGGATAGTTTTATCAAATTCCATGATTAAAAGTTTGCGTTTTTTTCCTTCATGTGCCATCACATGTATGCATTTTGCCTGATTCCTACGTGGACTGATACTTAATTATATCACAAAATACAACCCTTACTTCTGTTCCATCATCCAATACTCCAATACTGTTCCAAAATCGTTCGTGCAGTAATCGATACAATGTATATAGCAGAATCCCTCTGAGTAAATCCCGATTGATATTGTTTGATCATTTGGTTAGTGTTTAGATAATTGTAGATATGAATGTTATACAATTATAGCTTTGGTATGAGGTCGATGCGAGAATATATCGACCAAACAGATTTGCCCCTACGCCCCCCCCCCCCCCTGGATCCGCCACTGTAAAACTCCTCATTTCTTGTAACCATTTTTAGAATGTGATATACCGATTTAACCTTTTGAATTTTTGAAATCTATTTTTAGTAACGTGCTGTATAGGTATGCAGCATAACAAAATATCGTTGGAAAATTCTATTTTTAGGTATATTATATGTGCCCAAAGAAATACAAAATGACCACGTGATATCGTTAGACAAATCAAAATAAAGAAAATATCTAATATTAATAATGTTTGTAAATACATATTTTCGTCGCTTTACCAATTACACTGATGACTTAAATAGGCCTATAATTTCTGTATTCACTCGGGGAGTCTTTTTTTAAAGGGTGTTACATAAGCATGTTTTCTTGATGAGTCTTAAATAGACGAAACGCGCGTCAAGCGTAGCAAAATTTATTGCCTGAACTTTGTTGTATTTTTGATTTCATAAATTTGGATATTTGACAACTGTAAATGATGAAGTTAATAATTTACATAATGGATACCTGAGTGCAGTAGAGGCTTTTTTAAAGAGTCGTGGAGTAATGCAATCGAATCCAGATGCTTTAGAAGTATCCAAAGAATTAAGGATGTCCTAAGCCTCTTTTTCTGTAATGTCGATGCAAGTAATTCCGTCTGTCGTAGTGTCCAGTATGACCGGATAGGGATGATTATTGTCGTTAATTAATGATTGTCTACAAAATTATTTATTAAGTATATCAGCCATTTGTTTTTCATTACAATCTATTTATTAGATTGTTAGAAAGGAACACTACGATTGTTAATAGTATCACAGTATTCCAATACTCTTGACTTCTGTTAAAATATCGGACGCGATCTTTGAGAGAAAAAACAAGCTTGGTACATTCTCTTTATCTACTATTTCTTATAGAAGTTGTTAATATTATTAGTTATTTCATATCAATAATGTAACAAACTATTCCATTGGATAATTTGCAGTCTGTATTTTCAGCTACAGTTAATGTGTTTAAGAATAAAAGACTCAGCAGGGCTGTATCAGCAAACGGGCTGTATCCAATCTACTGTTACAGCCCTAAGTTTGATACAGCCCTGGCTGTAACGGTGATACAGCCCGACCAAAAAAGGGTTATTGGAATTTTCAATTTTCATATGCCACAAACAAATGTAAATAGATTGCTAATTACTAAACAAAATGTAAAACTTGTAAAATATCAACAGAACATATTATTTAGCACAAATGCTAAACAATTACAGGTAAACAAAGTTCATTTTGTCTTGTATACTATTGAACTTGTTTGTTTTCTAATGTTTTCAATGAAATAAAAGTAATAGTAACTTGTGTGTATGGCTGTATCAGAATTACGGACTTCTGAAGGACCCGATACGGACCGTTTATTTGTTACAGCACTCGCCTTTGGCTCGGGCTGTAACAAGATAAACGGTCCGTATCGGGTCCTTCATCAGTCCGTAATTCTGGATACAGCCCTACACACAAGTTACTATTACATAATAATACAATGAAATGTAATTCAGACCAATGGGTCATTTTAAGATCGGGGTTATAATAAACTGTTTATTTTGCAGTCTTGCAGCAATTTATTTGTTTGTTTGTTTGAATAGTGCTTAACACCACTTTCATCAATTTTTCAGCTATATCATGACGTCCACTTTTTATTGTGTGAGGAAGCTGGAGTACCAGGAGCAACCCCCGACCTTTGGCAGAAAAACTGGCAGTCCTTGTTAATTAAGATTGTAGTCGAGTGAACACTGCCCGCAGTGAGACTCGACCCTAAGAATTTACAGACCACGTGATCAATAGTAGACGAACTATCTTAACCAGTCGGTCATCGAAGCCCCTGCAGCAATTTTAAAAAACAAGACTTTCCACATTAAGTGACACTTTTACATATCAATATAAGTACCATATTGTATATTCAGGAGCACAATTATTTTGATCTTAAAATGTTTTGTTAAATTTAGAAATTGATTCATTTATATTTAACGTCCCGCGAGCATAATTTCAGCTGGTTTAAGGATGTTAACGTTAATCAACAAATAATTAATAAACATTTCATACACTAAAAAACCACGAGAATACACTGCAAGAGTTATAATATGGCAGTCGTTAGATGTAACAATGTTTACGACTCTTTATTATTTACTAAAAGTTAATAGTATACATCGTGTGACCTTTAACACTAGAAAGACAACAATAAAGCTTGAGATATTCCCAGACACCAGATATCCAATCTCTTATACCCAATAAATTACATAATTTCATGTCCTACGGCTCCACAGTTTGCTTACTTGAAAGACAACTTTTTTTAATTTAAAGCAATATCTATTGATTAGTTGCACGTTTACGACTCTATATTATTTACTAAAATTTAATAGTATAAACGTAAACCGCAATAAACAAGGTATTCTCTTGTACAAGTTGGTTTCAAACAGAAACGTCTTCTTTCTGTCTTCCACTCAGACGACTATAATTAAGTCGTCCTACAAGAGACTTCAAATTTCCATTAGTAATATCCACAGTGTCAACATTATGACAAGTTTTGTTTAACAACGTTATGTTAACTGCTGTTTTCTTAAACATTATTGTAAAATTAAGCAGATACGGACGTCAGACTTTGGCTATCAATTCAGAAAATGACAGCGTACCAGGATTCACATGGGAAAGACAAAAGCTTAGAGACTAGTCATAAAATGTTCTATTGGACAAGTCAGTAAATGACATATGGTAAACTTAATATCCGAACAGTGAATATTTGACTGTGTTTGTTTCCTTCTAGTTTAATAAATGAATGCTTATGTCAGTTGACTCTTTGGTCATAGCACATTATTCTATTCCTCTTACACAGATATGATTGATATGGACATTATCCTGTTCAGACTAGTTAATGGACAGTTATAAATCAGAGGGTACCAAACCAAATATTCCCAATTCCATTTTATTAGTCTCTATTTAACAACATGTCCTCATTATGCGTTCAGCTAATAACTTTCGCTTTTGTACCTTTTTGTCGCAGGAAACTAGACGTAATAATATAGTGATTTTTGTTATCTGACAATCTTTTCATCCGTCTTGTTAAATCAATTTCATTTAGAAAAAATGTTTGTGTATATTATTAGAATATTTTATTTATGCACAATGCTCAAAATTAATTTATTGGTGGGATTTTTTGCTTTATGCTCATCGAGCAATATTAAAGCTATATTCAGGACGAGAATAAAAAAATGCCACTTGAAAAGTATAGGGTCGTTATCTTTTACTCTCCGACACGCCACCTACTGTTGGTTTTCCGTATTACGACTCGACAACATCAACAAGAGGCCATCCCCGATTGAACACGTGGGGACGCGCTGGGAAGCTCTGTGGGTTGAGCACCGAGTAAAATATTTAATGTGAATATAAAAAAATAAGCTACACATCGTAACATTTACCAATTTTAACTATATTATGGCGTCCAGATTTAGTATGACCAAATACATAGACTCGGTCACTTTGGCTTCTTTTAAAGCTGCTGAAAAGAAGTCAAGATACTGACGGTAGAGGTATTCATTATAAAAGCGACACGCCTTAAAAGCTGAGAACTGTGGCTTCTTTCCGCGATTCTCTGTTGCAGATTTTCGACCCCTTTGACAGCAATTGTCAATTAATGTCAAGTTTGTTTAATCTGTCATAGTTTTGAATTTTTTGGCGATATTCTTATTAGCTTAATGAGGTTACAGTTTATATATTGAAGGTAACTGTAGTCAAAAATGAAGCAACTTTAGTAAAAAAAAAGAATATCTTTGTAAGTTATCTGTAGAGATAGATGGCTATTACTTTAATGGAACTAACAAATTACGATCTATAGATAGCTCCCACTTGCTGCATAGTTTTAACGAATTTATGGTAATTATCCCGCGTTTTGGTTTAATTTTGTCTCTTTAATTTTGTAATTTTCAAGAAAATGTAATACACACAGCAATTATTTGGTTTTTGGTGGTATATACATATTCTGAATATTATTATGCATCAAGAGATGATTTGTTTGATAAAAACTATTTGGGAATGTGAAAAAATAAATTTGTGTTCGGTATTTCATGCGACACTGAGAGTGAATCTTTACCGTGTTATACAATTTGTCAGCAGTAGATATTAGTCTCTGATATATTTGGAGCAGTAATCCAATTTCCCATATCTGGTTATTAGTTTTATTCAATAATATAAATCCACTAGACTGTGTAGAGTGTATAATATTGATGTCATTGTACTCTGGGATGCTGCAAAAGTACAAATAGGCGAACAAGACTTTATTAACAAAATCATGTGTACTTGCCCAGATTTCTTCATGACATTGAGCTGAAATGCCTGTACAAAACTAAATAATTTTGATAATAATATCGTAGTTGAAAACGATTGATTGATTGGATGTTTGCTTTAAGTCCAACGAGCAGTATTTCAGCTATACGTATTCAGGACATGAACAAGTTAACAAACAGTATATCAAAGGAAACAATTGGTGGGATGGAACACAGCTGGGAACAAAATTTTGACTGCCTGTGGAAAAGTATGAAGAATTGGGTAGGGTAGGACAATTTAGCCCTTTGTGGCGGCTACAATAAGCCTACTCTTTTTTAAATCTACAAATGGGGTCTTTATCGTGCAAGGAGCGTGGCACTATCCAAACACGTTCCCAACGATACGGTCTTCCCTATCCGCCACTCGGTGACGCGCTGGACTGATCACAGGTGGGTCCCAGAGTTGAAAACGAAATTTAAATATAAACCTGTGAATCGAGTTTCTACTGAGAAAAACAAGCGAGTTGTTGAAAATTTCAAAGAAGTATTTTGCGATGGACAACCACAATACACTGTATATGTACTTCTTGGTATTGGCAAAGACAATAAGGTAAAATGAGGCATCATTTACTTCTGATTTTACTCTCAGTGCTTCTATACTCTCCTTATAAATAGCACAGATTATTATTAGACTTAGAGTAATATTTATATACAGTATTCTATTATACTCTAACGTGAACATCAACTAATTTAAATAAAATCATTTAATTTAATTTTGCAATCATCAGAAGTGCTACGTGACTAACACAAATTAATGAAACTTTTGGAGATTCGTGACAAGGCTGAACAATTCTCTACTTATATATATGTATGAGAACAAGTTCTCAAAATACCAAATTTAGATTTATTTTATGTTAGCACAGCCTTCTTTCACATCTTTAGCAGTTTTGCATTGTTTCAAAGTTAATAAAGATGCTATTTTCTGTGTTATAACTACATCCGCTGTATTCCCTGTTGGTTAAATACAAAGGAACATATTTTAAATGCAGTTTATAAGCGTGCCTGTCTTTTAATAACATATCGTGATTTCTTTAGGACTCCGTCACTTATAGCGGAGTGCGCCCTATCGAGATCTAATCGTGTACGGGCTAAAACTCTTTTTGATTTTATGAGGTAGGCGTTTGATATTTGGTATGTGCTTAGATAATATATAGGTGATGTGTCGCATATCATGTTTGATGACCTTTGACCTAAAGGTCAGCGGGCCAACAGAGATGGATGCCTTCTCATTGATATCTAGTTGTCTCATTTTTCCTTTTCTTTCTGGTCACAAATGTGAAATACAATAGCATAAGTCTACAAATTATTCAATGTGACACCAAAATAGCAGAACCACGTCTCCTAGATTTTAATTAAAATGTCAAGTTAGACTAACGACATTTATATTATAGAGGTCAATAAAGAAATAATTGTATGCATCAAAAGGTCATAAGCCAAGTCAATAAATATATAGGTTAATTTAAATAAATGTGCAGTTGATTAGTCTCTGACCGTTGAATACTATTTTATTAACAACGGTTAGCCTTGTTGTAGAGCGCTAAATAATTACCTAAAATTATATCAATGTTGCAATAATGTTCAAGTCGTTGGCATCTTATGACGAGTATCCGGTATTGCTTTCCAATTACTGACAGTTAATATGCTATTTCTCACAAAATGGAAAACGATTTTCAAACTAAAAAAAATAATTTGTGTTTCAATTACCTACTATTATTAAATTATTAAAATATAGTAAAACATGAGTAGTTAGATGTAGGTACACGCGCATATAACAATATATTAAATCCTTAATCTTTACGCGAAGCGTTAGTATTTGACCTGATTGTGCAAAGAAGCGGAAGTCAGCGACGTCTGTGGTTCATTTACACTTAGAAAATATATGGTTGATTACTCTTTCTAGAAATGAATATTGCTAGACTAAACCTGAGTCAAATGGCACCATTAAGGGAATATACCGCTAAAAATTTGACATCACATCGACCTTAAAAAATAATAAGTGTTTATTGTAGAGTGACATAGATCTGGAATAATTTACTAGGCTTTCCTCTCAAAAAATATCATGGTAGGTGTCATTAGTGAAGCAGGATTAGATTGTCCTTCCGGATCACCTTGTATCAGAGTTCTTGATGCTTATTTATTTGTTCTGTGTTTTGAGTGTTTGTTGCTTGTTGTGTTCTGAATTTTTCTGTAGCCATTGTTTGAATATTTCGCATTAGAATTCAGTTCATTGGATCATGATTTTGTGTCTCCTGGTAACAGTTCATGGCTGCAGTTACATTTTAATTATTTAATAATATTTAACATTTTTTAAAGAAAGAAGCATTGATTTTTGCTCCTTTTACATATTAGCATTATGGAACGTGTCACGCTATTAAATGATTGAAAAGAGTGATCAAAATTAAATGTTTAAGCAAATATTGTGTTCTGATGTCGTGATAATTGGACGTTTACGTAATTTTCCAAGTTTTTGCAAGCCATTTTACTGCCATTTGTATAATAACCCAATTTATTAACGATCACTTTATAGTAAAAATTGAGAATTAATGTTTTTCAGATAGACACTGTGTTTATCTTTGTCATAAAAATATTGGACGTTGTCATACTATCTGTGATATTTATACTATAAGATTTTGCTGCTTGTGTTATATGCCAAAATATGTGTCATTTGACAAATGATTTCGCTCTCCTTGGAGCAAAGAGCATTGATTCTAACCTTAAGGGGCCTTTGTCAACATTGAGATTGCGGATTCGATTCTCACTGCAGGCAAGATGTCATCGACTCCAATCTTAATTGAAAAGGATTGCGAGTTTACCTACCGCAGTTCGCGATCGGGGGTTTTCTCCGGCTTCCTCTAACAATTAAAACTAGACGCCATGATATAGCTGTTAAATTGCTGAAAGTGGAGTTAAACACCATCAAACAAACTTATAACCTTAAGGATAGTTTCGGCATATAACATAGGAAACACAATATTATCGAAAAAATAGCTAAAGTGTTCCTTTAGACTTCGCCTATTTTATCGGCGCCTGTCGGGCATAGTATATTTCCATATAAGGTTATATACGAAAGTTAAATGTTTCTATAATATGATTGCAATTCTTATGGAACGGTATTTCACTATGAGTAATAATTTACAATAAATCTTAACTAAATGATATCGTGAATACAAGTAAACATTATTTATTGAGAACACGAGTAACCAACGTTAACATCGTATAAATAAATTATGGCATATGATATAATTTCTTTCATAAATATTGCCACTTGTCGTTTTACATATTGAACAGAAGTTTGTTGTAAAACACAGAGTTATAAGCATTCTGCAGTTGGATCAGATTATTTTTTCCTTAGAACCACTGGTTCCCAGTGCTTGACCCACAGAGCTGCTCAGCTAGTCTCCACTTGACGGAAAGGGGAGTTTTTTTCGTTCTTGTAGTCAAGTGTTAATGCGGATCATATAGGGTGAAAGTGTTTGTTTAATTAACATTCCTAGAACCATACAACTTTCTATTTAGTTTTAAAATATTGCTTTTATAGTGTTTATTATACTCGTGCTTAGTATATCTAAGCAGTTGTTTTAATAACAATTATCTTACGTTAGACATTAGTTTATATATTTATCACTACTTAAATTTTTTGTTTGTTATCAAAATTATCTAGCATTGACTATCTTAATGAAAAATGAATGAAGTTGTGTTAGATACAACTGCTATTTGTCTCTGTAAGAGAATGGTTTTGTGCAAACTGCATTGGCTCTTTAATATGAAACTGTTATGTGTGGCTGAGTGGTTAAGGTAAAAGTGTGTCTACTATCAATTACTTCTGGCAGGGTATGCTCAACTCCAATCTTAATTGACAAGGATTGCCAGTTTTCCTACAGAAAGTGTGTGTGTGTGGGGGGTGGGTTTCTCCGGGTACTCCCCATAAATACTGGACGCCATGATATAGCTGAGAAATTGCTGAAAGTGGCGGTAAACATCCTCCAAAAAAACCAAGTTATGTCGCTATTACGCCTCTGCATAAGCAGTGTTATATAAAATGGCTATTTGGCAAGTCGGTTGTTTGAGATATATCATATTTCTGTGAGGCCATAGTATCATATACACAATTTCATTTCGTTCTGTGATAAGAGAAAAAAATATATAAAACTTATTAAGCTCTGTACTAAAGAATGAAATGGCAGAGATACCAAGTGGGTTGTAGCCACAACAATTACACATCCCGACAAAAAATGAGCAACACAAACTTCACTAAAACTGTAATTTATTACAGGTGCTCCGGAAGGGTAGGATTTTTTAGACACACACATCATATCAGAAGTACACAGGTCATTTAGTTTTGTGGAAGTGGGTTAATAGTAGGTTATTTGACTCTGTAATAAGACAGGTTAGTTTGCTAATCGATGGGAGAATGCAATATACAAAAGTGTGTTTGTTTTGTGTATTAACGCCACGGTCAGCAGTTTTTTAGCTATATCATGGCGTCCAGTTTTTATTGGGTAATGAAGCTGACATGCGTTAGGATATATACAAAGTTTATTTCTTTCTGTATCAGTAGAGAGTATACTAGCGTTATTTGGTTCTTTTTAAAGAAATTGCTATATACACAGAGTATGAAGCTATGAAATAGGAGAACGTTATGCAGTAGTAATTGATGTTTTACTATTAAAAAGTATTAACAACGTTTATTTAGTTTGTATCCTGCTTAAAATTTTGTGGAAATTAAAAGAATTAAAAGGAGAATCCCAATACATAGGAGTCTCCTCACAACAAAATAAGAAATTAGACGTTTCAGGCATCAAAGTAATGGTTATTATTATCTGGCACTGACATCTCTGGAATATTGATGATGTTAATTTGTGTGCTTTGTTTTGTTAAATGCTCCGTGTCACGGTGTGTAAACTGTTTGCACTTACTGTTTTCAATAACGGAATGCACGTGTAGACATGACTTGTATTGATATTACCCATAAAAACAATCATTAAACAAAACATTTTGTTTTGAGACCTTTAACGAATTATAAAGTGTCAATACACAGTATTGTTCAGTTTTGTATCAAAACTAGCTGTATCTTTCTTTTTAGCAACCAAGATACTTGAATTATTGCAAACATTAGGATTTCTTCATATTAAATCGCGTTGTAAACTGTAACAAGAAAAGCAAGACCAGGTCAATTAAACATTCAGAACTTTTTTATTTATTCACTTATTTTCCTGCAATTTGACAGGAGTGTTGATTACTCAAAATTATGTACGCCTCAGTTTTCCGGCGTCAACATATGACGTCATTATATAGTATGATGGTGTAATATTCATAAATCTGATTTTCAGTAAATATTGGGTCAGAAAGAAAGGGAGCTGTATTTTGATACGATTTTTCTTCCTTTAAAGTTGTTAGATTGAAAAATGAAATCTTAATTTAATTTTTGCCATTTTTTAAAATTTTCGTGTATTATTATAATCGCTATACATTCAACTATGTCTAGTCACGTTTGTTACGAAAGCATTTTAAAATTTTTTTAACGATTTATGACAACGTTTGACGTATTCGCCGCACTTTCAATTCACTCTTTTAAAAAATCTAATAAAATTTTAGATATGCGTTTTTGCTGAATAATTTGTCAAACATACTTTTGTGTCAGATTTACACGGGTTTTTCCATGTCTAGTCTTTTTCGTTATAGCCACATTTTATAATAATTTTTATTTGACGTCAAGCGATATTTGAATGAAAATATTAGAAGTATAGGAAAATATTAATGCACAAAACGTTGTATGAATGCGTATATAAATACGATGTGACCATAAAATAGTTCTTTATTGTGCACATAGTTACACAATCTAGAGACTAGGACCCTCTTTTAATATGCGCTAAACGTAAATATGTAATTTTACGTAACGTGAAAAAAGCGCTCTATGTAATAATAGCAAATTGATGTAATATGACCTTAAATCCGATTTAAATCGCGAATTATAGGAAATACGATACGATAAACAAAATATTCGCCATCAAGTTACGTTTAATTCTTTATAAATCGGGAGATACTTAAAACTTTGTTATAAATTTGTTCTTGTTTAAAGACTTTAACTTTTATCTGCGCTATTAGTTTAGAGATAAAGTACATGAATCTAACAGATGCTACACTTCAAACAAGACGTAAAAGTACATATAACTAATAGTCGTTTAAGAAATCATAACAGATGTTGCACTTGTCTACAAAACTGATAATCACGACGACAAGAGGATAACAACAGGTCGTCACAGTTTTCAAACAAAATCGCAAAATTGGACACAAATGTTCCGACAATACTAATACAAAAAAAAACCCCAGATGGTCGCATTCCATATAAAAACATTGTGGTCATTAAAAGTACATATCTGGCAAAACAATGTCAGTTTCTACTATCGTTTATAAATTTCAATTTCATCAATGACATCAATATGTTTATCAATTTTATTCACTAATTTAGGCAATTAATTGATTTAAGATGTAATTAGATAATAAAAGCTGACCTTAATCTTTTATAAGAACTAGAGTGCATTAGTACAACTAAAATTGTGACAATTTTGAAAATAAATTCATATTTTGTAGTTGCAGTTCAGATTTTAGATAATCGAAAGCAATTATAGACGGTACTGTGTATATTTCCAATATGAACATATATTGGTATTAAACACTAAATCGACATCATACGCTGATTATTCTTAACCTAAGGTGATGAAACAAAAATTAATACAAAGGACGTGAATAAGGTATAATCCTTTTATAAAATTATGTAGGTTACATGAGAAGTGCATTGGGTAAGACAAATAAATATAGGGTATGCACATTTTTTTTACTAATCATTATCGTTATCTACGTTCAAACGTTACTTCATATTTATAGCGCGTTTCCCAAAATTACAACGGCACAAAGAGTTGTGTATTAACACAATCCTGACATTCATAGACGCCAATTAATATCTAAAACCGGTGAGAAGTTATTTCCCCCTTTCTATATATCTGGATTTCATTAAATTATACTTTCTTATGGCTGCTTTACAGTATTTTCCTTATTTTCTGCGATGTTATCCCATCTCCCTCTATTGGCGATAAGTAAACAACATGACGTCACAATGTTACAAAACAACGATAAACAGATTATTTAAGAAATAATTCATTGGACATGAATATATACTGATTTTACCGCTGGTTGGCCCTTTTTGTCCAATATTAAACCCCGAGTGATTTCGAGGGATAAATGTGAGCATAAAGGGATAACCCGTGGTAAAATCAGTATATATTCTTTCCCCCAATGAATTATTTCCATTATAATAGGGCATATATATTAACTTCTTTAACAAAGTAGCTTTGAGTCGGCCGTTTAGGACACATATTTGATTATGACATCGCTAAATATTTGAAAAATCTTACTATGACGTCGCAATAAAGAGTGTTGATGGTTTCTGACGTTGATAGGGAATATATAAAATGCTCGTTTTACACCTGGTGGAAGCGTCAAATTAGAAATACTCGTTTTACAACTGGTGTGGAATAAGAACTACGTTTTATGATACACGATGAATTTTCTCCTCATCTCATCACAGGGCTATAGCCCTTCTATGAGATAGGGACGTGAAAATGCATCTCTTTAAAAAAATGTAAATAATCTATAAAAACCTCTATAATAAATATAATAAATTCACAACTGTTTATGCGCACAACTATGCAAATACCGTCAAGGTCATTGAAACACTTGTTCCGGGTTCTTCAATTATTTTCTGTGTGTCCAGACGTACCACTAATTCCAATTATTAACGGATAGAACTTTATCATGAAATACAGCATTTCTATCTATTTGAGACGCTTGTCGTTACATTTTCAAGAATATTCATTGATTTGATAGTTCTCCTTTCGTAATTGTTTCATTTTGTAAAATAGGACATTAATACCTTACAAAACCGCATAAGACGACTCTAACAGACGGCAGTAATTGGAATAATTGTACATTATGCTACAGGACTACTTTCTATGTTCACATAACTCAATCATGTTATTTCTGATTATAAAACAAATTCGAAACAAACCTGTTTGATAGGTTTTCATTTAAACGAAGCAAATCAGCTACGATTTCCGGTTTCCGCAAAGAAATAGTTACACATTCGTGCAAATGAGTCAACGAACTAAGCCTGTTTTATAGAAAGTGTCCGTCCCTATTATTCAGATTAATTCGGGTAATTGTAAATACTTGTGGCACACAGCAGGATAGGACTCCATATTTTTTCGGGCAATATTTTGTAAAGGTTCCGTTTAATCTTAATCTACAATTGGTGAATAAATAAATTGGTTGAAAGTTATTCTTATGTTTTCACATAAACCAATAGTCATTTGCATTGCGCTGCTCTCAGCACATTTTATTTTCCGCTCATAATATTCCGCGCACCACATATCCTGCTCATACTATTGCCCCGCTCATCATATTCCCTGCTCATTCCATCCCATCTTTTTCTATTCCATTCCTTGTTTATCCTACAGATTTGCTCATCTCATTCCGTGCTCAACGCATTGTCCGCTTATTTATATTCCCTCCAAATCATTTACACGCTCATCGCATTATTCCACCAATCTTAATTCCCTGATTATACGATTGCCTTAATTAATTATTTCTTAGCTCATCAGCTCATGCCATTATCTCGAAGAATATTTTTAATTTACCCCAACTTGTCTAAATATAGCTGTAATATTACTCTGCGACTTTAATCACTATACATTCAATCAATCAGTTTTAATCCTCGTGAAAAGGTTACAATCTTATTTTCCAGGAGTGTTTCGTTACGAAACTATTATATCAAGATCCAATAATCAGCCAGATTCTTTAAGGCGTAATTGTTAGAAGGAAAATCGTTTGTAAAATTAATAGGACAACTAAGAACTTGTAAGAAATAAAATGTTTTTTTCGATGTTTTGTTGACCTTAATAGCCGAAACTCGATTTATACTTTGCTATTTGCCATTTTTTAATACCTAAACCGGTTTAATAAGTTTTATTGGTCGTGAATTAAAGATGGCTGACAATATAGAACACAAGCATACATTACGCGCCAAATAATGAAATTATGTTACAAATTTCCAACTATATGATTTTTTCAAGATATTTTTAACTTTACAAAAAAAAAATTAATTGGTTTACTTTTCTTGCATTTTTATTGCTGTTCATGTCATCGTTCAATATTTAGATTTTATGGGAGAAATCGTAATATTTTTATGTAAAGGGTATTACATTGATATAAAATTTATCCCACATTTTTCGCAAAAATGTACATAAATACGTTTGTGGCTAAGTTGCTTAGTTGCAAGTACAAAGAACTTTCCTTAGATAACAAAATAAAAAAAGAAATTTGTAAATTTTATGTTTATTTATATTTAAAATTTTGACCACATGTATAAGATAGGAAAACAGTTCGAAAAAACAGCCTCACGACACAGAATATAGGTATGTAGGTATCTGCCTTGCATGTTCTGATCATGTATATATTGATGTTGCTAAATGACAAAAGTGTTTAAAATTAAGTCGGATGCGATCTGATTAGATCAACGAGCAATAAAGCAAATTGAGGTCTTTTTATGTTTTCGTTTAGTTGTGTAATTGGATAGAAATATAGAAAAATATCAGTAAATAATTAATTATATGCGATACGTAACAAGTTGACCTCATGAAGCATGTACATGCATACATGTATTGTACACGCATATAACATGTGGCAGAAGTATATTTAAAAAACAAAAAATAGTGACTACAATTTCGTAGTTTAAACACTTAGTACTATGAAATAATCAATTCAGTTAAATAAAATTATCCTATTTGTAGCTGAATATATATTATTTAATTACTTGATTGACTGATTGAATGGTCCATCAAGCAATATTTTAGCTATATTCAGGAATTTATGAAAATTTGAATTACATACAAAATACAGATTTAAATATAAACCGTCATTTGTTCTGAGAACAAATGAGAAGGTCTTTCCCACTGTTCCTCTGCAGTCAGAAAATTTAGTAGATGCTATGGTATTTTGTGTTTTGCTATAGCACAAAATGTCGCTTCCAGTCATAAAAAATGAGTTATTTGAGTAAAGGAAGTGGTCCCGAACCAAAACATATATGGTTGTTAAGGACTTTCATTCCGTTGCTAGGGACAAAAAGCAACTTCCGGTCATGAAATGACATATTTAAGTAAAGTACATCATTCTGCTTCTAAAAATATATGGTTGCTAAGGATTTTTTATAACAGTTACCTTGTTGCTATGGTATGACCTTGACCTATGACCTATGACCTTTGGCTCAAATTGAAGCTCTTTTCCTACTGATCATGTTAAACCTATATGTTTACTATATTATCTCTAACCGTTTTCAAGTTTTAACCAAAAAACCAATTAACCGAAACGCGTCAAGGGCTGTAACTCGAAAACGGTTCATCGCACAGCTTCGGGCCGAATGTACCAAATGGACGTCTCGATAAGAGGAGTATTTATTTCTTTTATTGTCTGCTTCAATTTTTTATGGTTTTTGAGTTATATTGAAAACAAAGTTTAGCCAAAACGTGTCAAGGGCCATAACCTCGAAAACGGTTTGTCGCACAGTTTTCGAACCTTATATCAGATGTAGATCTCAATGAGAGGAACATTTTTCTGATATATTCTCTGCTTCAATTTTTTATGGTTTTTGAGTTATTTCGAAAACAAAATTTAGCCGAAACCTGTCAAGGGCCATAACCTCTAAAACGGTTTGTCGCACAGTTTTCGAACCTTATATCAGATGTAGATCTCAATGAGAGGAACATTTTTCTGATATACTCTCTGCTTCAATTTTTTATGGTTTTTGAGTTATTTCGAAAACAAAATTTAGCCGAAACCTGTCAAGGGCCATAACCTCTAAAACGGTTTGTCGCACAGTTTTTGAACCTGTATATCAAATGTAGATCTCAATGAGAGGAACATTTTTCTGATATATTCTCTGCTTCAATTTTTTATGGTTTTTGAGTTATATTGAAAACAAAATTTCAATGGCGGCCATTTTGAAAATGGTGGACCGAAAATTTTTTTTGATCCGATACATGTAATTAGGACCCTCATATCTACTTGGAAACCAAGTTTTGTGTAAATCCGACAACTTTGACGTTTTCGACAAACTTCGCGTCAAAATCGCGTAAACAGGAAGTTGATCGAAGAATGTTTTTTTGCATGACAAATCATCGCCATAGAACCAGCGACATTTTGTACACTTTAGATTTTAAGAATCGGTTACGGTTTCTGAGTTTATCTGCTAACAAGGTTTTCGGTGTTAGGGCAGATAACTCTGTTACTAAAAATAGAACAGTCTCACAGGGTGAGCCAGGTCATCTCCTGGTATGAGCGATTAAACGTACCAAGTATCATAATGATATGTTGAAACCCCTTCTGGCAAACCCATTTGGAAAAATGGGGAGAAAAAGAAAAATAATAATAATAATAATAATTAAACTGCCATTTGTTCTGAGAACAAATGAGAAGGTCTTTCCCACTGTTCCTCTAAAGTAAGAAAATTTAGGTGATGCTATGGGATTTTGCGTCTTGCTATAGCACAAAATGTCACTTCCAGTCATAAAAATGAACTATTTGAGTAAAGAAAGTGGTCTTGAGCCAAAAAATATATGGTTGTTAAGGACTTTCATTCGGTTGCTAGGGACAAAAGGCCACTTCCTGTCATGAAATGACATATTTCAGTAAAATACATCATTCTGATTCTAAAAATATATGGTTGCTAAGGACTTTTTATAACGGTCACCTTGTTGCTATGGTATGACCTTGACCTATGACCTTTGACCTTTGGCTCAAATTGAAGCTATTTTCCTACTGATCACGTTAAACCTATATGTTTACTATATTATCTCTAACTGTTTTCAAGTTTTAACCAAAAAACCGATTAACCGAAACGCGTCAAGGGCAGTAACTCAGAAATGGTCCATCGCACAGCTTTCAGTCAAATGTACCAAATGAAGGTCTCAATAAGTGGAGTATTTTTCCCATTTATTGTCTGCTTCTATCTTTTATGGCTTGTGAGATAAAGTGCTAACAACACCTATGGTGACCTTTGACCTTGACTTTTGACCTTTGACCTTGACATTTTTAAATGTAACATATGTCACTTAGGATCAATGGTGGTGGTCCCAACTCTCTAGGACTTACGGTTTTTGAGAAAAAAAATTTGACGCGTTGCGACATTTTTCAGGTCAAAAACACGTAAACAGGAAGTCGATTGGGAAAAAAAATTTTGCATGACAAATTATCGCTATAGGACCAGCGACATTTTTTACACTTAAGATTTTAAGAATCGATTACGGTTTCTGAGTTTATCTGCTAACAAGGGTTTACGGTGTTGGGGCAGATAACTCTGTTACTAAAAATAGATCGAGTTCACAGGGTGAACTGAGTCATCTGACAGTATGACCGATTAATGGTACCAAATATGAAAATGATATGTCGCGACACTTTTTTGCAAATGATGGCGGAAAAAAAAAGAAAAATAATAATAATAATAATAATAATAATAATAATCATAAGAAAGGTAAGAAGGTCTTTCCACTGTAGTGGGAAAGACCTTAATAATAATAATCATAAGAAATACAAGAAGGTCTTTCCCTTGGAAAGGGGGAAAGACCTTAATTAAACCGTCATTTGTTCTCATGAGAAGGTCTTTACCACTGTTCCTCTAAAGTCAGAAAATAAAGGTGATGCTATGGGATTTTGTGTCTTACAATAGCGCAACATGTCACTTCCAGTCATAAAAATGAGTTATTTGAGTAAAGAAGTAGTCCCGAGCCAACAAATAAATGGTTGTTTAGGACTTTCTTCAGTTTCTAGGGACAAAAGGCCACTTCCGGTCATATAATGACATATTTCAGTAAAATACACCATTTTGATTCTAAAAATATATCGTTGCTAAGGACTTTTCATAAAGGTCACCTTGTTTCTATGGTATGACCTATGACCTTTGACTTTTGCTCAAATTGAAGCTCTTTTCCTGCTGATCATGTTAAACCTATATGTTTACTATATTATCTCTAACCGTTTTCAAGTTTTAACCAAAAAACAGATTAACCGAAACGCGTCAAGGCTGTTACTCGAAAAAGATTCATCGCACAGCTTCGAGCCATGTACCAAATGAAGGTCTCGATAAGAGGAGTAATTTTCCCATTTATTGTCTGCTTCTATCTTTTATGGTTTATGCGATATAGTGCTAACAAGACATATGGTGCCCTTTGACCTTGACTTTTGACCTTGAAATTTTTCTATGTAATATATGTCACTTAGGATCAATGGTGGTGGTTCCAAGTCTCTAAGACTTGCGGTTTTCGAGAAAAAAATTTTACGAGTTCCGACATTTTTGGGGTCAAAAACGCGTAAACCGGAAGTCGATTGAGAAAAAAATTTTGCATGTTAAATCATTTCCATAAGTCGGCCTACACTCTGTACATTTCAGATTTTGAGTATCTGTTACGGTTTTTGAGTTTATCTGCTAACAATGTTTTCGGTGTTTGGGCAGATAACTCTGTTACAGGGTGAGTCATGTCATCTTCTGGTATGAGTGATTAAAGGTACCAAGTACCAAAATGATAAGTCGAAAACCCTTCTGGCAAACCCATTTGGAAATTTGTGGAGAAAAAGAAAAAAAATAATAATCATAAGAAATACAAGAAGGTCTTTCCACTGTTGTGGGAAAGACCTTAATGATAGAACAACGATGTTCTAGGCAAAAAAAAAATAGGCAATGTAATGTTCAGACACAAATAAGACAACAGAAATGATTAAATAATAGTAGTAACCGCAACAATATTATTATTTGTAAATGACAGACTCATTCAGGCAAGGTATGGACTTAATGGAATATGGGAGGAAGTTCATGCTCAAGAAGCGCTCATGTTTACGATCAGGAATGTATATGAATTAAACGATTGGCGCATACGCATGTTAAACATGTAAACATGATATTTAAACTGTCAGTTTTCAATCGTATGATTGTAAGAAATGTAGAAACGGTTTAAAGACATTTAAAAAAAAATTATTCATAATACAGGTCGCAGTAAGGTTATTGATCAATTAGGTTCAATAAAAATACTCATAGCGTTATATATGAACGCTAAAATGTACGCAAATGATTGTGATTCGTTATCAGTTAAGTACCTATCCATGTTTAAGAATCTATAAATACTAGTGAATGCCCTCAATGCTGAAGTGAAATACTGAAAAATAAACCATTTATAACAATGATAACAATTAAACCTTGTGTCGACGGTGTATGAAACGATGCACCAAACGATATAAACAAAAAGTTGTACGATACGATATACCATACGATAGACAAAACTATCTAACGAAACGATTTACGCTTACACATATGGTCACACCGTTTCTATCGTTTTTCGTATCAGATATCGTTTTGTGCATCGTGCTTTTCGTAAACTTATACGTTACATGGATTGTTAATAACGAAATTCCCGTAAAGAAATTACAAACATTTATAATTGGTATTCTGTATTTATACATCTTGTTACGCTATGGATTAAGGCCTTTTTGGTATACTAGGTATGAAAAGTCCTGTCAATAAAAAAAATTGTACTTAATATCAAGTTTATTGTCTAGCTTTGTCCTGCAACATTATTAAATACCACCTTGTTGTAAAGACTGAAACACATCCAATAATTCTATTAGACAGAAATAACTTATCAATTAAAAACGCTGTGTATACTTCAGTAGTTGTTTAATTAATGTAGTTACAAAACGTATAGGATGATGACTGTTTTATCAAGTTGTCAGTTTCGTTTACTAACACTGTGCTAAACAGAAAAATGAAGTAAAATATCGGTAACGTTTTGTTAATTAAGTCACATTTTTATACTATTTAACTGCACCATGTCGGCGGTAGTTAATATTTCAGTATTGGTATAATAACAGTCTAATGACTGGCGGGTGCTTTATTGAAATTAAGTGCCATTTAACTATTGGGATAGCGTAATAAAAAGAAATTGGAATGTAAAATTGCCCAGAAAGAATATCTGTTTTAAATCAAACACATATTGCAACAAAATTAAATACTCTTTTTCATAGATTTTATTATCTATGAAATACTAACATCATTGTATGAACACTTTTATTTCAATGATGGTCAAGCAAATAGATTTGATTTGATGCTTGTTTTACATCCAGCCAGCAGTATTTTAGCTATATACAGGACGAAAACAAGTTATCAAACAATAAATCAACGGAAAAAGGTGAAGGGCATAGGTGAAAAAAATTGACTGCAACTGAAAAATATGGAGTATTGGGTAAGGGTGGAAAATTTACCTTTTTTGTGGCCGCTACAATGAGCCTACTCTTTTTCGAAATCTACAAAAGGGGTCTTTATTGTGCAAAGAGCGGGGCACTCTCATCACCAGCTGTTCTCCGCGGTCAGAATTTCCGAATTATGACATGAAAACCCCTTCAACAGACTGTCTCCCCTATTCGCCACCCGGGGACGCGCTGGGCAGCTCTGTGGGTCGAGCACTGGGAACCCTCCCAGTATGGTTCCAGCAAATACATTTGATATTTGTACATTGCTGGACATTCAAGTTGATACTACATGTATACCTAAACTGTTTTGGGTTAATCGACAATGTTTTTAATTTGATATTAAAATATACTAATAGAGTTTCACAAATTCTGCAAAATATACTGTAAATGTACAAATATGAGTTTATTAGAAATGATATTAATATGTGCACAATAGTATTGATCGATTTTCGAGAGTACCCTGCTCCTTTCACGTTAATACAGTTTAGGACACTAGAGGGGGACACGCCGCACCAGTGACAATATTATTATTATTTGTAAATGACGGACGCATTCAAGCAAATATGCACAGAAGAACTACGCCTTAATTATGTAAGATTTTCACTGCAAAATGACAGCACAAGCTTTAACTATCCGCTTTTCATTTGATTGGTCAAATATCGGTCGCATCATATTAAACACCGTCCTCCTTGTTTATCACCAAATATTAATGGACTCCCGTCCAAGGGTTTATTAATGTTACAAGTAATTTATAGCACTGCCTTCCCCGTTAAACAAATATTTGTCTAACTTTGATTTGAATGATGTTTAACGCCATTTTCAGCAATTTTTCAGCTATATCATGGTCAAGTTTTATTGGGGGAGGAAGCCGGAGTACCAGGAGACAACCCCAGACCTTCGGTAAGAAAACTGGCAAACCTTGTCAATAAAGATTGGAGTCGAGTACACCCTGACCGCTATGAGACTCGAACCTGCAACCTCAGTGTTGACAGACCATGTGAGGAATAGTAGACGAACTACCTGAACCACTCGGCCACGTGAAATTATTAGACGAAATACCTTAACTACTCGGCCATCGAGGCCCCCTTTTTTTAACTCTGAAGACTGTGCTTTAAATATAACAAAGCAAACCAATAACAGCATTCAATTTTAATAACCACGTGTACATTTGTTGAAACAACAAGTAGATTTGTTATTGAAAAAAAAATATGAATGTGATCACATTTACCTGTTCCCTCTACCTTTAATTAATTAATACAATTGCTTTTATTTTTAGTTTTTGTTTCTTGACACGGCAAATGATCAAACACATTTCTATTGAATGTTGGCACGTTATATTGTCGTAAAGCGGAATAAATTTTATCACTCAAAAGTACTATTTTCAAGATTGTATCGACTGTCTACCACCGTAATTTTCAAATACAAGTCGTACTTTTTTTGCGTCCTTTGTTGTATATTAATATCAAATACTCGAACAATTAAGCTTTCTTGCTAGTAATAAATACATTACCATCAAAAATACCAAGGTTATAAAATGAACTACGCCAGACGCGCGTTTCGTTTAATCAAGAGTCATCTGTGGCGCTCATCCCCAAACATATTTAAAATCTAAATGATTGAGATGTTGCAGAGATTTTATCAAAATTGCAAACGTTACACCTAATCTGACTGAGGCCATCGATACCATGCGAATGGAAGTTTTGCAAACAAATAAAACATCTTTTGTCAGTGCTTTGAAATAGATAGCACCGTTCACAAATGGTATGTAGATGTGGTTTACATCCGGAAGCAAATAACTACTTGTTTTGTAAATATTTTATATATATTTAAAACAAAACTATAGAATAATACTTCAGGGCGAGAAGAAAATTTAAAAAAAAAACCCAGCGAAATCAATAAAATACATTTGGAACATTCGTAACAAATATGATTACAAGCACAAAGTGTTCATTTTGTCAACGACTGACCTCGAATTTAGCCTTGTTGTAGCAGAACATATAGTAATTAACTCATCACTGTAATCTGGATATCTGTTACTAATATCAAACATAATTTGTAACCATAAGCAATTTTTCACTTCCTCCTCGTGACAAACAAGATTTCTGCAAATATGTTACTAATGATTGCTTCTAGCTATAGTTATATCTTGTGGTTTACAGAAAATAATCCGAAGGAATGGGCGTAAAGTATTAATATCCTCGGAAGGCTAGACACATATCCTACTGCTGCCCTAATATCGGTTATTATTCCGATTTAAGGCGCGGAGTTGTCTTATTTGTATAACTTCTAAGATTCTTTGTCTGTGTTAAATTGGTTGGATGTGAATGCATAATAGATACTTAAGGCGGCTGTATTTAAAAAAATTGTAAATAATAATAAATGAAAACTTTAATATAGTAGAATAATATCATTTGTCATACTGCTACTTCGGACAAGAGAATGCTTTTTCAATCTTAAAAGTGCAGCATCGGTCAAACAAACTCATGAACAACGCTAGGGACGTAACAATATTATTGTTTGCATATGAAATTAGAGCACATTTTGGTTACTAAATTTTGCCGTGGTTCTCGCGAAACTGTTTCCCACCTTAAACTGCATGTTAATGGTCAGTTAGCTATTGTAGCTGATGATAGTAAAAGGTCATTTAAAAGCATGTTAATATTTAGCATATTTCAGTTTCAGTTGAAATTAATAAGTATACAGGACAGATGATATTTTAAACACAACACTCTCATTGCCAATTCACCATGACATTAATAGTTAATAAAAGCAATAGTCATTAACTCTTTGCAGTTATCCGTTTAAATTGTTGTCCTTTTTGCACTTTTATTGGCAACATCTTGAAGTTTTCTTTCATAACATATTTAGAATTAAATTACCAATTTTGAAAGATTTAGTAAAATGTTGCTGATGAATTCTCTTTAAATCATTATACAAGTGCATTTTGGAATGTTGGCATATGCATATTGGAGGTGATGTATAGTCTCTTGAACTTTACAAAAATATGTAATTATCTTTCTGAGAAATATTTCATCATTGTTAGCAAATTGCTAAATCGTTATGCACAGGATAAAATGTTGTTGCAATACATTTAGAGAAGCCCGTCTCATTTGTTTGTTTGTTTGGGAAATTTTCCAGTCACGTTGTTTAGACTGACAGAGAAAATATTGTACATGACGCTTGATTTATGGAATTATTCCCAGTGAACTGTTAATTATAATTCTCCTAATTTCATTTTTGTACTTATACCTATTGGTTACGTAAGAGTATTTAAGCGTTAACAAATGCATAACTTGTACCAAAATATCTTTAACATTGCAAAATAATTTTAATGACCGGAAAAATAATGTGTCTATTTTTCTGTGTATTTATCTTCCTTGGTGTGACGCAAAATTGCTCTTTTTAATAAACGAATTTTTGCCAATCAAATTAAAATACACAATGTTGCTTGTCCAATTGTATTGGCAGATTTCAATTTAAAAACTATGAGATCATTACAACCCCCCCCCCCGCAAAAAAAAAAAAACAAAAAAAAAAACCAACAACAACCACCACCACCATCAGCTTGACTTTTAAAATAAATAGCCTTTTCTCAAAATGACGGTTTTTTAACTCTTATTAAATCATGTCACGTTTCGCACGTGGTCATATCTCTCAGGACAATGAACAATGCTGGAATTTATGAGTAAACGACCGCCATTATTTTAATCGTCTTTTTATTTTGCACAATAAAACGCAATTCATCTTTCTGATTATTCTGTTGATCTCATTGTAAGAAAGACAACCACAGTATTGCAGAGAGCCAACTAAGGATACAAATAAACTTCTCATTTATTGCGTAACTGAATGTTAATCAATAATCAATCAATCATTGCATTTAATTCTGCGTTGACTTATTTCGGAAGCATACTATAATCGTACAATATTAGAAGCCGATATATGTTTTAAATGTGTGGTTTTGCTCTTTAATTCACGGCATATTAATGGTATGCCGATGAATAATTTGTACCTACACTGGACATATATTAAAGGTAAAAATATTTTTAATTCATAAAACGATTTGGTAATTGGTATTTTTAGTTGTAGAAAACATTGCATAGTTTTTTTTAATATATATATATATCTTAAAATTGTGACTGAAGGTTTAATTAACGCTCACCGAGCAATATGTCAGGTATATTGAGGACAAAGATGAGTTTACACACAATACACAACGAGGAAAATGAATGGATTTAGGGGCACACAATTTTAACTGCTAAGTATTGGGTACGGACGAAACATTTAGTCCTTTGTAGCGGCCACTATGACCCTACTCTTCCGCAAACTCTATAAAATGGACCTTTATCGTGCAAGAAAGAGTGTCACTCTGAAAACATGTTCTTCCCTCATCAACTTCCTGGCTTGCTGTTTTGTCAGTTAGAGTTAATTACAGGGAAAACACATGTCATAGTTTCTTCATACATCTGAAAGTTTATTCTGCGTTTAGAGCTTATTTGATTTCTCGTGAGTGAAAATGATCGCGGCATATTGGTTTCTATTTCTGCACTCGTTGAAATTTCATTATGTATTCAATTTCATTACTTTTTTAGTTTATTATTCAGGAAACGATGACTTAATTCCTTTTTGATATAACTAAAATAGCATGAGGCTGCAATTACATGTCCCGCAGATTACAGCTATTAATAAAGGAATAAAATTATATTGAAGATATAAGGATGACTAAATTTTACGTTTAAAATTTCTAATCGAGCTAAATTGTCGTTTTTCATGAATGTCAAAGCAACGAATTATTTTAAGTACAAAATAATTAACAGACTACCAACATATACATATGTTTACAGGGCTGAATAACAGTACAATGTTACGACTAGGTTGTAAGTATGTGTGATAAGTTCCAACAAAGAAAACAAAGCTCTAAAATAGAAAAATCCATATTTCATCGTAATCCCATCGCTTTAATTGACTTGCCCATACTTCAAATAAATTGATAAAATTGTTGAAATTGAAAAACAATTATAAGGCCTTGTACATCGTAAGATCGTGTATGGATAAAACAATAAAAATAGAATGTAGAAAAACTATCTTTATCTAAACAAAAGAACTTGTAGAAAATTGAAACAATTATACATGTATTATTTACTATTTGGGGAAACAAATAGGTTAGAATGATATCACGGTCCTACACAAGGACAATTAAATTACACACCTTTACAAATAGTTGTTTCTGTTAAGTGATAGAGGTATGTTTGTGTCCAAGACAGATCTGAATTTTATCAAAATGCTTCGCCTACACGTTGGAATACCTAAATATGCTATATGTACACTAATCTGTCTTCGTAATTGAGCATAAATATCACTAATAAATGCATACACAATGAATATATGTAAAATCTTAGGCAACGAAACGACGAAATGTTTAATCTTGTTTTAAGTTGTATTGTTACTTTGTAAAATAGTCAAAATCGTGGATAACCGAATCTCTTATGTATGAAAACGACGCTTCGATGTCTAACAATCTACATGAAGCATGCGCACAAAATATTTCCAGGTTTTATCATGTTGATTAGGTAAACAAAATAAAAACACATACCATTTCCAAATAAAAGAGAATCTTTCAATCAGTGTATTTTTCTTTTGTGTTAATTTTTTATTTATTAATAATGCTGCTTCATTAGTTTCTCTGCAAACTATGCCATGTCGTGAAGAAATGTAGAACTAAAAACATGAAAACAATAAACTGGAATACATCACATTATAAGGACTTTCAACCGAGCCATAGTTCCAAACATATGATGACATACAACACAATGTTCTTAAGATTCAACAAATAATAATTAAATTTGCATGACGGATCTTCTTTTTACTGCTGTTAGGCAATTTAAACATCTTTATTCATTTGGAACATGCAAATATCTTGTGTAAAACTTCTGTGAAAATGGAATAATCGTTTGCTTTACAAAAGTTGTTAAAACGAACGGTTCTTATCAAAGTAATTACTCTGTTTTGTTTAGTACAACAAAATATTCATTAAATTTATATATAGGGATCCTTGTCGCAGAAATAATGGCACAATGACGCAAAGGAATAAATGATCCATGTACAAAGCATCTTGTTTTGCTGTTCTTGTGTTGCTGAAAATAAATCGCATCAATATTCATGCGACCCTTCTACACTTTACCATAATTCTTTCACATGACATGAATAGTCCGTTATTGCTTTTCAAATGTCGTATCTGTTTGCTACAGTTCGTCAAGCACATATACATTGCATGGTAATAAGTTGGGATCATTTTAGGAAAAATGCACACAATTTGTAAATAAAGCTATCCCATCACAGAATTAGACCTTTAAGTACAAAAAATATTTTAATTTTTTGTTTTTTACAAGATTAATATTATACAGATCTCATCAAAGAATATTTTGACGTTCTTATTGTTACGTGTTGGTTTTTCCCCAAAGCTACCGATGCGTATCATTTGCTTTGCTACAACTTGTTTGATGACCCGGGTAATTGATCTTTTAATTACAAACAAGTACACATATTTAGTATTTATAATCTCGCGGATGAGGCCTTGGTGGCCAAGAGGTTAAGGAAATTCGTCTACTGTTGCTCGCGTAATCTGTCAACGCCGATGTTGCGGGTTCGGGTCTCACTGCAGGCTGGGTTTACTCGACTCCAATCTTAATTTACAAGGATAACCAGGTGGGATCTAGATTTCTCCGTGTACTCCTGCTTCCTCCCCCCAATAAAACTGGACGCTATAATATAGCTGAAAAAAACAAACAAACAAACAAAAGCGAATATTTTCTTTGCTGCACCTAGATTGTCCACCTATTTAATCGATCTTGTAATTACAAACAAGTAAACATAATTAGTATTCATAATCTATGATTTCAGGGGGAACTGATATACTATCCTTATTCTTCTCGTCTATCGGAACAAAAATTAATACTGCTGATTCTAGAAGTTAGTGCTAAGCCATAAAGACTTGTCATTAAAAGACCGAAACTGACATTTAATGGTGGTCATGTCTAATTTCATTGCAGCATTTCATTACGAGAGATCGTGATGAACTTGTATTTTTAACGGCCGTTTATGTTGATAACAATACAGATTTTTCAAATTAAGATAAATGTAAAAAAACCCACTCAAATGTAGGTTGCAGCAATGCAATATTTTCACTTTTTTAATAAACGGATTCAAATGCTGTTGTACTAGTATTCGTTAATTTTCATTATTTCTCAACTTACGATTGTCTATAAACGTTACAGTTTGTTTCTTTAATTTAAATTTATTTTTACTTTTATTTACGCATTTAATGAAAGATTCATTTGGCTTTAAATTTCACACTACATTTTCATTTTATTTTTATTTAAAAATTAGCTGTAGTAAAATAAGTTCACGAGCACTTAAAAATTTAAATTTAATTTCGTAATGTCAAAAGTTCCCATTCTAGGATTTTTCCATTAAGCATTTACGAAGGCTTTTTATAAATCGTTGTTATGTAGGCTATTATTAGAGAATTAAAACAATAACGTCACTAGATCTAACGCATGTCAAACAAACGTGGATTATAAACTAGTTATTTATTGATGGTAATGTTAAATATAGTCGTAACGATATTTTTTATTCGTCCTAGAAGGCATTGTTTACAACAGTTTCTAAAGTATACAGTGCAATACGAAACCATATACATTTATGTACAAACGAATACTATACGTCAGGTTTCTGCATAAAGAGTGCTTTTGCTACATGAATAAAATTTTAAAAATTTTGCAAGATACAATTTTGTTAATTTTAAAAACAATTCAGTATTTTTACATTTACTGCATTCGAAATTGCATGTAAAAGTGGGAGCGTCTCAAAATGGTCTAACTAGTGAAAAAAGAAACTGGTCACGGATATATTTGACATATATTTTTTAATGTTAAATGAAAGCTTATTAATTTCCTAGCACATGTAAATGCTGAAGAATGTTAGAAAGGTATGCTAATCACAGAAATGCTAGATTTTTCGACTAAAGCCAAAACATTTACTACTGTTCTACCTATAATATATGTGACTGCTGCCCCAAGCATGTAAAGACAAAGATGTAATTATACCAGACAACATCCGTCCGCTGCAAAACGGAGCTTCACTGGGCCTAATATTACTTTGGTTAAACATGTTAATTTTACATACAATGTTTTTGTGTTACCTGAATTGTAATGACAACGATGTTCATACATTCAATCAGAATGGATATGTAATTATACAGATGCGTGCATATAGTTTCGTTTTGAATTTCCATTTATAGCTGTCTATTAACATATCGTCAACATCAACATTGGATCTTTAGAAATGCACTAAGGGGCCTCGAAGGCCGAGTGGTTAAGGTAGTTCGTCTACTATTGATCAGGTGGTCTGTCAACACTGAGATTGCGGGTTCGATTCTCACTGCAGGCATGGTGTACTCGACTCCAATCTTAATTGACAAGGATTGCCAGTTTTCCTACCTCAGGTCTGGGGTTCTCTCCGGTACTCCTGCTTCCTCCCCCAATAAAAACTGGACGCCACGATATTGCTGAAAATTGCTGAAAGTGGCGTTAAACACCATCAAACAAACAAAACAAACAGAAATGCATTAAAGATACATAGTTAAGATTAATGATATGTATAAATGTCTAATGAACTAAACAAACAATTTTATATTGTTTCATATTGTTTTTATATTTACATGTATTTATTCGTACTTGTTCCTAAGCAATAAAAAGCAATTTTATGAACTCTTCGACTGCTTTTGATGTTGGCTGACACAATTTACAATTTGTTGATAATTAACATGTGTAACCAAAGTACATAGCTGTTATAATACAATCGATCTTGTCTACCGTTTCGTGAAGTTTTGCGAACAAGAAGAGTTACTGCGCTTTGTAGGCAAGTTTGTGTCATATGTAATATTCTGTGCAGGAACGTGTTGCATTGTATTGTAACTTAATAGCGTGCATCGCAGATGCGAACTATACGTTTACACGCATGTGTGAAAAAATTCACGTGATCCATATGAACCAAACCATTTCAGATGGTAGCTATCAGAAGAAAATATTGTAGACGAGCATTAAAATTATTTTAATTAAAAAGAAGACAAAAATAATTTTGACATCAATAAAATGAAGTGTTTGATTTTTAAATAACAACAAAAATGTCAGACATATTTTTACCGTCTCCCATGGGAGACGGTATACATAGTCAAATGACGATCAGTCTTCGGAGTAAATGACTCTCTTTTACTTGATTGGGTGGTTTACTAAATCTATAAATATTTTTGTCATTTCATTGGTTTACGTCAGGATTGCACTAGTATGTGTACTGAAATTTCGATATATTCTTAGGTTGAATCGGGGTTGTAATCAGTATTTTAGTGTAGTAATGTTACGTTCCACATATTGACTTCTATTTCATTCATGCATTGGTTAGTGAACTATAATAAGGTAAACATTGTACCAAAATCTCCCTACTTTATAAAGCTGTTTTGGAAAAAAAAATATGTTCTGTATCTTTATTTTCGTTAATCAGTATTTTAATGTTAGTAGTAATGTTACGTTCCACATATTGACTTCTATTTCATTCAATGCATATGTCAGTGAACAATTAAAAGGTAAACATTGTACTAAAATCTCCCTACGTTTTAAACCTGTTTGGGTTATGAAAAAATTATATGTTCTGAATCTTTATTTTCGTTCTGATATTGATGCAAATTTAACAAAACATATTTTTACCGCTCATTTTAAACATTTGTTTAGGGAGTCAACTTTTGTTAATTATTTTTAAAAAAGCACGTGTGAAGTGACTACAGGCATTTAAATCTCTCAAGCACCATTGGATAATAGTTTAGCGTAAACAATGTCCTTACAAGGTACATGTACATTGTTTACCTATCCTACATTTAAATTACAAAAAACCAGATACATTAATAAGTCCATAAAATTTGTAATGCAGCTAAGAGACGGTTAGCTTTTTAGAAAAGCTAAACTTGTGTTTGCTATCTCTGAAACGCTATATTTGTAGCAATTTGTGACGTCACCAACACGCGAAAAAAAGACGTCACCAATGGAATACAGAGGCAGTTATGGTGCTCTGAAGTAACGCCTTGAACCATAAAATATGCTATGACTGCTATGCTCGCATTAAGGATGCACTTATATTCATATTTACATATGGTGAAATGTTTCGAATAATTTTTATCACCATAGGGCACTAAGGTATCGAAGTCTTCTACAGACTGTGCAAAGAACGGTTAAGGTGCATGTATAAATGTTCTATTCGTTTTGGATGGAACGAAATGGTGTGCACGCTTGTCAACAACTGTAACGATAGTTCTGATATGAACAGTTGTCTGACCAATATTATTGTCTCTATCCGCATGGTGGCTGCCATTATTCGACGGTCTTTCAACAGACATTGTATCTTTTATAATTAGGAAATGATAATTGAATTGTTTTCATAAATGAGGTAGCGACCATACATATTCATTGAAATAAATGCTTTCGCAAAATGTATATATGTTGAAACATTATGAAATTTAAAAATTATTTCGAGTCAAACCAAAATAGATTTTAATCCTGCATAAACTTTTATTCCAATACTTGACACTTAAAATAGTAAGAATGATATACGTGCAATCAAATATGGGTTGCATTTTTATTTATTGTTTAACGTGTATCATTTTTTTTTTAAATTTATTTGTTATAATTCTTGTATATGTCAAGTTATGTCATATACATAGAGACATTACTTAATGGTTTTGTTCTTTTTAATTACGCTTCGTGAAGAAAATTTGCAATTTTAATGCTTCTGAATTATTTGTTTTTGTAAAAGGTCGGTTGATGACGTACATGTTAAACAACAAGACTGTTATAGTTGTGATAATTAAATTGTCTGTATAAATAGCATGTTATGTACGCAATCACGAAAGTTTACAATACTTATTTGGCCTTGATCGACTTGTTTGGCATTAATTAACTGATCTTATTTACATACAGATTCATACTTGTAGCAGACACGATTTAATGCCTATAATAGACTTTTTATAGTCAGTACAGAAACGAATTTTGATTGATCGATTTATACGGTCCGTAGAGCAGTATTTCATTTATATTCAGTACAAAAACAAATGATAATGGTAACGTAACAGGAAAATAAAAGACAACTACAGCTAACTGGCATTTATGAGCTTGCTAGCGATCTCGTATGGACAGGTGGCTTAGAATCATGCAACAAAGTTCCATTGGCATTTCAATGTTATTTTTTCTAATGGGGTACCCCTATTCCATTATTATTTTGCTGACTCAAAAAGTTAATTATATGTTAAATTAAGACAGTACACCTATGTCAATGAATAGGTGGTTCGTTAGGTTTTATCTAAAATATAGGTTCGCATTGCTTTTCTGAAATGACCGTCAAACGGGGAAACATATTTTTTTCCAAATTTCCACGAGGTGCATTAAAAATTTGATTTCTTTCTCCAAAATGCGTTTAACATTTTTTCTGTTTTTTTCATGCTTGATCTTGTGCTCATAAAATGGCAGCGCCCGTAGCGTTATGTATTAGTACATTGATACCGTTAGCACCGATGATAAATGGACAAAATATTATATAGTTGGACATATGCATCGATGCTTCTTTGTGCTTTAGTGACCTTTTGTTAAAGTCCATCCCGTTTTGCAGGTAGTTTTTTATCATCAATTTGTGCTGTGCTTCGACATTGATGTTTTTTTATTTAGATATTTAGATGATCATATCGACAACTGTTCTATCTGAAAATTTAATATAATGTCCATGATTGAACGAACAAATTCCGGTCGAAATGATTTTCTAAAAATTGTTTTTAAAACCGACTATAACTAGTTCAAAAGTGACCTTAATTAAATGCTACAATATTTAGATTGAATGATGGACCTTACTTTATTTATTGGAATTCAGTGTTACGAAATTGTTGAAAATACATGAAATTAACATCCAGGAGTAGAAAAAAAACCGGTAAGTTCGAAAAGCCCCCAACAACATTGTTTTATCTGCAAAAACATGATATAGAGTGTTTAATAAATTAATTAGGCATGGGAGTTCACTTGGCAATCCTACTTTCACATCCATAAGGCTTTCAAAGGAGTAGATTCTTGAAAATCCCAAATCGGTGGTGGCATCCCTTAGGCTCCATATCAAAGTCGAAGATTGTGACCTCCCACCTTTGTTTTGGATACCAAAACTTCACAAAATTCCTTACAAACAGCGTTTCCTAGCATGATCGTCTAAGTGTACCACCAAAGCTCTATCGCAACTCTTGACCACTTTTTAAACAACAATAAAAACGGGGCTTAAAAAATACATTGACACTTGCTACTCCAGGAGGGTCATAAATGAAATGGATATAAAAAAAATTCAAAAGACTTGATAGACATCTCGAGGTCTGGATCTTTTCCCCAACGTAAGACCATTAAAACCTATGATCTTTCGACACTCTACACGGCCATCCTCCATATGCAGCTTAAAATCAGGCTTGAAGATGTTATTAAACTATGCTCTTTCAGAAAATATGAAACAATCTAAATACCTGGTAATTATCCATGACAGATCTTAATACGCCATCAAAGACTCTAAATAAAGTAATAAATATACTGAAGACCAAATCTATCCAGTGTTAGATTTTCTTATTGACAAAATATTTGTCATGTTTTGGGGAAAAGTTGTTAAACAACAGACTGTTGGTATTCCAATGGGTACTAACTATGCTGAGTTCCTAGAAGGCCTGCTGAAGAAGAAATACTCTGGCCCAGAACTTTATTTTCACATTCCGCTATATTGATGATGTATCCATCAACAATGCTAACTTTAGTGACTATTTGCATTCAATCTACCATAGAGAGCTTGACATAAAATGCACTACCAATATACTAAGGTAGATCTCCTAGACCTTCTGGCAATAAACTTGAGAATATTACAAGACTTAATGACTTTCACTTTACAATTGTCAACTTCCCGTTCATCGATAGCAACATTTCAACAGCTCCAGCGTATAGTGTGTACATTTCACGACTTGTACGTTAACTATTCTAGATCATGCGATAGGTATTCCCATTTTCAAGACCGCTCACTGCCATTTATACTAAATTGCACAAATCAGGGTTTGTTGTATCTAGACTGATGTGAACCCTACAGAAGTTTTATGGTCGTCATCTTAACTTAAGTGATTGTTATAGGAAATCAATCTCTAATAAGCGGACATTTCGCTGTGTCATAGGTATTCTCAACTATTCCTAGATTTGACTTTTTTCTTAACATGACGATGAGTTACTCGTCGGGTGTCTAATTAGAGGCAAGCGCTTACTCTTCCGGCGCACCTTTTTGCACCCATGGTGTTTATTTGGTTTGGGTAACTCAACTTTCTGTTTTTGCGTTTTTGGTTTCTGTTTTGTGTTATATTATGTTTGTCTACATCTGAATTTGTAGTTGTTCCTTGACTTCCGGTCGGTTTCCTCGTTATTTTTCTTAATGTTCACAGCAGCACACCTATGTTAAAGAATAGGTGGTTCGTATGGTGTTATTAAAAATAAAGGTTCGCATTGCTTTTCTCACTGAAAAAATGAGGGTAAAAAGAGAGAGTCTTATTTAGTCTTAGGTGATTGAAATTCGATTTCTCCCTCCAAAATCGTTTAAAACATCTTAATTGTGTGTATTTTCATACAATTCCAAAATACAGCAATCAAAATTGACCAGACAGTTTTATCACGCTTTATATTGTACTATAAAATGGCCGCGCCCATAGCGTTATGCATTAGTACATTGATACCTAAACAAAGATTACATGTATGTACGGCTTGCCATGTGGAACTTGTCTAACTGTGGTGTAGGATGGGGTTTACACCGAAAGCGATTATTCTTTTTTTATACCAAGTTCTTTGGTTTTGACGAAATACACTAAAGCAATCGATAAGCTGATAGATCTTAGATTCCATGCAAGCAATTTAAACAAATATGCCAAAAATGTATTAAAAGAGTAAAAATCCATATAAAATTAACAACCAATTGATATAAACTCGATGACAACACTAACACGTTGCCAAAGAACATGTGTTTGTTCGTCGCCCGCAAAAATATTTTTAAAAATACTGCGACTTTATCTATTGCCAGGCGAATGATGGTCATTTCAAAAAATGAAAACCTATTTGCACAGACCTTCGAAGGAACATAACTGTGCAGTTTCATAAAAGTACATTTCTTGAAAAATATCATAATGCTGTATGTGCAGAGGTTGTAAACAGGCATATGAAAAACCTCAAAAAACCATCATAAAATAGATATTTGTACTAGAGATCAGCCTAAGTTTATTGTTTACTTAGGCTTATTGCAGAAAGCGCGTTTGATACAACAGTGGCCAATATTACGCCAACTGCTGCGTAGCTGATCGTGACTATGTCTGTAGTAGTTAGGATTATAATTAGCTAATAAGAACCTATTTACGATTTATGTATCGTTCACGGGATAAAGAAAATAATTTAATATTTTTTATCTGCAATCAACAACAACTTTATTTAATGGATAATTAAAATCGATGCCATATTTTATTTGATAATACTCGATGCAATTGCTCATTGTTAAAGACAAAAGAACATCGTCCAAATGGAATTGCATTGCAGTTCAACAGACCATTGTCCTTTCGAAAATTCGCCTGAATATAGCTGAAATAATGCTGCTCGGGCGTTAAACACCATTAATCAATCAATCAATCCTTTCGAAAATAAGTGTCACATGCCCTTTCTGTCGTCCTGCTCTACCAAGACATTACTAGAAGTTCACGGCTGCTGCATTTGGTACAGGCCATTTGTCACTTTGGTCCAGAAATGTCAACTATCAATGGTTTATTCATTGACACAGTCATTGCTTGAATCATGTTGGGGTAGGGAAGGGTTTCAGAGCTGAACCCACATAGCTGCCAAGTGCGTTCCCAGGTTTAGGATAGAGGAGGTCCTTTTGTTGAGTGTGGTAAGGTAATGAAACGGGAAGCCACAGTGATAGGCGAGTGCCATACTCTTGCTCGATATAGCGATAAAGACCCTTATTGTAGATTTCGAAAAGGAGTAGGGTTATTGTAGACACAAGAAAAGACTAAATTCTTCGTCCCTTCCAAATACTCCATGCGTTTTTGTATTGGCAGTCAAAGTAATAATACGAAAACATATTTATTAGCTTGAAACAATCACTTTAACATTATGTTTCGAGTTGAACCGATATAAGCACCCCAACCCTACATTTTAATTGTTATACACTAACAATACGGACACGCAGAAACGTATCACACCATCGAATCAAATACACCTGCACAATACATAGCCAACAGAAGCGACCTCTACTTCCTAAAACTTACACACCACATAAATGCCAACAAGGCAAACAATCAAGAAAAATAAGGGGTAAATGATACAAAAGAAACAAACTGGAGGTATGAATGCGCCTTAAATGTTTACATTTATGCAAAAGCAAACAGATACTGACACGGGTTTCGTAGTTATTTAACCTTTCAATATTTGTGAATTGGGTTCGTGTATTGTTTAGTTAAAACCAGCCATACTAATTATTTACAGTTTTTAGTTTTTATTTACTAGCCTTGCGCTTGACATGACCAAGTATGTCATTGGTTACCTTGGATATGATGTTTATGTTGTTATTTATTGATGTAATATAATTTTTTATTGGTTGAATGGTTTCTAAAGGGAGCAAAATGTTTGCTATATAATTGCGACATGTTACTTGATTTGCAGTAAAGATATTAATAGATCATTTTACAGTGAGTTCGGGTTTTTTGTTGTTGTTGATGTTCGTTCTTAATATGTTGTTGTTTGCAATTATTTAACCTTAGTTAAATGTTTTGTTGGTCTGTTTTTCTTTTTTATATGATATACTATGACACTGGTAAAAGTTTGAGAAAAGATGTGACAAATACAACACCGAACACAACAACTGTATAAAATATATTCGATTTCTAGAAATAATCTGGCAACAAGACAGATTAGACATGAATAATTTTCTAAATCAGCTATATCGTGACTAAGGCATAATCGGATAATATAGAAATATGGAAAACCAGCTTTTGTCACTTTTACCACGATTTCAGAGTTGAATGGCGTGAATAACTATAAAAAATTGATCCAGCGATAACTGATACCCCGTTTAAATTGTGCATGAGTTTTTTTTGTAAAAATTTCTAACGCTTTTCGTCGACTGGTGTCCTTGACCTTTGATGGAATTCCTCCAGTATCAATAGGCTTTTTACTCACCTGATATGCAACTATATCCTAAAGTTTAATTGAAATCAAATGCACAGCTTTGGAGTTATTGTTCGCGAACTTTTGTTTGTAAAAATTTCATACATATTTCGAGAAATGTGACCTTGAAATTTGATGATCCCTCCCCCCAAACATTTATTGAAAATACATTCAAACTTTTTTGATTTAATGTACGGAAACTTTTTGTGGCAACTGTGACCTTTAAATTGTAGGCACCCCCCCCCCCCCCAAATCGACTGGCTTCTGATCCACCTAATATGAAACTATATCCCAAAGTTTCATTTAAATCAAAAGCAAACGTTTGGAGTTATTGTCCGGAAATAGCTTTTTGGTAAAAATTTCTAACTTTTTGTCGACTGCGACTTTAAATTTTGATACATTTCCCTCACATTTATGGGCCTTTTACCAACCTGATCCGTAACAATATTCCATAGTTTCATTTAAATCGGATGTACACTTTTTGAATTATCACCCGGAAACCAAATTTAGACTGACGGACGGACATGGTGTCCACTATATACCACTAACTCTGTCATGCGAGGGTATAAAATTAATATGATACCAACCGTTAGATTTTTAGAGAGAAAAACCAATAAATAAAAATCATTCCATAGACTTACAGCTAATTAAGTAGGTCAAGTGATTTTAATGTCAGGACGATAATTTGCGGTTTGATGTTCTATTACCGTCTCCCGAGACGGTATACATAGTCAAATGATGATCAGTCTTCGGAGTAAATGACTCTCTGTTACTTGATTGGGTGGTTAACTAAATCTATAAATAGTTTTCTCATTTCATTGGTTTACGTCAGGATCGCACTAGTATGTGTACTGAAATTTCGATATATTCTTAGTTCAAATCGGGGTTGTAATCAGTATTTTAGTGTAGTTATGTAACGTTCCACATATTGACTTCTATTTCATTCAATGCATTGGTCAGTGAACAATATAAGGTAAACATTGTACCAAAATCTCCCTACTTTATAAAGCCGTTTTGGAATAAAAATTATATGTTCTATATATTTATTTTCGTTAATCAGCATTTTATTGTAGTAATGTTACGTCACATATTGACTTCTATTTCGTTCAATGCATTGGTCAGTGAACAATTAAAAGGTAAACATTGTACCAAAATCTCCCTACTTTTTAAAGCTGTTTGGGTTAGGAAAAAATTATATGTTCTGTATCTTTATTTTCGTTCTGATATTGATGCAAATTTAACAAAACATATTTTTACCGCTAATGTTGAACATTTGTTGTTTAGGGAGTCAACTTTTGTTTAATTATTTTTTAAACAGCACGTGTAAAGTGACGACAGGCATTTAAATCTCTCAAGCACCATTGGATAATAGTTGAGCGTAAACAATATCCTTACAAGGCACATGTACATTGTTTACCTATCTTACATATAAATTACAAAAACCAGATACTTTAATAAATCCATAAAATTTGTAATTCAGCTAAGAGACGGTTAGCTTTTTAGAAAAGCTAAACTTGTATAACTATAACTATTGCTCTGATAGAATAATGTCAAGGATGTCAATGTCGTTAATGTTGAGAAAAAAATGACATGTAAATAGCACAGAACTATTTTTATATTGAAATTATTCAACATTTTCAATAGAATTAAAACCATAAAATTTAAATGCTTTAAATCGAGCCTAAAATATCCTTATCTATATTACGTGTTATAGGCGAACCCGTGTGCCAGTGCGAATTTTTTTCTTTTCTACGATAGTTTCCAGTACACGCACATTAATTGTAAACTGACACCGTAAATGTTTAAATGAAATATTACCGCGTCATGCACATGATTAAAGACGGCAATTCAAGAAATGATGGTGCCAGCTTACAAGTAGTTTGATGTTGGGAAAGCATGATTGACGCGTTGTTTACGTACGATAATTAGCACATTTATTGCCTCAAAGTAGTTACTGTATATTTTTTATTTAAAGATCTCTTATAATTCCACAGCGATTCGTTTTTGTTGGTTTATTGATTTTCTCTCAGATGCAGTATGCTTCCTGTTGATGACTTCTTCTTTACCTTGAATTCTCAAATAAATTTTATGACAAATTACTGCCGTTCTAATGGGTATCAGAAGTATTCTATGACTTGTTCGGATTCATCCAGAATTTAATTAAAATACCTCAAAGTCTTCTCTACTTTACTCTTTATAGTACTTGAAAACTGTTCACTTATCGCCGTTTTTACTCATTGGGGTTTCAGCCATATTATTGTATATTGCTTAAGTGCAATGTACAGCCATATTTGATCTTGTGGTTTATACGTTAATTGTATAGGTATTTGTAAATGGTATTGAACAGATTTACTTGACACTGGTGGTTGGTTTTCACTAATCGGATGCTAATTCAATAAATGAAAAGCGTGCTTCTGTAAGACGAGAATATTTATAAAAATAGAATTGTCAGTAAAAACCTTGATGTTGCCATTATCACAGTAGACTTTAAAAAAAATTATATTCTTTAACATTCTTGTACAATGAATGACACTGTCTGCATGTTTTATTTTTAATTATAGTGTGTATGTTTGTCTCTTGTTAGAACTGTAATACAAATGATGTATTTCTGCGTTGTATAGGCGAGCAGTTATTCCATTAACAACTTTGTGTTGTTGTATTATCTGTGACTTTTGTATGTACGTTTAAGGAGAAGAATCAGAACTCGCGTCCCTGTCGTCACTGAGGTTTAAGGTTCAAGGTTCACTGCGGGTAGGGTGTACTCATCTCCAATCTTAATTGACAATGATAGCTAGTTTTACCACCGAAGGCCTGTCTGGGTAATCCGGCTTAATTCCTTATTAAAAACTAGATGCGGCGATATTGCTAAATATGCCGAAAATGGCGTTAAGCCCCATTTAAACAAACAGACAAGCAAATAAAAACATAAGAATAATTTCTTAATTAGGTAAGGAAAAACATCTCTTCAGAAATGTTTATGACACTAACAGTAAGTGCTGTTGTTATATCCATCATTTTTAAACAATAAATGCCTTTCTCCTTCACACGTACGTTGTTCACGTGCAGTCAAGAAAGGAAGCTCAATTAAAAAGACACACTTTGATAATAACATAATAAGTTACGATAGCTACCCTTGCAAGACACTTCATAACTTCAATATGTTTTGATTATAGGAAGGCACATGTTGGGTAAACTCCAATGTCACATATATCTACTCACAGTTTCATTTTATTTCATAGAGAGTTTTACAAAACAAAATACACGTTTCTACTTGCAATGGCTAATGTTAATACACACCTGACTGTTTATAAAACATGTTTGAAAGGTGCAAAATAAATTCAACAAGTTGCTGACACCTTATATTATAGGCAAAAACTATTATGATTGGTTACAATTCCTCGTCACTTTAATTATTCCCTCCACATTAATAAAGGGAAATAAAATGACGTCAGTTCTCCATAATATTCAAGTATCAGGATTATATTACGATAATGTTTCTTGTTTCTTTCGTTTGATCAATTTTCTATTTTTTCCCTCTTATTGTTGTTTGTTCAGTTTCCGTTTTACTTTACAAACATTTCTAAGATTAAATTGGTAGTAGTAGTAATTGTTGACTGTGTGCTTGGGAATATTGGTTCTGATATTATATCAAACCTACTACCTTATTTTTTCGGTTTAACATCAACACTTTGAAAACATAATCAGCAAAAATAAGAATATAACTTTCCAAACTCCACTTGACATATTCCCAATGTTAAACATGGGTAAGAAACTTAGATTTAATTGGTTTCTAATATTGACTGGTTGCGAAGAAGTTGTTCCACGCTCCCTAATGCTGCCGTTTAATATATTTGTAGTGTTATATTTCATTAAATGGAAGGTGATCTAACTGAAATCGATCGAGATCGGTTATTGTCGTTGATCCTTGTGGAATAGGCACGCGCAAGATAATGTAACCAACTTAGTTTACTTATGCTTCAAATTATGAATTCGGAATTTCCTAGACATGACAATGAGTAACTCGACTGTGTCTAGTTAGAAACAGGCACTGCTTACTAGTCTGAAGCACTTGAGTGCACCCATGGTTTTTATTGGGTTCGGGCTACTCACTTTCTGTTTTGTGTTTTGTGTTTTTGTTTAGTGTTGTATATGTTTGTCTAACTCCGGATTTGTAATTGGCCCTTGACTTTCGACTCCCTCTGTTCGGTTTCCTTGCTATTTTTCATATTACTCATCAAAGAATAATAACACAATATCATAGTGTTGATAAGTATAACCTTACCCAACAGGTAACAATAAATATATTTTTTTGGAATACTGTCATTTCATTCGATTGTTATCAAATTTTATAGATGTTCGTTTTTCTATGATAGATGTTGGATGAATCACTTTTTTCCTTAGCGAACCGGAAATGTACGAGCAGTGAGGCTCTAAATGAGAACGCAAACTAAAAATATTTAAAAGAATTATAAGCATTTAACGTCATTTTCGATAGTTTTTTGTGTAAGATTGGGGCCAATTTACAATAAACGACACAAAAAAGTTTCCAAAAAGGGCGTCAAATCCTAAAACTAATATATATAATTATCTTCACAGTCTGGGGTCATTCGTCAGTACAAAATCATTGTGATTGAAAATTTCTTTCCAGCCAACATTTATCAATAGCATTTAAAAATTCATGAAAAAATATCATGTAAAAAAGGAGACTTGATATGTAACGAATCTTTTAATGAGTAATGAATGTAAAAAAATCAGGAGTAATTTTCCAATTTCATGCTTGTGTTATGGAACAATTTCTAGTCGTTTGACAACTGTTAGCTCTTAAAAAATGCTATTAATGCCAGACAATTTGAAAAACGCTTTAAAAATGTGGTCGATACTTTTGAAGAATAGTGAACGAACAGGTTCACTGAAACTAAATAGAATTAATAAAGGTTTTAGGAGCTCTTAATCGAGCTAACGTCAAAGACCCACATGTAACACATTTATCTCACCTCCACGATTAGTATGTTGTTGTTCCAGTAGGCCAATAATAACAATGCATTTAGGACTATGTGTTACAAGTTATGTTGGTGACCGTAATGCCAGGCCTACTACGCTCTCAAAGGAGGTGATCCGAATATCCACGTGTAGCTAAGTATGGTCAGTTAAGTGTTAAAACCACTTTCTAATGCACTGACATCTATTCTAATATTTGTCAAATATAGGCTACAAAAACAGTGTAAAACAGTGTGAACCCTCACATTATGCTCCCAGTGTTTGCATGTAGCCTATTCCATCTCGTTGGGGGAATGTCAGGTCATAATAATGAAAGCGGACCCAAGTTGGTAACATGTTTGGAGAGTGCTAATCTTTTTGCATGCTAAAGACGCTAAAAAGTAAGCTCGTTGTACCTGCTATAAAAGGCTCAATTTATCGCCCTTTCCAATACCCCATAGTTTTCCAGTTGCCTTTAAAATTATTTGCCCTTTGGTCCATCTTTCCCGAATCGATTTATTGTTTGTTAACTTTTGCCTCTTCCTGAATATGTATCTAAATTACTGCTAGTTGGACGTAAAACGAATATCCAATCAATGAAAGTTGTGTAAATCTGATGTAGAATAATTCAAAACACTTTAGAATATCAATGATTTCCAGTTGTTGTTTAAGTCACGTATTGTTGACTTTTATCTCACAGGAAATAAATTATAGGATGCTTCGTAGACCCTTTTCTTGAAATAGACATTGAAGGACAATTTAACTAAGAATTCATTGTACTGATTTCCATCGGTGTGTAGTAAAATATTTTTGTAGCACGTTTGAGTATTAAAATATTTTTGAAGTATATATATAGTATATAATGACAAATTAAAAGAGGTTCTACGACCGGCAATTCCTACAGTGACTTCTTTGATAAAACATTGTTGCGTAAGTCGCCTCTTATTAAATATCATCTGTAACACGACGGATGTTACGAATGAAGCAAAAAAGAATACTTTTGCAGTTTACCTAATAGTACCACTGTTCGTGTTTGTTGTATGTTATCGATTTTTTGCTGATTGCGTTGTTTATGAATTTTCGTCTTATTAGCCCAAGGATTTGTTATTCGTATACCTGGATTTTGTTTTCGGTAAAATATTTGAAGTATAAAATTTAAATAAGAACCGAAAATTAAAAAATGGCTTCTGACACTTGTTACAAAACGTTTGGAAAAAGAGGATCATTTAATAGGCATTTCTAGATTTCTTTTTTTTGTTTTTAACCCCGAATTAGGTACTTTTGGAATGTATTTAATCATCCGTAATAAGTTACTTAAAAGAGTAAAAAAGATTTTGACGTAATTATGGTTTAATTCGAACTAATAGCCCAGAAACATACCAATGGTAATTAAGTAAACCTTAAATATATGATCACTTCTATTGATAGCGCTATATGTTATCATTCCAGTCCAGGCTAGTTTATAAGTATATTTGATTACCCTATGGCGCAAGTAATCCGATTTATTACACTATTTAATGTAAATCTGCAATATATCAATATTAAGCAAAAATAGATGTTTTTAAAGTGCATGAAATGTTTCCGTAACTTTGTTGGTCGGTCAGTGTTCTTGCTTCTTGGACGGAGCAATCTGAATCAAGTCTTGTCGAGAATTAAACAAATACAGTAGGCCATACAAAGAATATAAGTGAAATGTAGAAGTTAAAAACCATGTACTTTGTTTTTGTTCAAGTAATTACAACATTGTAAATCGAGACTTTTGTCGTTTACATGTGTTTCTATGAAACACACGTCCTAATTATTTGCTGTTTCTGTTGTCTGATTATATTTTGAATCCTTTGATTAACATGTGGTTTTAACAACACGCATGGTACACTTTAGATATTGTTTAGCGCTGCTCATTCTAACTTTAAATTAAATATAAAGAGTAATCGATTTAATACTGTGAAACCCGTTCGTAAAGTTTTAAGAATTTCTTTAATTTTATATTTCTTCGATGCCTTTATATTTCTACAAACGACAAAACATGATCCATACTTGAAATGATATACTTGACATATTCAAAGTGCGGCACTGGGTACACCAATCCGACACTTGTGGCTTATTATCAATGTTGTACAGCCATCAGAGTAATGTTTCTATCACCTCAATGAAGCTTATAGTTGTTTAAAGTCGATTAATAAAACTTGGCCTATGTTCTGACAGATTATTTGCAAAATAATTAAAAGCTAAAATAAATGATTATGTTTCAGATCTCGCCGGTAAACAGTCCGATCAATACGGGATACTATAAAATCTGTAATAAAATATTGACTTAAATATAATGTCAATAGGTTTTCTATAAAATTTCGTAGTTATAATAGAATCTCTAAATTAGAAAATAGCAATAAGATGCGCCCCTGAAAAGTTTTTTTAATTAAAAAGAGATGAAAGTGTTCCACGGAAAAACACGACTATTCAACGCACCTGCGTAGCTGATATGTATAATATTCTTATCACGTCGCTGATATTTTCTAATGACTGTCTTTGACGTAGATCCGTACAGCTCCAGAGAAGCTTATACAATGTATTGTCATTCTATCATAGCTTACACAGAACGCTAAATAGGTAGCTAATATTGGCTTCATTCTTTTTCCAGCTTGCAAACGGAAAGCATGCAATTAGTATGGATCAACTGCCAGATTATCTGTCGTACAAAGATTTAATATCTCGGACAAATATATCAGGGAATCGGGACTCGCCATATAATTTCTCGGATCCACATAGCGTTTTTGAAGATTTCCTAAGAGGACTATTCACTATCCATGAATATGCTACTATTGTTTTGTTAAGTTTATACATCATTATATTTTTAATTGGGCTCCTTGGAAACGCATTGATAATCGTAACAACAATAAAAAATGGACAGTCACAACATTCGAAGAATTACTTTCTGATAAATTTAGCCGTGGCTGATTTGGCGGTGACTTTATTTTGTATGCCAACATCTCTTGGAACAATAATATACAGAGTATGGGTATACGGCGAATTTCTCTGCAAATTTGTTGCGTTTTTTCAAGGTAGGTAAAACGTTACTGATTATTTCATTATTTAGATTATACTGAACATTTTGTTAATTAATAAATCTGTGCATTGTAACATACAATGTTTTATATAAAAAAGGTCTTTTGAAAGGATATTAATTTCATGCTGTTAAAATACAGATGAAAATATTCTGAAATACCGCTACTAGAACGATGCCTTGTTTAGATTTGGTTCTGTTTTCGAGTATAATGAATTCATGGATAAAGCCATGTGTTGCTAGTAAGCTAGTTTACGCTTACCCTGTCGATACACCTTATTTCACTCCTACCATGGACCTCATGCGACGTATTCTGCTTTTTTCACATATTGTTTTCTACGAATTGTTCTTTACTATTTATTTTGTTTCAAGTTATATTTCTCAATTACTCATACATCTGCCACATACTAGTAATATTTTCCTTCGTTGTCATGGAGGTCGTTTAAACACAAAAGAAATATCGGTGGATACATATGATAAAACTTCTATACGAAATGATCTTGTAATGAAGTCTTATTTGCTTGCGTGTGTAAACAAAGGGTTCATTGATAACAGAGATTTTTTCCAGACAAATGCAGAGCAATTAAGTTCTAACCAATAACTACACCATTCTGTCCATTTGTCACGATATAGCTCTGTCTTACCAAGTACAAACTAATAATGGATCGGGAGTCCACTGAGTATTTCAGTTTCTTTTTAAGACTTATTTTATATAATTCCGTCTTTCACATTTTCTACAATTAAAAAAACTGTGCTAAGTGTGAGAAATATTTTTTATATTTATTGTGACTAAAGCCAATTTGCATTGCATGAATAGTATAGTATGTTAAATGTGTAAACTCTCATCTCTCGTGTTTTGAAATTAGGACTAGGGGCCATTTAATTGCTACTTATTTTTAATTACAACAATCAACGGTATGTCTATGTAGGAAACCTTATAACCTGCAAAATAAAAGGACTATCGTAATTTTGATTTAAATTTTATTGAGTAATTAATAAAAATGGGTCGGTTCAGAGAGCTGCCAGCTCGTCTCTTGTGTCAAATTATATTGGTGCTGTCTCGGTGGGGTCGTCATGTTATACACAACTATTCACACTTTTCTCGCGCGCGTTACTTGGATTATCTAATTTCCAAAGCTGATCGTTAGTGTGAGTGTGTGTGTGTGTGTGTGTGTGTGTCATCTTGTTCTCATGCATCCTGAATGTTGAGGATATAGTTGTTGTTGAACTTTTAGCAATCAAACAATGAAAAACAAAACACATCACATTAAATAACGATTTTTTTAAATATTTATATTTATTTCAAATGAGGACAAAGTACGCTCAAAATGAGAACTTTAATCACAGACTCGCTTTCAAGCTTCAAGAACGATCGTTTACTGTTTTCGTGACGTTTCCAATTTCCAGTGACAACATGTGGTTAACTATCACGTAATCAAAATTAGGCAAACAAAATTGTATCTTTTTCAATCTGCAATAATTGGGTTTTGCTAACAATTAGGTGATAATGGAATCTTACATTTGATGACGATATTGAATTACATTCATGTCAAGAGGTTCCAATTATTTATTAATACAAAGAAGAATCAATCTATGTGTTTTTGCATAAATGTCGGAGCAGACTGAAAGTATTTTATATGAAGGATTTTGGGAATTAATTTCCATATAAATTTCATTTGACTATTTATGTATCACCATAGAGTAAATTGAAAGCATGGCAAGTAATTTGCATAGATAGAATCAATAGATCCCCATATCAAAATTGTTGTTTTAGGCTTTATCATCGATCATCGAAAAATGGACAGAAAGAACAAATATTTTCAAAGCCACTGGAAAAGTAAGGGGTTTAGGTACGGCGGCCGGAAAATTTGGGATTTTGTAGCGGCTACAACGAGCCTACTCTTTTTGGCATATACAAAAAAGTCTAGATCATGCAAGGAGCGTGGCACTCTCCAAACATGTTACTCACTGTGGTCCGTGGTCAGGGTTTCCATATTATGACCTGACCACCCCTAACGAGAAGGCGTCCCTTGTTCACCTGGTGGATGCACTGGGCAGCTCTGTGGAATTTATTAAAAATATGTACAGGTGTAACGTTATGTAGCTGCTTATGCCGGTAATTTATCGCACCATGTTTATTACAAACATTGGTCAAAACATGTTCAATAAATTTGTGTCGCAGTATGTAAATTCAAATATGAAATGAGAAGAAAGAAGAGTTTATATTAGGAAGAACAATGATTTTAAACGAAAATATGTTTGGTACTAGGAAACAAATGGACTTGTGGGGTTAATTTTACACATTTCCTATTTTTTATCCATTAAAACTCTCATTTAATCAAGTCTTCACTGTTGGTCTTTGTTTACAAATGACTATATATATAATGGTAAATCAAGGTAAGAACTGATGATGACTGTCAAGGACTGCTTCAGTGAACATCAGTCGTACTAAATCAAAGTAAGAACAGATAATGACTGACAATGACTGCTACAGTGAACATCAGTCATTCTAAATCAAGATAAGAACTGATAATGGCTGACAAGGACTGCTACAGTGATTATCAGTCATTCTAAATACAGGTAAATATTGATAATCACTGTCAAGGACTGGTACAGTGAATGTCAGTCATTCTAAATCCAGGTAAAAATTTAAAAGTACTGACACGATCTGATGCAGTGACTAACAGTTCTTTTCAGTCCTACAAAAGTACTGTACTTAACTGTCATGAACTGTTTCAGTTCAGGACAGAAGCGATCAGTAAAAGATAAAAATTGTAAATGACTGACGTGAACTGTATGAATTGTATACAGTGATTTACAGATCGTGAACAGTACATTTACAGTAACTATCAGTTTCTATCAATCTAATTTGAACTGTGTATGGTATTGTCAGTCCTTATTTTGGTTCATAGTGATCATTCAATAAATATACGTTTTTCCAAAAACAGAAAAACAAGTTTACCATTTTATAACAAATTGTTACCATCGGGAATCACACAATTCACCACCTTCAATATGAGGTATCAAATGTATACAAACACACATATGATGTATATTTGTCAGGAGATTTCAAGATATAATATCAACATTTAAGAAAACTCAAAATATAGATTATTCCAAAGGTTTATGTAAATCAAGCCTCTCGTTTGGGAATCACTATTTATTAAGACACGGTACAACATTATTTAACAAGTAAATAGCTGCTTATTGTCAACAGCATCAAACGATTGACTGAACGGTTGCTCAACGAATATCCATATTAAAACTCGAAATCTCCCTCCCCGAAAATCGAGAGGCATCGCATAATTCATAAATATAAGTCCAAGACACCGGCAAATTCGAGAACCAACAACCAAAAAAAAACAAAACCGAAGCATCTGTAGCAATGGTCCTGACGCGATAAAGGCATTTCAAAAGAAATTGTAGATTAAATTATGTTTTATGGCATGCCAAACCTCTTGCTTCTATACTATAGTGTGTGAGTTGGTGTGGTGATGAAAAAAGTGGATTCATATACTAGTCAGTAATAGGTGTATCCAATGATCATCGCAGCACAATCAGTATGTACTGTATTATAAATTGGGAAAACATTTTGCAATTTATCTTTACTAGAGATACAATATTTATCAATGCAGAAATGGTGCAAAAAGTAAAACTGTTTAAAAGCGCGGACGTGTTTTCTTTTGTAACCTAGGCTATCCCGAAGAAAAGTGTGTAAATATCCGTATACTTAACTGTCGAATTAGTTTACCATTATCTGAATATCTGTGTCACAAATGACAATTGATTTGTTCCATTTGCTGTTATCACTTTCCCGCCTAACTGATACGACTATAGTTACCTCATTTTACCTTGAGTATTACGACAGGAGCCACGCATGGAGCAGGAGTTGCTTACCTTTCCGGAGCATCTGGACTCACCCCGGTTTTAGTGGGGTTCGCATTACTTATATTTTGTGTTTGTTTTGATGTTTTCCACTGTTTTGTTACACCGTGGTCTTATCATTTTATTATCACCCCTATCTTCGATTTTTGTATACTCACTGCAAGATCTTGCATAAAAGATCAATTGAGAAATTGAGACTCCGTACGAATCAGGACCTGAAATATTGCTGCAAAAGTGAGGTTTTTGTTGTAAATTATTGTGCTGAGACTTTAGACGCCATTTAGCGGTGTAAGTCTAAAAATGTTGTAGATGAAGCTGCTTCTGTCGTTTCTTTAATTTTTAGTTTTGAACAATATATTATCGGAAGCCACTCAGCAGGGTTATTATTGAAAGGATATCATTAATATATCTATAAGTGAATTCTGCTTCTTTAATAAGACGTTGAAGAAAGTCAGTTATATAATAATTCAGGAGCAAATGGGCAAGGAGTGGGGCAAAGTTTGTACTTATTGGAAAATCAATGCAACAATGGGGAAGAACGGTCAGCGCCTCGAGCAAAGTTTAGCAAGTATGCTAAGCTTTTAAGGCACATGCACAGAAAGGTCCTCACGAAAAGGGCGAAGGTTGTTGCAATTACATGTACTTGTTCTCTTTAAGCATTTGATATCGCCTTCAAACTTGGTCTCTTCGATATTCTTATCTGAAGATGACGCGATGATTTCATCTTCAATCTTAGTTCTATATTCCTGGGCTAAGCATATGATGTCTTCATGTTTTGTTTCGTTTCTTGTCGATTCTTTTGGTTAGCACCGCCAACATGACTGCTAACATGACTGAATTCAAGACTGCAAGCGAACTTAATAAAATGCAAGCTATTACGCATATGCCCGTTGCAACGCTTCCTATAAATCAGCCGTAAAAATGACGTTTAAAGCAGAACAGATCCATAACGCAAAGAACATCGCCTTGTTTCGACACCATAGCGCTTTTGAATATCTCATTCCAACTCCTGTTTGAAGGATTCGACCCTAACTTATCTGTACGCTTGATTGATAGAATCAATCCTTTCCATTTATTAGAAGAGATAGAGATATCCTTAAAATGACTATTGGACAGAGAATTAGCCCACTACTATTGTAGACCTACTTACCATGTTTCAAGTGTAGACCGTCTCTTAGATAGACTGCAGCTAGTCGGTTGTCAAATATAGGACTTAAGCGCGAGGTTAAACACAACGCAAACGACCTCCGCGTTTGAAAGAGAGACATCAGGCAGCACTTTTACGGACTTCTTGCTGCAGTCTTCTATCTAGGATGTTTTGTAGGAAAAAAAAAGAACTGATCGTGACCGTCGTATGATACTTATGACTCAATAGCCGAGACAAATATTTGATCTAGTAATTATGTTGCTTCTCGTGGCCAGATAAGAACATTAGATTTACGGTTTTAGTTCCACTGTTCTTAGATATTATCAAAGGATACACGTTTAGATCTTCTCCATCCTCATTCGTCTTAACATTATCGAAGCCATACACATTTACATTGAAGTCTTCGTTTCTTTTCTAACTTATCTTTGGCCTTTAGTGAAACTGGAAACTCGGTGCAATCAGGCCCACTGTTAGCGATGACCGTCCTTATTGTAGTTTCTGATCCATTCCCTAATGATGTAAGGCTGAAATAAAGCCAATAATGCTAATATGGACGCATTCCTGATCAGTGTTTTTTCACATTGACTATGGCCTTGTTCTGAGCCAACACTTTAGAAGGTGGAATGTAGTAGCTTCCTTTGAGGAGCTTGAACACACTTAAGTGGATTTGTAGTATTCACGACCTTGACCTTCTGCACCATGAAGGCAATCTAGAACCTTTTGTCAGAACTTTCCAGCCCAGTGCGGGATCCGGGTGGCCAAAAGAATAGACCGCAGTCGCGCTAGCTTGTCGTAAAAGGCGACTAAATAGCGCCCAGTACCCTGACCGGCGTGTCAGGTCGGTTTGCCTAAAGACCGACTGGGATGTGTGCCCAGGTGGTTGAATGGGGTACCCCTGGCAAGCTGGGGTTGTCAGGCCATAATACGGAAAACCTGACCGCAAACCATATTAGTGCACCGTGTTGGGAAAAATGCCACGTTCCTCGCACGTTAAAGAACGCTGCTGTAGTATTCGCTATGAGTAGGGATTTCGATCCCGCTACAGGAGGCTGAATTGCCCGACCCTATCCATCCTCCCATTTGCCAGTGGCAATCTAAAATCCGTTACCCCTATTTTTCCTTGTGTCCCATCCCATTTTCATTCATCATCATTTCATGTTCATTTTATCATCCATTTCATGTTCATCGCCCGAATATAGCTGAAATAATGCTGCTCGGGCGTTAAACACCATTAATCAATCAATCAATCAATCAGAACTTTCCAAGATGGTAGTTTACTTCGACCGGATATGTACTATCACCCGGCGCTGGATTCTTTTTGTCAAATTTTACTTGGGGCTGTAATTGCACTTTTCGTCCTTTCTTTAAAGTGTGCTGTCAATTTTATATTGGATGGTGCGGTTGCTCACTGTGAAGGTCTCTATAGTGTGACTTCTTGGAGAAAATGTCCAGTGCCAGTGGCGGTTTTCTCCTTAATTAGCTTTACCAGCTCGTCCATGCGTAACCTGCTATACCCCTTACCATTTCTACAAGGCGATCTGGTTACTTACGTAGTAATATACTCACTGAAAAAGGAACGTCAGATATATTTTTTCAAATCATTTTTTGAGAACAAATTGCCTATAAATATTCAAACACACAACATCATAATTACACCTTAATTAAAGATTTCCATGTGACAGCATTTGAGTTCATCCACCAGTGAACGACTGTGGTTGAAATCTGGAACACACAATGAATCGAGCATTGCTAAAAACAAGGTCGACTTTCACGTGCATATCATGGGTATGACTCAGACAATCGGTATATATCCCCGATTTTTCTTTCTTCACTGCATTAGTAAAATAAAATTCTGATGAGGTGACGCCATGCCAAGGTTAGTTTCTGCTACCCGAAATATCGCTATCGGTGGAATTGATGCCGGGGAATCACAGAATGCTGTTGCCAGAACTTACAATGTTCATCGTGGCACAATTTAACGCCTTTGGAGATGCTACCAGCGCACTTGGTACTACGACAGACCGACTACGTTCAGTGCGTCCGCGTGTTATAACTCGGGCGCAGGATCGTTACATAAGATTTTTTCATCTTCGGAACAGGACTATTGCTGCAACAGAAACAGCTGTAAACGTCCCTGGGTTGCGCCGTATATCACCACAGATAGTACGCAATCGGTTACGCTCTCATGGAATGCGGACAAGAAAACCTTACGTCGGAGCAACACTTAGACGCCAATACCGCCGAGCAAGGGTTAGATGGTGTACTAACGTTCGTGTACAGGCGCCGAAATGAACGTTTTGCGCACAACTGTGTTGTAGAAAGAGACAAATTTGGCGTAGGCAGTGTTATTATGTTCGCCGCTATCTCTTACGCCAGGAACACACAGCTGATACACATCCAAGGCATTTTTAACGCTGTTAGGTATAGAGACGAAATTACACGGCAGCATTTATTGTCCATAATTGACATTCAAAGAGAAATTTTTCAACACGAAAATGCCCGACCACATACAGCACGAGTAGCAGTAAATTATTTAGAGCAACAGAATGTCAGTGTGATCTGTTGGCCATCACGATCTCCGGATCTTAACCCGTGGGATGAACTGGATCGGCGCGTGCGATAGCGACAACCAATGCCGCAAAATCTGCAACAATTAGAGCAGGCACTTAAGTATGAGTGGCAAAAGATAGCGCGTGTTTGTGTTCAACGTTTAATTGAATCCATACAAAAAAGAGTAAGGGCTGTGTTACAAGCAAATGGTGGGCACAACAGATACTGACATTTATTTATTGATTTATTGACAATATGCGACAAAATGTTATATCCCATGTTAAAAGAACCCATGAACAAGAAGTATGCCAATTCCCACAATTGTGTAGCAATTATTTATATGATAAATTGTTAAAATAATGTATGAAGTAAAATTCCCAGTTTGTGTATGTTGCGTTTCCTTTTTGAGTGAGAATATATATTGACCGAACAAAGGCAGCCTGTCGAATTTATTAAATACCAATTAAAGATTTGTGCATTAGTCAGGAAATTGCGCTTATACCATAGATCCACATACGTTTAAAGGGAAACATAAATAAAAACTATTTTTATGGATTCATTACCCGGAAGTGAAAATAAAAGGCCTCTAAACTACTAATCTAATCTGAGCAAATAGTAATAAAATTGCTTAGTTCGCAACATTACAAGGTATTGACACTGCACCTTGATTTGATTTAAACAGATCCCAAAGGCAGTATAATGACTGCCTATTTTTGAACAAACAATTTTCGGAAATGCCATAATGACATTGAACTGTTCTTTGCTTCTTACGTACAGGCTCCTTTAATTGTCACAATAAACGTGGCATAATTTCTGTAATTATTACATTTCATCACTTTTCCTGAAATGCCTAAAATTTTGCTGATACAATAAGTTTATAGGTTTTTATGAACTTTTCTTTGCAGATGATATTTGTTGTATGACTTATAATTTTTACCCCACAAAATGATGAAGTTAAAAAAAAATAAATAGAAAGCACTAAGCTTACAAAGTTTAAGTCCATGATCCAATTTTACGAAACCGAGAAAACAAACCTTGTGGAGAGGTGGAGATAATGTTCGTCTACATGGCTATGCTTGAAAACATCGTCAAGTACGTGATTGTGGATTCTGACGATCAGTAAATATGTTAGAATGGGTTGCTTTGCATGGCAGACAAGAGCTGCCTCTTTATCCTTCCATATCTGTGCCTGGAGTTTCCGTCGGTCTTGCTAAAGATTTATAAATTATCTTACTTGTTATTAAAACAGCAATTGAAGACACAGAATGTAATTCGACTCATAAAACCCGTACACATTGAAAGGGTTTTGATATTCTTGTTTAATTGTTTAAAAGACATTGTTACAAATGAGTATTTAATATCCAATATGATAATGCCACTGTCAAATTATTTGACATACAATATCATAAACGTCTTTGTTTCACTTTGTTAGAAGATAGTTTACAAAAAGGTAAACAGGAGAAACATGACTGAGGTAGCATTTAACTAGAAACTACTATCAACTATCAACAGATGATGTTTCTGTCATAACCAAGGACCTTGATACATTCACGATCAAGATTGTTAGATATCTATTAAATAATGTCATTACACCGAAAGCTGAAAATAATTGGTAAACATCAATCTCAGACGTGATTGTTGATAGGGCACTGGTCAGGAAGATTGAAATGGGTAATTTCCAGATATAATATACGTATAACAAGATTGTTTACAGATGTTACATTTCCTTTCCGAGATAAACAGACAGAAGGGGTTTAATTCATGAATGCACTGTTAAAAACAATACACTACAAAAATTTGTAAAATATATTTTTGAAATGCATTTTATGTGTTTTGATTTGCGAGATATACAATCCTTGTATGTTACTTGTCTTGAAGGATCAACAATATTATTATTATTATATGTACTGTACGACTCTTTTCATACGTTACGTACACGGAAAGGTGGAAAACAACTTCAACTGCTATCGATTGATACCAAAAATTTGAATGATTGTTTTAATTCCTTCTAAATGAATTACGGCGCAGTTTTAAGATAGTGTAAGTGAAAAAGTCATCGTTACAAATGATCATCATGGAAATAATACCAAACAGAATAATGATAAAGGTAACGGAGCCTCGGTGGCCGAGCGGTTAAGGTAGTCATATAGTATGGATCACGTGGTCTTTCAATTATGAAGTTGCTGGTTTGAGTTTCACTGCGGGCAGATTGAACTCGACTCCAATCTAAATTGAAAATGCTTGCTAGTTTTCCTGTCTAAAGTCAGGGTTTCTACCGTTAATCCGGCGTCTTCCACAAATAAAAACTAGACGCCACGATATAGCTAAAAATGTGGCGTTAACCACTTAACAAACAAACAATACAGGGCAACAATGTCCGTGTTTTTGTAAAAAATTTGCAATGTTGATACAAAATGAAAGATGGCTGAATATACACAGTTAGAAAACATCATATTTTAGCTCACCTGACTACTTGATAAAGCAAGTGTAAGCTATTGTTATCGCGTAAACGTTTTACAATTTATTCGTCTCCAGAACGACTGGACTGATTTGTATCAAACTAGGTATAGATCATTCTTGGTAATGATATAGCCCGACCTTCAACAACAATAGTTGCGATGTTTATAAACATAAAGTTTCATTTACTGGTTGATCGGTTTCATTTTTACAGCTATATAACAAATAAATTTAGAATCTATTGATTCGAACTGCCAGTTTAAATCTGAAAGCAACGGACAAAAGTTCTAGAACGTAAATTTATTTGTCTTGTGCCTTAACTTTGACGTAATCGGAACAGCAAAAATATCAACGTATGCTTACAGACCAATTCTATTTAATTGCTAGTTAAAACACGTTGTGACGAGATTCTTGTTGAAGCTTCTAAAATATATCTTTGTTCATGTTTCACTACTACAGTATAATTTCCGATGTCCATTTACAGCGAACAGAAATGTACGTCATTGGATTAATTGTAAACAGCTACGGAAGACTTTAAACTCATTCCATCAATACTAAGTAATCTTTTAAACCCAGGATAGCATTTACTGGGTAAGATGTCAATTCAGATCATAGACATAAGAGTGACCTGTTGTCTTGTTTCTACTTGATCTGCCAATATTCTTCAAGACTGCACACTCACACAAGCGAACTGGAAGTAAAACGGTTCAATATTTGTCAGAACATGCTTTGTGGTTTTCATAACATTAAATATTTCCCTTTCCTTTCGATAGTTAAGTGTACACAAGTTTGTATATAACAGCATACTACTATTTTAGGTTAATATTACATAATTTCATTATAAAACCTTCGCTTGAAATGTGGGGGTATATAGTCATGGGGGTGTCCTTACGCCCTTCCGTTCTCTGTCCATCCGTTATTCCGATACAATTATGGGTACTTATCTCTTATCCGCAACTCCACAAAGACCACTGAATGGAATTTGATAAACTTTCACAACTGTCATTGTGCACTTGATATTTTTCTTTTTTTCAGAATAACATCTTGGTTTTCCAGGAGCAATCATGGAGTTTTCCATTCTTAAACATAAGGAAATGTGTATTTTGACATGGGGGTATCAATTAGGGAGCGCTGACACATCTTGCTAGTTTCCAGATTTTAAGATGCACCTTGTTACTTTTAATTTTAAATGGTATAAATGCAAAAATACAACATAAAACATAAAAACTTGTATTTCGTTTTGCAACAACCAATAAAAGTTTTTTACGAAATTGAATTCATACCACGTCTTACAGGGAAAAACATTTTCATGTTGCCACCATTTACCCAAACAGAACACAAAATTGGTACGCAATCGGTAACCTGCTTCATGTACTACCGTACTACCTCACTTCTTGCAATAATAAGCAGAAGAACGAATAAAGTAAAACAAACGTTTATTTCGTGTGTTCAGAATGCTTTGAATTTACGTAAACATTATTACTATCACAACAAACAAGTCTGTAATTTTCATTTAACTAGCGTTAACTAGGACAAGATAAATTGATAAATCAATGTAAACTTTGTAATCATTTTTTTATGACAAAAAATATATATATATATTTATGGGGATAGTGGTTTTTTTTGCACTTTTGTGGGATTTTGGTTTGAATAGAGTTTGACGCTACTTTCAACAATTTGCCAGCGTACAGTTTTTATTGGAGTAGAAGCCGCAGTACCCGGTGAAAAACCCCAACCATCTGTAGGAAAACTGGTAATCTGGAAGTGAGGCCTCTAACTAATTAAAATTAAATCTTTCACGTTCACTTGCTTCCGCGTTTGTCCAGATCTTACACGCGGCACCAGTAGCATACAAGAGGAGGGTAGCAATTGAAATATTTAATTTAAAATAGACTGGCGTGGCCCGAGCCCACAACGTCAGCATTGACAGACACGTGGTTAATGTTTTATACCAAAACCGCCCTGTAACCGTAGCTTGTATAATGGGTGATTAAAAATATATGCTATAAAAATACATATACATGAAGCACAATTACTAATCATCCCGTTTACCGAATGGCAAAAGATAATATTTCTTGTTTGACAAATTACCGATATTGAAAATAAATTGGTAACTAATTATCTAAAAATTACTTGGAGTGTATTTTGTGATTCGCATTGTTCTATTCAGAATAATGTTGCTGCTAATCGCTCAATAAATCCCAAGTCGACTGTCAATAACCGCATGTGGTAATACTTTGACATTTTCAAACGTGACATATTCCGCCGATCTGATGTATTTCACAGAACATTGTGTAATGACCCATGATTTCGTAATGCATTCTTTTTGTAATGTCTTTGCAACATTTTGGTGACAAATTGAGCTTTTTCATTCGTTTATTTGATCATTTATTTCCATAATATATATTACAAAGCTGAGTGGTATATTAGTATGAGTATGTAATGACTGCAAATATTTAAGTTTCTGTTCGTTTAACAGCGAAACTCCTTGGTCTCGTATCGGTCAATTAGTCGGTCTTTAGTAATAATTTGACTAATTAAGGGCTTACACCTTTTGAATATCAGTACCAGTATTGTGAAAACACAAGTGTTTACTGGAAAACGATTTGGCCCCAATAGTAGTATCCTGGTTTATATTTTAACAGATATACGTAACGATCAATAGGTTGGTCTTTATAACTGTTTTGATTATTTACGTGTTGTATTTATCAATATCTTGAGTAGTAAGCATGACGCTGCATATGGAGTATACATTTTCCAATTTATCAGGTACTCAGGGCCTGTATTTCTTATCTAGATTTCCTTGATAGATGGTGTCTATTGATAGTAAAGCTACTTATTGAGGGGTTCACAATGGCAAGATTGAATCTTCTCATACAATTTTACGGTTTCCATCATGATTTATTGGACCTTTACAGAATATCTATTTGACAAATGCGCATTTTACAGATATTATATTTTATTTACTGACCTCACCCGACAAATTTCCGAAAGTTGCCATAAATTGTATATCCTGAATGGCTTTCTGAACTTTTCGAAAAGTCACCGTTATATGCAATAGTTTGGCCTAAATTGGTAACGGTAGATGACATAGTAAGGTACTAGTACAACTCAGAATTTATTTACAATTCAATTAACCTTAACAGACGTTGACATTTGCATTTTTCTGCTTGGGTGATAATGGACAGAAAATAATGATGTTGCATGACATGACCCTACATAATACTGTGCATGCATTTTGCAGGTTTAGTGTTTACATCTTATATGCGATCATGGGGCTTTACAGTCTGAACACATGTCATAATACAGAAAGCCTGGCCACGAGGCGTAGTGGGTCACGTGTTTGGAGAGTGCCATTCTCTTTGCACGATAGAGTCCTAATGTAGATATCGAAAAAAAGGAGAACGCTCATTGTAGACGCTCACTAGGCTAAATACATGCAGCTGGTATTGACATTGTACCTGAAGACTGGGGCCATACTGGGAGGGTTCCCAGTGCTCGACCTACAGAGCAGCCCAGGCTCATTGTAGACGCTCACAAGGCTAAATTCTCCGCCTTTACTCAATACTACAAACTTTTTCAGTGGCAGTCAAAAATGTGTTACCTATGTCCCACCCCACACTTTTTTCTGTTGATGTATACTTTGTTAACTAGTTCTCGTCCTGAATATAGCTGACTAATGCTCGCTGGGCGTAAAGCAAACATCGGTCCAATCAATCAATCGACACAAATAATTGATTCTATAAAAAAATAAACAACCAGGTGACCTTTTGTCACCACTTTATTGTGTCTTTTGTCTATAAACTTTCTTGAACATAAAATTTTAAACCAATGGATACTCATTCTTATGAATAAACTTTATTCTTGAGTCGGTTAGTATAACCTGCGTTCACGTTTTTAGTCACCCAACTATATATATTTTTTTGACACTGTTCAACAATGTTGACAAATTGCTATTCTCAATTTTCCATCCATATGCCATAATAAAAACTCAAACATGTCTGATAGCAGATGTTTGGTACAAGTGAGCTCATGTGCACTCATCTGTACTCGTCGTAAAGATAAATATGTTTGTGTAGCTGGATATTTTCTCCTGAAAAGAACAATCTTTTATTTAATGTATGCACAGTTGTCTTTTGGTAAAAAAAGCTTGTGTAACTTACGTACTTTTCTAGTGGCAGTCATAACAGTGTTTCCCTTAACCCTTTTTCCCCGTTGATTTATTATTTGACCTGTTCTCGTCCTGAATTTGCTGAATAAATCCAATCAATCAATCGAGCAAGCAAGCAAATATTCCATTAGTTGGAAATGTAAAACTTCTCGGAAAAGCGTCTGCAATACAGCCCGCTGCAAAGTCATTCCCTTTTACCTACCTGAACTCTTCATAAAGACTGCGATACAATTAAAAGAAACCTAAACACCGGGCGTCAAGAAAGCGTTTACTTCAGAATATAAGACAAGTACACTTCCATTATCGACCACTGGTCATCGAAAATTTTTATGTCCCCTATTCGAAGAAGAGTGGTATACTGTTTGACCCTTGTCCGTCCGTTCGTTCGTTCGTCAGTCCGTAACAAAAATTTCTGTCTCAGTTTTCTGAACAACTGTAAGATGCAGAAGCCTGATATTTTGCATATTGCTTTATCCCATAGTACCATATGGTTATCGCAATTTTAATTAGAAATTTGTTCGGATGAATACATGTATAATCGAAAGTCACCACAAAACGCTAATTGCTCAATGATATATCTGGTAACTAAAATAAAACTATAACGTCATATTTTGTTTGTTCTTGAAGATCAAAATTTCAACTTTAAACTGTTAAGGTTACAAATTTTGTACTCGTTATATTGTTTTGTTTAGTCGTTTTTTAAATCTGTCTGGAGACACACTGCAGCTTCTGGCAAAAGAAGACATTAAAGTTTCCCACTTGGGTTTTATTTATGGAGTATATTTATTTGATTTTACCATACTAGAATACTCGAAGATAAATCATTTATTGAAAAAATTCATACAAGATTCTGCAAAACAATTCTTGGAATTAAAAAGACAGCTTGCAATATTTCTGCAAGAACTGAATTGGGACATCTACCCATTAGTCGTTTCATCAAAACACAAAGTCTTTTATACTTTGCTAGATTACATTGCATTAACTTTAATCCTTTACTAAAAGAAGCTTATGATGTTAATAAAACATACATGAAAATGGTAACTATTCATGGTACACCTATGCACTAAGTGTTTTTAAAGAATTTAATCTCAACTCTGAGGAGTATATTATTACAGATAGAGACTACTCAAAAATTAAATATTAAACTAAAAAAAAACTAAATAAAATTATCCAAGAAATGTATGTTCAACGTTATCTTGATAAACTGAATAATTAAACAGAAAACTCCAAACTCTATCTATATAGTAAACTTAAGACAGATTTAAAAATAGAAATTATTTGAAAGAAACAATTTTTTTTAAACGAAAACTTATAACGCAATTTAGAACAAGCAATCACTGTCTATTTAACGAAACCGGGCGAAACAAGAAAATTTCTAGACCAGAAAGACTTTGTAAATGTTGCAACATTCTTGAAGATGAATTTCACTTTTTCCTTAATTGTACATAAAATGATAATTTACGAAATCTGTTTTTCGAAAACATAAAAAATAACCATTATAACCAATTCTCCAACTTAAGTCCTATTGATACAATTAAATTTCTATTAGTCCCTAAAAATAAGTTATTGGCTAAACTATGTGACTTTATTCAACAGTCGTTAGAATTGAGAAACAGGTTCATGTCAGCTAATGCTTAATTCCACTTGATTTACTTTAATGTGATGATATTGTGTTATTGAAATAGTTTTGTATGTGTGTTTAGTTACTGTATTGCTTAACCCTAATAAGTGCAATTTTGCAATAAAGAAAGAAAGTTTAATATTTTGCAAAAACCTCTTCAGACACTTGAAGCACACCTGATGATAGACTTGTATTGCAATATGAGACAGTTTTTTTATCAGTAGATATTGTTCATCAATAACAACAGTCCTCTTAAATCTACCATGTAAATTGTCTTTTAATGGAATGTATCAATAGTCTTTATTTCTGATTATTGTGTTTTGTATTGATTTGAAGTATTCTGTGGTTTAACATTTATTTAGTATCAAGTGGAATTATCCCTAATTATAATACGTCTTTGTTCTTTAAACAAAACTTTTTTACCTCGATCTCACGACTTTCATTCTATATAAAATCAATATTGGTAGTCTGTGTCTTAGGTTTTTAATTTCTCGAGCGACAGTGATTGGTGTTATAACTGTTTGCTGTCTTCGTTTTCAACCACAAAGATTATCCAACTCCGTATAAATCGCCTAAGGGTATTTTAGGAAAACTAATATTTAATCTCAATAACAAATTGATTTCGCAGCGCGTTTCCTGTTAAGTTTTTTTTCTGTCTAGATATATAATGGTTTTAGGTATGAGTATGATTCTTAAACGAATTTCTGATACTATTTTTTCTGTATAAAGTTTTATGGGTTAACCGTCTTTATTTTAAAAAAATTTGTCTTACCTTTCTTACCTGTAATTTCTGACAATTGTTGTTGTTACTTAGTGTTATGCATGACATGTGTATGTTAATTTTGGTTTTCACTGACATTTGTATGTTACTTATGGTTATGCATGACATATGCATGTTAATTGTGGTTTTGACTAACATTTGTATGTTACTTATAGTTATGCATGACATGTGTATGCTAATTGTGGTTTTGACTGACATTTGTATGTTACTTAGTGTTATGCATGACATGTGTATGTTAATTAAGAAATAGATTATTGCGAGCGGGCTTTATGGGAATTAGAACATGGTCAGACCTTATATTTGTCAATATTTTATACCGAGCGATAGCGAGGTATAAAATGAAGACAAATATAAGGTCTGACCATGTTCTAATTCTCATAAAGCCCGCTCGCAATAATCTATTTCGATTCTAATATGTCTAACAAATGTTTTAAAATTTCGAAGCGGTTCTAAGAGGACGCGTTCAGTGGTAATGTTGTTGTTTTGAAACTAATACGATATATCCCAAAACAGTATGTTAAAGCAAATAAAATTGACATAAACATATATTCTCGTCATTTTATTGAATGTACGTACCTTTTAAACAAAAATATTGAGAAATCTTAACGAAATTGCATTGTTCCAGTTTGAAATTTTCAGTTCAGCGTAATATGACGTCGGAATTCTAATTGTGACGTCATATTAATTCGAATGTAGAATTGTTAAAAAAATAATGTATCGGGGGTAGTTTAAATCATATAAATCTCAGAATTCAGACTAAAAATAACTAATGTATTAACAATAACGATAATTATGGATAACACATAACAAACGGCATTTGTAAGTCAGTTTTTACATTTACACAAAACACGCAGTTTACGCATGTGCGAACTAAACTTATTAGAATTTTGACACTGCTTTGTCTACATAGGTAAAGCATGACGTCATATTAGAATTGTGGTTTTGACTGACATTTGTATGTTACTTAGTGTTATGCATGACATGTGTATGTTAATTGTGGTTTTGACTGACATTTGTATGCTACTTATGGTTATGCATGACATGTGTATGTTAATTGTGGTTTTGACTGACATTTGTATGCTACTTATGGTTATGCACGACATGTGCATGTTAATTGTGGTTTTGACTGACATTTGTATGCTACTTATGGTTATGCATGACATGTGTATGTTAATTGTGGTTTTGACTGACATTTGTATGTTACTTAGTGTTATGCATGACATGTGTATGTTAATTGTGGTTTTAACTGACATTTGTATGCTACTTATTGTTATGCATGACATGTGTATGTTAATTGTGGTTTTGACTCACATTTGTATGTTACTTATGGTTATGCATGACATGTGTATGTTAATTGTGGTTTTGACTGACATGTGTATGCTACTTATGGTTATGCATGACATGTGTATGTTATTTGTGGTTTTGACTGACATTTGTATGCTTCTTATGGTTATGCATGACATGTGTATGTTAATTGTGGTTTTGACTTGCATATGTATGTTTATTGTATAATATTGTATGTTAATTATAGTTATCACCGGCATATGTTTGCTTATTATGATTAGGCGTAACATATGAATATAGTTAAATTAATTTATGTAAATTGTGGTCCATGTAAAAACGAAACATCCTTAAAATATGTGCAGTAACGTCATATCTATGTATGAATACATTCCAGAATGTGCAATGACTACGAAATACAATTACTAGAAAGACACTGGGTGTGTTTTCACGTGTCAAATATTCCTGTAGGTATTTTAGAAAGATACATTTTATTACTTATTGACGTAGATGGAATTGTTCATTGGTACATATTTTATAAAGTAATGCGTCACACGGCAGCTATTCTCTAGTTACGTGTCCTTGCTAATTTCCGAAGAATAAAATGGATTATTCGTCTAAGCTAACTAATTTTCTAAATGGAGTATTTTTCAAGGATTCATATTGAATCTGTAGATGACATTTTATAAGATTGGCCTTGATAAAGTGTAAAACCAATAGACTTTAGTCTTTGTCTCTATTGGAGAAAATAATCGTGCTTCCGTTAGCTGTAGCAGATTAAAAGGTCACATGAAGACGACGACCAGAGACAACTTTATATAATGTATACAGTTCAAGACATTAGTTTACGAATCTGAAATGTCAACAGATTTTCAAATTGATGGTAAAATGTTTAAAATTTAAATTCAATTTCTTTCTCTAAATTTTATAATGTCAATTAAAAAGAGACATTTTGAAGGATTTGTTTTTTTTTCATTTGTGTAAAATTCTATGTTATATTAGGATAAATTTAATAGTTTTTTATATACTATTTTGCTATTTACATATAAATCCGGGGTCTCAAAGAATACACAATATATGTACGTTAACGAACCTAGCAAAGCATCGTTGGATACTTTCCTATCGATTTGTCGCTTGTTACTTTGATTTTGTCCTGAATTCAGGTAGTATATGTATTAAAATGAAAGGTTCTTAAAAGTCTTATCATCTGATCTATTGTTACTGTCTCTAGGTTCAGTTACATTTAAGGAACATCCCACAGTGACTCCATAAATGTCGTATATCACATAAAAGGCACACACATAACGATTAAGCAACAATGCGATATAACGAATTTGCCTTTGCAGAATGTTATTTCAAATTGTTTGTCCGTGAAAACAGTGTATGCTTAAGAAGATGCAATAAAAATAAAAGAAAACATCTGACGAATTATTATTTCGAATCAATACTTTATATTCATAATTGTACAGACTTGTTATCGTTTCATCGTATGTGGTACTCCTTGCGGAAACCCTTATTTTATGACATAAAAGAGGTTTGAGTCGAGAATGTAAAGCCATATAAGCCTTAATAGAACATAGTTAGATAACTTATGTGTCATGCGTAATACGAAGAAGTCACAAGATACCAAATATTATTAATTAGGAGAGAGTGTAGATAACAACCATAGCAAAAAATTGTTAATGTACGAAATTTTACATTATTATATGTACTTAAAACTTGCATGTGATTGTTTTAATACACTGGTAAAAATTATTCAATGTACATGAACTGATCAATGCAGTCTAGAGCGACAAAGTTTTCCTGCTCTTTGATAAAGTCAAACCTTCAACGGTTTGGTTTAAGTAAAATCCTTTGTGTACTATTGTAGTCTGATTGATGGACTGATATGATGTTTGCTTTTAAGTCCAGCGAGCAGTATTTCAGTTATATTCAGGACAAGAACAAGTTAACAAAAAATAAATGAATTCGAAACAGATGGAACGAAGGGGACACAAATTTGACTGCCACTGGAAAAGTAGGGGTATGAATAGTGGCGTAAAATGTATTTTGTACAACGAGTCTACTCGTATCGATATTTACAAAAGGGGTCTTTATGGTGAAAGGAGAGTGGTACTCTCCAAACACGTTGCCCACTGTGGTCCGCGATCAGGCATTCCGTATTATGACCTGCCATCCCCCCATCCCCAACGAGAGGGCATTCCATATCCATCACCCGGAGACGCGCTGGGCAGCTCTGTTGGCCAAACACTGTGAACACTTGCAGTAGGGTCCCAGTATTGTAGTCTGTCACATATCTTTCCCACTCTACAGAGTCGACTTCTGTTTTATGGGGTTTATAAATATGCCAACTTTTGAAGAATTGTTTATTTCAACGTCGATAGTAACCGGTTGTAAAGACCGTAAAAATCTTTTACGATTATATTTGTCAAAACTGCTGATAGTAGGCGTATGCCAAACCCTGTTTATTTTATTTTTGGTGCTGTTATAAGCGCTCATAGATATGTACATAGACGTGCTAGTGGTACAACAAACATTGAAAAACATTATTTAAGTGTGTAGTTTTTATTGCTTGCTGTACGTTAAGCAAAAATCAATCAATCAATAAATCAAGGTAACAGTGGAACATAGATTTTGTAGCCACCGTTAATTAACTGTGTTAAAAAGCTTAACAATAGTGCTTATGCATGTATGTGTTTAGCATGATTTGACTAACTAGCTCTCTCAGACTTGTATCGCAATTTTAAACAAGAAAAGAATGCTGAGTCTATTTATGGTGGTGACAAAACTTGAAGAAAGCAAATTACGAAATGAAGAATTAATCAGTTTATGTTTATATAAGAAAAATCAATGAAATTCTAATTAAAAAATTGAAAAGACCGGTCGTATTTTTTTTTCAATATCAGTTTTATACACAGCATTTAAAAATAACTTCATGTACGAATATGACCTTGTTGATTTATCAAATCTATTTATCGTGCTGCCTTTAAGATTTAATCTGTTGGCAATCTTTTAAAATAACTGTTCATGGTAATCTTGTCGGGTTGGTGTTTCTGTACAAACTTTGGATAGGACCACCTATGTTGTCTGGTTGTGTTTTCTTTACAAATTTGGATAGGACCACCTATAGACAACTCGTACCGACGTCGGTTAAAATCGATCATTGGATTTTAATCTTAATTTGTATTTAACAAAGGTATAAATTACTCGGAAAACACAGTAGTATGTGTTCAAGTGATGCTGTCACTCAAGGTAATTTGCGCTAATATGGACCAAAAACCAACTCGGGCAGTTAAAGGAACTTCCTATTTGTCGCAACGACTGCCATCTTGTTGGATGCCAGGATTATCTGTTACAGTTTCAATAGAACAGCAATCAAATCAAGTGTATTTTGAATTGGCCCAACATTTTCAAAGAAGATTAAATGTCAAAATCGACGTTATACAATGTCAGATCTAAAGTGATTGCAAAAAGTTTTCTTTTTATGTTGTGTTTTGACCGGTGAGCATTTGCGTTCTAACTAGGGGGACTTATTCAACATAGACCTGAACATGTTTGGTACATGTATGTGCACATCTGTTGTGTTTCAAATATAGTATACGAGTGGATTATCGGATTTCTTCAATCGAGATAGTTAAATTATGGAATTTTAAGTCCTAGCCTTGGCGGTCAAGCGGTTTGAATATAAAGGAAAAATAAGAGAAATTACCTTTTACAACGGTTGGGGATATTTTATTTGACGTTATAACATGTAATTTACCAATAATAACCAAGAAGACATTTCTCAAAAAGTCCTTCTTAGTTTACTAATAACATCAGTCTGATTATTTTATAGAGATCTGTTTTAGTTCTAATTACAAAAGCTAAAACTACGTCAAACTAATCTCATCTTCTTTCAATAACACGCTTACATGTGGGATAGACAAGTCCGCGCCGTTAGTAATAACAGAAAACAAATCTTATCAATCTTTTTTCAATTGCTCTGCTCTTTTCTTTTGTCACAGCGTAGAAGATCAGAGAAGTAAACCAGTTCGCTTCATGTTCTGGTCATCATGTATTTTGCGATTTGATTATAATCGCTTTATGGAATTATAGTCTCTTAACAAGTGTTGTAACATGTTTTGCCAATTGTTATTTAACATTTGTACGCCTATCTACCTACAGTCTGTGATTAAATTCTAGAAGCAAAACCAAACTTCGGGAAAAAGTCGAGGCTACGGGTCAATGTCACTTAAAGTCATCGAGCGAATTAGAAACGTTTGTCTATCGAAAATCCACAGGCAACTGCAGACCATTTCAGTGAATTGATACTTACCTCAACTTCCACGAAAGTTCCAACTCCTTACTATGTTACACACATCCAAAACAGAAATACTTTAGTTTTTACGAATACGAAACGCGCGTCTAGCGTAATAAATTTGTCACCTTGATAATTTTGATTACATCTTGTTGGAATATTTGAGCAAAGCTAAGTAACAGCACGGCACGTCCGCGGGTGGCGGACTGAGAAGCAACTTTTTGGTTCAGTTGGAGTGAGAAAGTTTAAGATCAATAAGTCATGATTGTTTGCGTTATTTATTTATATTGACACTCAATGACTAAGGCCATTCGTTGGTCAGCCTGTATCTAAATTTTTGACAAGAAACACCGTCATTTGTATCGTTGCATAATCTTCTAGACTCGTATATTTTTATTTTTTGTTTATGCTGCATCGTCATGTTTGTTTTCGATCCGATACTAAATAAGAGTACTGGTTTAGCAGCTTTCTTTAGACTCTTTAAATTAAATTTAATTTGTTGGTATAATAAAGTAAAAATATGTTATTGGATCATTTTCTGACAATCACATCTTTGTTCGATAACCTTGCATGAAAGGCTCAAACAAATTCATGTCACAGCTTTTTACATCAGACTTCTATCAGCAGGCAATACTGTGATACTTCTGTCTATTGTATTGTCATGTCAATTTCATAAAGATGTAAACGGGATATTGAACTATTAATAATGTCAACTATGGATAAAATGTCAATTTTGACGTCTTTCTTCAATGTCAATAATATCAGGCACGTAAAAAGGATGCAATCATTATATTATCTATGTTACGAACTAAAATTAAAGTAGAAAGCCATCAGAAGAAGATTGATACGTGATTTGATTTACTTAATTTCCTCATCGATAAAGGAAATAATAGCCTTGGGCAAACATTGTTATTCAACTGAACAGCATGCTCCAATTACAGTACATGTGGACTAAATTGTTACAGATGAACACTTTATCGCCAAAGAAAATTGGATACAAAATATATTTTTATTCTAAATTATTTGTCTATTCGCTTGTGATAAATATTTTGCACTTTTATCATATCATCCTGTAGTCTTAAACATGATTTATCTCATACCCTTTATCGTTTAGCTAATATGTATTTACCACAAGTCTTATTGAATCTGGTAACACTTTTTATTCTGTAAATATCTCATTTTTTCTTATTGACAGGTGTTGCAGTTGCTGTCAGCATTTACTCTCTAACAGCCATGAGCATCGACAGATACCTGTCTATACAGAATCCGATGGCGTCTCGGAAGATAATGACAAAGCGTCAGTGTTTGGCAATGATTTCAACAATGTGGATTATCTCGGCTTTATTCATGGCCCCATTGTTGTACATTAAAACAGTCTGGACAATCGAACTGGCTCGTTTACCTTCTGTTAACTTTTGTATCGAACAATGGCCGCAAGAACGCGACAGAAAAGCGTATGTTTTATTTCTGTTGTTTGTAGTTTTCCTTATTCCTGGCGTAACTCTTGCAGTGTGTTATTCACACGTTGGGCGTGCTCTCTGTTCTAATGAGGTGACCCGAGAAGGATCAGATACAAGTGCCCGTGGATTATTCTCCCGGAAGAAAGCAGCCCGCATGATCATCATATTAATTATTGTTTTTATGTTGTGTTGGTTGCCTTACAATATTACATCATTGGTTTCAGATTTATCAAGCGACGATCTTGTTCCAATTCTTCTTTTCTTTACATTATGGCTTGGGCATGCCCACAGTGCAATTAACCCTGTAATGTTTTGGCTACTAAACAGGCGATTTCGCGAAAAGGTACGAATAATGATGAGATCAGTCAGAAAGAATACCTTTTCTTGCACATCTACCAGTACAATGTCATTACCTGCGTATGTTTAATGAAAGAAGACAAAACGAAACGAGAACAGAAACGATGATAAATTTATAATTTACAATACGTTTCAACTAAAATCAAAATCTGTATGTAACGCTATATGTTGTCTGTTTGCAATAATTGCTGAAACTATATGTTATTGGTTTAAACTAAGTGAACAAAAGCAACACTAAATTCCCATCTAGTAGGCAACGAGAAAAACGGAAAACACAAATAGTCTCTGTGTCAAATCTGGTCTTTCTGTACTTCACGAACGGCTTTCCAAATTTTACAATGGAAACACAACTTATACAGTAAATTTAAAAGTAATTTCGGTATTATTTTTATCTTCTAAAAGTATCCCCTAAATCTGCGTGAGTAAATTTAAAAGTAATTTCGGTATTATTTTTATCTGCTAAAAGTATCCCCTAAATCTGCGTGAATAAAGTTAACTGAACGTGAATGTAACAACTCGAATAGGCGGAATAATCTATTTGTCAGCAACAACACAATTGACAGTAACATATTGACTACTTTCTTTGTCTTACCTTTTCCTAATTTGTGTATTGGTATATTAACTATACGTGTATATATCTGAATGTATGCTTGATCATAACATTAAAGCAATCTGTAAGCTCTATAGAGATATCATATATAACCTATTTATTATCTAAATAACGGTTATTTAGATAATAAATAGGTCATATAATGTCACATTTACGGCGTTTGGTTAAAAAATAACTTTTATAATTAAAGATAGGTAATAAAGATGTATAAAATATGTACAAAATATGTTGTATATTTTTTGTCTAGCTTCTCCTTTTATTGTTATTCCTTTTCAATGTTTCATAGCGTAGAAAAAAGACGTATTGGGATAAACAATTATTTTAATTGAGTTATAAGAATAGGAATCGGTTTCTGTATTGTACATATTTATTGTATGTTCGTGAAACTAAAACAGTTTTTTAATCTCCATAAACTCTTCATCATACCACTTGAAATCACATACAAATATATATATATATCATTTTGATGTTAATTTATTGACGACGCTTTAAATATACAGTGTCCGTTGAAATATTTATTCGTCGTTGTTTTTGCCATATTGCCTTTCTTTGTTTTAATACGAACTTTAAGTGATCATCATTTTTTTTAAATTCAAACGATTTCCGGTGCTGTCTTTATGTAAATGTTGATACGAAGCTAAATGTGTTGTAAATTGTAGAGTTTTTTTATATATTTTTTACCGTAAACTGAGCACTCAGTCTGAAAGATTCTACCGTATTATTTTTTATTTCTAATATTTTATATGACATCTATTCACCTTACAGTGAAACATGTTTTTCAATCAATTTCAGTGTAATACAGTGTAGCTTTTGTAGAATGGACGTTAAACAAAAAACGAACAAACAAACAAACAATGATACGTTAGCGATGTCAATATTTACAAATCATTTCATTCTTTATTTTATGGGGATTTAGTAATTAGTTAGTAACTCTTATTTCCCATATTTTTTAAATCAAAATATGTATACTCCGGTTTTATTATCAGTGCCTTGTAACATTGTATATTCCTTGTGATGTTTTTATTGTTTAGATAACAATTTCCGGTTTTATGAGCATGTTAGCTTCAAGAGGTCCAGACATTTTCCGGAAAAGGAAGTTTTGTAGTAGCTACAGATGTGAATTTCATTCGTAATTTTGTTGTTCTTTTATGTTTATAAGAAATCTAGCATTGTTGTGTTCATTGTATGTCAATCGTACTGGAACAAGTATAATCCCAAGATAAATTATGTATTGTCGGTTATCAAGTACATTAGATAATCTTAGGGCGGCCATTTTCCACAAAAACAATTTATTTGTATAAAATGCTTTGGATTCATATACCTTGTAACCACACAATCTCTTCAAGAACTTTAAAAAAGAATTAATGTTAACATTGGTAATTAATTTTGGGAGTGAATAATAGCGTTTTATACTTTACGTTGAAATAGGCAATACTTCTATGGAAGAAAGTGTCAACGACGTTTTCCTTGAATTTTAGTATTGAAAATGATCTAGGCGATATGGTTAAACCTGCATACATCTATTTAATGATGTTGTATAAAAATATACTAGGGCTTAATTCTGTATTGTCAGCAGCTCAATAAAACTCTGTAAAAGTCATGATATAACATATTTTTTAAGCAGCTAAGTTGTCGTAAATGTTGCTATTCATTCGGCTTGTCACTATGTGATAAAAAAGGATACTGATCCCGTAACTTGTAAGAATTTTAAATAAGTTTTCTTAATTGATTTTTTAGGTATGTGAATCAGTTATCTTTAATCTGTAATATTTAGAACGACAGTTTTATATGTATTAAAATTTTTATGTATTCATACTTGATACTTTTAATTGTACAATAGTATACTTCGTGATACCTTGTTTAGGAATGACGTAATACGTACAATATAAGAAGTTGTGATATCACTTTCAAAGACTTGAATAGTAAATATATATCATACTGATAAACAAGACAGTAGTGTCAAGAATATAAATATGTACATCTTGCTTTTAATGTTTAATAAAATGTTGAAAATATTACAGTTATAGGTCCCACTTTGTATAATGTTATACTAGAGGAACTTTGACCAATGTGGACCCTGTGTTCGTAGTGTCAATGACTGCTTTATAAAGTCGCATACAATTGGAATCAGTTCCAATTTCGGATTCAAAATTTGGTGCATATGAATAATTTGATTATTGAAATCAATATATTGATTTAAATTTAATTTATAGAACATAGTTCTTCTTAATTCTTTGTTAATATTACAATGTAAGAGAAAATGATATTCGTCTTCGACAATTTCACATACAGAACACAATCTATTTTCTCTTGCTATATTTCTATATCTTCCTAATTCTATATTAAGTTTGTGGTCGCTGACTCTAAGTTGTGTTAAAAGTTGCCCGTTTTTAAAACTTGTTTCTTTCAATAGATATTTTTCTACAGTAGATTTTTTGCAATAAGCACGATGTAAATGACCTGTAAGTTCTATCACATGTTCTTTATACTCCGTTGCTATTGTTTATTGTGTTCTTTGAATCTTTTTTCTGACAGTGTATTGAATAAATTGCAAACCAAAAAAAAAGAAAAATCAATTGTATAGTCCATTCACGTAGCGACACTAACAAATGACAACACATCTGAGTTTTAAATGAGAAATGAAAACAACATAGAAATGAATCTAAAAATGTCCGGAAAACTGATACACATAATTTGTCTCGAATGTGTTTTCTTTTCAGTGGCTGTCCCTTAATACTCTCTGTTTAAACATGCAACTCGTGTTTATCATCTATTAAACATGTGACATTTTTTTTTAAATCTTAGACATTGCTAAACTTAATTTTCTTAATCGTTTAAAAGTGTTGAACAATTGTTTCTTATATGTATCTGTACAGGTACACAATTGGAACATATCTTGGCCATTCCGTCAAGGGTCGGAAATAACCTAGGTTTTCCGATTGTAACAATACATGTACATTATAAAATAATTCTTCAACGTGGATAACGAGGAAATGTGACAATAGGTACATGATTTAATATCTAGGAAACACAAACACAAATAACGATTCATATTTTGACATCTGTGTAAGCACAGACACTGCAATGGTTTGACGCGACTTTCAGCAATTTTTCAGCTATATCATGGCGTTCAGTTTTTATTGTGAGAGGAAGCCGGAGTACCAGGAGAAAACCCTCGGCCTTCGGTATTACAACTGGCCATCCGTGTCAATTAAGATTGCAGTCTAGTGCACCCTGCCCGCATTGAGACTCGAACCCGCAACCTAAGAGTTTACAGACCACGTGGTTATTAGCAGACAAACTACCTTAACCACTCGACAACGGAGGCCCCTTTCATATTTTGAATTGGAATGTTAATGAAGAGAAACAAACTGACGTCAATTCTCAGTTATATTCAAGTATTTAAATAGTATGTTAATTTTTCTTGTTTCTATATTTTGGTAAATTTTTTAAAGTTTTTTTCTTTTTGTTTTGTTCAGTTTCCGTTATACTTTATATACATTTCTAAGAGTTAAATGTGCGAATATTTTCTTATTGATAGAACTTACCAAAAGGAATTAACACAAACACTTGAAGGAAGTCATTAGATATGTAAATTACAGAAATACGACATAAATATCGGATAACATATGTCACAATGACAATACACATAAAAACAACTTATCCTCTTAAGTCTGGAAATAATAAGTAAAATCTGTAATGTAGGGTCATGTCTCACATCAGGCTTGACAGTAGAATTGTCCTGAGCATATCAAATATATCAGCAGTGTTAAGTTAACGCCACTGCACAATTAATGTCTTAACAAAATTACCCACAATTTCAGATGAGTGGAGTGAAAGAGTACATACGCAAAAGCTAACACCGACAATGAACGAACACAACGAAGTGGTTGATTACGTCGTCTCGTCGTTTAAGTTATAATGATAAATGGTCTCTTTGATTGTAACATACGACGGCGCATACTTTAATGCCAATAAATGTAACGAATTTGAAAAGCGAATGTCTTTGACATTTCTTCCAATATTCCTTTACATCATCAGTTTATTTCACCTATTTCTCTCACGTCGGAGCAAAGAGTAGAAAATCATGTCTTAAGAAATAATAAAGAAATAAAACTAATATATTTCAAAGAGAATGACAAAAAGAGAGAGAGAGAGAGAACTTTCTTTTTGTAAATAAAAACAGATCAGTTGAAATCTGAAAACGAATGTGAGGAAGAATAAGACAATAACTTTTGAAAACGGATGGATGGAATACAGAAAAAATCAGAATTAAAGTATACTTTTAATAATGACAGCCATCGCCGATATAATGGTTCCATTCAGGTTTATAAAATTACAATTTTCTTAGATGTTTTCCTATACCACAGGGCTAAACAATTAGAACTAAATAAATGTGTTACTTGTGATGAAAGAGTATAACCAAATGAGTACTTAACATGGATTGACTACCAACTACAAGACGGGTGTGATGCAACTAACAGGAACTGCTAAGTCAAGTCCGGTAAAGGAACATACTACACACACTTTACAACAAACCTATATACATTTGCAGTCATTTGAGAGACAGAAATAGTTTAGATTGTCTTTCATAAATTTCTTTGAAGATAATTACCTTAAAGCAACAAAACCCTGAGTTTGAAGTTTTCAAGGAATTTTCAAACAAGCCCTGGAGTAACGTATGAAACGTTAACCATCATGTGCTGGGTCGGATGGACTATTGCTGCACAAGAAAAGAAAGCTTACGATTGAAATTTTAAAGCCATTACGTTGGTCGTAGAATTTATAGAGCAATCAGAATCAAAGTATTTTTGAAGGCTGAGTTTTGCCGCTGGTAAAATAAATATTAACAGACTGAAGGAGGTTTGGATGAATTAGCAATAATACGTTGGGTATGGACTTCTGTGAATTGCGAATTCAAAATAAGGAAGTAATGTCATGGTTCATCACTGAACAGAGCCCTCCCCCACACCCCCCCCCCCCCGTAAAAAATTACAGATTTGTAATTCTCAATATAATTTCGTCCTTCAACATTGTATAGTTGTTGCATATTTAGTTATTTTGTTAGTACAACCAACATCTAATAATCGATATAATGTTATTTTGTGTTTATCTGCAGATACGTAAACATATTTGTCATTATGTGGACAGTGCTTTTGCAAAATCAGTGGTTTTGAAAATATATGTTGCTTTAGTGTACATAGATCTTTTGTTGAGTATCAAGGACATTACAGCTTTAACCTATTCTGAAAGGACGTTAGTCTCCCTAATTTGATCTCTCTTGGTTCATTTTCTAAGAGTCCTCAACAAAATTCATTACAACTTTGAAGTTATGTTTGCAGTAATGTATCTTGGTTCAAGATATTGTAGTGTTTTAGCCAAAATATCTCGATGATGTTAGGGTCTCCAAATGAGTGTATTTGAATGGGGATTTATTGCAAGAACAGCCAGGTGGTTTAGCTTTCAGGTCATTGATTTGAAAGAATCGCAATACTTGTTTGTATTTTTAGGTGTAATATTAGAATGATAGATGTAAGAGATGTTAGGGATACTTTTATCCTTGATATAAGGAGAAATATGTTCTACAATAGATTTCTGGTGTAAAATTATGCATTTCCACCGTTGTTGGAGAACGGTGTTCTCTCATTCTCGTGTAAAACTGGTCAAATAAACGACTGTATCCAATATTGAGAATGACAGCAGTCATTTGATAGAGTTGAAATACAGGGTTAGTAACAGAAATAAGTTTCTAGACTTTTTGGTATTTAGAAAGGAAACAGAACACAGATTTGTGCAAATGTGATAATTATAGTAGTTCTATTTTTTAAACGAGATGCATATTCTCTTCATAATTCCATCAAATGGCCACAGGGGAGATTCATAAATCGTTAATAATCCGTTTATCGCTGTTGTGTAACATTGTGATTTCATGGTGTTTTTCAACTGAGTTGATGTGTTGATGAAAAAGTTTGGGTATTATAAACCACTAATCAGTAGAAGATGTATCCGCTGATCAACCTTAGGACTGTATATTTAAAGCCGGTTTTTTGTTGCGGTGAAATCTTATAAGAAGATTTATTAGCCCCCACATCTACTATGCTGCGAAGAATGTTTCCCTGATTCATCATTGAAATGATTTTTACCTCGAACTTCAATCATTCAATTTATACTGCAAGTTACAGTGTTTTGGTAAAGTTTTTTACGTGACAAATGAAAACTGCATACCGCGTTTATTTCATTTGCATAGCCAAAAAGTACATTTTGAAATCGACAATTATTTCCTGGAATTATTTAGCGTTTTTGAAATGCATGGGTTTTTTTATTTTGATAGCGCGATCTTCCACAGTAAACATTTACCTAAATTAGAACGAAAGTGAAACCTACGTGCAGTCGATTTTGTCTGTTCAAAACCCATCGTGCTTTGTCGTTCGCCGTTGACGCGGGAAAAGTCCGAATACCGATGTACGTCACGAAAGCAGACATACGTTTGTAAACAAAATTAGATCCCTTAAAAACATGGCTTATTTATCATGTAAAATTTAAGTAGCAAAACTCGTAGGACGATTTGTAACATGTAAACAACATTGGCATAGTATTAAATAAAGGGCAGGTTATCGTGGGTACATGTTTTGCAACTGGGTTTTCGTAAAAGGTAGACTATGGAATAATAGAGAAATTTACATGGTCTCCATAATTTGGGGGATTAAATTTGTTTGTAGCGTTTAAGTGGTGTGACATGATACAAATGCACCTTTTTCTGTTTGGAACTTTTGCTATCCTCATTTGTACAAATTATACGGGAACATTTTCGTTTAATTGTAAAGAAACTGATCAACCGATTTTGGTGGATATTTTCCCGAAAGCTTAATGGTATTCTGTTTATGAAAACTTAATTGAAAACATTTCTGAGCTATATCAAACACTCTTTGCATTGCGCCGGGCATACCTTCGATAAGTACATTTAAACATGTAATTAAAACTTAAACTGGAACAACACATTGATAAAAACATTTTACGGCCTAACATACATCATACATTTACAAATACACGCTATGTGTGACTTATTGATGGTGGCTATTCTAATTGTCTCTGTTTTATTAACAAAAATTGCTGGGTATATGCTTGCACAAGGCTAAACACAGCACAGAGATTTCGAACAGGTAAGCTATAGCATGATTTATATCGATACTGGTTTACATTATTAGTAACGGAACCATATTCATCTCCCTTTGCTTCTCGTCGTTCTTAATTTTCAGTAAAACCGCGGATTTTTTTCAAGGTATGTTATTTAGTTTTTGGGGTATTTGTAACGGAAATTGTTTAAAGAAAATTTCAGAAAAAACAGATGATGAAAACTATTTGAAGAAAAAGTAATTTGATTCAGTATAACAAATGCTTCTAGAGTTTTTTAAATTGATAATGATATTTTTATCTGATTTTTTAATGTGTTTTCAGACCCAAATGTGATGGCTGAATAGCTTTAAACCTAATGATATATTAAACAATACTTTCGTTTCTTAATCTGTGAAGGCTAATCTTTTCTTCGACAATAATTTGGTTTTTTTTCTGAAATGTGAAAATGAAAAGTGATCCTAAACTAAAGTATAAGGAAAAGTAATGTATTAACTGAAAACGTCTTAATTATTAAGAAATATAATAAAATTAAGCTTGTTCAGTACTAAATATAATTTTTGACACGGCAAAATAACTAAATCTACTGTTTTTTCATATATGTTATTACAGAAAAATAGGGGTGTCTACTATTGAACACTGGGGTTAATGGTGTATGGTTATAAAATCGACAATGGTCCCAGGTGTCACCGCATTCTCGGCTGCAACATTTTTTTAACGTGTAAAACATCGAACATGTGGTTACTTAAATAGAACATAATGACATGTATACGAAGTATGATATTTTATGGCATCATCTGCATATCTGATCGATGCATCACTAGCATGATCATGTGTAAAAATGATAAATAACAAAATAATATAGTCTAAACTTAAGTTATCATTTTCTAGTTTGTTTTATCGTTGTGGTTGCCCAAAATCAGGTATTCTGGAATGTATTAAGTGGTTTAGTATATTTTTGTTTTACATCATCCAAGAAGTAATGGTGTAATATTGCATAATTATAATATGGTGCCCGACAGAATTATTCTTAAAACACAGTTTTTATATGTGACATTCAGTGTAAAATAAAGGAAGGAAACGCCGAACAACAACAGCAGAAATTCAAGACACAATTACAAATCCGGATATAAACAAACCCAATCAAAACCCAATAAAAACTATGGTGCATTCAGGTGCCCCGGACTAGTAAACAGTACCTGCCTCTAATTAAACATCCGTCGAGTTACTCTAAGAACAAATTAAATCCAAGAATAAAAAAGAGTACATACAGATATGTACCTATCGACAATGTCCGATCTTATTTGGGAGATGGTTTCCCCATAACGATCAATAAATTCATGGTGACGACGAAAGAACTTATGAAGAGCTAACATTAACCTAGGTACAACAAACCTTTGTTTGAGCACCTTAGTATTCAACAGTAATGGGTCCCGATCTTGAAAATCGGAATGTCAATCGCAGGATCTAGCATAACGTACAAGTTGTGAAATTTACACACCATACTTTGGAGCTGCTGGAATACTGCTATTGACGAACGGGTAGTAGAAAATTGGAAAATGAGCCAGTGATTTAATGCCTTTCTCAGCAGGCCTTCTAGGAACGCAGCCTCATATTAGAACAAAAACAGTTTTCGAGGTGAGCTGAGCAAAATTATTACCCATTTGAATGCCAACAGTCTGGTGTAAAACATGTCCCCCAGGCATGACAAGCGTTTCATTGAACCTTAAACTGTAATAACATGTTTATTGTTTCACCGCACATGGGTAAACTGATGTTTGGCTGTATAATAGTTACACTGTATATCTATTCAGCTTTCTACAATTATTATCAATTCTTTTTATCGTTACCAAAGACCTCACTTAAAGGATAAAAATAAAATACATTTTTATGAAAGAGATACAGCCCATGCAACATTCACATTATATTATAAATAATTAAAAGATTTTGTGTGATTATTGATTTCGTGAAACCATGTCAAACAGAAAAAAGTGGATGAAAACAGTACATTCGTTACACTAACAATAATTTAAACACTTAAGGGCAGTACTATACCCCCCTCAGGTGAATTATCCAAGGGTTGACGAGCTTTACATTATGTGCATACGATGTTGATGAATCTGGCACATATTTTTATTTCCAAAATTGCGTTATTACAACTAATAAAAGGCTTGGTTTAGATAACACATAATCATATTTATACTAGATCGACACTGGCCACACGAGAGATAGAAGATAATCGCAATTCAAGCCTTTTTATGTGGTATCTTAACAAAGAATGTGGATTTTTATCTCATATCTTTGTATTAGATACCAAGCAAATACAGGTTTTCCTTCTTATACTTAAAAATCTTTTACGACATTTAAACCTCTTACATCAATACTCGCAGCAGGCAAAGTGGGCGATCAAAATATTACGCATTCACTTACTTAAAAAAGTGAATAAGATGTGGATTTAATTTTGTTCTCTCCTTATAAAGTTTGGTATCACGTATACTACAGATCCTCACAGACAGTTCAGAGATCATACCGATTTAGATTGGCGTGTTTATATTTGCATATATTAGTACTTAACCTATTAAAGTGCTACGGAGTGTCTTAAATAAGCAAAAATGAATTTTATCAATAGATAAAGCCTTGTACCATTTCGTTAAGGCTGAAAGGATAGGCGGTTTGTAATTGTTATTCCGAATCTACAAAATTATATTAACGTTTGACTATTCGACTTAAATTGTATGTAATATGATGTTCTGTATATATATAGTATAGATTAATACGTCTTGTGTTTACAAAAGTGATATAGAAGTTCTAAGTGGCCTTTGATAGATGAGTAGTCTAGGTAAAAAAAACTGAGTGTACAAAAAACGTTGTTTCAGGTTTAACTTCTCATAAATGAAATAAAGTGAAAGTCGTTGACTTTCTTGTAAATTATGATTTTTTATCCTTTGTATATGTAATCTATCTTCTCCATAATAATATAACCATACTAGCGGTTTTCACGAGAAAGCTATGTTAATTTAAATTCTAATAATAATTATTAAATAATTGGAATCCCTAATACTAGTTTTGGACATAATTTACATACAGAAACATAACACTGAAGTTTTTAAATATTCGACGCTTCTGAAAAGCACAGCTAGTTTTCACTACCGAGGGTCACAGGTTTTTCTCAGGCTTCTTCTACCAAAAACAGCTGGACGCCATGATAAAGCTGAAAAATGGCTGAAAGTACCGTAAACAACATTAAAACAGACAATAAACAGCAAAAATCAACGGCCTCAAATCCACTGGATGAAGGATATTTAAGTCGTATGCAAAGAATATCACGAAATGACGTTCTGATTTTACCTTTTTTTCTGATTCGGGTTGATACTGAGAGGGTTACCAGTGCTATAGGGACAGAGCTGTGCAGCTGTCCCCTGGTGTCGGATAAACGAGACTCTCTCATTGAAGGGTTGTCAGGTCACGATACGGAACGACTGGCCGCGGACCGTAGTGTCGACGTGTTTGGAGAGTGCCGCGCTCCTTGCACGATAAAGACCCCTTTTGTATATTATGAAAATGGTCATACAAAAGGCTAAATTCTCCGTCCCTACACCATACCCTATACATTTCCAGTTGCAGTCAAAATGTGTTCCTTATCCTTCCCACCCCTTTTCTATTTTTTTTTGCGTGTTAACTTGTTCTTGTCCTTAACTCTTTACCGTTCGTATGACCCGAATTCGGGTATTAAGCGTTTTTTCGTGTCTTCTCTGACAAACCCGATTGTTATATATTGCTGGAATGCTCGAAACATCTAGTTTTTAATTGTGTTTTTCTTTTTCTTTATCGAACGTGTCGATTTCGTTTATTGTTGTCCAAACCTATTTGGTTAAGTTATACTCGTTTTAAATTTTTAAATAAATTAAACTTATGAAATGTAATTTTTAGGTTTTAGTCTTTCACTTTCAATAAAAACATAATGCTATTTGTACACAATCACGCAGAGATATATCCTTAAATTATATTTTAGTTCAATTTTTTGTTTAAAATCAGTTTTATATCTGGACTCTTTATGGTTTCCATAGCAACCGTTGTCACCATAATGAAAAAAAAATTGTTGTAGAATAAAATATTTGATCTTGACTATAATGCATGATTACATATTAATGTATAAATGCAGTCATTTTTCTGCACCATAATATTGAATGTAATGCTTGTATTTAGCTCTAAATTTGATGAAAATCAATTGAATGATTAAGAGTTAATATAGTTGAAATAGCTGGACGTAAAGCAAACAATATCAATTAATCAAATTTTTTTTTATAATGTTATCAAGCAACATAGAAAAAATCATTTTAACACATAATTTCCTTACAGTGTAATTGTCGCTTTATTTTTTGTTTGTGGTATTTTCTTTTTTTCAAGTTGAACTTACCTAGAAACACTCACGTTCCTAGGTGGCAGGTAAGTAATACCTTCTCGCTTTAAGTTGTCATTTTATAATACCAAATACCTTCAGCCTATCCTCACTGAGTTTTTTGTTTTAGTGTATATTTGGCTCTTTGGACATTTAGGTCTACTTTTGTAGTTGTCGGAGCAGTGTTAAAGCAAACCGAGTAGGCTCATTGAATCCAGTACAAATATGCAACATTATTGGTTCGTTGTTTAACGTACAGTGAGCAGTTTTTAAGCTATGTACAAGACGAGAAAAAAAAATTAACAAACAATTAATCTATTCTTAAAATGAAATGGACCCACATCAAAACATTTTACTGCAGCTGAAGTATTTGGCTTAGTGATAGTATAATAGTTGAGGCTTTCAATAAAAATTAAAACATATGATAATTATAGTTTAAACTAATATAGCACAAAAATAAATAGAATAGCTGCAGCAGATCTTACTCAAGGTCGCAAGGAACAGCATTAACATCGGTCTCGTACCTACTTACCTACCTACATGCTGACAAAGGATATTCCAGATCTCTGACAGATTTTATGCCGTATCTGATGGTTGTCACACATGGAATTTCTGCTGTGTTTGTGTTCCTGATGTTATAAGCATTATTATACACATACCACCTGCAGTTGAGGGTGGTACATTAAATTACATCAATTACTACTCAAAGAAAGAATACCACTTAAGACGAAGTCGAGGGTTGCATTCTTTTTCAATTGCAGAAGGTATGTGTTATATTATACTGAATAACCAACATGATTTTGGTTTGCGTCATTATTCGCCAATAATGCTACAATATCATCGTCGTCGACGATTGCGAATGAATGACATTTGGTCTTGCAGTACCTTTAAATCAAAATCAGATTTCTTAACTACGGAAAGAGTATGACACAGTTCCGGTCTATGCGGATGATATTCTACACAAGGTGGTTTTCATCTAGGAGGGTGGTAATCATCACAGACGGGTGGTATTCGTAAAGGAAAGATTGTTTACCGGGAAATGGCGTCAAATTTGGAATAAGACTGGAATGAAACACTCATTTTAATCAATGAAATGTCTAGAAGTTTGTATTAAGTATAATATTTTAAATTACAAAGAAATTAGTCAAGTTAATGGAGGATGTTTGTATTTATCAAACACTTGTCACCCGTGGTGCCTGAGTGTCATTCAATGTCTGAGAATTTTGTCGTTAGTTGTAACGGAATTGCCGTCTTGAAAAGACGTCTTACTTTGTAAAAGAAAGTACTTGAATTTTGTAGTAGAATTTTTGTATGGCGAAATGTTATTACAACCCATTTTTTAAGCGTCTGTTTGCTGTCCATCTTTTTTGGTCAAATATTATTCTAAAGATATATTATCAAAACATTGGTGTGATTGTATTACAAAAACACGGTCTTGTGATTCCAGATAAATATGTCAGGGAAATGTTTAAATATAATGAATATATTTAGAGCCGAGGAGGGCTCAGTGTTTAGAATGTTCGCCCGTTGCTCGAAAGTTCAAATCTCACTTATGCTATAGCTATAGCTTCCACGGGAAGTCATTTAAATCTTTCTCGCTGGCGATAGAACGTTTGATGATTCTCTTGGGTAAACGGACACCGTACTATCTTAAACAGTCAATCCGATGTTAAATTAACGTTGTTTTAAAATGCCTAAACAGCGACTAGCGTTGTATGCTGCGATAAAATACGGAAACGCCAAAGACTTTGGTACATAGCACTTTCAACACTCCCGTTATTCTACATTTGCCTGAACAACGGAAAGCTGTTAATCTCCTTCGGCTTGATTGATTGATTTATTGTTGTTTTACGTCCAGCAAGCAACATTTCAGCCATATACAGGACGTGAAAAATGTTATAATTTCATTATCCAGTGCTTAGGATTAAAACGTGATCTCATACAACAATATGAGAGTATATACAGATAAAAAGGGTAATTAAAACAATAAAAAGTATGAAGTATCACAAATTCTCAGATACATTAAATTTATCAATATAAATTAGTTTCTTTTAAAACCTTAAAATTGTGTCGCCTGCGACAGTTTTAAATAAATTAAAAAATGAATCTACAATATAGAAACGTTCCCGAAAGTGCGCCACATCAACACAGTCCATTAAAACATACTTAATGGTGTATGGCGTGTTGTATGGCACACATTCGGGTCGTGGCTCGTTACTTAAAATATAACTTTGTGTCGTCCTGGTATGACCAATACGACACCTGGTTAAAACCACTAGGTCTCTACGACCTCTATATGATTTAAAATTATTTGGGTTCAGAAGTGGTTGGATCTCATGGTTTATTATGAACTTTCAGATCCCAAATACTCTGTCGTGTATTAATAATATATACTTATCAATAAACGATTTAAAATCAGTAAAAGGTATTTTATAATTAATGATGTCATTATTTAGGGCATTCTTAGCTTCCCTGTCGGCGACTGTGTTGCCATGGATTCCAACATGACTTGGTATCCAGAAGAACACAAACTCTTTAACTAAAGTTGTCAGCGATTTATAAATTTGAAATTATTTTTAAAATAAATGAATTTTCAATTGTCTGAAGACATGACAAAAAATCGGAGCAGATAATAAATTTACTCTCATCTGACGAAGCAAATAATTTTTAGTGCAAGAAGGATAGCTTACGCTTCTGCACTAAATACAGAAGAAGCGGAAAGAAGACGGAGAGTTTCAACACGCTCTCCAAAGTCAGCGGCCGATGCAACTTTATCGTCTTCCTTCGATCCATCTGTATAAATTGCATAATGGTCAGGATAGTGAGATTTTATTTCTGCAAAGTGTTGTTGAATAATTAAAGGGTTTGTGTTAGACTTTTTGTGGTTACTAAGGTCAAAAATAAAGACCGGTTTTGGGTTTAACCATGGTGGGTTATGCGGAAGTTCAATAGCAACAATTTCATCTAAATTTATACCAGAATTGTTCAAATAAGGTTATATTCTGATTCCAAAAGTTTAAATTTTATTTGAATGTTTTTCAAAAATATTCGTAAAGAGGTTTGAAAACACAGTCGTGGGCCGGGTTCCCCCAGGATACGCCTTCAATTTGGTTGCATATTGCAAAGCGAGCTTAATTCTTCTTTGAAACAAAGAAGGCGCGTTTGCTTCTACATATACAAAATATTTACAGGTGTGGTTCTAAAAGCTTCAAGACATAGTCTCAATCCTTGACGGTGTAGAGTGTCAATGATTTTGACATATGACTTGCGAGCAGAACCATAAATAAGGCAACCGTAATCCAATTTCGATTGAACCAACGATCTGTAAAGATCTAGTGATACATCGCATTCAGCACCCGACTCAATGCTGGATACGACTTTTAAAATATCTAATGCTTTAAGGCATTTATGTTTTAACATTTTGATATCGGGTAGAAAGGTTAGCCTTGAATCAAATATGAGACAACAAAAAGTAGTTTCTTTTACAATTTTAATGGGATTATTGTATAATTGTATAAGTTGGGTAACGGGTGCATCTTTCGTTTATTACAAAAATGCATTCCTACGGTTTTGGAAGTGGAGAATTTGAAACCATTCTTCATTGCCCATTTCTCTAATCTATTTAAACATAACTGCAGTTGACTTTCGATATATATTAGTCATGTTTTTTTCTCTGTAACATATGATGAAGTTGCCAACGTATAGAGAACCATCAATATATTTTTTTAAACTTTAAGGCTACTGATCTTAATACTTACTAAAGTTACAGAAAGTATGCTTCCCTGGAGGACACCTATTTCCCGTTTAAAAGGTCAGATTAAGTAGAATGTAGAATGACCCTAACTTTAAATTCTCTGTCAAATAAAAAAATTGATAAAATAGTAGGAAGTCTACCTTTCAACCCCATATCATAAAGATCTTTTAAAATATCGTATTTTCATGTAGGGTCAGATGCTTTTTCTAAATCGAAAAAGATAGACACAACATGTTCATTTTTTGCAAAGGCGTTTCGAATATACGTTTCGAAACGTACAAGATGATCTAGGGTACTTCGCCCTTGTCTGAAACCACATTGGATATTAGAAAGTAGAAACCAGACATGGCGATCGTTGATTATCCTTTACATGGTTTTACAAAGACAGCTTGTGAGGGCTATAGACCGATAGTTTTACGCTTCTGAGTGATCTTCTCCTGGTTTTGGAATAGTCACAACATTGGCCATTTTCCAAATAGATGGTAAGTCACCCATTTCCAAAATGTTTAGAAGATTCAGAAGGCATTGGAGAGAAGATTGTGGCAGATGTTTGAGAAATTGATAATGGATGTCATCTGGACCACATGCTGTATCGTGAGATTTGTTCAGTGTTTTTAGCTCTTCCTAAGAAAAAAGGTTGATTATAATCTTCTAAATTTTTTGACAAGAAATTAAGTTTTGTTTTTTCTTTTTGAATTTTGATCCGCTGAAAATTGGGATGATAATTTTCAGAATCGGAGTGTTTTGCAAATATTTCGGCCAATTTATTAGATATATCTGACTTTGATGTTAACAAGTCTTGTCCATCATTTAAACGATGGACATTTGCTTTACTGTTTTTATCTTAAATTTTATTCATAGGGGTATGGTTATTTAATTTAAAAACAAAGTTACGCCAAGAGGTGCATCGTCTTTGTTTCGTTACCCTGCGAGCTTTCGCTCGAAAAATTGGGAATTGGTTAAGATTATTTTGAGTTGGATGTTTATTAAAGCGTCGTTCGACAGTTTTCTGGTCTTTAATAGTGTCCTCACAGCTGTCATCGAACCATGGTTTACTATGATGTTTTGGACTTGTCGAGGTCTTAGGTATTGTTTCATCAACAAGTGAAATAAGTGTTCCATTGAATTTCAAAATTGGATCAGAAATAGCTTCAAAAGTATTCGTGTTAAGTCGCCCTTAAAAAGAGTTGTTCAAATAGAGGCCTATTGGCTTTGTTAAATCAATAATGAGCGGCTCGTTCTGTGTTGGAAGAGTGCAACGATTCCAATATAATGGGAAAGTGATCACTGCCACAGAGATTGTCATGGACTTTCCATAAGAAATCGGACAACAGAGATTGATCTGCTATTGTAAGATCAATAGCCGAATATGGGGAATAGTTGACAGTTTTTTCGGGGCTATTCCGCCGGTTTCTGCTGGGGATCTACTTTTAGATCCAGTATCTTGGGTAGTGTATCCATGGGATCGCCCCAGATAGTAATGTCTAGATGATCTAGACTTCCAAATTTGTTGTGGACCTGAATGGGAACCCGAAGCAGTTTTAGAAGTTCGTTCTCCTTTTTTTATTTACGTTTGTGCTTTAGATTGAGAAGATACAAAAGCCGTAACAGTTTGAGAAGATTTTCGGGAGGATATAATGATTTTGTCTGTCGTTTGAACTGGTAGTTTTGATGGCTCTTTTTGGTCAATAGGCCAGATGATAATTGTATATGTATATGTATGTTATATATGACGATGATGGATTATTCAATGTATTAAAAAGACTCCGGGATGCATTTTTTCAGTTTTTAATTTTTGTATTTCTTTTTCTTTTTTGCAGTGCTGCCAATCCTTGGATGAGGACATGTAGGCTTCACCACAATTTGCGCATTTTGAATTGTTAGTGCAGGTAAAGCCCTCGTGCCCTACTTCTGCACATTTAAAGCATACCAAGGAGCCTCTGCATTGTCCCTTGCCGTCGCCGAATTTTTGACATTTAAAGCAGCGCACAGGATTTTGAATATATGCGCTGACTGCAACGTTGTATAATCTTATTTTTATTGATTTAGGAACGGATGGAGTGTTGAAATTTAAAAGACATGTGTTCAGTTTGACTTGTTAAATTTATCTTTTCGCGATGAATCTTTTAATTTTGGTTACACCCTGAGGCTCTAGTTCAGAACAAATTTCTTCATCTGTCAATTCCGACAGGTCGTCGTCTCTATAGTGGATGATGCCTTGACTAGAGTTAAGTGTTCTATGCGGAGAGGCTGTTATTTCCAAATCAAGAATTTTCTGAAGTTTCAGTAAGTTGAACGATTGCTAGTTTTTAAAAAATTCAATTAACAAACCTGATTTTATTTTGGTGACGTTGAAACGTCACCAACACATCCCTTTATAGAATTTTCCATTACGAAAGGAGATACTTTGGAAAGGGGTTTATTTCTATCTTAACTCGAAAAAGAAACAATGAATCGTTACCAGTGATCTTCATCTGCAACGTTTTTAAGTGGTAAATCATTTTTTTCTTTTCTTTGGACCATTTTTCATTTGTGTTTCAGAAGCCATAACGAGAAGAATACGGTTCACCACCCTTGTCACCCACCCGCCACGGAGTTCCAACTTGCTTGGTCTTTGCGGATTGCCAGAAGAAAGCATCAGGTGTTCCAAGGGTGATACACTAAAATAGATGAATTTCTTAAAGAACGCAAGCTTCGTGCCAGAGTTCACTGGCGAAACAACCGTTCGAAACTCTATGTATTCGATTAATCTATGAGTCACCGCATTCTTAACAGCTTGTAACTGAACAACTTTAAAAATAAAATTCACAAGATATGATAAAGTGATAAGAAAAATGACGATAAGATTATTAAGGGCCCGCCCTGACCAGCCGATTGACCGAACCGGGTACATTCGGTTTTCCGTCCAGTTGAAGTTAGGGCCTAAGTGGTGTGTTGAAAATCGAAACCACCTCATCCGCCATAATGGATGCAGCAGAGAGTAATCTCTCAACCACCATCAAATAGTAAGTGCATTTCATGAAATAGTTTGAACGGAAATTAATGTAATGAATAGATAAAATGAAAAGGATTCACAAAGGGCGATACGTGACATGGAAATTCATTGAAATCAGGGCTCTCAATTTCTTGTCTAGAAAAAGTAAGGGTTCAGTAGGTTACCGGGCCTACTGAAATCCCGTCCTGCAATCGACACGGATCGCAACACACGGCAAGTGTTGCCTCTGTTAGCAGACTCTTACTGCAGGCCGTGGTCCTATTCTCCTGTGCTCAGGATCCCACACGGGGTTCCTTCGGCTTGAAAGAGAAAGTTTTCTATATATGATGAGGTCTCTGAGAGTAGATTGTAAAATCGTCTTTGCAAATTTTTGGGGAAACGTACAAAATTTAGAATGATTGATTGAATGATTGCTTTACATCCAGCGATCAGTATTTCAGCTATATTCAGGACGAGAACAAGTTAACACGGAAGAAAAGGATGTGACACAATTTTGACTGCTATTGAAAAAGTATGAAATATGGGTATGGGTGGAGAATTTAACATTTTGTAGTTGCTACAATGAGCCTACAATTTTCGAAATCTACAAAAATTGTTTTTATCATGCAAGGAGCGTGGCACTCTCCAAACATGTCACATACTACGAGCTGCCGTTTCCAAGAAAATCTTGCAGCCTCTACTTTAGGACTAAAAAAATATCATCAAAATAATACTACACCATATTGCAGAAAATGTTTATCCCTTGTTGATGATTAAAGACGGATTTTGTCGTTGTCATTCAGTCCTCATCTCAAGTTAAAAACTGGACGCCATGAGAAGGAGAATTACTGAACATTAAACAAACAAATTTAGTGAAAACCTTATATTTTACACATAAAAAATGACGATACGCTGATGATGGCACTATGTTTTTGATTTGTAATATGACGTATTCACTTTTGCACGACCTAATGTTATTAAGCTGACCACGTTATTAATTTAGATGTTTAGAACATGGATTTTGTAAAATAATTTTTAACCTTCTAACATAATGATAATTTTGGTATTTCCCTGTTCTTGATGTTTATAGATTTGAAAAAAAAATCTACTGCCAAGATCCTGTCGATGTATGCAAGAAAAATGGTTTGTACTTATAATACTCAGAATAGACATACATGTAAACTACAAACTAAATTTTACAACAATCATGATAACTGCAACTTCGTAGTTATCAACATTTCCGTTTATTGATTTACATTTTCTCAGCTCTTGTGTATGATGTTTCCATTTAAAACTATGTTATGCTTAATCTTACCATCGATCTGTATTTCGATTTTCTCGACAGGCAGGACACTGCTGTTGATCAGTAAGTTACGTAAACGTGGATTTGTTGCACTCAGGCTGAATCTTTTCAGAAGTTCTATGGCCATCACCACGACTTACTTGGTCGTTATGAAAAATATTTCAAATGCGATCAATTACCTTTTCTGAGACATAGGTAGGTTTTAATATTCCTTTATCGACATTTAACGGATATGACTATCTGTTACTCTAATTAGAGACAGGCCTGCTAACTCGTCTGAAACACCTGTTGATTGAGTTCGCCATACTTACTTTTGGTTTTTGTTGCTTTTAGTATCTTCTTTACGTCAAGTGTCTTTGTTTCAGGCCCAATTTTGTCACTATCCTATGGATTTTAATTCTTGTTGAGCATTCTATTTTGTTAGATTTTATTTATAGTATACCTAAGTATTTATACAGTAAAAGGACAGTTGTTATTTTTCATGAACACATAGTTTACTGTTAAAAAGTTAAGTACTAATTTAAATAGAGTCACACAGTTGTTTAACTGTATATACCCATTACTTTATATTAGTACACAAGAAACAAGATGCATTTTCCATTGAAATTGACACCAAATTTTACGAAATTTTGAAAATGGCAATGCATTTGACAATAATCATAAAGTTTTTACCGACTGTTATCCAGAGGCCAAAATCAATGTAAAAAGGCTAAATTAGCAATTTTCCATACAATTCTACTCTTCGATGTAAAAGAGCCAATAACTACACACATTTGTAAAAGAGTCTTGAATAACACAAAACTCATTATCACAGGTCACGGTTTCTGTCTACACGAATCCACGAAGAATCGTCATAATATTATGAGCCCCTCCACCTTAAAAACACACCCGAAACATAAAAAAATTAATCTAAGATATCATATAGACCCAAGCAATTTATCTAGCGAAAAATTACTGCGATTGAATATAAGACCGGACTAAGTTAATCCCTAATACTTAACTCAGCAAAAATAATATCAACAACTACATTCATTCGTTACACATTTTTGATGATGAAGAAGATGCTGACGACAAAGATTATAGTCACTCAGAAATAAGCTTTGTAAGGCGGTATGCCGCATTTTGACTATACAGCTTCTGGTCAGCTATATATATATATAAATGGCCTAACAAGGCCTCCAATACCTGCCACTTGGGAACGCACTGAGCAGATCTGTAGGTCGAGCCCTGGAAACTCGTCCTAGTATATATCAGATCTTTTATGCTTCCAAATGCTCTTATTTAAAAATATTGTCTATATTCTTATAGATTTAGCATTTGAATCTCTTATTACTTTGATATTGCGTTTAAATGCATTCAGAAGTGTTCTTAATATATATAGATGGTTTTTGTATTTTATAGGTATTTAAATGCATATTAAAACCGAAGGGTTTGTTTTTCATTTCTGTCACTTTACATAAAACACATTCTTTACAATTACAGACAAGACAGAAAAATGACCTGCTGGAATGGATCAAGATGTATCTCGGTCGATTCGCTAATTAAATACTTTCAAAGCCAATACTTTGGTCCGATACGATCAAAACGGAAACTGTAAGGAAGATCCTATATGGTTTTAATAATCTGGTTTCTTTTTCTTGACATTCACTATTTTCCCCGTGATTTACAATTTTAATAATAATGCTGTTATTAGCGTCGATAATTTATAAGCCCTAATTTTCATAGGAAGTGATCATGACAGTATGTTTTACTGCAAATAAACCATCTAGTTTTGTGAGAAGTAAACAAATATAATGATGGGAATATTTTTTGTATAATAAAATTAAAAAATTGTAGATGAGATACATTTTTAAGATTTTTAAAGAGAATTTTCAATATCTTGCCATTTCAGAAAAATTGTGTCATTCATATAACTATGATACTTTGCGACTTTTAACTTTCTTTGATGCTATATCTGTTTTTTTATTATAAATATAGAATGTAACAAAAAATTTCAATTAAAACGAATTTTTTTTTAAAGCCTTATACCTGAAGGTTTATGGAATTTTAACAATTTTGGAGACATTCAGTCAAGTATATTACATTCTACATGACGTAAATTACAGGAATGAAAAATCTTATCTGCCCATTTAATAGTTAATAAAATATTAGTATTGCATTTAATTAAAGAAATATCAGAAAACAAATTTTGTGTGAAATCTTGAAAAAACATTAAAATCTTTTTTAAAGAAATATGCAACGTAGATTACACATTTTCCAAAGGCGTCCAAATATAATAGTTTCCACGTTAATTTTGTACGAATTGTTGTAAAATTTATTATAAAACTAAGCACTGGGTTTTAGGAAATTATCAACTTGACTCAGGCGACTCCCTAGCAAACATATCATTAAATCTTTCGGACTGTGTTTAGTTTGTGGGTGAGTCCCCGGAGTTTACGCATTGACACAGTGTTTAATCATTATAGTTCTCTGAAATAATCGATTTTAAAGCTGCAAAATCTGTTGCCTAGTTAACTATAACTCAAATGTATCTAGGCCGGAAAACGTAGGAATATGCAAAACATAGTACAAATGAATCTCAGTTTTGTAGATGTCAATAGAGAAAAGAACAAAATGAAACCTTTTTTCTATTTATATTGTATCTTATTTAAAATTTCAATCGATTTAATTCGAAATCATTGCGACCGACAAAACATTATCCCCTCTCCCTTTCGATATGCTAGAAGGACGCCATCTTGTTCACATTGGATACTGGAAGTAGTCCGCTAAGAGGAATTATAGATTTATAAATTATCTGAGATGATGTAATTTAAGTGTTTTTATCAAATCAATGCACGTAATATACATAAATTACAGCATGGACAGACGTATTTAGTTAAATCTAAGTTTTGTTAATTTTGTCTTCAATCCTGTCTTATTTACGTTTTCTCAATGTTAAATAGCGTAAATTACGCAATTAAATAAATTGTGTACAATTAACTTTCTTATAGTTTGAACACGAAATTAATTAATTAAAATTGAAGAATTAGAATTAAATATTTGCTCTAAATCACCTGGCAGCATTAGGATTACTATAGTGTCCCACTGAAGACTTCTACATTGCTTTAATTGTTAATTGTATGTCTTGTGGTGGTAGCATAAAGCTTCTTTCACTTTAACCAACTAGATAGGTTGCTGCAATGCACAAAGAATGTTTCTTGCATTAACACAGACCTCGTCTTTAGCACCTGGCCTTTAATAAACAGGATTTTGTGGTTTCCCTTCTTTTTGGCACATACAAGTTATAAAATATTCTTGTCATCCTCGTCAAATTCTATCATCTTACCAACGTGCCATTGATCATCATGATTAACTACAACAAATTGACCGCTTTCATATTTCGTTTCTGCTACATTAGCTTCATATCGAATTTCTTCTTGAGTTGTAGAATAATTTCCAGTTGATCTTGCTTAGTGTCCACCTGCATAAAAACGCCAGCAACAACAGTTTGCGTAAGGAAGTTTGTGCTTGCCATATCATGAAAAATTTCCTTTTATACATTCTGCACAGAAGCATGATGTAGTTACTGTTTTAATAAGGGATAGCCTGATATTGTTACCGCACTCTTGTAACATGATTCCGAAACTCACAAATTTATTTATGAACTGTCTCAACAAATTCGGCCTTCAATAATTCATTTTCGAATGATTTTGGTGTTCATATTTAATTTTCTCGTCTTTGATTTCTGTAATGATATATTGGGGATTGATGTTCTTTAACTGTCATATGAATTCATTAGGGTTAACTTTTACGTTTACTCCTTGGGGTTCTCATATTTATAAGCGTTAATGCCGTATTCAGATACTTTTATCATCTGACATAAATATTTCATTCTAGATAAAACAAATTTTGAGAGATACATTTCTTGGCCTCAGTCTAGTCAAGTTTTAATAGAAATTGTCTTCAATGTACGAGTATTGCATGCTATCAATCGATACTCTATTCTGTGTATATCCCACAGCTGTCTTCTTCTTATCGTTCTTTACTGGCCTAATACGACTGTTGTTGTTCCTTCTAAAAAATTAAAACCATTTGACCTGTTGATTCTTTGCCCTCGACATTTTTCATATTAAGGCATTTTATGCTATCATTAAATACTCTTCTGTGTATATCCCACTGTTGTCTTCTTTTTATCGTTCTCTCCAAGAAAAATACGACTGGTGTTGTCCCTTTCTAAAATATTTAAAACCACTCGACCTGTTGATTCTCCTCCCTGGACATTTTCGCTTATGGCATATTGTCTATTCTTTTAGACGTCGGTCCTTTCAAGAAGAGTCGTCGTGTACCTGTTTTAATACTAAGATTTTTTTCCTATACTTTTGACCTATTTTTCTTGATGCTATTCTAAAAATCAACGATTCCCTTTTATGGTTTGGACTTAAAATATTATATTTCGACTGTTATCACGTTTTCCATAAGAAGTTTGTCTATGATATGCTTCGGAGTCAATCCTTCTCTTATTTCATTGTGCGTCTACTTGGAGTCAATGTGGGTGGCCTCGATGGCCGAGTGGTTATCTACTATTGATCAAGTGGTCTTTCAACACTCAGGTTGCGAGCTCAAGTCTAACTGCAGGCGGGGTGTACTTGACTCCATCTTAATTGACAAGGATTACAAGTTTTCATACCGCGGGTCGGGTATTTTCACCGGGTACTCTGGATTCCTACCTCAATAAAAATTGGACGACCTTATAAAACTGAAAATTGCTTGAAGTGGCGTTCAACTCCATTCAAACAAACAAAACAAACAACGGAGTCATTGTACAATTAATCGGAGCATTTATGTTTTCTGTTTGAATTTTCACATCTTTTACGCTACTAATCTTCATTTTGAGGGACAGACGACGCTCTTGTTTTCATGTTATTTAAATTGTTCACAAGTCCAAGATTTTATTCTCTTCTACGACTAATCTCTCTCCTGAGGTTTGCTGTACCGCGGCTTACTTGTTTTCTTATTCGATACATGATCTTGAGATGTCGATGATACCGCATTGTCTTCTGAAGAATAGCTTCATAAAGTTGCCCATTATGTTATGTTCTATGATTTTCCATTACTTTGATAGCTTGATTCTTTTCTCTGTTTTTGTTACGAATAAACGAACCTTACTTCTTTTTTTATGTCATATTGGTGGTCTTATGGTCATTGGTACATAATAGCCGTAAACTCTCGGTCTTTTTTTAGGTAGCTCTATCCCTCGTGGGTTTTTTCAGTTTTATGATTTTGGATTTCTTCGTTGCTCTTTTCAATGTGGCCTAAAATAAGGAAAAAGAAAATCATTTAACTTAACTCAAAGTAAAAGGACAAAATGTTGAAGGACTGTTCAGTGTGTTATTTACAGACGGACGTAAAAACAGATGCCTGACAATAGGACGCGACAAATCTATATATCTTTGAATTATTTCAGTTAGAAGTATAAACATGTTTGGATTTAAGTTTTTAATACGCACTTAAGATTTTCACCAATGTAGTTTACGCTATTGATTCTAGTAATCTACGTTATCAAAAAATGAAATGCGCAAAATTTCATATCCCAATTTACATAATGAGTTAAGCAATTAGTAAAACAAAAACGACATTATTAGTTTTTGATTTCATAGAGTACGTGAAAGAAAATATCGCTTTTCAATTCAGCTAAAAGTGATTCCGTAAATTACTTGCAATTTTTATATTATTTTCTTCAACACCTCTTAGATACATTAAGCTATATTGATAATTGTAAAATTTAGATTTATAGCTCTAAGAATGAAGAAAAATCTACAGTATCTGCGTTTTGTAGTCTTTGATGTCAGATTTATCGAAGCAATATTGACGTTAAATTGTCCTACGTTTGGCGAAACTGAAAGAAGTATGTATTCAAAGACTGTCTCTGTGTTTGGACACGACAAATATTCGTACAATATGATTTGCCTTTTAAAATAAATGTGGATGTGGACTATGCTTTGTAAATATTATACATTATAAAATATTCTTGGTGGATTTTTTCTGTGTACTGTAAACTTTTACCCTGTAGAATTCCCATAGCCTTCAACACATCATATTAACACAATAATGATAACGTTGAACCCATCCTGAAAATAACGATTCAACATTGGGTTTTATATCAGCTACAATTCTGGATTTATTTTTTAACTTTTCGTTTGTGTTAATATGTTATTAATTTTATGATCTCAATATTTCGGCGTAAACTAATCTTTCACATTCAATATGTCGCAATGGTGAAACTTTAGATAATTTAGATTACCTATGTTCCAGTTACACGTTATAACAAGTCATAAAATTTGCGGTTTTGCAGGAATAGAGTGAAATTGCAGTAAAATGTGCCTTTACTTTATGTTCTTATTATCACGTATGAAATTTTGTGTAATCAATTATTTTAGTATGTTTTGGCAAACTATTTATTTGATACATTTTATGTTACAGCGTAAAATACCGCTTATTGCATCCTTCAACGTATGATTTAAAACCTTTGGCTAGATTAAGAATCTAGTTAATTTATAGCAATTATTGATTTATGTGATTCAAAATGATGACTAACCAGCTACTAGCTGTAATATTGCTATGCTAGGAAAAACAGGTCTTTTGTGTTCACTTATTTTGAAAATAGGTAAAAAAAATACAAGTTAGTATTTTCTAACATAAATTTTTAAAACCATATGTTGCGAGTCGCATGAGGACCGTGCCACTTTTATTTCAAAGTTAACAACCGACGTGCGTGATACCAAAAGCTATTTCTATAGGTAATTCACTTCTATCATAAAAATATCCAAGAAATGTAAAGATGTTGAATAAGTTAATTATTCTGACGTCAGTAGTGTTTGTTACTGCTGTTTTTATTTATTGAGAAATTTTGCCAAAGGTAGAATATAACAGACTATTTGTATCATGGGAGAGAATTATCTCTGTTGTAATCCCACTTCAGTTCTATATTCGAGACTTGTAATAAAGAAAATTGTAAATTTACGGTACTAATGACCACAAAGGATTACATCCAGGGTCAGTAATTATAACGCTTGTCGACCTAAATACAAATATTGCTTCCTAATGTTTTACGTGAGTGTTTTAAGCCAGTAGTTTATGCCAATGTTATTTGTTCTTCGTTCATTTTGATGATTTGTAGTTTTGTCTTGCAGTGTTTATTGAATTGTAAGGTTTATATTTGGTTTATCTGCTTTTTATAATGTGACCTGTAATGAATGGTTTTTATGGGATGCGAAAACTTTTGATGCTTATATTTCGATTTTGTTATAAGCTTCAGTGCTTTTGTGGGTTTCTTATTATATGCACTGATTTTAACATTATATTCAGTTGTTCCATATTTGCATAATTTATATGATGTTATCTTTTGTTTTATGTCATTTCTGCTTTACATTATGTAATTTCTTATTTATTTTATGTAGTTTCTTCTTCACTTTATGTACCAAAGAGTTGTCGGAACGGTTGACTAAAATGTTGTCTGAAGTTAAAGACTGCGAAAATACTGTGAAACTGTTTATTTGTGAAGTAATACAAATCATATGTGGATTTTTAAAAATTCAAAAGAATTTTTGGGTATAAACTGTGCTCCACTCCTTGCTGATTTGTTCCTGTATTGTTATGAAACTGAATTTCTTCGACGTCTTCTTATATTAAAGACAACAAGAATGCAGAAGCTAGGTCCTTTAATTTCACATATAGATATATTGATGATTTCCTTTCAAATAACAACCAATTGAGTGGATTCCGTTAATATATCCTTCTGAAGTGGAAATTAAAGAAACCACAGAAACATCTTAATCATTTGACTTATACCTCAAATATGACAACAACGGTCATCTACGAACTCGAATTTATGACAAACGAGACGATTTTAATTTCAAAATTATAAATTTTCCTCACTTATGCAGCAATATTCCAGCTTCTTCTGCATACGGTATCTATATTTCTTCATTTATCAGGTATGCAAGAGCTTGCAGCAAGTATACTAATTTTTGCAAACGTCATCAATTTCATTGGAATAAACTTATACACCAAGGTTAAAAGAAAAAACGACTCGTCCGCACATGGTTTTGAAAATATGATTGCAGACAGCTTTCCCAATTTTTGAATTCAGTTCACAGTGACTGTGCTACGATGATTATTGGATTGACTTATTACTAACTAGTGACATATGATACCCATACATTTTCATCAAGAAACCAACTCTCATACTACAGGAATGAAAGCGGGAGGTTTAGCATGCCATAAAACCTGGTTTAACGAACCATTTCTTTTGAAATGCCTGCACTAAGTCAGGACCATTGCTGTAGTTACTATGTGGTTACTATATTTTTGTTTGTTGGTTCTGGAATTTGCTGGTTTCTCGGACTTGTGGATTATCTTTTTTTTTTTAGTTTCCTGTGTGTCCGGTATTTTGTTATTATCTTCATTCTTTACTTTATGTGATGTTATGTTTAGTTTGTGATTTCTTCTTTACTTTAGGTGATTACATGTACTTTACTTGATATTATTGCTTTATGACTTAACATTTTTACTTGATGTGATTTAGTCTTTACTTTATATTATGAAGGCGGTATAGGCTTGAACTTTCTAAAATGACGTAAATTTACCTAAACTGTAGTTGTTGTAACATGGAAAGCACATTGCCTAGTTTAAAGGACATATCAGATATGATGGGTTTTAGACTAGATTATTACACCTATGGGAAAGATGAACTAGAGAAGAACAAATAATCTGATATTCCAAAAAAAGTACTTGAAAGTCTTCAAAATTCAAACTTTACTGTTGTGGACATTAGCAATATCTTTTCAGTATCCGAAAGCACTATTTATTGAAAATCGGGACGTATAATCTTTATAAGTATAGTTTTGATGACATCCTGATTGAAAGAGATAATAACAGAGTTTTTATGAAGACATGATATGTCAGGTTTTACTTCAAAAGGACATCAATGTATGTCTTGCACTCAAGCGATGATCGTTATATGCTTATTCTGTTGATTACAAGGAAAATGAAATTCAGAAATTTATACATTATAATTTTTTAAGATCCAGAATTATTTTTGTTTAAAATGTATTTTATATATACAGTATATAACATTGAAAAGTCCCATCATGGATGAAAGCGCTAGAAAAGATAAACACATCGTAGATGCATAATTCTATCTGTACCGATGAGACGTAATCACCTCTATGTCTATATCAACAATGCTTCGAAATTTCAAGAAAATTAATGAAAACTTTTTTGAGTTAGAGTCTGAAAACTAAAACATCCATTATTTTTTACAGTCTCTATGAAATATAAGAATTTTACCAAAAATTAAACTATTATATAAAAATAAACAATTAACAAAACGTTCAAGAAAATTGATGAAAGCATTTTTTAATTATGGTCCGAAAACAAAAAAAAATCCCCTTTTTTCAAGAACTTAGTCCAATAACTCTATCACAATTCTAAATGAGAATTTTACCAAAAAAAACTAAAAGCTTGCATCTATCAAAATAAAATTTTTTCAAACTTTCAACAAAAATTCATTAAAGTGTTTTTTAATTAGTCTGAAAACAAAAAAATATCCCCGCATTCACAAAGTCCCATAACACATTACCTGTAAAAATGTGTTTCTGCAAATATGAGTGTCCCACTTGGCACATATAGGTAAACACCCCCTTTTTACAGAACTTTGCCAGTGAACGATCTCAACATGTAACTGTGTAAAACGTTTCATGATGTGAGGTCGTCTGCATAAAAAGCATCAAAGCAAAGGTAAACCTCAGGAGGGATGGGCGAACAAACAAAACGAACAGACCGAAAAACTTTTGTTAGCGGGACATATAAGATGAGGTACATATTTCAAATTTATATCGATTCATTAAACCTGACATCATAAACAATCTTTATAGCTGAAATTTAAATCTTATTTTTTATCCGGCATCTACTATCTAGTATATCGTGCCGATAAGCAAGGCTCAGGTTCTTTGAGCTTATTTCATATTGATTATTTTCTTTGCAACTTCATAAAGCAATGTTTGTAACACTTTTGCTGTAAAATGATAAAAATGCTAACATACCAAAGAACTTCAAATATTTAATTAAATTGTATTTTGTAATAGAACCACAGTACTATTATTCTAAAGGTTTCTGGTAACCAAATTTAAGAAGCAGGATAATTTTTTAAGTAAACACCATTCATATGAATTGGGCACATGTGACACATTGTGGCAAAGATTCAGTGAAAGTTTCATGATAGGTGGAGAATAAAGCACATAAAGTAATGATGAAATTTCATAAAGTAAAGAATGAAACACATAAAGCAATTATGAAATAACATAAAGTAAATATGGAGCTTCTGAATATAATGTTAATATCAGTGCATATAATAAGAAAACCACTGCACATAATAACAATAACACCGCATGTAAACAAATTTCAGCATCAAAAAATAGTTTTGGAGTTCCATAGCTCTGCTACTACAGATATAACTTTATTGAACATAAGTGCGAAAAATCTAAAATATATTGAGTGGACATTGCGACTATTAGCATATGCCGTATCCGGTATTAAAATGCTTACTTCTTCTGCCAAATCCAATACCGAGAACGTTTCAAACGGGGGAACAGCAGGTTTAAAGCAACTAACATGTACCTTTTTTTTAAAATCCTCAATATAATGTTGAATTGTTATGTCACAAATTCCATCCACGGGATTTTTGCCTGACAGTAAAGAAAGAATCGATAATTATTCTTTTTACATCGTGTTTGAATTGTTGCTTTCTTTCCGTTTAATCTAAATTGGCAAATAAAAACTACAACAGAAAAAAAATGTTGCCTTATCGGTGTGAAGCACGATCATTGACAATGGTTTGGTACTATTGTCGCAAAACCCGTTTGTATGTAATTATCTTTCTGGTTGATTAAGTATGAAAACAAGAAATCATCAGGTTTGAAACACTGTTTAATTATTTTTAGTTCCAACCTAGTAAAACCTACATCACCGGAAAATATAATTACGTGTGTGAATCTTCAGTGTTGATGACGTATATCAATTAACTCTTACAGTATTTGATAAGAATTTGTTGACATTTAGCACTGGTTTCAAGTATCTCTTGGGAACTATGAAATTCATTCCAGTTTTTTTTATTTTGATTTTTACACAAAATGTTGCATCATTCTCTCAGATAACTGTTATTAATGAATTATGATTTCGTACATATTATTTTGACAAATATAAAAGATATGTGTTATACGATTTTAAATGTTGTTTGTGCAGAAAAATGGCCAGTCTGAGTAATATTTGTCAAGTAATTTTTGGCCAAAAAATACGCGTATACGGTCAGCATCCACTCTTTTCAGGTAACAAGACGGTGTATGATATTTCAGGCAGTATCTGGGAATCTCTTTTTGAAACATATGTGTAATTTTGATAAAACAGCTGTCACAAGCCTGTGGCGGATTCAGTGGTGGGGCGGGGTGCACTGTTCTTTCAGGGGCAGCATCTATAAAATGTGTCCATGAAAAACAATTGTACAAAGCCCTATCTCACATTATTGAACGAGTCTACTTTATAAAAAATCCGGAATCCACCAATGTCGGCAAACGATAACATTACATTATTTGGGCCTTGCGATATTGTTATGAGGACGTGATTTAACCTGGCATCGGCGTTGTTAACTTTATAACGTTGGAATCATTAGTATAATATTACTAAACGTGTTTGGCTAATTTAAACAATGATTTGGTTTTACATACCTCGTTAGATAAACTTTAATATCTTAATAACAAACCTTCAACCTGTACTTTTCAATTATATGAATATCGACAGGTTTTCGATAATAGAAGAGCCAGTGTTTCTAGGAGATGCGCGCTTTCGTTTGTCTAAACATGTAGTGTGTGGTCAATCAAACAACCTACAATACCCATTATGGTTCAAAATTCAGAAACACGCCTTAAGAAAACCTTAAACCGTAAATAGAAATGCGCTAAGAACCAAAATTTTAAATAATTCAGTTTCCATCGAAATACATATAATCGTGGTTATTTTTTAATCCCTGTAGGAAGTCAGACAGATTTATAACAGATCGTATCTACAATTTATTTGCTTCCTCAGACAGTACAGAAAGGTTTTGATTAGAAACTTGGGAAAAACACTAATTATGTGATCAGATTATATCGCTTGTAAGTATTAAATTATAGAGAGAGAGTGTGTGTGTGTGTCAAAATTGCATTGTTGTTTGAAAGGATCCCTAATAGCTATGTAAAATCAGAATTTGTTATGTACTATAAAAAGGAAAGCATTTGACGTTAAACTGGATAATTATGTTTCACCGCCTCGTGAAATACTACACGAGGCTCAAGCCGCAAAATGCCCAGCCAAATTCTGCCGGATACTTTGTCTTTTAAAGTGGACAACTAAACGACCATCAATGCCCAGCCAGCTTAACCAAAGAACCAAAGTGGAGAATTTTCTTGTGTTTCTGATAACAAGCCGAAATTTCTTGAATGGGTTGCACGAAAAAGCCCATTATGCCGAAAAATGCAGCAAGTAGGTGAATTAAAATTTATAGTTTAATATTATAGTAATTGCACTAAACAAGTGAGTATGGATAGCCCTTACTATTTTATTATGACGGTATATTAGATATGTATCGAGATGTTTCATAAAATTCGGTTAATAATATCTACAACAATATTTGTACGTTTATGATTATAAATCTAACTTTTATTGTAATATTTATGATAATGTTATCTCCTGGACCAACATATGTTAAATAAGGCACAGTACGGGAAGTTCCTGTTTGCAGTTTTTATATATTGTCAATTTTACTAATGAATACTTGTATTCTGCAAAAACTAAGAAGAAGCTAACTGAATGAATTGAAAATTGTTCCCTTCGTTTTAACGTAATTTTACTGTCATTCGTATTTTAAATAAAACTTCTCGGCAGACCTCAGTTGTATATATTGTTGTCGTTTATTTACAAATGTAGTGTGATATACGAAATTTAATGATAAAGTTTAAATATATGAAATGGCAAGTGAAATAAAGCATTCATTGTATACAGACTATGTTGAAAACTGTATTAAAGATATACAGAAAAGGTCAGATCAGATGTTGGACAGAACGAGAGAAGTACAGTCGGAACTGATACGGCTTGTCAAAGAGAGACAAAACCGTGACCGAAGTGTAATTGAAGATCGATTTCGAAGTGGCGTCCGTAATCATGGAAATGCAAATTGCCCGGCTGTTTTTCGTCCCGGGAGTGAAAATTTAGACGTTATTAAAGATGTGTTTGGAGACATTATTCTGTCGTATGAAAATGATTTTATTTCGTTTAAAACAATCAAATCATTTCAGTGTGATAAAGTTTCAAATATGAGTTTTATGCTACCAAGTGGTAACTCTAATGTATGGATATCTGACGATTCCAGCAACTTACTCCAAATTAATTCTAATGGCGTCGTCAGCAAAATTTTCCAAATAAATTTTCCAATTGAACATGCTGCGATTCAAGGATCCGATTTTATAGCTACTTCATCTGAATGGCTAACGGTAAAACGGCTAAGGGAAAATGGAACTGTTAAAACTGAAATGTCTACCTCACCATTGTTTCCTTTAGGAGTTCATGTCACCAAAGAAGGAGACATACTAGTATGTCTTGTAGATAAGTTTGACTTTTCCATTACAACCAAGAGCAGAAGGCTTGTCATGATATATCATCATGATAGTCTTATTCCTACCGCTTTGGAATATGACAGGGGAAATAGAATATTTACCGTCCCTAATCGCGTAACGTCCTGTCTGGCAAATGTTGTTGCTATTGATGTTCAGTCGAAAAGCAAAAGCCGTGTTGTCTGTGTGAACAGGGAAAGCAAAGTTTTGTTTGAATACGCAAAACCGGGAACAAAACAGTTCTGCCCTTCTGATATAGCGACAACATCAAATCAGGAAATATTTATCTTAGACGAAGCATCGGTTAGTCTGTTTGTGTTGAATGCTGAAGGAATATTGATTTCAACTGTGTGTTTATCTGACTTTTGCATTTTCCAACCTACGGCTATTTCATTTGATTGTTCCAGTGACAGACTTTGGATAGGACATTCAGTTAATAAAATCACTGTCTTTGCCATTCGGGATGTCAAAGAAGGTCAGTCTGTTCCTGATGAAATAGAAGATTCCGAAATGACAAACAAGGACACAGAAGATACTTGGTTTTAAACATATTGCATAACATGTTTATTTTAAAACTACTAAACAATAGTAATGGAAAAGCATATAATGTATTATGTATTTTTTTCAGCAATTGTCCGAACTGCTCGAGAAAGTTTATCGCGATTTTCGTTTGTTGGTGATAATAATTTGTTATGAAATTCATAATTAAATCATTACCTTTATATTTACTTTTATTTCCGTGAATGAAAAAATACGCCTATTATATAAAAGAGCAAGTTAACTTATAAATCAGATGCAAAATAAATACTTTATTATCCTAGTTATATTTTAATCACTTAGACTGCCAATCCCTACATACCAGGAACCTCAATGGCCGAATGATTAAGGTAGTTCATCTACTATTAATCACGTGGTCTGTCAGCACTGGGATTTGCAGGTTCGAGTCTCACTGTTGGCAGGATGCGCGCGACTCCAATCTTAAATGACAAGGATTGACAGTTTTCCTATCGAAGGTCGGGATTTTCTCTATGTAATTCGGCTTCCTCCCCCAATATAACAGGACGCCATAATATAGCTGAAAAATTCAACATTCAAACAAACAAAAAAACCTACATACCGTTTATACTAGTTTACCCCGCTGACCACTTTTTCGTTTGACATATTTTAAAAAATGACCCTCATAGTTTCTCCCAATAACCTTATAGGAATTTCTTATTAAGTTTATCATCTGTTTTGGGGATGTTCTTGTTTATTATGTCGTCAGTCGTCTCGTATTTTACTAAAGATTAGTAACAGCAGAGATTTGAGAAGTCTTTCTCGGTTTTAGACAATTATGACTGTATCTTACTGCATTTCGTTTTCAACTGTAAATATTTTGCCACAAGAGATTGTGTTTTGTTTGTTTTAATGGTGTTTAACGCCACTTTCAGCAGTTTTTAGCTTTATCATGGCCTCCAGTTATTATTTGGGGGGGGAGCCGGAATACCCGGAGAAAACCCTCGACCTGCTTTACTAAAACTGTCAATCCTTGTCAATTACAATTGGAGTCATTTACACCCTGACACCAGTGAGTATGGAACGCGCAATCTCAGTGATGCCAGACCACGTGTTCAAATGTAGACAAACTACCCTAAACCACTCGGCCACCGATGTCTTTTGCCACAAATGATTTTTCGGAACTAATTTAACGGAAATGTATCCCCAGTGCAAAGATAATTACTAACAATGATTTAAGCTGTAATCAACAAATATCGACTGCGTGGAATGAAATATTAAAGAGGTCAATTTTGTAGATGGATTAAACAAATACGAAAAACTCTAATAAAAAGTAGAAAATCACATGGTCGTCTTAATTTGACCAAATTGTTCTAACTTTGCAGTGCCAATTTTGAAAAATTATCAAAAACATTGCTATAGCAACATAACATTATCAGATAACGTGAAAACCATATAACGATGTCCTTGAAATAGTTGCTATATTTACAGTGCAGTTAGCATGTAAAAAATGCTCTAGAACTTGTGGATTCGTTGAAGCGTATATTGCACAAAACCGAAATATATATTTTTATAAATCAAAAATGTATCGATATGTATGAATTGTCGTTTTCAAACTTGCATTTAAAGACTATACGGAGCTTTAATAACCTCATTTGTGTCTTAACTACAGAGATTCTACATTTATATGTAAATATACAGCTTATATACAACCCAACATTAATAGCGTGAAGTTGTTGTTCGTTTTCGTCGTTTATTTTGTGTTTCCTAGAAACCGTTTGTGAACTGTAAACCAGCGGTTAATTTAAAGTTCATGTTTCTACAATATTTTTACTGCTAAAATATATAAATATTTATTATTCAATGTGTGTATTTCATTTGTAAGTCATTATCTCTGACACCTTAACGTTTGTTTCCAAGGTACGGTTCAAATAGGGTATTAGTAGATTCCTGTACATTTTTGCGTGTCTACAATAAAACGTACTTGTTTCATTGTAATGATGAACCTGAGAGGTATTTGAAAGATCGTATCCCGACGTAATGCCAATTATACACGACCTTGACTTCATTAAGCTGACAATTAATTCTAATGTAATTTTGCATTGCATCTCATATGCATGTACCAAGTGAAAACTGTCAAATTTGAGTCACAGATTGAAGTTTTAAATTAATAATTTTAAATTCAAAGACATATCATGCATATTTGTAGAACATTTAAATTTAAACTGAAAATCATAGGACAAATTTGTGTGAAGGTGTAGGTGGATCGAAAATTTCTGATTCCACAATAATTTATGTAAAATATACCCACCAAATATTTTGTTAATTATTTCCTTCCGCGGTAAATATTCAATTATTACCTTGATGTTAATTGCACAAGGATGACATGTTTCTTGTACCACAGCTCGTCAATTATTGATGGACATATTACGGCTTTTTATGTTAATTTCATTTCTTTAACATATTTCATTTGACAAAAGAAGTGCGTATTTTATTCTTTATTTGTGTGCTATGTCAAGGAGTTACAATTTGTGATGATATAACCCGAATAAGGTAGGAAATTTAAATATTAAAAAAATTATTCAACGTACCGCAATGAGAGATTGCTGATTCTGATTTCGAAGTGATATGCAGGCGCGTAGCTGCCTTTGCGCGAGTACGCGGCTGAATCCACATAATTTTGACAGAAAATGCAATCTGTCCCTGCAATCAATAAACTGTCAATGTTCAGTCATAAATAAAGCGCCTTAGAACTCTCCAAATGCACCAAAGTGCATAATTGGTTTTTCTTTTCAAAAATGCCTCCCCCGCACCCCCTAGTTATTTTGTGAATCCACAATGTAACTAGTCTAACTACGCCCTGATATATGTAACGACACAATAAGGTAAATTCAAACATAATCATAATTAACGAGTTATTTCGATTCTAACATTAATATAGCAATTTATATTCGAAAAGGACGAGCAATATAGTCAGCAGATAATCCCTTTGAAATATTTTTGTGATCAGATCTTATTTTAGATAAGATTCCAGTGGAACTATTTCACTTATGTTAAGAATATTAAGTTAGTAGCAAGAATGTATCTGATATATCAATCACGAAGAAGCACAACAACTAACAAAAAGCAAAAGAAAAAAAGAAAAAAGAAAACATGCAACACGATCAAGGATGGTATCTAGTGTTCATTACCAGTAAGCTTACCCTACTTCACTCGAGACACCCGTCGTGTTACGTATGGTCAAAATCTATATGAGGTCACAACGAGATGAGAACCCGTCGTTATACCCGTCACCATCATAACAATCAACCAAATCATGATAACGATCACAACATTTATGAACATACCACTATATAAATGAACAGTCAAAAACACGTTGTAAAGGACCATTCAATTAATATTTTCACATTTAACCTTTGTGTTATATGTCAACTAAGGCGATTATTGAAAATTTCTAATTGGAATAAAAACATAAACTTTGTAGGAGGTCATGTAGTAATGATAAGTATTAACAGTCTTTGAAAAGAAGTTTTTTAAAATATTTGTTGTTAAATTGGGCACTGCAGTAGCATTCATCTTTGATTTCCGATCAAGAAAACATGTAGAGAACAATTAAATAAACATTCATATTCACTATGGCTTTTTTGGCTTTGCAGTTCCTGCGAAAAAGAAAATGACACTTTCGTCTAAAGGGTAATATGTTCAATTGTGCAATAGTGCATTAAGCGTCATTCTTTTTAATTTGTGGTAGAAATAACACACATAAAATTGAAAAAGCACCACACTACCAACACTGTGACCCCGTTTAGTCAATGGACAGAAGATTGTAATGTCAGTACACAAAACGATGAAAATATCACACCTGACCAAAATGAAGGATCAACTCGCACAAAATATTTATTATTGTTTACCTCGTTCATTTCAGATCATGATCACGCGAGTTTTCTTTATCCTGACAGTGGCCAGTGGTGTATGTGGTAAGGATTTTCTATGTAACAATTAATGCTAGCAATGTTCTGTTTGTGTGCTCTGTTAAAAATAAATAACAAGAGCAGGAATTGTAAGTGGATATGCATAGATTTAGGAAATCAATAAAACTGACAAAAGCGAAAAACAGATGAAACAAAAACCAAAGCTTTAATTGCAAGAACCACAATTTGAATTAATGGATTAGCAGCGTAATTGTTTTATCGCATTTGACTAATGCTGCTTGGTGCGAACGATAACCTTCTCGAATAACTTCTTATAGAAGTATTTTGTAGTCATTGTGTGTGACATTACCAATGTTTTCTCAAACATAAAGGCTTCATTTAGTTGTTTTGGCTTTCTTTAGAAAAAATGGACCTACTTCGTTTTTATCATATTTTTAATGAGTCTTAATATTAAGACGTCTGGCGTAGAAAAGTGTATAATATAGGAACCTGTGATGAAACGTTTCAAATTTTTGTATATTCTTCATGTAAAATAGTTTATAAGGTTTACGATGCGTTAACAAATCATGTTTTTATATTACTTTAGGTCAACATACAGAACAAAATACTAAGAGTCATATAAACAGCAATATGAAGGCATCAGCTTTAAAATCGGTAACATCTAACGTTACCAGCGGAATTGTTCATGTCGACAATATACATTCGTTCCAAACAAAAGACACTAGTAACTTTAACCCTTCATTGTCCACTTCATTGCTTACCTCCCCTGCCGAGAGAAACTCGATAAAACACCTTGCTGATTTAAGCCATGAGATGAATAAAAATAAACAGGAAAACCAATTTCAACAAATATTCGACTTAAATGATATAAAAGCTCTAGGAACATTAGATGGTGAACCAACAGTGCCGGACATGTTTTCACATGGTGTTAATCTGCAAACGTCACCAGTAGGGGCGAATGTTGGTAAAGACAAAAGTTCTGTACAAAGTACAAATATAATGACACCATCTAAAACAAATCATATTGGTCCTCATCATATACCAAAACCATCAAAGAAACCTGTCCCAGTTATAATTCCATTTAATGTTAACGGGAATGCTGGGAACGCATTACCTGTTAATCCAAACAGACCAGAAACAGTTTGGATTGAAACTACAAATTCAATAATTAATACGAGAAATATTCCACCATTGCATCAAAATTCATTAAATCTGTCGCCAAACCAAGAAATCACAAATAAATTATCCGTTAACAATGAAGAACGCAGTATCAGAAGTAAGACCTCTCCAGTTTTAAAAAATCTAACACAGTCTTTATCAAATAATGTGATCGTAGAACCACTAAATACAATGTCATTTGGGTTATCTCTTAAAAACCAAAATATTGCCGAACTAGTTAATGGTTTTTCAAATGAAAATAATGCACCTGAAACAATAGATTTCGGAAACGATGCAACATCAAGAGGAGAAATTTCAGTAAATGGTAATGAACAACAAAGAAATAACGAAATGATACATGATACCAGTCAATCGTCAATATCTAAACGACAGACTTTAAACTTTGAAAAGGAAAGTCTAACAAGATTAGGCAACGTGCAAAATTTATTCGATAATAATGGTGTGAAGGAGTTTGGATTACTGTCGCCACAAATTATGAACGGATTATCCACAGGAAATAATGAATTATTAGAACGATCATCTGGGCCAGCATGGATACAATCAAGTAATCAGAACTTTGGAATATCTGGAGCATCCGCTGGAGGTTTGTTTCCGATATCTAACTTAGGGTCAGGTAACGAACAGAGCAAAGACAGCTTGAGAAGAAGTTTAGTAGAGAATTCTAAAAAATCGCAAATGAACAATTTAATGAAACACGATAGCCTTAACCCAAATCAATTTGCCATTGTTCCTAGCGTCCCAGTCCAGACTTCTTCCGTAAATGTTTTTGACGGATTACAATCCACTGGTAGCAATTTTGTAAGTGGGGTTGAAGCTTTGAATAACCAAAACATTATACTCGGTAGAAATAGTCAAAATACAGGTATTGATCATAACAACAAAAATGCCTTGATAGGAGATAAAGAAATTGAGCAAATTATTAAAAGCGTAATTACAAATGTGGACCAAAACTCGAGTCAACGTTCGACACAAGAGCTCAACGTTTTATCTCCAGATAAAATTGCACAAACGCCTGTGTTTTCTTCCCAAAACACACCAAATGCAAATACCGTTCTTTCACAAAATACTGTAGGTCAAGGTAGACGCTTCCTGAATATTCCATCTCCTATTATTCGTAATATTGGACAGGGATCAACCAACAACAACCAAAATACAGAAACTGTTATATTTAACCCGCAAAGAATGGACCATTCGAATCAAGTTGCAGGTTTGAATATTGGAAATCGCGTGCCTTGGACTAACAGTGGCACGAGTCCTGGGCAATCTTCTTCATTTAATGCAGAAATGTTGCCAAACAACAGGTTTGCTATGCCTGATGGGCTGTCAGGTGTCTCGTCTCAAACAACATCAAATAACCGACCAACAAGCCAACAGACTACTAGTTCATTACGAAATTGGAATGTTAGAGGTATTACAAGGGTTAACCAATTATCGGGAAATCCCAGCATTCCCGACAGAACTGCATCTAATAGTAACATTTTGACCCTGGACCCACAACAAAATTCTCACAACATATTTCGACCAGATCGCACAAACGCTGCACGATCGATTTCCATGAATATCGGACAATCTTCCAACATCCACGAAAATACTAATTTGTTTGAAAGGAGTCCATTAGGTGTAGAACAGCATAACAATCAATTTTTAAACAGTCGCATTATGCCAGTTGAATCGCGTGCATCAGCACGATGGACGCAAGGTGCCAGAACAATGCCCAAAGCTCATACATCAAATGAAAATTCTCTCGGTCCTTTCTCCTCTACGGCTCAAATGACAGCAATTGTTTTTAATCAAAGCAATTCAGATTCCAATAGTCCGAGTCAAATGGGAAATTTAAATGGTAACCGACTGCTGCAAGATTTACAAACCGGGCATAATTTTAGAATTTTACAAAATGGAAATATTTTGAATCAATTGCTACAATCAATTGACCTACCAAAAAACTTACCCTCTGGTAGGTTCATACCAATTATGATATATCCAATGAATAATAATACCATATCAAGTAATAACAGATTACAGCCAGAACAAATGTCAAGCTTGGTTTCGCAGGTATCAGCGCTATTGTCCCACAACTTGCAAGAAAATGAACAAATTCGTACAACGCCGCAAAGGTCTGCAAGTTCGCAAACACGATCTTTAGAGACCCGACAACAACCCTTGCAACGCCAACAGTCTGCTAGTGGAACCACACGTCGTGGTCTAAATAGCCGTCAATTAGATGCGTTACAAAAAATTATAAGTGCGTTAACGGAAACTCTGGAACAACGCCAGAGTACAGGAACAGGGGGTCAAAGTGGACAAGACATGTTGATTTCTGCTATTAAACGAATACAACAGATTGGCTTGCAATCAACCAACACGGGACAACAACAAACAGGAGTTCAAAGACATCGAAATATCGGTTCTGTGGTACCAAATGTGTCATTTTGATTTTAAAAAAATAATAATGGTCAAAACACCGTTAAACTCATCAGACTGTACATGCACTTGCAATAAACTGTACCTCCACTATACTACGCAAATGCATCACATGAAATAAACAATTGTCAGACATTAGCTATTGTGTTTCAGCATGATCCATTTACGGGAACAAGTCATAGCTTTATATCCGAATAATGTTTCAATAAAATTAGAAGTAAAAGGAAACGAGAAAATATATACGAGTATAAATAGTATTATCTATAGCTTATAGACAATTTTTAATACTACAAAATCTTGAGTCAACATATTATATTGTGGGCCACCTGTTATATAATTCTTAGGAGTTTTTGCGTCATTTAGTTATGGATGGTTACAGTTGAGTCTCGCGCTACTAGTGCCATATCATTTTGTATAGCTTTACATTTGTTCGATATATTTTGATATTATATTGATAAATTACAAAAACACATTTCATATGTCAATAACTTAAAACAAAGGACTTAAAATTATTAATTTCTATCATCGTGACATGAAACAACATGTACATGTCTGTAAATGATTGATGAACAGGAAATACTTCCTTCAATATTGTCAGTTTGTTTCTGGGCGTTTAAGGTTGAAAGTTGTAATGTATTTTTGACTGAAAAAATGTATATAATTAAGTTTTGAAAGCAAAATGTAAATAATTAATGCATTAAGCTTACTAGTATTGTATACATATTCTACCCAGAAGAGAAATTTTTATTTCCACAAGGCAGAGGTCGTACAATAAACAAATAAGGTTTGTCGTCTGCCACGGACTGGCCAAGTACTTCTTTATGAGATTGCTACATTTTATCGTTTCAGTGTAGAGGTCGTGGAATACTCCCAACATCCGACAAAAGTTAGTTTTGTATATTTGCGTCTACATTGTAGCACCACCACTGAGAAGGGGTACTATTGTGACATTTTCAGACTCGAGTCATACTTGTATACCCGGCCAAAACAATTTGCACTTTGATACAAGATCTGTTTAAAAATAATTGCACGAACACCGACCGAACAACAAGAGCCAAAAGCTAAAACAATCACAAATTCCACAAATTCGGACTTAGATAAACATAACAACACGAGTAAAAAATTAAAACACAAAAGCAGAAAGTAAGAAACCTCATTCCAATTAAAACCATGGGTGCACTAAGGTGTTCCTGACGAGAATGCAGTTCGTGGAGTTATATATTGTCATGTCTAGGAAACAGTCAAATCCAGGCATAGGAAAGACTACCAATACTAATCGAAAATAGGATCGTTAAGTGTCTGGATGATTTGTCTCTCTTTGCTCAAATACAGATTTCTACAATTAGTTGCCCAGTGGTAGTTAGCTTAGAAGTATATTAAATAAAATACTCATTTGACATCAACGGTAATACAACAAGTTATATTGATCGATCAGCCGAAATTCGTAATTTCCCAAAAAAGCTGCAACAATGATTTTTTTCTGCTAAGTACAAGAATGATATCTTGAAAGACCTGTAGGTACTATTTCAGGTGTTATAGCCATTGGTATATTGAATTATGAAAAAAACATAAAGATGTACATTTGAAAACAGATATACGGTTAACGTTGTTTGTGATCAAACTTACTGAAAATATTATTATGGCACACGTAAACAAGAATCAAGAGAAAAGGAAACTAGAAAAACCAATACTTCCAAATGAACAGATTTACTAAGATAATTTATTTACATTTCTACTTGAGGTTGGTTTTGTTTATTCATTAAATGCATTCTTGCTGCACAGTTTCGTTTTACATAATGATTACCTGCAATCAACAGACCACATTTGCAGGCAACCAACAGACTAGTTTCCCCAGAAACTAACAGATAACTTTTACAGCTTACCCAACAGACTACATTTACCGGCAACCAACTAATCATTGTTGCTGGTAAACAACGAACCACCTTCCGGCAAAAAAACAGACCACTTTTTACAAACAACAAACATACCACCGTTGCCGGTAATCAACAGACAACTTCTACCAGCAAAAAGACCACTGACCAAACAAACAACAAACATACCACCGTTGCCGGTAATCAACAGACAACTTCTACCAGCAAAAAGACCACTGACCAACAGGCCACTTTTTCTGGAAACAAACAGACCACTTTTGCCCGATATCCAACGGACTACTTTTACCGGTAACCAACAGACCACTGTTTCCGTAACCGATAGACTACTTTCACCGGCAAAAGAACCACTCCCCAATAGGTCACTATTACCAGCAACAAACTGTCAATTGTTGCCGGAAACCAACAAACAACTTTTACCGTCTACAAGACCACTGACTAATAAACCACTATTACCAACACTTTACCGGCAACCAACAGACCACTGTTTCCGTAACCAAAAGACTACTTTTACCGGCAAAAGGACCACTCACCAACAGACCACTTTTTCTGGTAACAAACAGACCACTGTTGCCAATAACCAACAGACCACTTTTGCAAATATCAAACAGATTACATGCCGGCAACCAATAGACCACTGTTACCGTCAAAAGGACCACTCACCAATAGGTCACTTTTACTCGCAACAAACTGACAATTATTTGCCGGAAACCAACAACTACTTTTACTGTCTAAAAGACCACTGACCAATAAACCACTATAACCAACAACCACCAGACCACTGTTGACGGTAATCTACAAGCGACTTTTACCGGCTCAAACAGATTACTGTTGACGGTAACCCGCAGACCACTTTTGCCGGTAACCAGACCACTGTTGCCGGTACCCAACAGACTGCTTTTACCGACAAAGTGACCATTGCCCAACAGACCAGTTTTACTTATACCACAATCAGACGACTGATGCTGGTAACCAACAGACTACTTGCAGGAAACCGACCTCTATTTTAACTTAGATGTACTAACTTTCTGTTTCGTTAATAAAATTAATACAACATGGATACACGTATATGGAAAAAAGCATTGAAAGGTAACTGAGACTTTGTAGTACGTTCCTTCATGCTATAGTTGCAACTAGGCGTACCTGACACATTTATATCCAGATCATAATATTTGACACTGCTAACAACAAAAAACATGCGTACTGATGATACATATCTTTGATTATAACATAGTCACATATGCAAGAATATTTATATTAGTACACTATAAATATATAAACCATTATAATTATTTTATAATGAAAGAAAGCAATTGAGTTAAGTTCAAAACATCCTTAATTATAGAAAACGAGTCATAATTATAGCAAAAACAATATAAAGAAATTAGTCAAAATAAAGCATAAGGGCAGTGTGTCATTCTACGCCAATTAGTGAACACTCATCAACGTTTCGCCCAATGTAACAACATTCATGTCACCTGTTTTAAACATGGCTCTTTTCAAGGCTAAATTTAAATAATATACAAATAGTTCGTACTCTTTTCCTTCCGGGGGTAGTTTGTCTACTATTTATCACGTGGTCTGCCAACACTGAGGTTGCGGGTTTGAGTCTCAATTCGGGCAGATTGTACTCAACTCCAATCTTAATTTACAAGGATTGCCAGTTTTTCTACGAATTAAGGTCGGAGGTTCTCTCCGGGTACATCGGCTTCCTCTTCCAATAAGAACTGGACGCCATGATAACGCTGACAATTTACTGAAAGTGACGTTAAACATCATTAAAACTGTAACGGTAGAGCATGAAATAACATCATGTCACCTCCGGGGATCGAACCCAGAATCTCAGTATTGCCAGCCAGCCCTATAACCAAGTGAGCTAGAATACATCGTTAGTTAGTTAACAAAAATCTTTTTCTTCCTTTTGAATGTAGGATGGAGCCGGGGAAACTACGCAGACAAGGTACTTTATCACATTTATTTTACCTTTGTAAGTTTATGTCTCTCATAAACGATATCACTAACAGGACATAATACCCTGAAACCCTAATGACAAACTTCGGATTGAGACAAAAACACCACCAAATCAATAACAAAAACTTAAAGAGAGTAACCCCAACCCATTACAAATCAATGGTGCACTTAGTTGCTCCGGACGAATATGCAGTGCTTGCTTTCAATTAGATCAGTCGAGTTCTTCAAAGCCATATTCAGGCATACGCATGCCTACCTATGTCTAAGTCTAGTCGTGGTGATGTTCATAAAACTTCTGAAGGGATGACATGAACCTGGGTACAAATCCTTGTTTGAGTAGCTTATGGATAAAATCAGCATCAAGCCTGTAACATCGGTCAGACGATCTGACATAATGTGTACGAGTTGTGAAATTGCAGAGCTAAATGGAATATTGCTTTCAATAAAGGTCAAATTGACGTCATCAAGCTCGTCGTAGAGTTAAGTTGTTCAATGACAAGACACGATATACATGACTGATAGTTAAACTAAAGGCGTAGGCCAAAGTCTTCTTTTTGATTCAAAATCGTCGAAGAACTCGGCCTCATAAAAGCACAAAAGCAAATCGACCGGAGAGGAGATAAATGAATACCCATTGGAAATGCAGATAGTCTGCTGAAGGATCCATCCTCAAACCATGACGTATGTGTTTTCCATTAAAATATTAATGACCTTGCACAGATATCCTCTCTAGTGAATTTTGTTTTTAGACTTTGTATCATTGATAACAATTTTTATTAAAAAGCAGATTGTTTCAATTTCAATGCATCGGTGGCTGTGGTTAAGTAGTTTTTCTACTTTTGATCACGTGGTCTGTCCACACTGAGGTTGTGGGTTCGGTCTCACTGCGGGCAGGGTGTGCTCGACTGCAATTTTAATTGACATGGATTGCTAATTTTCCCACGACGGGGTTTTCTCCTTGTACTCCGGCTTCCTCTCCCAATAAAAACTAGACGCCATGATAACGCTGAAAATTTACTGAAATTGGTGTTAAACATCATTCAAACAAACAAACAAACTTCTGTGATTACAGGTATCGGTATATTTTTAAGTCCCGATTTATATACTAAAAGTTTTATCAGCGTATGTCAGTTGTTTAGAAAGAAATATTGATAATAACACGTGGCAGATCCATCTGTGTAAAGCTGTTTGTACGGATTTTTATGAGATGCATATTGACATCATTACGGTCTAAGATTATGGTCATATAAGCTCATCAAATTTAAACAGATGCATCTAAGGCCTTAAAAATTATTCATACAATCCATTTTGTCCTTGCACCCATAAGTATTGGCAGTACTAAGTTTTCTTATCTAGTACTCTTTTTTTCTCTTTCACGCAGAGGTTTAGTTTGAACGGCTGGATGGCTAATTTGTTCTACTATGCGGACTTTCATTGAAAGAATGGAGTGTTCCAGATAATTTGCAATTCATAATGCGTTAAAGGTAATTCGTTTTTTTTTTGCTCGTGGTTCAGGTGGATCTTCCCATGTTAATTTGACCTTTAAATATTAGTAAAAGTTCACAGGAACAGAGACAAATAGATATAACAAACGTGCAGTTATTATATCAGAACCAGTATTAAATAGTGGATAGTCAGGACAAAACCCTAAAAACAAAAATTCAAATGCAAGCAAGTTCTAACAACACAAATTCTCTAGTCGAACCTGGAGTGAAAAGACTATATGGGCTTTAATAGGTTAGTATATCATGTCCTATATATATATAAAGTCCTCTTAATTCAAAGCCAATGAAAAGATCAAAAGCTCGCAAAATTAAAAATCTGACAAACATGTAAATATTTAGAAGGCCTGAATTTATTACCATGAGAACATATAATAATAAAACGATGCTGAAACTTAAGACTACGGGCAAGCAGAGTGTGTACTGCCGTTTGCGTTTGAAAGTATGCTGTGTCATAGTATGTCTTCGCAGGTAGTTTCAATTCAGTTTCTTAAACACATATCACAACTACAGGAATTTTTACGGGATGCCAAGATGTCATCCCGTGTTCCTTCTGTTTCAAGTTATCTACCGTTGCCATGGATCTGTCAAATATGTTCATAGTGTATTGATTGAGTAAATGTAAAACGTTTCAGATATGTCGATCTGAAAAAGAAACATCAATCCGATATTAACTTTATTCCAATTATAAATAAAATGTAAACTTTGAGTTGTCTTTGTGAGAAACGATAAAAATCGATGCTGGCATTAACCAACAAACTAAATAATTTTGTGAAAATATAGAGAAATGCGTTAGGAGATGATGTTGTTTTATAATCGATACAAGAGTACCTGAAAATTGGGTAATATAATTGTATACTTCAACACTGAAAATAAGTTTATAATGATGTAATTATTCGCATATAAATCGACATTAGAAAAAAGAACAATGTTAACCTACTGTGTTGTTCATAAATCATCTTGACATCATGACAGTTTTTAATAAAAACTAACGACCTTTGACAAAAGGTCATTTCTAAATCTTAATATCAGTTGTATATTAGGAAACAACACAAAATCGCTTACATGTTTGTGTTTATTTGCTGAAATGTTGACTAATCATAACCACAAAAATAATAAGTGGTTCATATTAAACAAGCATATACCATTTTTAATACAAAACGTGCCAATATATCGTGTCCGGAAAGTGCTTCAAATGACTATACATAAGTTTTAAATCCTTAGATATCCATCAATTATACAATTTCGGACTATATCGCTTTTCGGATTTTTCAACTAGAGAAAAAGTTTATTGAAAAAGCCGCTAGGCGATGTGAATATCAATTTGTAATGTTGAGAAATATTGATAAAGACCGCCATATACAAGTCAGTAACTGTTTTGTTACATAAACAAAATCAACAAATCTTTTCTTTCGTAGTAAATATTTAGGAGAATACGCGTCCATTGTTGTTGAAAGATTTTTTGTGTTACAAACGCGTATATGAATCAGATTTATATTTAAATTCCGCTTGACCGTTTGTGCAGCGGACCATATTTTGTTTCAATTATACCACTGCTGCTATTGAACATGACCCGAAAGTGGTTTTTAGACCGATTAAAAACGCGCAGATTTCTATTCGTGTAAAATCTGTTCTTATAATATAGCCGCTAGTTCTTTAAAGCGTCGTGTCACAATTATATATTAAGTACGATTAAGACTTAAGAAAATGTGTTGTTAACTCCAACTTTAAGTAACTAAGATCGGGTTCTCATTGGGTACTCCGACCTCCTCCACACACGAAAACTGAACCATTGTTATATCTAACAAATGGCTAAAAAAGCATAAAACACGAAAAAAAACAAATAAACATTATCCGCTGTGAATATTGTGGGTGAGTAGAAATGTTGACATTTATTAATTACTTTTTGTACATAAATATATATATATTGAATTGACAAATGACATAATGTTATTGTCCTAAGGCATCGTACGTACACACAAAAAAGTAACGAAATACAATTAGCAGATGCTTTGTAGGTATAAGGTTGAAACAGACAGGTAATGTTTACAAAACGCGCGATAGTTTTCCCAAATCTTTGAAGTTAGTGTAGTGTTTCTTGTTTCAATATTAAGTACGTTTGTTTGACATACGTTCGTACAATCTTGGATTTGTGAAAGCGACTTTATTGTGTTATGCTTCATTGACAACACGCTTGTGAAAAACTACACTTTATGTATGTTATTGCGTAGTTCAACATGAAGTATATCATAGGATTGATGTTTTTCGTGATAGCACTGTTTTTCGGCTATGTTGATTCCAATGTATCGTTTATGAAACCATTGTTTAGCACAAAGACTCCTTACTTTTGGGACAGGAGTACTTCAGAAGTTATTCCAGACAATTCATTCAGTACCACCACAAATAATGGCCAGACATGTCAGATTACTGGCCTCAATCTACTATTGAGACACGGGGCAAGATTTCCAACATTGAAATGGATACAACGAATATCGGATTTACATCGTAGGCTAAGTGTTGTAACTTCAGTTACTTCGAAATTTCCTTTCCTATCTAAATGGAGTAATCCGTTTCAAGAAGCCAAGGAAGGTCTTCTCAGTTCTGTTGGGGCTAACGAAATGAAACATTTAGGTCGGAGGTTCGGAAAAAGATTTAAAGTCTTACTAAATGGCAAGACTGAAGAAATTAAATTCGCAGTGACACGTCAAAGCAGAACTAAGTCCAGCTTTGAGTATTTTTACGAAGGACTAAATGCAACATTTCCATCAAGTAACAAAAGACCCGAAGCTGAAGAGGAAAACAATAGGTTAAAATTTTATGAACAATGTGATAAGTATACCAAAGAAGTTGACGACAATGATGACATATTGACAGAATATGATGCATTCGAAAACGGAAACGAACTTTCAAATGTTCTACAGAAGGTCAACGCTAAGTTTGGTGTTTTCAACGTGTCTATAGGTAAGATAAACATGTCATTGTTTTTTATTTATATGTAGGAATAGTCTTCACATCACAAAACATCCACTATGTTTTATTTTAGTATTTAATTTTAAGAGTCTTAAACTTGGATTTCGCTTTATTAACATTTATTTTTGTCTCGAGAGATGTTGCTGTCTTGTCCAATTTTTGGTCGAGTTTTACGAAGTGCCAACTCGCGTTATAGTATAGTGAAGTTGGAAGGGAATGGGAAATAGGTATCTATTTTGTGTAATCATCTCCTCATACAGTTTTCAACCCATATCTCTGAAACTTTATAGCATTATTAAATTGCACATAAATTGAAGCTGTGTACCTGCAGTTGTGGAACTATTTGATGAAATTTTTCCTAATTTTCCTTATATATCGTTATACTTAGAAACTTGGTCACTCGTTAGAAAATTTTACCAAATTTGGTAATATTTTGTGCATTCAATTCCTCCTGCAGCTTCCAACCCACACCCCTGAAACTTCAAAGAAAGATTTCGATTCTATTATGGAATTGTTCCAGGAATGTTTTCTCACTTTTCTAGACAATAGAACTTTATACATGATGGTTCTGTGTTTGTATAATCAACTCCTTCTACATTTTACAACACAGTCCCAAATTTCTTCATACAACAAATTGTAACCATTCACCATTTGTTAAAGCACTTGCTTTACAACCCAGCCATTTCAGACTTGCGATTTTATTATCGCCGCCCTCCTTTTGTTGCTAACGATGGATAAAGGATTTTTTGTTTGTTTGTTTGAATAGTGTTTTAACGCCACTTTCAGCAATTTTTCAGCTATTTCATGGCGTCCAGTTTTTATTGGGGGAGGAAGCCGGAGAACCCCCGACCTGCTGTAGGAAAACTGGCAATCCTCGTCAATTAAGATTGGAGTCGAGTACACCCTGCTTGCAGTGAGAATCGAACCCGCAATCTCAGTGTTGACAGACCACGTGATCAATAGTAGACGAACTACCTTGAACACTCGGCCACCGAGGCCCCCATGGATAAAGGAGAAAATATTTCTAAGTACACTTAGTTACCATAAATGAACAGAAATTTGCTTCAAGAATGTCAATCATTTAACTTGAGTGAAAAAACAAGGTGATAGCTAAGTTCGACTGCAAAAATGCTTGGGTAATATCAAAGTTTCATGTAATAATAAATTTGTTGGTATTCTATTTACGGAAGTTAATAATAGAGGGAGACCATTTTTATCCTAGTACTTTATAATTCGGTGATAGTTCTATCGAAGAGCGTAGGTTTGAAAAATCGGAACCAGAATAAAAGGCAATTTTGTTTATACAATTCAGGAGTATGCCGCATTTGTAAGATTCAATATATAAATCTTATGTCAATAATTTTATTGAACAACTTAAATATTAGTTTTAATTCGAGTATATTTGTGATTTAATATATGACAAAAGATTACATGTGCGCAAATTTAGAAATCGGCAATTCAAATTAGCCACAACAGCAGGACTTAGCTTTACATAAAACCTTATGGGGGAAAAAGTTAAAATGCCTTCTGATTAGAAATTGCAATTCTGATTAGAAATTGCAATTGCAATGTTCTTTAGATAGTCCTTAGAAATTGTGTGTTTTTAGTTCGATTGAAAATCTGAGATATCTGCTGCACAAGCTTTTATATTATATAAAAACAACTTGACTTTGATTATTTATTCTTCTGGTCCTCTACACGTACAATTTTTCAATCCAATCTAAAAATTGAGATTATTTTCTCTAATTGCCATATTGTCGAGATGGTATGTATTTTGCATTTGAGCAAAAGCAAACAGATAGAAAAACACATATTCAAGGTTCGAAACGTTTGATTATATATAATACAGCCTCTAAGCAAAACACACTATTGGGTCTAAAGTATATGGTGTTAATGTATAATTTGAACAAAATATTAACTTAAAGCTTTGACGCATTACAATATAATTGCAATGAACATAAAAAATAACCTCTGTAACGTAGGTATAAACATGCTTTAAAATGCATCCCGTAAACAAATCGGCGGCGAACTGATGCTTTGCATCAAAAGTTTTCTTGTTGTTTACTGTGGTCTGTACCGTTTAGTGCTAATATATGACTAATTTCGTTTACAATAATAACTTTAATCATAGATGTTATTAATCTCTATACCAAATGTGTTGGAATCACCATTTCACTGCTTGTCAGAAAAGGTGTTCCTGTATTATGTAGCATGTTATAACTTTAAATTTAATAAAGATTAACATGGAAATAAAATAAGTCGTAAGAGGATGCAAAGAACACTAACTGTAAAGTCTAGTAGTCTTAGCAAATACCTCTGAGGTAACATGTGGTTTCACTCATCCGAGCTATATTCTAAATGAATTTGTATTTAATATGTGAAAAAACATATACATGTACTACGCCATCGGTACATTACTACCCAGAATTTGACAATAGTACCTTACAAATATACCATTTATTTGCTTTCATATTAAAATAAAAATCAACAATTTAAATAGATTTATGGAAGTGTCGTCGCTAATTTTAATGTATAATAAATGCAAAAGTTTTAATAGATATAGTTATATTGTGTACTTTCTTATACTTTCAGATGATATTTTAGTAATCCATCAGATTTGTGCCTTTGAACTTGGTTTGAATCAACAGTCTGAATGGTGTCAGTTCTTTGACATTGATGACTTAGAAGTTATTGACTACTTGAATGATATAGAGGTGAAGTTAAGAACTCCTTGAATACGGAAATAATACAGATTTAAAAGATATTGATTAACGTGAACGGGGTTGAGACAAAATATCGATGGCATAGAAGTCGGCTCGGTATATCATTTACAAAAAATCTCCACTCTCATATGGCATGATATTGGTTGCAAAATTCAATAATTTTGTTTGTGATTAAGTTTAAACCAAAACAAGCACCATAACTCTGGAACTCGTGTAATTTTGGCTTACAAGTCAAAGATATTCGCACGGAATAAACTAAGAAATATGCGCCATAACATCGTTTCAAATTTTGACACAGTTACGTCAAAACGATTTCACATCATGCAAGTATTGCATATAAATAAAAAAATTTCGTATATAAATACACATTGTAAAAAAAAATATATTATATAGTAATAATTTTTCCCATTTATTTCATGTAGGAATAAATTACAATATAATTTCATATTTTACACTGCATCTCGGTCCTGTATGTAATTTCCGGGAAAAAGTACAGATGTGTTACAAACATCGGCTTTATATTTTTACTGTATTTTGTAACAAACATGGCCAAAAATGACATACACGATCTGCTTGGGTGGGGGGAGGGGTATTAAAGCAGAACCGTTTGAAACTGAACAAATGGAAGTGAATTCGATTGTCGATAAAAGAAAAAGAAGTAAAGTTAAAGACTTCATAGACCAACAAAAGTAAAAAAATCGACTGTAAACTGTATGGAACGAAATCTCTGATTGCCCAAGTGAAAATATGATAATATTGAACCTAGCAAAATATTACAAAATAGCAAAGATAATGAATAATCACTTAAAAGCACCCCAAAAATTATTTCTATATAATAAAAGGGTTATTGCATGAATATTAAAAAATATTGTCCCTCGGAAAATAATGGCAATTGAATGAAAATATTGCAATTAAATAGTAAATTGTAACAATGTAAAGGAAAATTATTGCATTTAAACTCGGACTAGTATAACTAACTTGATTTATAGGTTACTGATTTAAACGTAAATACATCTGTATATACCATATAAACAAATAAACTATATCAATCATGTCAATTAAACATGAAAAATTGAATAAAAATGAAATTATTGAATTTTAGCAACCAATATCGTGCCATACTGTCACGAGCAACCCCTTTCTCAATTCTCTGAAATGATTCAGTAATCTCTGTTATTGTTTGAATATGAATATTTAAATAATTCTTCTGATCGACTGAATCATATCTGATTTATAGTACCTTAAAACTGTAATAATGACCAGAAAAAACAATAGCAAGGGTTTAATGTTATTGACATATTTATTAGCTGTAAACATCCTTCTATGCTGTCTTGTTTGTTTGTTTGTTTTTTTTAATGGTGCTTAAGGCCACTTTCTGCAATTTTTCAGCTGCATCACGGCGTCGATTAGTTTTTTATTCGCAGAAAATCCGGAGAACACGGAGAAGACCACCGACCTTCAGTAGGAAAACCAGATCTAAGCCTTTTTTTAATGTGATTTCTTTCTGTCTGTGTTGATGGTGTATGACAATAAAGGAGAAGTTGTGATCCGTTTAAACAGTTCCAAGCCGTCACACGATTTACGCAACTGAATCGTGCTGATATGAAAGCGAAATAATAATTCTTAATCAATCGAATTTGTTGAATGGTAATGAAAACGAAGATTGTGGCATGAATGAATCCACCATGGGTGGTGGAGCTTGGAAACATTATGTAAACATCAGTGTGTTTTATAAACATGACTGCTTATACAATACCGCTAGCTCAGTTATTCAGAAAAAAACGGCTAAAAACATGAACGCCTTAAAGTTTAGATGTAACAGTTAACATTAGTTTATTCATGATAAAAATATGTTAATTTGAAGTTTACTTGTGTAATTGGTACAATCATCGTCGTTAGCAGGTTTAAATTAATCACGGTCGGATCAAAAGGCACAAACAATCCTTTCAGCAAGGAAACATAACTAGAATAGATTTTGGTGACACACCATCCGTTTACATCCTACAGCCTATCCTAGCCAATAAGTCAAGCACATAGCAGGCTATTGCTGTAAAGGCCTAACCAAGTTAAAACGTCCAGCACAAAGCATGATATTGCTGTAAAAGCTTTACCTAGCAAATAAGTCCAGCACATAGGATATTGTTGTAAAAGCCTAACCTAGCCAATACGTCCAGCACATAGCAAGTTATTGCGGTAAAAGCCTAACATAGCCAATACGTCAAGCACAAAGCAGGCTAGCAGTAAAAGCCTAACCTAGTCAATAAGTCCATCACAAACAAGGCTATTTCTGTAAAAGCCTAACCTAGCCAATACGTCCAGCACAAAGCAGGTTATTGCTGTAAAAGTATTACCTAGTTAATAAGTCCAGCAAAAAAAGGCTATTGCTGTAAAAGTCTTCCCCAATATGTCCAACACAAAGCAGGCTAGCTGCAAAAGCCTATCCTAGCCAATTAGTCCAGTACAAAGCAGGCAATTTCTGTAAAAGCCTTACCTAACCAATAGGTCCAGCACAAAGCAGGCTATTGCTTTAAATACCTAACTTATCTAATAAGTCCAGCACAAAGCAAACACATCAAAGCACGATTAATAAACACAAGTTTTTGTTTAATATCTGTTTACTTGCAGGACTACTTAAAATTAGGATATGCTTTTCCTGTAACCTGGCAACAGACTTGTCCATTTACATCGTATATGTTCAACAGATTTGATGAAGCTATTCGGCAAACAAATGGGTGAGTCAAGATAAAAATAATAATCTCATTGTGATAATAGGAATATAATAATTAGGAGACAAATGTGTTGTATTTTAAGATTGACGGCATCAATTTATGATTTGATGGTCGGAAATCGAGTTAACTTGCCCCGCGTAAGCCAGTAAACGGATATTTCCGTCCATCATATCACCAATTGATGCCGGCAAATCTTCAAATACATTACAGTTATTTCCTTTCTAATGGTACCGAAATAAAAAACTAAATAAACTGACTAAAATGGGATTTTCTTATTTACCGGAAATAACGTCTGTGCTTGTGTTAACGGCATTAATCGTGGAATTGAAGCCATGAAATTATTCACGTTGTCCAATCAGAATAAAGTTATATCAAGAATTGCATTAGAATTATCAACACTATCTGTTACGGGCTCTTTGATTAAATTCCCCACTTGAATTAACTGTGTCAAACAAACAATGAAGTAGCTAGGCAAGTGTTTGGTCCAGAAACACATGACGTATTTGTCTTGAAACTGGATAGAAGTTAACTCAAAGATGATGCAATTATTTAAATTGAATCCAATTTTTTAACATACATCGCTAATTTTTTTTTTTGGGGGGAGGGGGTAGTCGGAGTTCCCGGAGAAAACACGGACCTTCGGTTGAAAAACTGGCAATCCTTGTCAACTAAGGTTGGAGTCGATTGCAACATGCTCGCAGTGGGACTCGAACCCATAACCTCGGTGTTGACAGACCACGCAATAGTAGACGAACTACCTTAACCACCGAGGACCCCCCATAGATCACTGAAACTAAATGCCATGGGTGGATTACTGTACTAATACTATTGATCTTTACTCTTTCAGTGGCCACCCAGTTGACATATCCTTTGCACATGGTGACACAATTCTACCATTATATACAGCTTTAGGTTTGTTCCGGGACAAACAGCCGTTCACAGCTGAAAATTACCTAGCAAATGAAAAACGTACATTTCGAACAAGTGACATAGTACCGTTTTCTGCAAATATTGCTCTCGCATTATACAACTGTGGAGCTTCTGGCCATGTTGTCAAAATATTTGTAAATGAGGAGGCAGTCGTAATCCCAGCGTGTGGAAAGATGGTTTGCAATTACATGGATATAAAGCAGTATTATAAGCAATTAGTGAATTGTAATTTTAATGCAATTTGTGAGAACGCCAATGGTATTGCTTCCCATTTACGTGCGCCAACCTTTGCATTCTTAATTTGTTTATTTTCTCTCATTGTTCGAAATTATCTTGACTAAAGACTTTAAAGAAGCAAGAGGCAAAATGTATATGTATGTATTAAGAATGGAACGTTCTTCGATAAACATCTAAGTTAGAGTGTTTTCGATCAATAAATTTGAATTTGTTTATATTAAACTGATCGTTTTCGTGTATTCGTTACAAGAATTATGTTTATATCTCCTGTCGTGTGTCTAAACGATGTTGTTTACAATTTCCGCAACTTAATTTGTGCCATATTAACAACATCACACATGAATGTTTGAATAACATACGCCCAAATGGTGTTGCTCTTCTTGCAATGGTTTACTGTATATTTATCTTCTAGAGCTTTGAAGTCTTTTCACAGATGAAAATGAAAAGCATGCAAGAAGTGCTTTCTCTTCCGGTAAACTAAAAATAAATCTTCGATTTTGATTCGTTTTATATTTTTTCAATTTGTTTTGTTTTCTTTTGTGTGTGGCTTTATTTTTGAAAAATGCGGGGTGTTGTTGCTTTTATTGTGAAAGTAGTTTCATCAGCATATTAATTGTACACCTATAATACCTATGATTCGTCTGTCCATTCACAAACATGTTATATTATGAAAATATAAACCAGTCGGGACCAAATATCAACAAAATCATTTGAGGAATCGTTACCACTGATCAGACTAGGTTTGTAAAACATAGAAAACACTTTCAGTGACAGAAGTTAATTTAACAAATATATCCAAGATATTCTCTCAGTTGAAGCAATGAAAGACATTGATCAGATTTCTTGTTTCTGATAAAACTTTTTATCGTTGAATAACACGCTGCTAGTATTCTTAATGGTTCAACAGTAGGGTCAGTAGAGGTTAAAATCCGAATCTCCCATTGCAAATTCCAATGATTTCAAACGGCAGTAATTAAGAGAAGTCGTTCATACTGATTAAGCGCCAAGAATAGACATTAATTGTCTTCTTTAAATAAAACCATATAATCGTTCATTATTGGTATATAGATAATAATATACAAAATCGTTCATTATTGGTATATAGATAACAATATACAAAATCTGTCATGTTTAGGCATTTGTATGAACATCCAACATATTCCATGTAGTTCAATTCCACTAACATTTATATCTCACATATTTGTTTGTTTAAATGGTATTTAACGTCACTTTCTACAATTTTTTTTATGTTTATATAATGGCGTCCAATTTTATGAGGGTAGGAAGCCGGAGTACCGTGTCAAAACCTGACCTTAGATCGGAAAACTAACAATCTTTGTCAATTAAAGAAAGAGACGATTAGAGTCGAGCACACCCTGCCCGTAATAAAAAATCAGTGTTGGCATGCACGTGATCATAGTAGACTACCTACATTAATCACACTGTCACTGAGGCTCCTTACATACTTATAACCGTACATTTAAGCTATGATTTTTTAAGTTAATTGTGGGGTTTGTATTTGGGTTATCTCTGTTTGTGTTGGTTAGTATTTTGTTTATTCTCCTGTTTGTGAGGTTTGTATTTGGGTTATCTATGTTTGTGTTAGTTAGTATTTTGTTTATTCTCCTGTTCGTGAGGTTTGTATTTGGTGTATCTCCCATTTTTGGGAGGTTTTTTGCTTAGGTAATCTCTCCTGTTTTTAGGTTTGTATTTAGTTTACCTCCTCTTTATATACTACATTATAATAAATATATATGTCTTACTTTGATCACACGTAATAATGTCAAGCCATCCAGGATATTTACTGCGAGATGGCTTGACACTAGTGGAATGGATAACAAGTGGCATAAGTCTAGAGACGCACCAAACATTGATATTAGACTTAGGGACCAACCATTTAACTTGCAGGGGGGGGCTTGGTTTTTTCCTAAAAAAATATTTTGAAAGTGATTTTTGATGAAAAAAATATTTTGGAAGCAGAGGGTAAGAAACAAATATTCTGAAGAAGAATTTCTGCTATATTTTATAATTCTAATAATGAAAACAAATATTCTGTCGCGACGCCTTAAAAAAAAAAATATTTTTTCTGACCAAAACAAAAAACCAAGGCCCCCTTCAAGTTAAATGGTCTGTCCCTTAGCATAACAATTGATTGAATCGTATCTCTTTATTGTTTTTATCAGTGGACGAGTTTTTTCGTCGCTAATCTAAATATATCTTATTTGCTAACGGCTAATTGGTCTATCGGTACAAACTCATTTCAAGCACTATAGCCACTACTGCAGTTAATGACACGGTATATCTGGATTTTGCGAAGTCTACTTACATTTCTTTGTATGTTGATCCGTATTTACTTCAGCTTGGATGAATATCATTAAAGTGTAAGAAATATCTTATTTTTTATGGCTAGTTTGTAGCCATTTTATTATAGTTTTGACAAGTAGTCCCATATTGTCCTTATTTTACTCTTAAATTGGGTTAAATGTACTTCTTTAATAGATGTCTATGAATAATGAATATAGACACCACCTTGTCGTACTTCACTTTTTGACTGAGTTGTTATATAGTGCTTGTAAACGATAAACATATTAACCTTGAGACATCGTGTTTAAGGTCATTTGTCGCTCAATACCGACAGCAGTAACCTATAAATCAATAAAATAGTACTGGTCATGTGACAGTGAAAAATGATGGGTTGTTTTATGGTAGATCATAAGTCATGTTTGAATAAAACAACAAGTGTTTGCTTTATGAGAATAAAAGATATAATAAAAAGTAATTAATTATTCAAATAACACCTATAGCGGACGTGTTTGTATTCACCTTTAAGCGGTTGTCTGAAAGTAGGGTATAAAAGTGTAATGATATCATTTGGCGTTCATCGTCTTATAAATCTCGCCCCGTGCGGGATCCGGGTGGCTAAAAGAATAGACCACAGTCACGCTAGCTTGTCGTAAAAGGCGACTAAATAGCGACCAGTACCCTGACCGGCGTGTCAGGTCGGTTTGCCTAAAGACCGACTGGGATGTGTGCCCCAGGTGATTGAATGGGGTACCCCTGGCAAGCTGGGGTTGTCAGGCTATGTTTGGGAAAAATGCCACGTTCCTCGCACGTTAAAGAACGCTGCTGTAGTATTCGCTATGAGTAGGGATTTCGATCCCGCTACAGGAGGCTAAATTGCCTGACCCTATCCATCCTCTCATTTGCCAGTGGCAATCTAAAATCCGTTACCCCTATTTTTCCCATTTTCATTCATCATCATTTCATGTTCATTTTATCATCCATTTCATGTTCATCGCCTGAATATAGCTGAAATATTGCTGCTCGGGCGTTAAACACCATTAATCAATCAATCAATCAATCTTATAAATCTCCACATTTAATTCTTTCTACTAATTCTGAGTTTATATTCTACATATGCAACTGATATGTTACTTTTAAGGAAATACTTGTAATGCTTATTGGACTATTAAATTAATGTATATTTTCCATCCGACGCCCACAAAATGGCCCCATTAAAAGCCGGACGAAAATGACACCAAAACTCCCTTCAACAGCAGTCGATGTCACACAAAAAGTTGTAAGTGTAAAATCCATCGTTAATGTTGGAAGATCAAAGAGAAATCCATTGTGACGTCTGCACTTACGACTTTTTGTGAAAACCACTGCAGGGCCGGAAAATGTTACACTTTCTAATTACTTGAATGGAGTTAATAAATACTTCGTTCCCAACGGAAAACAATAAATTTGATGTTTCATCAACAAATTAGAACATACTATATCAATGTCTTAAGATCGCATACTAATTTTGCAGAACAATTATTTTGTCTCTTGAATTATTGTTCGCGTCTGAGAATACCTCCAGTTTTTTTGTTATGGCAGAATATGAATCAACTTTAACTTTGCGCTCTAAAACTATTCTACAATCTCAAAAGGACCGAACATACGCGCCTTTATTCTCAAATTACGAAGTTGCTTGCTTGCTTGCTTTCTTGCTTGCTTGCTTGCTTGCTTGCTTCATTGATTGATTGATTGATTGATTGATTGATTGATTGATTGATTGATTGATTGATTGATTGATTGATTGATTGATTGATTGATTGATTGATTGATTGATTGATTGATTGATTGATTGATTGATTGATTGATTGATGTCCAGCAGCAATACTTCAGCTATATTAAGGAAGTCAGTGTATTATGAGATAAACACGAGTTTTCTTTAAGGCTAGATAACAATATTGGAATCATACAATGTTCACGATTCAAAAAAATTGACGCCGTGTCGATCTAAGCGACAAGTCCTTGGATGTGTATTGGCTTACTTGTCATATATTTGAGGGGGTGGACAGGATAGTGGAAGACAGGAAGAGAGGAGAGGGAGAAAGGAGCAAAGGGGAGGGAGAAGGGAGCAAATGGGAGGGAGAAAGGAGCAAAGACGAGGGAGAAAGGAGAACGGGTGAGTGAGAAAGGAAAAAGTTAGAAAAAGGGGGAGATAGAAATAGTATACATTTACCCTTGAGTGTGTATCTGAAAATCTTTTCATAAATGCTAATTTGTTGATTTAATTGATAGAGACTAAAATTATTTACATAAAACTCCAGTAAAGAGATAAATGGCATCCAAAATGAGCAGAGTTTTTACTATGCTATTATGCAGTAAGTTTTTTTAAAGCGTTTTTCTTCCCCCTCTACATTTTGTCCTCTCTTATTGACTAGGTGTCCGTCATCTGTCGGTTGTCTGTTTACTCGACATGAACATTAAATTGTGTTTTTAAATGCTTGTAAACATTTCATTTATGTTCGTAAAGTTTTCATTCATCACCAAAACTTTTAAATAGTAGAGAACAGCTCTTGCACTAGTGCTGCATGATTTGTGCTACATAATTTCTGGGAAGTATTTCTGGGGATATTTTACACGCTGGTGGCCATCTTGGATTAAGGATCTGCCCCAAAATACTGAAATTGTTACAATGTCAGAATTCAATTTGCCACTCAGATTTTCAGATTTTCAGAGCAAAAGTCTGTTTAATTTCAGCCAATCTAGTAGCCACATTGCACTTTCAATCAATACAGATGAAATAAAATGGCAGAAAACTATCCCGATATCAGTTCTGGAAATTTTGATTATGTTTGGGTTTGTATGGACTGGAGATCTGTATGGACTACAAGTCTAGGTGCATGGAATATGGGTCTATGTGGCAACAGGTCTGGCTGTATGAGTGTCAATACGTTTCAGTGTCATTATTTCATCAGAAAATGACAGGAACCTATAAATCAAATTAGTTTTACTAGTCCCAGGAAAATGATCCTCGTATTTTTGACAAAGGCGTACTTAACACCAATTAAATTCAGTTGTGTCATAAGGCATGCTTTGTTTGTAAAAGCAGTTAATATGCTTTATGTCCCAAATTTATATCAGTTTTGAGTCAAAATTTAGTGATTCTTTTCTATTGCTATAAGGTTTTTGAAAGGGAGAAGTGCAAACAGGGGAGGGAGAAAGGAGCAGAGGGGAGGGAGAAAGGAGCAGTAGGGAGAGATAGGAGCAGATGGGAGGGAGAACGGAGCTGAGGGGAGGGAGAAGGGAGAAAGATACCCCATGTCCATCCCCTCATATTTAATGGATTTTGTAAGCAAGACCGAAAATTGATACTTAATTAACGCAGAACCGCGTGACAAAATAATGAACAATATTTAGCCTAACTTATCGAAATTGCGGTAAATTAACAACATTTGCTGTTCTTGTCTATTAATTTTCATTTCAAAATCTTCCCTGTTTTTGAATACCTTAAATGTATAGATAGTAATTAAATTTACTATTATGTCATCTTTCGGTAATACTTTATTTGTGTCATGGCCTTTGATAAAAAAAGATTTCTCTCATCCAAAGAGAAAATGCCCGCGGCCATTGAAAATAATTCCATCCACAGATGAAACATGCCCCACCTTCAATGTTTTCTAATAAAGAGCTATCCGTTCAGGGAATGACCAAGTGAATTCTAGAAAAAAAGGCTTTACTATTTGTGCTTTAACATGGGCCTCAGTGGCCTAGTAAACAGTGAATAGAATTCACAAACCTGATTGACAATAAACCTTTCTCCACTTCTGGTACAGAAATTGTATTTTATAAGAATACAACCTGATCACGTGCCTGTCAACACCGAGGTTGCGAGTTCAAGTCTATCTGTGGGCAGGGTATACTTGACTCCGATCTTAATTGTTAGTTTTCCTGTCGAATGTATCTGGTTTACTCCGGTACTCTGGCATCCTCCCTAAATAAAAACTGGACGCTACGATATAGCCGAATTGTTTAAAGTGGGGTTAATCCCCAAAGAAACAAACTATTAAGTCAAGCCTCTGTTCAACCGAAATGTTAAAGTTGCTACAATTTTTACCTGTTAAGGGGTTCAGCATTTTTCATAGAGGAAGATGTAGGCATTATAGGATATCTTTTTCCTCTTTGTCTAGAGTAAATAATACTTACTGTTTGTGCCATATTAATAGATGACACGTTAGAAGATGTTAATGTTGTTCACTTTGACACGGGTTTGTGGGACAAGCCAGTCTTTGACACGGGTTTGTGGGACAAGCCAGTCTTTGACACGGGTTTGTGGGATAAGCCAGTCTTTGACACGGGTTTGTGGGATAAGCCAGTCTTTGACACGGGTTTGTGGGACACGCCAGTCTTTGACACGGGTTTGTGGGACACGCCAGTCTTTGACACGGGTTTGTGGGACACGCCAGTCTTTGACACGGGTTTGTGGGATAAGCCAGTCTTTGACACGGGTTTGTGGGACACGCCAGTCTTTGACACGGGTTTGTGGGACACGCCAGTCTTTGACACGGGTTTGTGGGACACGCCAGTCTTTGACAAGGGTTTGTGGGACACTCTCCATTCTTTGACACAGGTTTGTGGGACAAGCCTGTCTTTGAAACGCGTTTGTGGGACACGCTCCATTCTTTGACACGGGTTTGTTGGACAAGCCAGTCTTTGGCAAGGGTTTGTGGGACACGCTCCATTCTTTGACACGGGTTTGTGGGACAAGCCAGTCTTTGACACGGGTTTGTGGGACACGCCAGTCTTTGACAAGGGTTTGTGGGACAAGCCAGTCTTTGACAAGGGTTTGTGGGACACGCTCCATTCTTTGACACGGGTTTGTGGGACAAGCCAGTCTTTGAAACGCGTTTGTGTGACACGCCAGTCTTTGACACGGGTTTGTTGGACACGCCAGACTTTGACACGGGTTTGTATGTCAAGCCAGTCATTGATACGGTTTTGTGGGACACGTCAATCTTTGACACGGGTGTGCGGGACACGCCAGTCGTTGACACGGGTTTGTGGGACACGCGTCATTCTTTTACACGGGTTTGTGGGACACGCCAGTCTTTGACACCGGTTTGTGGGACACGCTAGTCTTTGACACGGATTTGTGTGACAAGCCAGTCTTAACACGGGTTTGTGGGACACGCCAGTATTGACTAAGGTTTGTGGGACACGTCTCTTTGAACCTGGTTTGTGGGACACGCCAATCTTTGACACGGGTTTGTGGGAGACGACAGTCTTTGAAACGGTTTGTGGGACATGACAGTCTTTGACACCGGTTTTGGGGACTCGCCAGACTTTTTAGACTGAGATTTATACTTCTCGTATGTGTCTCTCTTTGAATACTGATTTAACGTCCTGCTTTTACCTTTTCTTATTCTCTCTTTCTTGAAATTATGTCCTGGTTTTTTTGTAACAGAAACTTCGTAACACTCCTACCATACGATTCATAACTTTATCCGGTAAACCGGATGGCCAAATTCATATGAAATTAACCCGTATGGCAATACAATAAAGTATTTGGTAAGTTTCAATGAAAAATAAAGAAAAACTGTCATCAAAATGTGAAATTTAGCATAACTAAAATAAAACCCCTTTACCTTGTTCTTTCTTTAAATAATGCTAAAAATGTATTTTATCAACATTTTTCCTTTGTAAATCAAAAGGTATGCAGTTAACTCAGGAGTAAGACATGGTTGTATCATCTCTCCCATCTTACCTTACCTTGCAATAGATTGGGTAATGAAAAAACCACAAGTGATGGAAAAAGAGGGATAACTTGGAACATGTTTAAAGCATACAAAAATCTTTATTGTGCAGATGAAGAAATGAGATTTAACACTCTATCTCAAAGTACACTCACAGTAGATGGAAAAGAAATCCAGCAAGTAAACAAATTTACCTACCTCGGGACAGTTATTAGCACTAAAGACTCAACACAGATAGATATTAAAAACAGACTAGCAAAAAAGCAAGAACAACATTTCATAAACTAAGAAACATCTGGAAATCCAAACAATACAGCAGAAAAACCAAAGTAAACCTTTATAACAGCAATGTGAAATCAGTCGTTTTATACATGTTATATGGTAACAAAAGCAGACATGAGTCACTATCTAGCTTTCATCACAGATGCCTCCGACAGATCTGTAGAATGTGTTGGACCAATAAAGTCAGCAACACCTACCTACTAATACTGAGCCCACCAACATTATCAACCAAATAAAACAAAAGCGCTTCAGATGGCTTTTACTTTTTTAAAATGGCGAACTCAAGTCTTACTAAGTTTAGTTTAAACATATTTTATTTGTTAATAACAAAATGGATTGGACACAAGTAAAGTCTTACTAAGACAGCCCTTAGAAGGAAACCACGGGGCAAACGACCAAGAGAAAGCCTAAAATAACTTATAGAGGAAGACCGTTGAGAACAAGCTAAAAGAGCTACACATGGCATCGACCCAGACTAAATGAACCGATTTGATTTATCTATTTAATTTAGAGTTGTAGTAGGTTGCAGAGATGGGCCCGTGGTTTTTGTTCTTGCTTAAGTTGACCGACATGTAAGCTTGTTGAATGCAGATAGTCTCTATTTACGTTCTAATTGTAGATTTTCTACTGTTCATGTCGGTCTTATAGTAAATACATTTTAGTAGTGATTCAATGTATATAATAAAATTGTTTTCGCAATTAACAAACAATGTTTATAAATACATAGAATTATGATCTTTATTCTTGTTGTACCTCATTTAAAATATTGCGTTAATTGACGCCAAAACAAAATGCATTGAAAAATGTACTTTACATACTTACAGCGGAAGTAACTTAAACAATACGATTTTAAGGGCTTTCCCTTGAATATATAGTTAAATGTTGATTGGTTTGTATAGACAATGTCATTATGAAACCTGTGTTGAATGTTATGAGTCTATATATTTTTGGGGGTGGATGGCCAAATAATATGATCAGACTTCAGGAAAGTGTCACCTTAGTGTGAACTGCAGACTTGTGATACCTTTAACATACTAGACGATTTATATACCCGCTATACTGAAAAAAAGACAAGTAGATGCCAGCCATCCCATTCTATAAAATCGGCCGATTCGATTAAAACGAAATATTCTGTATATATTATAACGATCCAACACCGTAGAACGCGACTCAGCATATTAATACGCGCATGTAGATAAAGTTACAAAACGCTTGAAAGTTTATGACAATCGACTTAAGTACTGTACAACAAAACACATTAAATAAAGTACAGTGATAATTTAGATTCTAAAGATATCTTTTACACTTGGTATATGGTTGTGTACTGCAGATTCAATTTGTTATCAAAAACAGACCTTTTATTAATACGTATTACTATTTTTATAAGCTTCAATAAAACATTTATATAAAGGTACATGGTCAATCGCTTTTGTCTCTGAAATTTCAGACATACTTTGTGGTTTCACTAATTACCAAAAATTTCTCTAAAGGGAGTTAATAAGCGCATCAAAAACAAATAAAGTGACACGATAAGAAAACTGATAAGATAACTTAAATTATTTAAGTAAGACGAAAATGTCGGATAAAAACTTGACTGCAATTTTGAAAAAGCAAGGAGACATCCAACTGGTATGCATGACATTCTTCATTTGCATTGTAATAGACAATAGACAATATTTAGACAATAGACAATATTTATTTGCGCAAACACATTTACAATAAATGGTTAAGACATGAAACAAGACTGTCACTTTTACAATAAACATAAAGTTATATATACAAGTTATAATCTATATGATATTCATGGTGTACAACTACAACTAATATGTACAACTACAAGCCGGTTCATATGCAGCTGCAGAAACCATTTGTGCAATTGACCCATTTCCAGTTTTACATGATTTATCTCCCTTTTTACTTCTAGTTAAAAAAACTACGGCTATCATCACTAAAAGACTATGATATTGAAATAAAGATGTTGCATTGTTTTTTGTATTGTTCGTCTATGCCAATAAAATTATCTAATTAACCTCATTAGTAGATGTTACAATAGCCATAGGCAACAGGTGAGTTTGAATGGAACATGATGTCACTGGTATAAGCTTGTTTAATTAAGCTATAAAACAGCTGGGGTTCTATCTTTGATTAGCACCAGGTAAATCGGGTAATAAACATTATGGTTAATTAATTAACAATCATGTTTACACAACATGGGCTTTTAATAACATCTTCAGTTAGATTTTGAAACCTGTAATTAACATAAAGCTTTAAAATTTATCAAAGGTAATTGTTCATTTCATAAGTTTTTAACAGAACAAACTGTTTTTAGTACCGGAAGTGGACACTAGGTGGCGTTTTTGAAATTGGAAAGTCGTCAATTGTTGTCAGAGAGTAGTTCTTGACATATTTTGCTGAATGTGAAGTAAAATTTCCCATTAAAATAGACTGCAAAGGCAAAGGCTTCAAATGATAGATTTAACTACCTTCCATCAAAACACGTTACACTTGTAATATTTAAAATGCCACTAAGTCAAGTGGTCAGAAAACCGAGTGGTGAGAACTACTCTATGACAAATAGACCTACATGTTAGATGGACACAATTGGAAGTAAAATCAAAGGGGTTTCATAAATGCCTCCCTAGTTGTGGATGTTCATGTCATGATGGCTATGTCTTATTTACAACCAGTGTAAACAATTGACAGATTATATGAATTTAACAATTATTTAATAATTACTCAATAATAAAAAAAAATATAATTCGAATTTTTTCATAACCCATACAAACCGGACACAATGATATAGCAGATAAAAATTGTTGAAAGTTTAATGAATTTTTAATTTTGATTGGTGGATGATCTCTGCAATGTTGTCAGTGTTGTAATTTTTTTTTTTTTTTAAATGGTAGCAGTCATAGGTTGAGAAATATGAATAAAAACCTGTATTTACTGTATGTGTTTGATAGAGTACATGTAGTAGTATTAATAAACATGACAAGGATTGCCAGTTTTCCTACCGAAGGTCGCGGGTTCTCTCAGTGTACCCCAGCTTCCTCCCCCAATATTAAAAACTGGACACCATAAAATGGCTGAAAAATTGCTGAAATCGGTGTTTAAACATCATTCAAACAAACAAATTAACAAACATGCATTTTCTTACACACATTTTATAAATACTATTTACTTTTAAGGAAGATGTTCCAATACCAGAGCCTGGTCCAGGTGGTAAGTATTCATGTTAACTTCGCATTAGGTCAATCGTGTTGTTCAATTAAACAATTAAAGGGCACAAAATACCATTATTTATTGGTACGCATTATTTATGGTCATGTTTATCTACATTTTATCTATTATAAGTATTGCTTGAAGCCAAACATGTATTATACATCCAACTGATCAACTCTACAATATATCTACTGAATATACATTTTGCTGATTTATACATTCACCTTTTGGTTATCTAAATCAGGTTTTCTGTTAGGAACTTGGTTTTTCATTGAGATTATTATGTTCTTTGTGTCAAGGGTAAAAGGGAAGACAGTTCAGAAAAGTCTTTTTTATCCAGCAGTCACAACTATCCAGTTAATTTATTAATGTCTCTTATAAATATTTCATGATTATTAAAGCAGCATTTTTGTACCTAACTAGCAGACAATTTATGTATTTCTTAGACTACTGGTATTTGTTTATATTAAAAGGTGCCTTGGTGGCCGAGTGGTTAAGGTAGTTCTTCTACTTTAAATCATGTGGTCTGTCAGCACTGAGATTGTAGGTTTGAGTGGCTCTGTGGGCAGGGTGCGTTTGACTCCAATATTAATTGACAAGGATTGCCACTTTTCCAACTGAAGGTTTGGGTTTTTTTTCTGGTACTCTGGCTTACTTCCCCCCTCCCCCCCCCCAAAAAAAATGGACACCATGATATAACTGAAAAATTGCTGAAAGTGGCATTAAACACAATACAAACAAACAAATCTATATTTAACGAGTGAGTACTTTTTTACCTCACCTGACCCAAAGGGTCATGTGAGCTATTGCCATTACTTGGCATCCTTCATGGTCGTTAACTTTTCTTTAAAAATCTTCTGCTCCAAAACCAATGAAGGGATTGCTTTGAAACTTTGGACATATAATCGGTAAAATGTCCTCTACCAAGTTTGCACAAATCATGGCCATAGACTAACAAACATGGCTACCTTTGGGGTCAAAATACAGTTTTTGCCTTACAGTTAAAAAAATATAACAAATACAGGAAAATTGAAGAGACCTTCCTTCTTCAGCATTAAAAGCTCTAACAAACTCTCCTTTGAGTTGAAGTTGTATGACGACTCATTGTAGGAGTAATCACCCTTTAATCATCAAAATTGATGATTTTTGCCATTTTGTCCTCAAAATCTTAAAATTTATTAGAACTACAGAAAAAGTTAGCAGTGCTACAAAAATTACAAAAAAAGGTCAAGATTGTCTGATGAACCATTTAGGAGTCACCATACTTGTATTGGATTCCTAAATTACATAAAAATCCTTACAAGCATGGCCAGCTCATGTACATGCTCTACCAAAGAGTTGTCAAAATGGTTGACTAAGATATTGTCTTCTGTGAAAGAAGGACAGCAAAAATACTGTGAACCTGTTTATTCGCGAATTAATTTTAATCATATGAGGATTCTTAAGATTGAACCTTGTATTTTTCAACTCTTTATACTACCTTGTGCACAAAAAACTAAATTCAGTCTTAAAGAAATCATACATGAAGCCTTCGCTTTCACATATGACTACAAATATGTAGTTTTACGTTATGACAATACGTTTTCTTTTCTACTAAAGAACTTTAAGGAAAATTATGCTATGCGAAGAACAGGTTTGTAGTATGCTATATTTCCTGACCGACAGCATATTTGTAACTTTTGGAGGATGTGTTTTTCAGCAGACAATCAGAAAATCATAATTCCAATGGATACAAACTGTGCCCCACTCCTTGCTGATTTGTTCCTGTATTCTTATGTACGCAATTTCTTCGACGTCTTATTAAAGACAAGAAGATATCAGAAGCTAGGTCCTTTAATTTTACATATGATGATGTCCTTTTAAATTTTGCCGGTTTCTCGGACTTTGATTTGTGGATTGTCTTTTTTGACAGTTTCATCAGTGTTCAGTATTTTGTTACTTCCTTCATTTATTCCCCTTGAACTGTTTTTTAAATCAGTTCTTCTCCTCTGAAACCACTGAAAGGACTGCTTGCAACTTTTTACACATCATCAGTCAAATGTCTTCTACCAAGTTTGCACAAACCATGGCCGCAGATTAACCAACATGGCTGCCTTGGCTAAAAATATAACAAGGGGGTCAAAAACAGTTTTTCACTTTAGTTCAAAAAGTATGCAGGAAAACCAAAGAGACTTAATTTCCTTTAGCATCAAAAGCTCTACAAAACTCTTCATTGAGTTGAAGTTGTACGACGACCCCTTGTAGGAGTATTGCCCTTAATCGTCGAAATTGATTATTTTTTTTCCATTTTTTCCTCAAAATCTTGAAAATTATTAGAACTAAAGAAAATGTTAGCATTGCTTAATTGTTCAGCTCTATGAGAGCTACAAAAATGACTTATGGGTAAAGATTGTCTGAGTTATTCCCCTTGAACTTTTTTTCATCAATTTAAATTGATTAAAAAAAAAATCTCCTCTTAAACCAATGAAAGGACTGCTTTGAAAATTTGCACATCATCTTTTGGATGTCCTCTACCGAGTTGTGCAAATCAGGACAGCTGACCACCAACATGGCTTTTGGCTTAATATAGAATTTAGGTGTGTGTGTGTTTGTGGTCAAGATAGTTTTTGGCTTATAGTTCAAAAGGTAAAACAGATACAGGAAATGTGAAGTGTGCCTGCTTCCTGAGATTCAAAAATTCTACAAGATTCTCAAATGAGGTGAAGATGTGTGACGATGCTTTAGAGGAGTTATTTCCCCTAAATTGTCAAAATTGTAGATTTTTGTCATTTTTCCTCAATATCTTGAAAACTAGAGTAAAAGAAAGTCTTCTCCATTCAAAATTATTCATCTGTTCAAGATCTGCAAAAATGATTAACTGTGTTGGACAACTCTTTATAGGAGTTCTTTCCCTTAAAACGTCAAAATTAATGCTTTTAGCAGACATGGAAACTTCCTTATGGGAAAGAAAAGCTAGATAAAAAGGAAAAATTGTCAGGTTCGGGTAAGCAATACATTTTTCTAGTTTTAAATCACATTGATACACTTACTAAATAAATATAACTTTCATATTATTTTATATAGAGGTACAACTGCAGATGCAACACGTTGGTATCTGTGGTTCTGATGTCCACTACTGGAAGCACGGAGCTATTGGAGATTTTATAGTCAAAGCACCAATGGTATTGGGACATGAGGCAAGTGGTGTGGTCAGCAAACTTGGTGAAGGGGTAACTAGTCTCAAAATTGGTAAGTGCTGTTTCATTATTATTCACATGGTTGTGTCCTTTGTTATAAATAGTATTAATATTTGTCTGTTTTCAGATCAAACAGGGCAGGATTGCCATTAGCATGCACAGTATTACCACAGTGTAACCATTGCTGACAAAGTGTTAGAACCAAGGAACTACTATACTATGGTGTTCATAATATATATCTTTCTTTTTCTTTCAATGCAACCTTGAATTTCATGTTTCTTGTAGGTAGCTAATATAAAGTGTGTAATGTAATGCTTTGGTTGGGTTGTGTCTGTCTAAGTGCAGGAACATGCTTTCTATTTCTTATTAGGTCTTTTGGTGACAGTAGCAATAGAATCAAGATAATCATGCTATTAGTCTTTGCTTCATGGCAGAGCATTCTCACATTGTCAGTATCCAGTGGATACAAGTGGACAAAGCAGCCATTTTTTTTAATTATAACATATTGTACCATTTTCTCATGAAAATGCAGTCGGAAAAATTTGTACACAGTAACCTGTCCATATTTAATACTATGTCTCCGTTGTTTACATGTCACAAATTGTCCTTGAATTTTGCTAAGGGAATTTACATTGTAAGTCAGCCATATTTGTTTCTAATGGGATCTGATATTGTTTACAAACAATTGTCTGCTTTTGTGATGTACAATGGTATTTTGACAAACCTCAAGACTATTTCTGTAATAACCACAAAGGACAAAGCCAAAAAGGTTTAGAACAGATAAAATCCACGGCACCTAGGTTACACTTTGGTTCTAATTTGGCCATATCAAAACTGCCGCATTTCAAAATGCTTATTAAATGTGGAAAATTATTTTTGATTTCAATTTGCAAATTTTTGGATCTACAATAGGAGCATAAGCTAGACCATACACATTAAGCAATTTTATTTGTCACTAAAAATACGGCTGCCAAAGTACGCTGACTTTTACTTTAGATATTCTGAGGATGATGACAGAGTAGCAATAGAAAAAACAGTATCATGTTTGTTAACACAGTATTTTTCTTTCTTAGGTGACAGAGTAGCTATAGAACCAGGCGTACCATGTCGTTTGTGTTCACACTGTAAACATGGCCGTTACAACCTCTGTCCAGATATGAAGTTTTGTGCTACTCCTCCATACCATGGTAATCTTGCCAGATATTATGTTCATGCAGCAGATTTTTGTTACAAGCAAGTATTCAGAATATAATCAAATTAGCAGTAGGGGTGTTGTATGCTTATACTCATTACCAAACTTGGAAAAAGTAGTCACATAATTTAAAATCACCATCTTTACATCATGTGCAATAGTAGAATCATTTTGGGCCACGCCATGGGTTAATTTACATGTTAAGCGTCATAAAGGGGCAATTTAAATACCTATATGTGTCCAAAAGGCTCAACAAAGACCCGCAAAGTCCAATAATTTTTGTAAAATGCACCTACGCCTGTTGGTTTGTCCAAATTTATTTTAGACCTAAGTTGAAAAGTAACAGGTAATAATAACAAAGTGGCTTACTGTTTCTTTTCTATAGACGACAGTAACCGGGAACCAGCTTGACAAACCCCAATATTCGTACTTGGGTATCAAATATGCCATTTAAAATTCATAACGTTCTGTTATATTAAAAATAATTTTTTTAAGTCTAAAGTATTATTTTCAAGCATTCAAATTTGTATTAAGCAAACAATCTTAATGAAAATCGTACCGTAACTAAAATTGTCTTGCCAAACGGTTATTTAGGCAGAAGGGTCCGTAAGTATCCTAACATGGTTTTCACATGTACAACAAAGAGTGATTTCTGTAATGCCTTTAAAAGGTACAAAAATCAAAATAGCCCCTTAACAGGGAACTTTCGCCACATTCCCCTGTAGTGTCGATAATTCAGAAGAACCCAAAAGAGATCAGCGACGATATGCTAAGGTCAATGTCACTGATCATGGAACAAATTTAAATTTCATTCTAAATGGCTGGAGCTGTACAGATCATGGTTAAAATATGACCAAGATGACGATAAAATGTCAGTATGTAGAAAGTGCAACACAAATTTTGTTGTAATAAGTAGTAAATATTCTCAGAAAATGCTTCCAAAGACAGTCAAAAACGCTGAAATTCTTTTTTAGGACAGGGATTCACCCCTGGACCCCTCACCTAAATAATTTCTCATTTAATTTCATGTTGGCCCATCAACAAAAAATTCCAAAATGATCCATCTTTGTATTTTCTGAATAAATTTCAACTAAATATTTTGTGAACCATTATTATACCCCCCGCTTGAAAAGCGGGGGGTATATAGTGTTCATGGTGTCCGTCCGTCCTTCCGTCCGTCCGTTACACTTTCTATTATTTGCAACTCCTCCTACACCACTGAAAGGAATTTGATGAAACTTACACAGAATCTTTGTCTCATAGTGCCATTGTGCAGGAGATATTTAACATTTTGATCGGAATGATATTTGGGGTTTCCCATAGAAAAACATGGACTTTGTCATTGACCTAAGGGGTCCCTATCTCTTATGTGCAACTCCTCCTACACCACTGAATGGAATTTAATGAAACTTACACAGAATGCTTGTCACATAGTGCCATTGTGCAGGAGATATTAAACATTTTGATCGGATCGATATTTGGGGTTTCCCATAGAAAAACATGGACATTGTCATTGACCTAAGGGGGGCCTCATCTCTTATGTGCAACTCCTCCTACACCACTGAATGGAATTTAAAGAAACTTACACAGCATCCTTGTCACATAGTGCCATTGTGCAGGAGATATTAAACATTTTGATCGGATCGATATTTGGGGTTTCCCATAGAAAAACATGGACATTGTCATTGACCTAAGGGGGTCCTCATGTCTTATGTGCAACTCCTCCTACACCACTGAATGGAATTTGTTGAAACTTACACAGAATCCTTGTCACATAGTGCCATTGTGCAGGAGATATTTATTATTTTGATCGGAATGATATTTGGGGTTTCCCATAGAACAACATGGACTGTCATTGACAAAAGGGGATACCCATTTCTTATGTGCGACTCCTCCTACACCACTAAATGGAATTTGATGAAACTTACACAGAATGTTGTCACATATTGCCACTGTGCACTAGATATATAACATTTTGCTTGGAATGATATTTGGGGTTTCCCATAGAAAAACATGGACTTTGTCATGGACATAAGGGATACCCATCTCTTATGTGCAACTCATTCCTACACCACTGAATGGAATTTGTTGAAACTTACACAGAATCCATGTCACATAGTGCCATTGTGCAGGAGATATTTAACATTTTGATCGGAATGATATTTGGGGTTTCCCATAGAAAAACATGGAGTTTGTAATGGACATAATGGGATACCCATCTTTTATTTACAATTCCTCCTACACCACTGAATGGAATTTGTTGAAACTTATACAGAATCTTGGTCACATATTGCCATTGTGCATTGGATATTAAAACTTTTTATCAGAATATTATTGGAGGTTTGCCATAGAAAAACATGGACTTTGTCATTGACATAGGGGATGCCATTCTTTGGGGGATTGGGGAGGGTTACATGTATTATCTGCAATTTTGCCTTCACGTTTAACTAGATAAAGTTTCAATTTCATAATTAAGAACACCTGAATTTTCAAAGTAATTGTGAAGCGGGGGGTATCAATGGTGAGCATTGCTCACAGGTGTTTTTACTCTAGTTTCAGATATGTCTATTCGACAGGTTTTTATAATTGACATTATTGGTTATTCTTAGTAACGGTATATGTAAAACTGGATGATAGTAGGTCCCCATGGTACCTATCTATTAATTGTTTCCATTATAGGATTAAACACCGTTTTCAATGGATTTATCGGTATATCAACAAGACCAATTCACTCACAAACATAACATAATAGTCCTTCTGACTTTTATTTGTTTGTGAGTGAGTTGGTCTTGTTGATATACCTATAAATCCATTGAAAACGGTGTTTAATCCTTATAATTCTTTAAAATTGCATTAAGGAATTAATTTATCTAACGTGTTTCTCAACTTCATATTCTTGTGTATTTGGTAGCGGGATTGACTGAACATATGAATATTTTGTTTATTTTTACGTACGATTATTCCATAAACCATTTTCTGATTTTAATAAACACAATTAAGTTTTACATCAATCTGTAACCTTATTTTCTGTATCGAACACAAGGAAAGTTTTAACTTTAACAAATCATTTATGATAATTCAAATAATAAACAAATAATAAGCTGATCGCTACTTTTGATATTGAAAGCCGACATCTTTGTTTACATTGGTTATGGTAAAAATAGTTGGTCAACGTCGTTTATCCAAAAATAAATTAAGTCAACTTCATTTATCAAAAAATAATTTTTGTTGAAAACCTCTACCGGAAGTAATCTCAACCAATGAAATAAACATATTTCTTAATATGCAAATCATATTAGAATTATCTATTTATAAATCTACTAATTTTCATCAGCCATAAATAGCATAAATAAATTTATCTTGATTTTGTTCTTTGTTATATCTACTGATATTACTAGTGTTCTTTGTCCCTCCAATTCCTATTGGTTATTTAACATATTTCATCCTGTTAACAGTCAAATTTATTCAGCCATGTTAAAAAAACGTAGATAAATAAAAATGGGGTTCCAGGGTACATGTTACATTAGAATTATTTTATTGTATGATACAGTGCTTTTTTTACTTTTTAATAAAATGATTGTTTTTATAGGTTACCAGACAATGTCAGTACAGAAGAAGGAGCCCTGCTGGAGCCTCTGTCTGTAGGCGTCCATGCCTGTAAGAGAGCAGGTGTTACCTTAGGCAGTAAAGTTCTTATTTGTGGAGCTGGTAGGAATTTTGTTTTTGTTCAACAGAATATGACATTGTTCTTTTCAGCATATCTTGTTAAAAATGGATTATTTTAAATATATTTAGTTATTTATTAAAACTTTATTCTTTATTACTATGGCTCAAATGGATGCATGCTCCTTGAGGAAAAGAACTTTGTTATATTTAAAATTGTTTCATACTAAAACATTATTTCAAAAACCTTGCAAACATTATCTAGATTAGTGATTTTATTTACCTGTTTAGAACTCTTGTTTACATCTCTTTAACTTCTAATAAAAGTATTTGAAATATTTTTTAATGTATTTGAAATATTATACATGTATGCTTCTTCTGGATATTGCCAATTTCTGGTTCAGATAAACTAACATGTACACGTCTGTACTCGTTGCATCATCCAATCAAAATGAATGAAACAAGAATGTTGTTTATGTTATAGTAACATACTAATGTTCGTATGTAATAGTTTTGTTTAGATGTCGGAGACAATATAGTATAAAAAATAGGGAATCTATAGGAGATTATGATGTGAAAGATGTTACTTTACAAGAGATATAGGTACTTTCAAGCCTTTATGATCTTTCCACTGAGGAACAATTTCTATCACTTAAGGAAAATCACCTGGTCTTTCCAAAAACGTATTCCTATTAATCTCCCTATAAAATGTTTATAGTAAATTGCAACTTATCATAAAGACACATTTTGATATGCAGTGTTGCATTTAAAAATGGGTGGTAACTCTAATTGTGAAAGATATGATCTTCATTAAGAGATTGAGTTATTCCCCTTGGATCACAAAAAAACAATAATGATGTTTATTTACTCTTGGAGCTTGACAAGTGTTAAAATGATTTCAATCTTTTCTTGCAGGTCCCATTGGTTTGGTTAACTTACTAACAGCCAAAGCTAATGGTGCAGCAATTGTGTGTATAACTGGTTAGTGTCAAGTAGATTACAACCCAATGTATTTGCTAATAGATAGTCTAATTTTATGTCCTGTATAACGGTATTATTTCATCACATATATCTTTTTAATGCATGCATACAAATATGGTTTCAAAAGAAAACAACAGATATGTAGTTAAATTAAATTTTCCTCAATCATGCTACAATATTCTTGGCTGTGCAGGCTCAAATTAGGATGAGGATTCTTCAGTAATAAAGATTGTTTGTTTGAATGGTGTTTTAAAGCCACTTTCAGCAATTTTTTCAACGATATAATTGCTTCCAGTTTTTATTGGGGGAGGAAGCTGGAGTAGACAGAGAAAACACACGACTTTGGTAGGAAAACTGGAAATCCTTATCAATTAAGATTGAGTCGAGTACACCCTGCCTGCAGTGAGAATCGAACCTGCAATCTCAGTGTTGACAGTCCATGTGGTCAATAGTAGAAGTACTACCTTAAGCACTCACCAACCGAGGCCCCTCATCAATAAAGATAATTGCTATCATAATCTATAGAAAACAGAGAAATTGCCTGCTTGCCTATAGATGGAAAATTAATCCTTTTATAGTGGCTACAATTTGTCCACTGATATTCTTTTTTTGAAACTACAAAGTGATCTTTATCTTTCAAGGAGCATAGCATTCTGCAGACAGGTTATTCGGTATGATCCTCTGTCAGGGTTTCTGTATTATAACCTGAAAACACCCAAGAAAAGGGCATCCCCTATCCATCATTTAGGGTGGATAGAGCAGCTCCTCTGAACACTTACCCGTACCCAGAAAGTAATTAAGAAATTTTCTATGTTTAGACATAGACCAGAACAGGCTAGATATGGCCAAATCATTAGGAGCTAATCACACAATAAAAGTAACAAGTAAAGATCCAAAAGAGATGGCTCAGAAAGTAGAGGAAGTGATGGGGATGCAACCAGAAATTACAATAGAATGCAGTGGGGCCACACCTAGTATTCAAACTGCTATTTTTGTAAGTTCATAACTATGGAATGTATTTGTATTTCAATTAATAAAGTAAATATCCTGAATTATTGCCAAACATTTATGTTTTAAAGACAAGCATTTAAGTATTCTAGTCATTAAAATTTTTATTGATTTTCTGTTCAAATACCAGGAGGATGTATATTTCATTTTGTCACCAGACAATTTTGTTACACTCATCATCTTTTTAGCAAAATTAAAACAAATATTCTGACCCTTAATGACACAATAATTCACCAATATTCGAAAAAAACCAAAACATTTTGGCAGTGATTCTTGGAATGTTCCCCTTAAAATTTTTTATGCCTTTAAACTAAATCCATCCAAATTTTAAAATTTATCTTTATATTTATAATATCTTGGCCAAGTTAGATAGCCAAAAATTTGTTATATTTGTTGGTTGCAGTAACATCTATTGAAATGTAAAAACTGTCAAAATTTACTTAATTATAGTACAATATTCAAATTAAATATATTCTTTATTGACCATATCTTCAATGGAGGAAACCAAATAGATTAGTAGCACAGAAGTATGTACCATTTGTCTGTTAGTTGAGAATAGTTAACATGTAAAACACAATAAGAAGTAGAATTTCATGTAAGAAAAATGACGAAAATAGTCTCAAAGTACAGAGTACAGGAATATCTTTTTGTTACACAAATATAGCTATAGAATAAAAAAAAAATCCAAGAAATACCACAACTGGTAGCTTCTAGAGCTAGCTTGCAATATTTACAAGGTGTGTCCACATGGAACCTATGAAAACATTTTCACTTGGATTGAGACTACCTGTCAACACATTCCCTTAAACAGTTTTTTTTTTTAACTTTATACAAATCTAAATATTGGTGATTATTTTAGGCAACTAAGTCAGGAGGTTGTGTTGTATTGGTTGGTTTAGGTCAGTCAGAGGTCACAATGCCTATTGTTAATGCAGCAGTTAGAGAAGTAGATATCAGAGGAATTTTCCGTTATGTCAATTGGTAGGTTCAAGTGTATTTTAGGAAAACAGTTGTATGATAAAACAGAAACGTCATCTAATGTGTCAAAAATTGTCTAAATAAAACAACAATTCTATTTTCGTTTTGAATGAAATAAATGTTATCGTGAAGAAACTTAAAAAATTATGACATTTTAAAGATCTCAGTATTCCACAGTGGGCACCATTTTACTTGAGGCATTGTTCAACAGACAATTATTTATCTTTAAGTTTATTAATGGCTTTAATATTAATTTTTTCAAGAATGAAATTACAGTTCAATAAAGAGGTGTCTGTTCCATGTACAGACAATTTTATGGCAAGTTCTTTATATCTAAACAGATGTATCAAAAATGTTTCAAATGATAAACTTGCAATTGAATGGTGCTTTAATTTATGGCATTCATTAAAAATGTTTGACTAAATACTATAAAGGATCCTTATTATAAATAATTGTGTTTGTTTTTGCAGTTATCCTACAGCCCTAGCCATGGTAGCATCAGGTAAGGTGAACATGAAGCCTCTGATAACACATAGATTTAAACTAGAGGAGACACTAAAAGCTTTTGAAACAACATTCAAAGGAGAGGGAATCAAAGTCATGATTGAATGTGCTAAAAATTAACTGTATGTAGTGGATGGAGGGTGCCCGGAGTTTATATAAAACCATATTGTATGATAGTTATGTGATTGTCAATGTATACCAGAGTGTAATGAAAATTATATCTTGATTTGATTATTGATTACTCAATGGTTAATAAATATCTTGAAGAACTTCTGATGATTTACCAATGATTTCTTTTCCTTATCCATACTTGTCGAAGTAATCAAAGTTGTATACAATGGTCTTTAATTACAAGTGGCAAATTCAGATCACGGTAGTCATAGCATTTGTATTAATCAGGTAACCCTGATCTGGTATTTGATAATTAAGAAATAATTCACGGAGGCTGTGGTTTATCATTGTTTTACCACGGGGTGACCATTTATGTTGTATTATTTTATCCCGAGCGATAGCGAGGGATAAAATAACGACATAAATGGTCATCCCGTGGTAAAACAATGATAAATCACAGCCTCCGTGAATTATTTCTATTCTAATAAGACAATTAAAGTACATTTATAATATTTTCGTACCTATAGAAAACATCATTTCCGCCATAAACTGGCTGTTCCGTCAATGTAACACACAATATATTGCAACGGATAATTATAGCGCGTGTCGCTATTTATAAGATTTATACATCATATGCAATAGCTTTCCGGTGGGAGTTACAGTTTTGTAATTGTAACAGCCATTTAAAACACACCCTTCTAGCGCGTGTTGCTCATAGATAAATCATTTTTTTACCACAGTTGTGGTCTCAAAGCCTTTGAAGCACGTCATATTAGAATTGGTCATTCTTTGTAATTTAGTTTAACAAGGTGTGATGCAGTCACATATAAACACTTTGAAAGATTAACTTTTGGTAACGATAACTTGTGTTATATATTTTAATTTTTGTTAAGTCTTGTTTGAAACAGTGTCCTCTGACTTTTAGCACAATTGTCACAGTGAACAGCACAGTTACAAATGTTAATTTATACTATACCATTTAACTTGTTCATTGTACAAGTAATATGACACATAAGAATTTGGAAATCAGTAATGCACAAAAATAGTAAATAGATTAATATACGAATTTGAAATTTAATCTTGTTATAGCCCCCCAAACTAGTATATAGGAATCACCCTTGTCTGCCTGTCTGTTTGTCTGTCTGTCCGTCTGTCCACATCCCTTGTAAGGGTTCTCCTCCAAAACCGCTTGACAGATATTAATGAAACTTTACATGAACGAAGTACATCATATGTAGATGTGCATGAAGAATTTTCGTCACTGTCAGATATTATTCAGGGGAGATAATTGGACTTAGACTTTTTAAATATAGTATTCAGTGCTGGACCTCATGAGCGCAACTTCTCCTAAACCGCTTGACATATTTTGATAAAACTTTACATGAAGGAAGTACATCATATATAGATGTGCATGAAGAATTTTCGTGGCTGTCGGATATTATTCAGAGGAGATAATTGGACTTGAGGCGAAGCGGGGGGTATCCCTTGTGAGTCCACACTTGTTTTTTAGCTTACCTGACCCGACTGGTGATGATCTATTCTTATTACTTGGCATCCTTCTATCATTATCAGCTATCAACTTTTCACATTTCAATCTTCTCCAAAACCACTACGTCAATAGGAACCAAACTTAGCAAGAATGTTTATTGGTTGGTTCTCAATAAAGTTTGAGTTTTTGGTGCTGATCAAGTTTTCAACTTGGCTGTCAGTGCCATTTATGCATTCTGATTGACTAATTTCAAAAATCTTATAACAAACCACTTAGCAGATTGATTTAACATATTGCAGAAATGTACCTTAGATGGCCCTCAAGTTTTTTGTACAGATTCAAAATCCAAGATAGCCACCACTATGGAACACTGCTCAACATAGGACACTATAGAGAAAAACATACATACAGCTTCTTCTCCGAAACAATTCCACACATTTAAATCAAATTATGCAGATAAGAAGCTTGGAAAGTGATCTTATAATTTTGAGTTTTTTTAGCTGATTGTGAAAATTCAACATGGCTGCCAGGGCTATTAATGTGTTCTGATTTGTTGAAATTTCAAAATTCCCTTAGTGACAAACTGCTTCACCAGATGGATTTGTAATATTGCAGAAATTTAACCGAGATGATCCTCTACAAACTTGAGTTTTTTGTGTGCTCAATCCAAAATCCATGCTGGCCACCACAGTGGAACACAGCATAACATAGGACCGTATGGCAGAAGCATACACACGTTTCTTCTAAGAACCTTTTAAAATTAATTATGTAGGAAGACAACTCGGTGACCGAGTTGTTAAGGTAGTTCGTCTACTATTGATCATGTGGTATGTCAACACTGAGATTGTGGGTTCGATTCTCACTGCAGACAGGGTGTACTCGACCATCAAACAAACAATTATGTAGGAATTGAACCAGGAGAGTTCTTTGAATATTTTGAATTTTTCGAGCAATTGGAAATTAAATGGCTGATGATGCATTCTGATTGGCTGAAATTTAAAAATTTACTTTTCTAACAAATTGCTTAGCTACAAGAACTGTGATCTTTTTAGAAATGTACCTCCAGAGACATATAATTACATGTAATTATATGTCTCTGGTACCTCAGATAGTCCTCTATTTTAAGATTGTTTTTAGTACACTATGGCAATTAGAAAAACATACAAACGGCTTCTTCCAGGAACTGTACTACACATTAAAACAAAATCATGCAGAAATGAACCTGGCAAAGTTCAATTATAATTTTGAGTTTTTGCTGCTGATTGTTTTTGATTGTTTGTTTGATGCTGTTTAACGCCACTTTCAGCAATTTTCAGCTATATCATGGCGTCCAGTTTTTATTGGGGAAGGAAGCCGGAGTACCCGGAGAAAACCCCCGACCTGCGGTAGGAAATCTGGTCATATGAGATTGGAGTCGAGTAGCCTGCTGCTGATATTCAATATAGCAACTTACATACAAAAATATCTTTCTAAGAAAGCATCATGTATCAACATTGTGCTAGAATCGTCATATATCTTAACAAGTTTTTTGGTAAGTCAGGTGGGAGAGCTTATAGTTATTTACTCAGCTTTTTAAATAACCTTCAAGAAGATTTTTGCAGAGGTTAAAGCGTTGCACTAACGAGTGTTAACATTTAAGGCAAAATATAATAAAAATTAATATATGTATTTTAATGTATATAAACCATAAAAACAAGTGATTTCTATCCGAGCACAAAATTAAGGACCCGGCAAGATTTCCTGCAATATATCAGCATTTGGAAATGTAATGTGGAACTTTCTCTCACGTTGTTAATAACCTGCTATATAAAACCTTCCTTCAGGACTTCTATGGTCTGTGAACGCCATATCCGACAATAATTCTGTTGAGATTGTGCCTAGCTGTTGTGTGTATATGACGCTAAGCACAGTGCTTGTTAAGAATGTTCTGTAGGTGACTGTCTGCAATTCAAATTGCCTTGACCCTTTTGGCTGATCTCATTTCCATTTTTTTTTAGTGCCTCGGTGGCCGATTGGTTAAGTGAGTTAGTCCTCTACTATTCATCACTGGCTTATCAACACTTAGGTTGCAAATACGTGCTCGACTTAGTGCAGAACTCTTACAGGGATTGCCGGTTTTTTAATAGGTTATGGGGTTATTATTGTGTACTCCGGCTTCTTTCCCCATATAAAAACTGGATGCCACTTTATATCTGCAAAAATGGTGTTAACTCATGCAAACAGAAAACATGAACCTGTTTGCTGTGATATGTGTGAACCAAGTCGTTGGGTTTGTTAGATGCACTTGCCTTAAATATAAGTGATGAATTTTTGATAATATTGAAAATTAATCAATAAATAAATCAATGTGTTTAAAGTAAAATGTACATTAGAGCTTATGTTTATCTTTGTTCTTACTTTTGCCGAATCAAAATAAGGTTTATATGTCTACATAATATGCAGGTGAATAAGTGCCACAGTGTCAAAACAGTGGGATTTCGAATCAAAACCAATTACCTGAAACCCATCCCGACCAGAAAATGTACCAAGGCCGGAAAGCGTAGGAATATACAAAACAGTACGAAAGGAATCTCAGTTCTGTAGATATTAATAGAAAAAAAACAATAAAATTAAACCCAATTTTAATTTATATTTTTATTTGAAATATAAATCGGTTTAAATAGAAATCATTGCGATCCGGTCAAAAGAAATATCGATTTATAAATTATCTGAGATGACGTAAATTGATTGTTTTTATCAAATCAAAGCACTTAATATAAGTAAATAACAGCTTGAATAGAATTATATAATTTTATGCACATTTTTATACATCTGTATAACTAGCGTTGATTTATAGGTTCTGTATACATCTAACGAATATATATAGTTTGTATAGTTTGTACCCATCTGCTACTGACAACGTTAATTAAACGGCAAAATTGTAACGGCTCTTCATGTAAAGAACAAAATATACTTGAAATTTTCCCATTCATGTTCATTTGTATGTGTTTGGCTTGCATAACGAAATGTTTAAATGAACATCTGTGACCTACGGAGAATTCTAGATACTGGAATATACAAAATTACATTTAGTCATTGGCCTATCGTTTACAAAAATAGATTACGTAACTGCAATCTCATATTGAGAAAGGACGTCACGATAATATAAATGCTAGAAAAAGGAAATTGTGTAATTTGGATATTAAAGATGATCCCCATTTCTCAGTTTTAATACCCCCACTCGTAAGAGAGGGCTATATTGCAATCACCTTGTCCGTCCGATGCAAACTTTTGTATCAGATTTCTCAGCTTCTAAAGGATTGATTTCAAATTTTGTGCACATCTTTAGCATGATAAGTTGTACCGTGCCTCCACTTTCCAGGTCAGTCAGTTATCTACTTCCCTTTTTCCGAGCCGAAAAATGGTCGCGTGGGGGTATACTTAGCATGACTTAGTGCTGGTCCATGTTTGTTCAAAATTGGAACACACAAGATCTTAAATATATACATAAATCCAGCATATTTCTCTAAACTTTCGGTATATGAACAATGAAGATAAGTTTATTTTTCTTTTTA